>VWZF01004429.1:663966-1277918 GCA_013396755.1 Sclerurus mexicanus | reverse complement strand
TGACTACATCATTAGTAATGTTGCTGTTACTGTTTCTCATCTCATTGCTTTTTCCAGTAAATTGTTGTTCTTTCCACCCTTCCTTGTGTGCAAGCAGTATGGTATGCCTAATGACACCAGCCACGGTTTGCAGGTTCATCCAGGAGCGAAGCCCAGCACAAATACCAGAGACACACAGACAAAGGATGCACACAGAGAGGACACTGACCCATTCAGTTACACACTCTGACAAGGACACAGCACTGCCTTCAACAAAAGTCACTTATGGTACCCACATAAGACATAAACACAGCTGAATCCCCACCTCTTCTCTAACTGGTAGAGGTCTATGTTCAGAGGTGAAAGCACACCCTGCCCTCCTCCCTAGGTTCACAAGCACACACAGGTTCACAGATGCCCTGGATATGGGCACAGCCCTTCTGCCTGCTCAGTACCTCTGCCCACATCCCAGCCCTCATATTTGCTTTACAGGTTCTTTATTTGCTGGCTGATGCAGCTGGATGCACCAGACATGGGCACTCACAAACTTGTTCCTCCACACTCTGGTCATACTCCAGTGTACAATGGTCAGTTTTCGCCCTTTCAGGCAGAAGTTAAGCCACATTCTGTTTCAGCCACCATCAAACATTTCTCTAGCTGTTCTTTAAGATCCTCTACTTGATCTTTGAGAGTCTTTCAAACTTCTGGTTTTCTTTTCGTGACCTTCTCATACCAACTAAAAAATACAACCCACTGAAACGGGATTATATTAGGTCCTCTGGATTTCAAGGTGCTCCCGAAGTTTAAACCCTTCAATGCAATCAAGTGTGTTTTTTTAACCCCCAAGGTAAGTATCCAGAATGAGAGACTGAAGTGAAGAAGACAAGATTCATGAGGGATCTCTCCTGGTCACAACATTTAGCTTATGCCCACCATGCTGGCTGAGGTTGGAGTCATTAGCAGCAGTAACAAAGGAGGCTAGGACTGGAACTTAAGTCAGGGAAGGATTAATGGGGTCTGTCACACCGCCTGAGTCCTTAACTGCTGGTGTGGTTTCTTTTGCAGCTGAGAGATATCCCAAGAGCCTGTCCTGAAGTGGTGCAGACATCAGTGTCCAGCTCTGAAGGATCACTGTTCATACAGGTTCATTTACACTGCAATTCCAACTCAGACTTTTCCTGACCTTCCTCTCCTAAGGACTTCAATTTGTGATTGTTCTCTCTTTAGGCTGGTTAAAGAGTAGGAACTCTTAGTGGGATTCTGGGCTGACTTGCATTAAAAGCCAGGATTCAGCAGCCCTCACATACTGCTGGAGCCTACAGACAACCCTTAGCTGAAGTCTCAGCCCGGATTTCTGAAAGGTAAGATGACACGTCATATATACCCATTACATGCACAAGGCCAAGAGAACCACTCAAGACTGCTCTGGATCCCACTTTGTTCAGTACAAGAACTAATTTATCATGAAGGTTTCACCGTGATTACTGTTTCAGGGGATAGGGTGTGAGCTTGGTCAAGAGGCCCTCAGGTACTTGGCATCTCTATCTTCATAGTCCAAAAGCCAAGGCAGAGGGCGGATACCACTGGTGCTCTATTCCCTTGTCATGACCTGAGCCCAAGCACAGTGTCACATGCAGCCCTCCTTTTATACTGGAAACAACATGGAGAACCGTAAGCAGTAACAAACAAGCTGGGGAATAATTCAAAACCTCTGAGCATCCCTGTTCCATCCCTGTGAAAAGTCTAGCCTGCAAGACTCAATGTACAGTTTACTGTGAAAAGGACCTTCAAAAGGCAGTGTCACTTTTTGTCTCTTTTGTCATGATGTCAGGTTAGAAGAACTTGTCCACATGAAACATGCACTGGTCTCTCTCAAAAAGAGTCTGATTCAGAAAGTAAAAGGCAGCATTTCTCTTTCATAAAGTCAGTCACATCAGAGGTCATTATTAGCTAGTCATGCCAGGAGTCCTAGCTAAAACTATTATATCTTCTTTTTAATATTAATAAATTATTATCATGTCTAAAGACAAGGTTCCAAATGGAAACATTTTGCCTTACTAGACAGATGTTTTCTCTACTTGCTTCTGACCTCACACTGGGAAACAACATCCTCCTTCTCTGCTTCCTTTAATGTGGTGTTATTTTCCTCATATCCAAGGACCACCAAAATTTTGCTCAAGCCAAGAGACCTGCAAGATAAGCTTTGTTTTGGCAGCAATGGTGAAAGGTTACCAGTATTTGAAGGTCTTTAAAATAACTTTAGCTTCTAAAACTTTTAATATAAATAGCTTTTCTCTTTCATCCATTTCCCAGAGACAGCATAAGATCATTCTGATAACAAATTCTTGTAGTTAATTTTATTTTTTTAATTGACCAATCAAACCTTTTCAATTGTCTTAAATTCACCATTTGGCATACCAAGGAGAACAAGTCCCTAACTCTACTCAGCCCTATTTCATGTCATTTGAGGTCTGCCTCTGCTGACACCATCATGAAAGATGCCTATTTCATCCTGACTGATATAAAAAAGTATTCATAATGAACTGTTCTCACATTAAGCCATGAGATAAACATTTTCAATTAATATGGCACTATAGAGATGAAAGGATTTGCAAGTAACAACTATCTGAAATATAAAAAAGCCTTCAACAAAGCCTGCTGCCTTTATAAAACCTACCAATCCATCTACCCCCTCTGGGGCCTTAGTGCCACATTTTACACCCTTCTATGAACAAATGAAGACACAACAGAAACACGTTGAAATCTCTAAAGCCATGTAAAACCCGAAGGCATTAAAATTTATTAAATGATGCAATAACAACAGAATTCTTTATTTACAATAGCATTATTTAACATCAAATAAGCAAATAGCATCAGCAAAGCAATATTAACTTGCATAAATGTATTTAAAATTTCTCTGAATATATCTACCTTTGCATAAACTGCTAACACTAGAAATACAAACATCAATGCAGGTGAACAAAGTGATGTTCAGAGTCAACTCCATTTTGAAAATAAATCACAACCTGAAACACTGTAAGCTTTCTCCTGAAGAACCATAGTTTATATATTGCTTAATTTTACCCTTGTATAATCTTTTCATATACACACATCTCAGATGCAACTTCATGATGAACTGTACAAATAAAACCCACAAATGACATAAAGGGAAAAAAAATAAATGACAGTAAATGTTTGAAGTAATGTGTCCATCATCTCTATTGAACAACATAAAGATTAAGTGATGATGCACTTATTCCAAAATTGTACACAATTCACTATACAAATATAATACATCGGACAGCTATGTAGGAATATACAAGACTTAAAAACAGATCTAAGGCATTATGCTAGATTTTAGCATTTTGAGGTTCTTGCACATAGCTTTTACCTGTAGTAAGAAACTTAAAAGATTTTGTTTTAGTCTACAAAGAAACACCAGGGAGAAAATTCTAATTAAAATCAAAGCCACTACAGTATATTTTCTTTTGTGCAGAGAATGCTTTTGCTCTCAGGCAGCATACTACCATACAAATACTAGAAAACTTTTAAATTCACACCAACAATTAATGGCTTAAGTTGCATTTCAAAACTGATTGTGTATCTTTGGGTTCTGCAAGTGGAGCTGTGCCACCCATTTAATCTGTTAAGCCCATATGAATTTCACTTTTAAACAAAGATTAAAAAATGTATTGTATAAACTGCAAAAACATTGCTTTTAATTAATACAGGCCCAAAGGGATACCGGTGTGGGACAATATTTTAAGGATCGAGTACAAATTAATTCCTTGTAGCAAAACAGCTCACTTCACTTTTTAAACTTACCACATTACATGAACACTTAAACAGGTCATATGACCATGTATATATGCCTATTTTTCACATTATGCGCCATTCACATTTAGTAATGTAAGTAGAACACTGATTAATTGTTCTGTTAAACAAAATCCAAGTACTTTCTCCAACAAATTTACTGTATACAGGATGAAAAATACTGATAATGAAGGGAATTGATTTGGCTTTTTTGTTTCTATAGTGATCAATATGATCAGAAGATTCCTTCACTCACTTTTCTCTTTAATTACTTAGAAGACGACAAAAGTCACAATGAACCCAAATGGAGCCAAAGTGATAGGTACAATCTCCTTTCTTTCAAAATGGCAATGGATGATGTAGTATCATAATCACTACAGATAAGCGTTTGCAGGTCTGTTGTGAAATGGGACAAATTTAATCTATTTTGTCCACTGTGAAAAAGAATAATCTATCTGCAGAGGTTACAGCTAAGAACCGAAAAGAAACAAATAGAAACAAAATGATTTAAAAACCCATTTACACTTTGTGTGCATGAAGTTAATTTCTTCAAATTTATACATTTCTTATATAAATAATTTTTTTTTCAGAAATATAATGCAAGGTTAACACCAATGTTGTAGTAATGAGGCTGTGGAGCTGAGGGCTGATGATTCCTTTGGTTTGCCATCAGCAGATCAGAGGATGGTTCAGCTGACTAAATATTCTGCTTGAGTTTGGTAACAGAACAGTGACAGCTGAAAAAATGTTGTTTCTCCAGAACAGTGACACTGCCCTCCTTAGGGATAAACACAGAAACAGCCTTTATCATATATTCCTCAACCGTAACATAAAATAGGTGCTATTTTATTTGAACTCCCACCTGAATACCAGAACAAATTAAATAACAACAGAACAAACCTTTCACTCCCAAAAGGCAAGGCTGATGAGACATTATAAAATGCATTGCATTTTACATTACATCAAAAAATTTGCATTCAGGTTAGAAAGTTTGTGGATTAGTGTCCTGGTTCTGGCCAGGGCAGGGTTAATCTTTACAGTAGCCAGGAGAGGGCATGGCTAGGACCTGGAGGTTATTCTCTAGCACCTCACATCATGGCCAGGGGTGGGGGAGTCTCTTCCAGGGAGAAGGGCTCTCTTCTGGGTCAGCATAGTGTGGTGGAGGGAGCAGTCAGGTATGAGCAGTCAGGTATTGTCTATTGTTGGGGGGGTTGGGGAGTCAGCGTGTGAAACTTTCGCCTCTTTCTTGCACCCTCTGTCATTACTATTGTTGCTGTCACTGTTAGTTTCTTATCTCATTGCTGTTTCCAGTAAATTGTTCTTATCTCAATCTGTGATCTTTACCTTTTGTGCCTCCGATGATGCTCCTCTCCAGCCCGCCTGGGAGGGGTAGGAGTAGCTTGTGGTTTGGAGAGTCTCAGCACTAAATTAGGGAGTACCATTCTTAAACCACAACAATTAGGAGCCAGCAGAAAGAAAACAGAGGTCAAACCCATCAATTTCTTAATATTTCAAGTCCTCAGAAACTGATGTCAGTATAGGAAAAGATTATTCCAACCACAGTGGGCAAGGAAAAAAACCAACATGCCTTAACAGTGGCCTGCTTAGTAACAGTTTTTCTAAGATTTGTTACGAAAGGATACAAACGTACAAAAATCAAGAATTGGTTCCTACAGTGGCTGCATATAATATAGGTTAGTTAATGATATTATGAGCAGAATCACAAGGTTTAGAAAATAAGAAGTCTCAAGCCTACAAATTAGGTCTAATCAAGGCATTGTGATCCTTTACAAAACACTTTCCCAGGAGACACACACAGCTAAGAAGATATCTAATTTAATACTGAAGTACCTCATTTGGAATCAACTTCACAACATGTATATCTCACAAAAATTATACAAGTAAAACACTTAAGTTTTCAACTTAAATTATTGCTTGTTTACATATAAACTGGATTTTATGTACCTTACAAAACGTCCTTGTAGTTCACACTGCTTTAAAATAATCAGAAACACACGATAGTGGTGAAGTCTGTAGTGATATCTGCTATAGGTATTACAGGAATTGTTATTTTCCCCGCTAAGGGGATGGGAACCAGAAATTATCATGCTTTAAAGCAGGTATCTTAGATATTATGCACCAATTCTGCCACTACCATAATCACTACATGCATTACCATCAAACTTTGCTGTTCAGGAGTAACCTGTTCTTTTATTCTATTAGAAAGAAGAGGAAGATGACAGAGGTCAGGAGAGCCAAGTTAAAAAAAAATAAATCAGAATATGATGATTGTTAGGAATTTAATTAAATGAGCATGTAACCAACTTGTATGTTTGGATTCATGATTTGCATTATAAACACTACCACAAAACCCAACCGAAACGCCCCTTTATAAACAGCCCTCTCACAGGGTAATTTTCATCTGTTTTACAACTTTAACCCCATTCAAAATTGGTCTGTATAGTTTTATGCATCAGTTGATCTTCTCTGACTTGCTGTCAGTGGAACGTGCTCGTTGGAGGTCTCTATATGTACCAGACGTTGCTTCTACGCCCTCTTCCATGCCTCCTCTCCGCCCCAAAATGCAGGCCTTAGTTCAAAACACCAGTTTTCAGACAGAACTGAATCCTTTGCACCAGACTCAGTAAGCCAGGGAAAACAAAGCAAAAAAACCCCAAGGTCTAGAACTAAACAGAAACAGAACAAGAGCATGGTTGTTTTTCCTTAAATACATACATTTAAATACATTCAATCTGACATGGTTTATGAAAATTGCCTGTCAACATTTACTTTGCAGGAAAGATCTAAGTTGCACTAAGGTGAATGCAGTGAACAGACTGAGCAACTGTCTGTATGCTAGCTTCAGACTGTCAAAGAAGAGGCTGCTCTTCGGCAACGGCCACCTGGCTCCCCTCGGGAAGGCAGGGCTGAGTCCTGTCGGCAGCAGGCATCTGCCGCCAGTGCTGGCAGCTCAGCTGGGACACGACAAATAGATGCAGCTCTTCAAACTGGTAAGGATTTGGGGGCCATAAGGCCAGTCAGCTGAAGAAAGGTGCAACCAAGCCACCCTCAGGGTCAGCAATATTTCTGAAAAAAAAAAAAAAAAAGGAAGAGAAATGGGGAAAACCAAATGAATTCTTCGTTCTAGGATGGTGAAGATGGAGAGGTCAATGAGATCTGAGATGCTGCAGTGCAGAATCCACCATCAACCATACATTGATGGAATATTTTAAACCTGAAATTTAATTGGAATTTATAAAGTTGAACTATCCTTTGTGTACACAGATACAACTAACCTGCAATTTAATTCCAGTGATATCAGTAGGAGTTTAATTTCATTGCATTCTTAGGTTCTTAATTCATTCCAATTATCACGGTTATTAGAACAACTCAGGATCATCTCCTTCTTGTAAATTTCAACTAAAGGCATGGCAATAGGTTTTAAGAGAAGTCTCATGGAATATGTGCAAAATCTTTATGTGTTACTGCTGCATCACTCTCAAAGGAAACAACTGCCTTGGTTCACTTTTCCTTTCAAGATTCATAATAAAAAAAAGGGGAATAAAGAAGTAAACCAGCTTCAGCTACTGATCCCTAGAGATGCTCTTTTCCTCATACTTAATACCCTTGCAATGTCTTTACACAAATATAGTACAAACTGGTTTCAGCTGAGTTGATTATCTTGTATGTTCCTACTTAAAAAAACCCCTGAGGATGTGGTTTTTACAGTTGTTTTAAGACTCTCTCTTCCAGTGGCTGCAAGCTGTGCCTCTCTGTCTTCCTCGCCTTGCAAATGCCTGCTCACATGGGGTGCTGTGGTCAGTCAGGTCAGAGTCAATCCAGACAAAACCCATTTTCCTCCTCCCTTGGGGTAGCTTTTCACTTGTAACCCATGGCTCTGGCAGCAGAGTGGCTCTTTGCTTGCAGCCTCCTGCCACGCATGAGGAGCATCCCATTTGTTCAGGGACAGTGTGGGTGGTAGGCAGCTTTCTCACTGGTCCACATACATGCTGCTAGGCTGCCTCCTGGAAGCTGTCTACTCCATGCTCTGGACTTTACCACACTTTCCTCTGCATTCTCACAAGGCCTAGAAATGTATCTTTATTGATGCAAAGTCAGTGTTAGGAACTATCCTGCAACTCAGGAAAGTAAAGTCCTATGTTTTGTAAATCTGCTATTCCCAGCACAGCTGGTGCAGCTGGGGCAACCAGGCCTAGGCAGCAGAGCGAGTCCTGATCCTGGCTCCTCCTTTCTTCATCACAACACAGAGACACTGCACTTACATCCCTCATGCCCTGACTAATATGGGCAAACTAAACTTTGATTCCTCTTTGTAACATGTTGAGAGGCATTTCAGGGACCCTGTTAGTGTTTTTTTGAAGATAAAATGTGAAACAAAAGTGAAAAATCCAAAGATGTTCTTATTTCTGGAGTGGACATTTAGCAAACAGTATCTCTAGAAAGACGCTAAATAAACACATCCACTATACCAGCAACTTGAAAAAAATTATACCGTGCAAAAGTTCCACGTTAATTCCATTCTCAGTTTTCCAATTACACAGCTTGAACTTTCTTAAGAAAAAATTATGTAGGAATAGTTTATAGCTCAGTCTCATGAAGAAAGTAGCTATTTAATCTTTATTACAGTTTAAAGTTCAGTAAAATATTTATAGTGTATATAAACGATCTACATTTTCACTGACAGTCAGAGGTACATAAGTAGAATAAAAGTAAAATCACTGAGTGCAGTCCAACGTACCTTTAAAAAATAATTCAAGGTTTTAAGAAGCTAGATTTCTTCAGGTGAGATAAAACTGCTCTCATGCATGGCTACTGTCCATCTCATTGTCATGGCACTGACTGCATTACTTTAACTTAACACCCCAGAGATTTGCTGCCCAAAGTCATGCCACTCATTTCTTTCCACTTACACTGTGATTTCTCTCCATCCTCTCTTGTCCCTTTTTCTGTCACATCCACTGTTTTCCCTCTTTCTTCAATCATTATTTAAAACCTACCTCAACAGCCTTATTCCCTTTCTTTCCTCAGCAGTACCTGGTATTTTCTTCTCTGACAGCTGGGCTTCTCTTAGCACATGAAATTTAAGTGGTTGGAGGATGCACTAGGTTAGGAGACTTTCTATCAGCCTCCCAGTACCTAAAGGAGCCTACAAGAGACCTGGAGAAGGACTTTTCACAAGGACACATAGTGACAGGACAAGGGGGCATGGCTTTAAACTGATAATAAGTTTAAATTAGATATTAGGAAGAAATTCTTTACTGTGAGGGTGGGGTTCTAAGCAATCTGGTCTAATGGAGGCTGTCCCTGGCCATGTCCCTGGCAGCAGGTTGGAACTAGATATCTTTAAGGCCCCTTTCAACCCAAACCATTCTGTGGTTCTGTAGTAACACCTTGGTATATGACAGCTTCTGCTGGAACAGCATACACTGCATCATTTTAATACTCATCAAAGTGATCAAGAGATAATTGCAAAAGAGGCGCTATGCACAGATCCCCCGCTCTTGGAGACGGGCACTTGCACGTTTATATGAACCATGAGGGTGTGAAAAGGGAAGTTTTAAATACACACGCATACAAAAAAGACAGAGATACAATAAAACACACATAGGGCTCCTTCCACCTCAGTACTTTCACATTCTTCGTTTTCATTTATGTTGATAATTTTTCCGACCAACCTTCCTAATTTCCCCTGTTATTGAAATTCGTTTTCTCTGACAGCAGAAAGCTTTACCAGGCCCGTGACCTGGGGGGCTGTGACCAGGGGGGCCGTGGCGGAGCGGGGCCAGAGGTGGCGCCCGCCGCTAGATGGCGCCTGCCCCCGCTGCTCGGTCCTCTATCCATCGGTCCTTCCATCCGTCTTTCCCTCGCCCCTCCCTCCATCCCTCCCTGTGTCTATGGTGCGAGCGGCTCCCTCATGTTAATTACTATCTCCCGGTGAAGTAAGTCAGTAAAAATATACTGTATCCACTCCAGCCCACAGCATATTCATAATCCTGTTGCCTCTAAACGCCATTTCTTACCCGTGCTGCATCTCCATCCTGCTTTATCATATCCATTCCAGGCAGCTGGTTTGGAAAAAGATTGCCTCCCCTCATAGCAGGATCATTAACCTATTGGTAAGAAGATATTAAGGAGAATAAATTAAAAAATACATTAGGAGGAGGGTTGGGAACTAAAAAGAAGCATTATAAACCATTACACCACTTGCACATACTGACACCCACTTCTGAGATAATGCTGAAGTCAGGGAAGTGACTGTACAGCCGAGCGCCGTCCTTGCACAGCATGTGTTTGACTCATATTATTCTGCTTCACAGCCAACAACAAAGATTTCATTCCTGATACTATGACCCTTGTGCATGTTTTACAAAGCAGGCACCATAAATTAGGTCAGTGTTATCTGAAGAGGACATCCCCGCTATGAATGTTCTCAAAACAGAAACACGTAACTACTTTTCTAACCTCAATAACGTATGGCTTTGCTGCTTGCAAACCACCACACGATTTTTCCAAAGTTTGATAACACGTATGCTAAATTATACAAACTATCCACTTAGTTTTAACAACACTTTTCTGTTTGTAAGCAATGGGAGAAAGCATTAAATGGGAAAATGTGCAGTGTCACGCTTTCCTAAAGGGATAGTCTCCACAATTTTCTGAACACTGTCACAGGAAAGTATTGAAGCTGTGCATCTCTGCACAACCAAAGGGTCTGTCATGCTTAGTTATGCGGAAGGAGTAGTTTGCCAAATTTACAGCATTGCTTTCTTATTCAAAGGATTAATCTCACCATGTAGGAACTGGTATAAAATACAAACCAGAGCCCTTCATCAAGGTTATGAAATATTAGAAAAAAATCCAGCTTTCCTTAGAAGTTTTACACGGAAAGAAAGATCTTTCCTCAGAGTCTTTGGTGACTTGGTTTGCTCTGCTACTTCCCTCAGAGTAGATGGTTGCGGTAACAGTGAAGATATACACCTCCAGATTTTGCTGGAAGGAAAAGGATGTTTTCTGTGTCACCTGCCTTTTTGGAGACTTGTGTTGCCAAGGAGGGGACATTCTGCCTGTGTCCTACCTCACTTCACCTACAGCAACCTGGTGCAGCACAGGGGGAATCACAGAATGGGTAAGATTGGAAGGGATCACAGTGGGTCATCTGGTCCAATCTTCCTGCTCAAGCAGGGTCATCTTAGAGCACATTGCTCAGGATTATGTCCACATTGCTCTTGAGTATCTCCAGTGTAGGAGACTACACAACCTCTCTGGGCAAGGAAAGAAAACTTGTTGCAGTGCACAGTCACATGCACAGTAAAGTTCTTCCTCATATTTAGGTGGAACTTGCAGTATCTGCCCACTGCCTTTTGTCCTATTGCTTGGCACTACCAAGATGAGTCTGGCTCCATACTGTTGACGCCCTCCCTCCAGATACTTATAAACATTGATGAAGTCTCATCTCTATCTTCTCTTGTCGAGGGAGACTGTCTTGAATTTACCACACCAAATTCTTCTCATTTCAGGTCTTCCTGACTTTTTCTCTTGCTATTCATTTATTTTGAAAAACGTTGCAAAGGTAAATGCAATCACAGGCAAACATCTCAAGAAGGAGTTTCAAATGTTGCCAGAGACAAGACTACAATTCAAGGGAAAGGTTAAAAGCTGAAAATACTTTTGCCATAGGAATTTGAAGTCTGAAGGAATTGATTGTTTAAAAGTGATGCAAGCCTCCCAGTGATGCTTTCTCCTTCTTAATACGAGTGGGCAGATTTTTAAACCTGAATTTGAAAATTTAAATCAGAAGGGAAGAGGACCACATTCCTTTGCTCAGAAAGAAAGAAAAGTTTTGCAGCTTTATCTACATGCATTTGACTGAGCAACAGAATCCATATTTGAAAAGTGTTTTCTGCTATTCATCAACATTCATCAGAATGCACAAGCACAAATGTGTTTTCTGATTTTTCAGTAGACAAAGAGAGGTAAAAATGAAAAGCAGAAAGAAATAAATTGTATACTGAATCAACAGCAGTTCTGGAACAAAAAGATGGCTGCATGATTTGCCTTCATGACACTTAGGACAGGTATGAGAAAGGAAGGTGGTTCCAGGCTGCATACTGCAAAAGTAGCAAAGACATCAGTGAAATTCTTGTTACAGAATCTCTTTGATGTGATGATACAAGAATCCTGAATGATGTGGTATCAGATACAAAAAAAAAAAAAAACCAACCAAAAAAACAACAACGAAAAAAACCCTACTATTTTGTTATATGAATGCATTTACTTCAGAAGACATGAAAACAAAACACCCCACATTCATACATTAACTTTTCAGACTGCAATAAAAAAATCAGAAAAGCATGGAGAAGGCCAAAGAAATGCAAGGGTTTTTATAATTTTCTGAAAACAGGTCAGGTGGTGTTATCAGATAGGAAATCTGACTAAAACAAGACTGAAGATGTTCTACAATTCTTCAGCAATTAAGCATTTGAATACAGCCTCCTTCTAATAAAGCAGAACTATATACAAGGTGTCTAACAAGACAAGTTGCCTACCATTCCAGAGCTCCTTTCATCTAGTATGCTGAGCAAAATCAAGGTAACTCCTCTTAGATGCCATGATAATTTTGGACTGAAGAGTACTGCTCTGTGTAGATTAATAAATAACTACTCTGAGTGGACATCTAAATAGAAGTTTATTTCATATAGTGAAAAGCCTCTTCTCCTGCATAGGTTTCAAACTGCTTCTTTGATAGCTCAGTAAATAACATGGATCAGTGATACAAAGTAAGTAACAGGCAATAGTCCATTGTGCAAACAAGATGATGAGGACAAGGACAAAGTAAGATGTGTGAACGGTGGAACACCAGGAAGGTTTACTTTCTCAATGCCTGGGGAAGCTGTTTCGGAAAAAAGGAACCTGCAGTCCTGGCAGCTAGCATTTCAGCATTCCTGGTAGCAGCCTCCTAGAAGAAAAACTAGTAAGAACAGCCTGAAGAGCTTTAATGTAATTATCAGAGAGAAGACGATAATGAAACAAGGTCTGGTTCCTCAAATACATACAGAAGCCCCTAGATATCATAACTAAAAAGCCCAGTTTGGATATAACCTTTTTATTTGGTGATGCTGGGAGTAAATAAAGTAGTAGTAAACAAGAGAAGGTGGAGATACAGAATTGTGAGCAGATAAACACTGAACTTAGTATTTCTGAGCTCTGGATGTATCTGTATGATACAGCATAGTGCCACAATGAGAGAGGAGACAGAGCCAACAAAACATGTTTGGTACCAAAGGTAATATAACTGCTTCTTATCAGGTAAAAAAGTCCAAGCACAGCTTTTTACTACTAGGCAATACATCTTCCACAACCATCCAATTAGAGTGTTGAGGTTTTTTTCAAAAGCCAGAATACACTTGCAGTGTAATCACTGCTACGCACTGCGGTTAGGAACAGACAAGCAAGTGAAGTTCAAATAATGTATTACGGAACAAAAAATGACATTGAATAAGTAAACAGAACTGTAGGTGACAGTATAAGAAAACCCCAAAGAAAGAATGAAATGGCAACAGTCAGCAGAATTGCAGAAAATGCAGTCATTTGGAAAACCACTAGTTACAAGAAAAAGTTGAGCAGTCTAGGTCAATTGCTAAATAAAGATGTCAAATAATAAAAAAACTACACTTTGAAAACAGCAAAGAAAAGGTATCAATTTTAGTATTAAAATATACATTTTTAGCTATTCACATCTCTCAGGAAAGAAAATGTAAAGCAGCACAGCAAACATTCCTCAGGACTAAAAAGTACTGTCTCGTGGCCCAGAAATGGCCCCTCAGCTGTCAGCTGGCCACCTCTGACCCAGATGAAGCATAAAACATTTGCTGGGGTGGTAAATCAGGAGGAAAACAGGTTACTGTTACAGTATCAGCCATGGGACTTTGCTTAAACAGACTCTAAGAAATGCAATTTCATGGAGACAAAAGGCAACAAAGAACATAAGGGCTTCAGTGTGACACTGTCACCAACAGAACCAAGGCAACCCAGGGACTGGATTACAAGCAAACCTTGACTCTACACAGCTTTGGTGCAGTCACTGCTAAATCTGTCTCTGGTTACTCTGCTCATACTTCTAGAAGAAGGTTACAACAATGGAGTTTAAAGTAAATCCACAAAAGGTACTGAAGGGCTGAAAAACAAATGGATAAAGACCCTCAGCCTATTCAGCTTACTAGAAGTTAAATAAATGCTATCTTGAAACAAGATCTTGTAGTCTAACAGGAAGGAAAAGCAGTGCAACAGCTGTGCCCATGGAAACAGTAGTCTGGATGGAAATCTTTGAAATAAAACCAGATCTCTTTCTACAATGCAGGTTCCTGGGAAAAATGACGTAGCATGGGTATCCTGAGAAATTAGAATGGGTCATCATCTTTAAATCCCCACTCTTCTTTTCTTCTGATTTTACTATTGTTTTACTACATTAAATGTGTGCAACTGTATGCACTTGGGAACTAATAATAATAATAAAAAAGTCTGCTATAACTGGGCTTAGCAACTGGGAATATCAGAGAAGGTGACAGATTTGGAAGTATCAAAATTACTTTGGGTAACCAGTATGTAGCAGCTGTAGAGGACAAATGTGATCTGCAGCTATAATTGTCAGAGTATTCCAAGAGAAACAGAGGAGAACTAGTGTTATGCACATGGCTCTGGTGCTTAGGAAATACTGATTCAAACCAGAACAGGTGCAGAAAAGGAAAGGGAATTTAAAGCCTAAGAGACTGAAAAACTGTGGGTTGTCTGGCTTACAAGAAAAATCCCAACAAACCCCAAACAAAATAATCCAACAATCTCAAACCAACAAAAAAAAAATCATGTTGATAGAATCTTTACACAGATAAAATACAAGAAAAGAAAAGAGCTATTTAAGGTAAAGTACAACATTAGAAAAGTAAATACTCTCATCAAATTTAGGCTGGAAAAAGGACATACATTAACAACCCATTAATACAATCAGCTTTAAACTGGAACATTATGGTATCAGAAAAAAGGTTTCTGATACTGTCTGCCATAGCAGGAGATGCTGCCTGAAGACCCAAGAGGTACTTTCCTGCCAGTATTTCTAAGAAAAGTCCAGAATCTCAAGCCTGTTTTTTGAACAAGCTAGAGTTCAGCTTTGAAACAAACATACAAACCCGTTAATTCAGAGAGTTTGTTTGTCAAATACTTATTAATGTACTGTGCAGGTTTAATTGCAGGTCAATAAACAGAAATGTTAATTTGTCTTATATCGGACACCCTAAGTAGCACTCTCAAATAAGAATGATTCTGTAAACATCCTCTTGGCAGAAAAGAACAGGTTACTCACCTACTGATTCAGCAACCTATTTTATATGCACCACATTACAAAAAATGTGGATTTTGTACTTGTGAAGTTGCCAGACGGATAGTTCTTGAAGCTGATTGCCTATCTATTGTCTGGTACTACAAACACTGTGGCAGTTGAAGCATCTTCCACACCGTGCCCACGCCATCATCTTTTGCTCTTCTCTCTAAGAACCAGCTGCCTGCCATTCAGTCCTAGCCTCCACTGCTGGAAAAATTAGCAACTGGAAATTTGCTATGGAAACTTACCTACCGAGAACAGGAGCTAGATCAGCATACGCTTTCCATGGAAGTCTAGGAGCAACTACATGTGCTAGCTACTGTGGTGCTAGGTCAAAATGGCAAATTTAGATGCAACAAGTGCTCTCTACCTCGTTGCTCACCTTGGTTATTTGAGTGCAGAGCTAAAATCAATGCCCTTTTAACATCATCATTTCTCAAGTAAACTAGTAAAAGAAACATAATGGCTTACAGCAGTTACAGCCCAGTGCAATGGACCTGAAAAACTACTGAAAGTCAAGGCAAATCCTCTAGCTGGCATCTCCCATCCTTAAATTCTCACCTGCTCAGGACCCATGGAGGACAACCCTGATGTAGGCACAGAGGTCGCTGAGGTCATGCTGATCTGCCCTGTCATCTGGTTCATGTTGTTCATACCACTTGTGTTGGTTGCCATGGATACACTGATGTTCATGTTATTGTTGTACATGCTGGTGCTTGCTTGCTGCCCAAAATGTGGTGGGGACTGTTGTGAAAACATGCTATAAGCAAGGAATGGAAAAAGCAATGTGTCAGACTTAGAATGCTGAAGCCACTAAGAAACTGCTTTCTTTTAATATATCTTAAGCTAGAATATACTGTCATTTAATCCAACTTCAAAGGGAAAACTAGTTTTTAGCTGCATTAATGTGTACGGAATAGATTTTCAACGTTTATGGTCCCATGTCTGTGCACAAAAATGCATGCCTTTGCATGTGAAACTATGGCAAATCTGTTATGCACGTGCAGTTACAGCCGATTAGCTGTCTAAATGTGCTTTGTCTGCATTTTAAAGTAATTTTTGAAGGGAAAGGAAAACAGCTTTTTCTCCCTCCAGTGTTAGCACAGGGCAGGACTATTGAGCTGAAATTGGAGCTAGTCTAATAAACTTTCTGTTTTGCAAAATAATCTATTTGCGTATATGAATACCAGATTTGCACATATAATTATGGCAAGTGGGCTCACAAATATAGACATGCAATTGTGCAGAAATTTATTTACTAAATCATAGCATCAGATTTTGAAAACGTGGCACTGTAAGGAAACAACAAAGTCTAAGACAATTATCCTCTATGTTTCTTTAAGGCCTTTCTGAGCAACTTAAGAGGAATAACTGTGAAAGAGCTCATCCCACATTTTATTGGGTCAAGTGCTTTCTGGATAGTATCTTCCTTCCCATTATGTTGGAAGCCACATGAGAGATTCTTTACATTTCCTAAAATGTACTTCACTGTTTACATACCAGTCTTTTCTACTCTTCAAGCATAATCCAACAGTCAATGAAGGAATTATTACTGACAATGTGTCTGTTTAGAGGATCTGGATTAGACTGAAAGACTATGGAAGGGCTGCTGTGTATCAGATGGCATACAGTAACCACCTCTGTATCAATGGCTGACCTTTACTTCCCTGTGAAGCACTGCTCACAGAGCTGAGGAAATCTTTCAGGGTTAACACTCAACCTTGCACTTGGGTACTCCATTACGTTACTGCTGTGCACTGTGAGACTTGGTGGGAGTGCAGCAGCATTCTGGGCACAGGACCAAACTCAGAAAATCCCACCATTCTCTTCCTTCCAATTCCATGTCTTTTCAGGCCACCTAACCCCATTTTTAAGTTGTTATCTGGTTGGCTGAAACAGTACACTACAGATCATTGTGAATACTCAGTGGCTTGTGTAAACACATTTGACATGTCTTTGCTGTAGAGCTGCAGTTTAGCAAAGCCAACCATTAGTCTTATAGAGCTGCCCTTGCGCCACTTTTGGCAGAAGCCACAGCAGTGGCAGCTATGTCTCCTGCAGATGCTTCAGGAAGACAGTGAGGATGGGGCACGGGCAAAGATGAGGACAAGAGATAAATCAGCTGCTTTAAGGGGAACTTTACTTGGATCAGCCTCATCAATAAAATACTGAAATTTTGGGATTATTAAACCTTTGTCAACCAGTGGGAAAAAGATTTGTCACTAGGCTAGGACAGTAAGAACAGCCTGAGAACTTCAGGATAACATAAGCACTGTGCTAGAGACAGCTGTGTGCACCCCAGTGTCAAGTGATACAGGCTGTACCTGATAGCTCCTTCCGTCTTCCAACGAAAAGCAAAGATCACTGCCATCTGGAAACTCACTGCTGCCTACTGATAGTGTTCAGCATTCAGCCCATTTGATTTGGACAGACTCATTATTAGAGCTATACCAACTGGGGCAGGGGCCTCAACTGAAAAGGTGACTGCATGCATGAGGCATGCTACAATGTTGTCAGGGAATTAAATTATATGCTGACCCTCAGTATGTGCAAACACTAATGGGCTGAACCTAGTTACACTCCAGCATTTAAAGTGGGAGGTGATAATCCAGTCACCACGATTCCAGAGCAGCAGGGAATGCATAGGCTCTGGCTCAGCTAACTCAGGCATGTGGAAAGCAGTGTGGGAGCAGAACATGAAAACCATATGCAGAAGAAATGCATCCACACAAACATTAGGGGCTGGAGCTCACTGTGCAGCAGAGGTGCTTCTTAAGGACACAGTGTTTGTTCAGTTACCACAGACAAAGCAATGCATTGCGTGGATGCAGGTCTTTTAGCTATGCACTCACTTTGCCTTGTATGAAGACAGAATTCAAACCAATTCGTCAAGCCAAATTAAAAAGAAATCTCTTTTAGGATAGATATTTAACAACAAACAAAGACACAAACAATTACATAAAACAAGCCCATAAATAAATGTAGACCATAAATGACCCCATTACTCTGCGTATTCATTTTGGTTTTGTTCTGAATTTACCTGTTACCTCCCATATTCCCTTGTGCCCACCCATTCATCTCCGTAGAGGACTGATAGGCAGGATTAGCCTGAGACTGCTGAATCATGGGGCTTTGACTGTGAGCCAGTCTTGGTGACATCAGTGGACTCTGAGGAGTGGTGGCCCCTGTGAAGCCTGGATCAGGCTGCTGACTAATACCTGAAGAAGAAAACAAGAAAGTTACCCACCGTACATTCAGCGTTAAAACATGCCAAGAGCTCATACCTACTGATATGTCTTTACACAGTCCTATTTATATCACCTGGAACCTATAACTTCGTGTCTTAATGTAGGACTTGGATTTAAAGCAAGACATCATCAACTACTACAATACGTATAAGCTTAAAAAATCATTTTGTGTAGGCATGTTGATTACCTGCTTGTTGCAGTCACACAAGTGGTCTCTCCCCTCTAAAGATTGAAACAAAAACACTGGTGACTCCCCATCCCCCTCCCCCAACTGCATCCAGAACAACAAATAAAACATATTGCTTGTGTCTATAAATCCATTTTGGTGAAAGTTATGCATAACCTGTTGACTGCATGGCACCACCTTTTAGCAGTTAGGGTATAATTTCTAATTTTTATTAAAGGTCCTAAACCCTCAGTATCTCTGTTTCTCTGTCCCTGCAAAAATAGACAATGCCATTCTGTGTAAGCATGTTATGATTCTGTAAAATCAAAAAAGCATCTAGATGCAAAGAAATCCTAATTAAGTCTGTAAAATGCCAATTGTGTGCAGAAATATTCTTTTAAAACAAGTTACTTTAGTCTTGTTTAAGTCCATCACAAACAGCACACTCAACATAAACAAGGCACTCTTAATCCTGGGGTAAGGATCAGGTGTTATGAAATGTATTCTTGTATTTACCAGTGTGGCTTAACTTCTCTGTATCTTTGCTATATCAGAAAATGGGAATAAGAATGTCTTTTCACTTTCATAAAGCAGTTATGAATACATGGAATGAAAGCACTATTACAAAATATTATTACTGTTACAAACTGGCATAAGGGATAACAGACCAAATTTAGAATTGGATGGGCATAATTTCTTATAGCAGGAGAACTTTCACATAACATATTATTTAATATAGTTATAGTATAACTTATGCAATAGGTATAAATAAAGAAGCTGTGTAACAATAACCGTATGGACGTAGCTGCCCCAGGCACTCCCAGAACAAAGTCATACACAGCTTTGCAAAACATACAAAGAAAATGGTATTAGTTATCATATTACAGATATGTTTAAGGAGAGGGAGTGGAATGCCTTATCTAAAACTACTTTATATTATTTAAATTCAATAATTTGCTGTTAATTTTACATTATAATGTACACATAAATAATTTTTTTCTTTTTTTGAAAAATATGCCTGGTATATAAGCAGTATCTCTTTAACAAAATTAAAAAAATTACATACAGCTTTGCTTCATGGTGTTCATCAATACCTATTCACATAATTTTCTTCATTTGCACTTATATCATATATACTGGTTTGTTTAGTTCAGTCAAAATTCAGCACCCATCAAGAAAATACATACACATATATGAGCCTGTGCGTGCATATGCACTTTTATCTGTATATATCTATATATAAACAAACATACGTATTGCACTTCTGATATTGCTCAAAAAAAAAGAGAGTCATCCTTGGAGAGTAAGTGGTACTAGAGCTAGGAAAAGTGGAAAGGCACTACATTGCATTTAAGGACTCCCAAATGGTCCAAACCTCCATGCTTCACACTGTTCCCAGGGAGCCAGGCAAGAGCCTGTGGGAGGGGTGCTTGGACCCAGCACAGGGGAGAACATGAAGGAGTAAGGTCTGCCAAAATGCACTGAGAGATGGGATGGGATCAGTACCGTAGTTTGGAGGAAATGGAAACTGCTGTGCATTTGCCTGTGGGATCCGTGGGTTGCTCATGGTTGCTGGTATGCCACCGGTGGCCACCATGCTGGGGGTCATACTCAAGCCTTGCCCTCGCATCATCAGCGTCCGCTGCTGCACCTGCTGCTGCTGCTGCTGCATCTGCCGCTGCCGCAGATGCTGGCTCAGGATCTCCCGCTGCCTCTGCGCCAGCATCTGCGCGTTGATAGGGCCCTGCAGGGAAAACCACCGCCACCCATCAACAACTCCTCCTAAGGCAACCTGTCCAGTGGAGGTATCTCCACTCAAGCAATCTGGAAGATTCCAGCTTTTTGCCCCCTCCATTGCACAACTAACAATAACGTAAAGCAGGAGAAAATAATTCTATTAGTATTTCTGATGGGAAAGACCTCTAACAGTGCAAGAGTTACTAAATGAAACAATATCAGCATTTAGGGTTGCAGAGATTTGTAATTGCAAATACAACGGTTCCTTAATCCACAACTTTAGGAAATTAGAAGCCTAGCTAAAAATGTAGTTATGTCATATCTTTAGTAAACAACCACCCATCCCATGTAAATATGGGAAAGACTCTCAGAAATAAAACAGTAAAATATTCCTATCATGCAGACTGCATTATTTGTATTGAAATTGGATTTACTCTACAGCATTACTACTGGGGTAAGAAAGAGACTTTTTTTGTTTGTTTGTTTAAATGGTATTATTTCTCTCACCTGTGTTGGCACTCCAGCTCTCAAAGACAGATTCATATTGGAGACGCTGCTGATCTGATTTATCAATGGCTGCCGATTCTAAAGAAAAACAAACACAAACCACCCCAACACCAAAACCCAAAAGTTTTTAGAAGGAAAGGGAAAAAGAGAAGTGTTACATACAGAGTTATACACATCTACATTCCTGGTTGGTCTGTAGACCTAGTTTTACACGTTCAAGCAGGGATTAATTTTCCTCCTCAAGTCCTATTATCATGCACAGTATGCTGTTTCTTAAGGAGATAATACACCATCGAAATAATAACACAGGCACTAAACTGCTTATACCAAACTTGCTTCTTTGACAGTTCTTGCCCTTTTTCAGTTTGGGACTGGACTGTTGAGGTTTACTCCACATTAGACCTTACCCTGACATTTGAAGGTAGACATGACCTTTCCTCCTTCAATAGAAAAAGCATTGATATCTCATTTATAGTACTATGAACTTATATATTTAAAAATGAAACAATAAACAACAACTTAAAACAATCCTCAAAAGCAGACCAAAGCCAAGTGGAAAAAGTATGTAACAAGCAACAATAAAAGCAGTTAGATCGGTGAAGAGGCAAGATACAACAAACAGAAAAAGACTTATGTAACAAAAAGCACCAGTGCAACCTTGCTCAAAAACTTAGTGAGACCTAGGCTTAAGTACTAGTCATGTTCTTGCATGGTATTACATAAAGAAGAATGTACCGATGCTAAAAAATAACAAAACCAGTAGTATGCAAAGTACTGTCCTGTCAAAACTCACTGTGGTTAGTGATTTTAGTTTAGAAGTGGAATTAAGCAGGATCTGGTCTGTTTGGAGCAAGCTGACTGTATGTACCACCTAGGAGAGGTGCCTGCGCCAGCACGGTACCGGGTACACAAAGGGGATGTACCTGCTGTGCCTGGAGCCTGTGCTGCAGCTGGAGCCGCAGCTGGTTGGGCTGGTTCTGCACGATGCCGGCGGGCCGGAGGCCGGGCCGGGGCTGCATGCGCAGGGCGGTGTATCCCGGGCGCTGCCCCATGGTGTGGAAGCTCGGGTCCTGCATGGGCGCGTAGCTGCCCTGCGCCATCTGAGCCTGCGCCGCGTACTGCTGGGAGAACACCGGAGCCTTCTGCTCCATCAGGATGCTGGACTCCTGGCTGGGGAAGGTCTCCGGGTCGACAGCTTGGCTCTGCAGGAACACGTGAACAATAGAAACAGTTGGTGGGACGCGGCTTTTCAGGGATTATACGAGGTAAATACAGACAGCCTGCGAAAACAACCTCCTAGGATGTGAACGTTCTTAAACAGAAAATTACTTAAGTTTTCTTTACCTCAATGTAAAACTTAAAAATAAACAGAATTGTATTTTTGAGTATCAAAGCATATTCACAGGGACAAATTCCTTCTCTCTCTTTTCTTTCTTTTTTTTAAACAAAGACCCACAGTCCTTCTCATGTTATTAACACAACCATTTTATCACTCTTCTAATGAATAAAAACCTGAAATGACAAATGCTAGATTAAAATCTGTAAATGAAGTGATGCCGGCATATTTTTCCCATTGAATCTGAGAAATTCAAAGACCTTACAAATTAATAAGTAGATTTTTATCAGTATCCTTAAACAAAATAATGACTTCAAATAAAGATGCCTGAAACTAGTACAGAAGCTAATGTGAATAGAGTGCCTAATTCTTTCAGGGCACTTTTGCACTAACTGATTATCCATTAGCATAAATAAGCTAACACAATTCTAAACTCAATTCTAGATATGCTCCTAATATTTGCTCTAGCCAGAATAATTTTACAGCTTATTCCACACTGACCTTGAAAATGAAGTTAATCTAAATTTCAGTGCCCTCATGAAAGAAAGTCTTTAAGCTGCTATAAAACGTTCAAGGCTATTTTTAAAAATATGTTTTAAAACGAGACAGTTCTCTTATCTGCAAAATTCTTCAACTGTTTCCACTGAGATATTAAATAGAAACATATTTACCATTGAGTTTGAAATAAACTGTTGCTCATATTTTTTTTTTGTGGTGGTATTCCAAAACCTATGTAATATTGCATGAAAGTTTCACACCACAAAATTGACGTCCACCAATAAATTGCATCTCCAGCTTAACAGCTCGCTGAGTTCTGTGTTGTCCCAAATAGGTTTGGAGATAACTTTCTCATGTTAAAAGCAGAATTTCATTGGTCTTATTTCATATCTAAAATGCAGAGGTAGTTCAGACGTTATGCCCGGGGTACTGATGAGTGCTTGGAAATGAAATGGGTATTCTAGGCTCCTCTGAGAATATTAAATCATCATATAAATATGTACAGCTGATTTTGAAAATACAATTCTTATGCTAGAAACATCAGGAACTAACTTTTCCCCCAAATATTTTTATTTTTACAACTTTTTTTGCACCATAAAAGACTTAAATGGAAAAGAACTAAGTGGAAGACAACAAAATTAACTGTGGGGAAAAAAAATTGATGAAAAAGCATAGAACAGTTGTGTGCTACAAAGTTTGGGAAGCGTGCTCATAATTAAAAAAAAATACAGCTCAAGTGCTTGGAATGAAATCAGCTGCTTCAGATGAAACTCATCCCTTAACACACATCAATCAACTAAAGGAAAAACTACGGGTGAAATTAAACATTACAGCTTTGCTAATCCAAAAGATTACCCCTATCATACAAAAGTTTGGATGCTGCTCCTCTGCTCCTAGGTCTTTATATTCTTATTTTCCTCTTTCCTGCACTCTTTTGCTGGCTGTGATCTTACCTTTCTCCCCTACAGGTGTTCTTCTGACACGCATTTTTTTGCTATTGTTATTGTTGGGTTTTTTTGTTTGTTTGTTTGTTTTGGTCAATTTATTTGCAAAAAGCAGGTCAGTAGAAGGTGATCTAGGTGAGTGTGGCAAGGGAGAGGAAGGAAGACTAAACTTGGGGCTGAAGGAAGCTCTTCAGCTGACACTGAAACATTATACGGACTTCCACCAACAGACGTAACTCCATCCTAGCTTGCAAGAAGTGTTTTATAATCCCATTTTTCAACTCCACCTGGACAACATATCTTTTAAAAGCAACTAATACATGCAAAATGTTGTGTCCAGTATACCTGGCTCACTAGTTCTGGTATTCCCAGAGCCCTGTCAATTTCTTCTAAACCATCAAAATTCCTTAATGCCATGTAAAGCTGATCCAGGAGAGCACCCTCATCGCTTGGTGACTCTGATGAAGGATGATTACACAAGAGATCATCTGGTGAGCTGCCAAATGGTTGCCTGTGAAAACATGAACACAGCATTGGTAAACAGCTGCTAAAAACCAAAAAATAATATCACAGGATTAGTACTCAAATTGAACTAACAAGTGGAGACAGAAAATCTTTCAATTACTGCCAATTTTGTTCAGATTATTATTCTGGATGAAAGCTATGCTACCCAAAGTAGTAACTGAATAGCGTGATTAATGCTTGCAAGCATCGTATGTTTGACAAGCGAGAAAGCACACCAAAGGTATGCCTGAGAGCTGATTTCATATTACAGGGTTAACAGTGGAACAGAGAAGTCAGTATATAGTCAATGAACACAGAAGGCTAAATAATTGGTTTTTTTTAAAATTAATTGTAACTTTGAATTTCAGATGTCAGATTAAGCATATTATCACAAGTAGACTCTCCTCTTAGCTGGTTTTCTCTCAGGCTAAGCGGTTGAGGTCACAAAGGGGTTCATGAATTGTCTGAAATTGCAAACTTAACATCTGGAAGAGCTGGGCAGAAGCATGAGGGAGAAAAGAACATTCCCCTTTTTGCTTGCAGCACAACACTGCATCAGGCTCACCTCATCTGCACACCCCATCATCAGCTCACTCCAACTGCATACTTGGGTACCAGTTTATACAATGGTTATGTGCCTTGGAAGGCTATCAGCAAGAATTTGGATACTGTCAGGCAGAGTGTAGTGGCTCTATAAATCCTGCTTACCTCACCCCTGAATTTGTATGCAAAGCATAGTCAGTTACAAAGGCAGAACATGAAGGGTTATTCTAAACCCGAAGGATGAAACTTCCTGAGAAACTAAATCTGAAATAACATGTTATCTTCAGCCAAATAACACATTTTTGTTTTGCAGTTCACACACCTGCCCTGCTTCACACACATTACTACAAGACTACAATAGAAAATATAAAGAGCAAAGCCTTCCACAAGCAAGGGCAGCTACAATATGCACATCATGAAGAATCTCATCCTGGATAATTACTCAGATACAACAAAAGCTGTCACACATAGAGGGAGGAAAAGCATTATATGTGAACCCTTTTTACATTTCTGTTTAGAAAAACAAAGAAACATGTTTGTGTATTTAGTTTCCATAATGAGATATATGGTTGCCATGGAAGTCTAATCTCTATGTCAAAGCTAAGCAGAAGAGCTGCATCGTCAGGCTGTACACAAAAAAAACCCCAAAAGATGGCAGGCAGGAAAACTAAATAAAATGTATTCTTTTTAATTAGATCCCAGACAGCAAAAAAAAAAAAAAAAAAAAAAAAAAAAAAAAAAAAAAAAGGATATATATGACATACCTTTAAAACATTGCAAAGATTAATCAATCTCATATATATATATATAAGTTTCTGTAACTCTCATAGATGCAATTATAAATCAGCAAAAGGAAAGAACAAAAAAAATATCCTTTGATTCAAATTGCTTGCAAACTTTAAAGATGACCTATAAGAAGGGATTCATGATGCAGAAAACCAACTGATGAGGCTAGCAAAACAAACCTCCCTGAAATTGCACATGGACATAAAACCAGATGATAAAAAAAACTTTAAAACATTTGTCAAATTCTGTATGTTAATCAATGACAATTACTTACAATTACAATTTTCCCATTTCTTTTACATACTGCAATGATACTTTTAATTTTTTTTTTAAGAATTATTTTTACTCATTTTATACACATGACAATAATCAGATTATAAAAATACCAATCTCAGGGATTAATAAAATAAGACATGGCAGCACCAACCAATTCATCATTTCTGTTTTGGTGTAAATGATCAAAATATGATTACTTTCAGATGCAATGCAATGGGAATTTTTTTTCAGCATCTTTGGCTATAAGGGAACTATGAGAAAAGTGAAGGCAAAAAGAAAAAAAAAAGAAGAATTAACTGTCTGGTTTGCTGACTAGACACAACCCTGTATTTTATTTTTGAGGTGCAATTTTTAAAGTGAATAATTCAGTTATGCAAGCAGTGCATTTTGTATATGGATACCCTAACTGGAAGAAACACCAGGAAACATCTTGAAAAGTATGGAAACTAACAAAGAAAATGCCACACATATTTATGGATAAAATTTTTGGACATCCTAATGAAAATTAAGAGAATGTAGTCAGAAAATTAACATTTTTTCAAATATACTTTTTTCCACTTGTTTCCACTTCCTTTTCAGTGATCCCTCTATTTACTATGTCAACATTTTGCACTTGTTTGTCCATTTTGCATCAGTTAGTCCATACATACATATATATATATATATATATATATATGTATTTCTCTGAAGTAAGCTGCAAACCTTTTGGAGAAGACCCGGCTCTTTTTTAAGAAGTGTAAACCACTTATAGTTTTGCCATTATTTTAAAATCTTAATAATAAATAAATTAATACATTACATATGAATGAATGAGTTGTGATCAAACTGTAGTTCTGATTACCTGAGAAGGCACTAACTTCAGGGAAGAGGCAGCTTTCCATTAATTTCATTTTTCTTTCCTCATATTTTACAGAATTTAGGTGAATTAAAAAAACCCAAACAAAGCATAATTAAACATGTCCTGCATCACTTAAGATGCTACCCCACTGAAGGAAGAAACAGCTATGTTATAATTACATAGTTATGACTGGAACTACTGACATTTTTCTACATTTAGTGTTAAGCATGATTATTAACATTAAGAACAGCAAAATCAGACAGAATTATGCTCATGTTAATGCTCCAGAGGTGAAAAATGGTGCAACTATCTGAAATGCTGGCAGCATTCACTGTGATACACAACTTCCAACTCTTTCAACACATTAAAGGGCAAAGAGAGCATTGATAAGTATTACTGGAACAAGCATACATTTCATGGCCATAAAACACTACAAGCATTAAATTGATGTACATTTGGTGATTATTTTATGCAGAACTTTGTTTCCATGACTTGTATAAAATACAGGCCTGTAAAATCTGTGTTCTGATATGACACCAAGACTCACCTGTTCTGATTACCAAAAGTTGCCTGTTCTATAGGCAAGATGCTGTCTGGCCATGGTGCAGTCTGATTTGGAGGTGCCTGTTGTTGGCTATATTGAGGTCCTCCTATGTTCATCTCCAATTCTGATGGCCCTAAACAAGAAAAAATAACCACATAACTTTTCTGAAAAGAAGTTACTTTCTTGTTAATTCTTTCAGTTGAATTATCTATGTCATGGTAAAAGCAAACAAAACCATGAAGACTTCAGTAACGTTATACTTAAAAGCATCATTACTTTTTTTGTTACAGTTTGCTTTTAAAGTTTGAGAAAACATGAGAATTCTGAAAATGGTTCAAAATTACAAAATAGCAGATATAACATCATAGATGCAAAAATTAATAAGCATAATAAAAACACCCCAGTATATGGAGCCAGTGTTGTTATGTACTTGCTTTAAAAGTGACCAGGAACCCTTAAAATGTTCACAGCTTTTCTGCTAAAAATCTCCACAGTCTTTAGAGAACAAGAGCAACTTCATATCCTTTTGTTTTGGCTGTACCGCTGCGAAACTGTAGAGCAGCAGGGACTGTCCATCTCAATACATAGATTAAAATTTAGACATCTTTCTTCCCACATCCACGTGAAACTTTCACTGTGAAATACAGTTCTCATCAAACCTATAATTGAACAATCCAGCATATTGTTCCAAAAGGAACAACTCTACATGCACCCTGACTTACCCATATTCATGACCTGAGATGGAAGCATCTGCCTTGGGCCAGCTTGGTTGCTGGGTCTCAAGGGGATGCTGGCCGTGGGGTTGCGGATCATGCCTGCTTGCACCGGCCTGTTCATGGCGCTGGCTGTGGGAGGGCACGTCACCCTCACAGCAGCAGCCTGGCTTCCCCAGTCTCCAGATGTCATGGCAGGCCGAGGGGCATTGCCACCAATCATTCCTGCACAAAAGCCAAATAGATTTAGGTACCAGCACATGATTCAGAACGGCTTTAGCACTACTGCTACCTGACGAGCTGCATTTTTAGCAACAAAAATGCAGCGGTTCCACTCAAAGCACACTGTACCACAACTGGCCATCCAGATGTGTAAAGCTACAGAATGATGCCTTACACCACTTAGTCAAGGGACTGGAGACTGTTACACATTTTACAAGAGGAAGATCCTTTTATCATTTCCGAAACGCTGTTCAGAGTAAGTGTTCCCACATGTAGTCTGCAACAGGTGCTGAGGGTGTGTGGATAGTTTTAACTTCCTTCCTCAGGAAATGAATCACGTTTGCTGATGTGCATGTCAGTGCTTTATTTTCCAAGTGCTAAGTGAGAATGGAGACTTGAGTAACAATGTGTTAACGCTAAACACCTTACAAATTAGAAGGATTGTATATAAATTCGCATTCTGCAAACATATTTTGGTGACTTCTTTCATTTGAAACCTAGAGCCTTCTTAGCTTCAAGGTTCACCCAGATAATCTCAAACCAATGTACAGTGCAGGGAAATTACTCACAGGAACTTTCCGATAGATGCTGAAGTTCATTACCGTTATTTTAGGGGAAGTCCTCCCACATCTACTGTAAACAACTGATACAGTTTATTTACACTAGGAATATATAGAATACTACACTCTGACAGTACCCAAAAAACCTCAACCAAACCTCAACATAAAAAAGCCCCAAACCTAAAGAAGGGCATTCACAGTATTTATACATTTCAATTTTAATCAGTCAAGAGAGCAGATAAAACATTGATTTCAGATTGGACTACTGGTTCAGATTTGTATTTCCAGTTGCATTTTCCAACATCCTTAAATGAATACTAAAAGCCACACCAATAATTATTACTCATCGGTTCAATTACTTGGTGACAAATAATCAAAGAGAAAAACTCTCTGAAGAGGGTCTTTGTTTCGGCTGCTGTACAAAATTTGCTTTATTGTTACATCCTCAGGTTTGTTCTATTTTTGTACATATTCGATCAGCTGAAATGCGTGGTGTGCTAGAGCAAGCCAGGAACACGATAATACTCTCTAACTTGTATACATAAGACAAATGAAATCCTCTAATATGTATACAGGATATGAAAGTAATAGGACACTTGAAAGAATACAAGTTGACTTAAATGGCTATTTCAGTGTCTGGCTATTTCAATGTCTTTTTTAATACTGATGCAAACTACAAAAATTTGATGCTGGCTAGCGAGCTGAAAGGACTTACAATGCCCATTTATTTACTCAGAGCTCTTACACTGATTGTTGCACACTTGCAGTCTCAGACTACCATTAGTTGAAGTCCATCAGCCAGACTTTTTTTGTCAAACATGCTAAAATGTCCTTCCGCGCTATTAAGTTAACATGTTGGAAGTGCAACATCTGATGGTTCCCAAGAAGGTTATGTGCCAGAAAATGATGAAAACATTAGAATTTCTTTAATTTAAAATGAGAACAAAGGCTACTAAACACAGGATAATCTAGGGCACAACCAAGGTCTATAGAGACACACACCATAAGGGCAACAGTACTGCACACAATTTTGTTTTGAAGGACCCATCGCTATAGTGGTTCATTTGCTTTTTTTGAGGGAGAAAGAGCGGATTTTTACCTATCCAAGCCTCAGCTGAACCTGTAGCATTGATGTAAACAGAGTCTAATTGCCATTCCTCTGCATTCACCCAGAAGTTGTGTAGGTAGGTAAAAAGCAGTGCATAATGGTCAGGACTAAAAATATGCAGACACAGAAATTCAAAATAAATATGCCAGTACATATCATTCCACAAAACATGATTTTTTCCAGACTTTTTGGAAAGAAATAACCTGCACTTGTAAAAACCCACACTTGTAATAACCCCTACATTAAGCGGACATGCTATAGCCTGTTACTAAAGTATGTTTAAAAAAAAAAAAAAAAAGGAAAGTCATCTTACCTGTGCTGCTGTTTCCTAAAGTTCCTTGACTTCCTATCATCCCTTCATTCCTGCCCATCAGTCCCGGCTGAGGTATCACTGAATAAGGGCTACTCGTTCTTATGGGTGGGAAAGTTCCTGCACCTGTTGGGTTCTGCAGTGTGATGTCAAGTGGTAAATTCTGGTTTGGTAATAACCTGCCCAGTTGCCCTGCTCGTGGGTTATTAAAAGCTAGACAGGAGGAGCAAAGAAAAAAAGCAAAGTTACAAGAATGGAAACTATACTGGTTTAAAAAAAAAAAAAAAGGGAACCCAGACACAATTAAAGCTCTTGGGCTGAGCTATTCAATGCTGCTTAATTTACCCACTCCTATCTGTCTGAGAAACATCCCTTCTTGACATTTTAATGTAAATTTCAAAATGGAACATTCTGACATTAAACACAAACCAGATATGATGCATATTTTAAAAAACTTTAAATGATGCAATTTAACTGACAGAAGAGTGACTACAGAAAAATGCACCACTATGTGATGTGCATACTACTGCCAATTAATCTTATACCTAGTAGGGCTAGGTAATTGCATGCAGATGTCATCCTGAGGCAGATTGTTAGGAATTATCTTGGTTTTGAGAGTTTTCCAGCACAAGCTGTGCTCCTGAAGAAGTTATCAAAATTAAGAGCAGATTGAGTCTATACTGGATCCCATAGCCCCATTTCTACATGTCCCTCTTAATTTTATTTTTTTAAAACATTTTTTGTCCTTAATAAAAACAAATACTTTCTTCATTCAGCAACAACAAATAACCAGTCCAGAATTAGAGCTGTGCCACAATAATATCTGGTAAAATAGAATGAACCTTAATGGTTATGGTCACCTTTATGTAACTATTTTCTTCTGGTTTAGGCTTTTAAAAACAACCTCTGCAAAGAAAACTGCAGACTGCCTTAGAAAAGTGAGTTTCAGATTATGACTGGCAAGCATCTGGCTCAGCTGGTGTTTGGGCAATGTTCCAATGCATGAAAACATCCCCTATGTTCACAGCCAGTTCTCAAACATGAATCGAACAGTGACCTTGAAGTTATGATTCCATTTCCAATCATACCATAAAATACATACAAGTAAATTACACATTTTTGTGAAATTATTATTTGCAATTCCTGTTAGCTTCCCCTGGAAAGGCTCTGATATAATAGCATCCTTAAAGTGACTTGTGAATGTTTGTGTTCACCACATTGCAAAGGAATTAAATAACTTCTTTCTTATTTTAGATTGAAGTAGAGCTACTTTTGAATTTGGAAACTTAAATGAGGTTCAGTAAGCTTGTTAAAAAGTACAGAAACATTTTGTTACAAAGGTCTCTGACTTTGTTCTTATTTTATAAAACCAAACTACAGGAACTCGTATTTATTTTTTTAGTGTAAGTTCACCAGGTGAATTTGCTTACATGCATGTATAGAAAATACATCACAACACATACACCTAATTCCTAACTACGAGATCAGAGTTTTGTCTTGTCTGCCTGTTCAATCAAGCAAACAAAACACTCATGAAACAAAATCTACTTTCTCAAGAGTAGGGGCATCAAAAAGTCTAAGGATTGAACCAAAAATGAACTTTGGTGACAGTTTCAGAATAGATTGCTCCAGAAGTTTGAAAAATCACTTAGATAAGCGAGTTGTTATATGTGTAGCTTTGCCCGTATTCAGTGATGTTACAAAAAGGAAAGCTGAAAATGCAGCACAAAATAACAACACAGCTGATGAGCTGTGATGGTGATTAGATCACATATTCTGCTCTCAGTCAGGATGGGACTAAGGAAGCTCCCTGTCCCCCATGTAACAGACTCCAGCAAAAATCTAGCAGCTTTTTTTTTTTTTTAACCAGACAAATGTTTTAAGTATTCTCATGTAAAAACTGTAACAAGAAAGCTTGTTATTTCTTCAGGAAAAAAAAATATTGAAAAACTCTAAACCTCTTTTGTAATTTCATATGATTTGACATTCATTCTATGCTGTTTTTCTGTGAGCATATGGGAAGCCCCTCACCGTTTTCTGTATGCTCTTCTACTAAAAACAAGGCAGAAGTTCCTAGGGAAATCAGGCACAGACAAAAGACTGAGCCTGGGGAAAAGGTTTTAGGGTTTTAATATAGATGGGAAACAGAATGCTGCTTTTACAGAACTGCTGCTAACCACCAAGCCACTCTCATTTACAATCCTACTGTTACTGTACTGTGAGTAGCTTTGAAAGCAGATTTATAGCTAGGTTGACTCTAGAAAGCCAAAAGGCTACACTGCAAGGAACCAACAGACCTTGCTTCAGGAAGAATAGAATTCACATGCACAGAGACTTTCTTCTGATTCTTCTGCTGCTGCTATTAGTGCCCCATACTTAGAAACATGAGTACATTAAATTCAAGCATCTTTCTCTGAGCAACATTGGTCACAAGTGATTATTTAAGGATCTGAGGTGGTTTCAATATGAATTTCAATACTAATACTTATTAATAGAACATTAATATCTAAACATTTCTAAGTAACCTGGGTTAATTTGAAAGCGGCCTGGTGTTACTTTAATATTATCAGAATGTCTACCAATATTATTTAAGGCCTAAGTTTAAAAAAAATAAAAATCAGTGTACTTCTAAGGAAGTAAATAGATGCTGCCAGCCTAGCCAACAGGAGTAAAAAATAAAGCAGTGGCTTTTTAGGTTATTTTATTCAACATTAGTAGCTGATAAGATTCCTGTCTTGCTTGCTTTCCATTTTTCTACGGTGGTAATCCAGCATTTCAATGCTGATTTGTAAGCTAATTAATAAAGTTAAGGAAAGTTGTCCGCTGGAAGTGACTCAATTAAAAGCCACAATTTCAAATTAAACTTGGACATTCCTCTTAATCTTCGGTCCTTCTATTTAATCTTGTGCTTTTAGAAGAAGACTCTCCTTCAAGCTTAAAAAAGCTTCTCTTGTCCATTTTACTGCAAGAGCTGCCAGAAAGGAGTGATCTGCATCACAAAAAAATGCCCTCTACACCAAAACCATCGCAGCAGTGTCACATACAACCACTGCAGGGGATGTTTGATTTGTTTTAGGGTACGTGTTAAGACTCCTCAGAGGACACAGACTTCCAGGGGGAACTTGCTGTGAATTTGACAAAACCTCCACGTGTGTTTTGAAATGGGACGACCGCAGATGGCGCTGTGTCATCATGCAACACCAGACCAGGACAAGTTGCTGCCTGGTTCTCCCCCAGCCAACCCAGGGGCACCGTGTCCCCTGCTCTGGGGGTTCAAAGCTTAGTGTACACACGTGTGAAAGGCAGAGTGGACTTACTGCTCTGTGAAATCCTCATTGCTGGTTTCTGGGTGGTCACCGCTGTGCCGGGGCTGCTGTCACTGGTGAGCTGCATGAGGTCATTGATGATGGCTTGCTTGTCAACCGAGCCTGCTGACGCGCCTGGGCGGCTATCAGGGAAAAGCTGTGGTAACTGGCTGTTCTGCAGGTCATCCAGAATCTCTTCCAAGTTATCCAACTCACTGCCTGGCTGCAATAAAGAAAGCACAAACCCACAGTACACATCGCTGCTCGCCTGCTGTTGGTGTCCTGCTCATGCCAAGCCAGGCAGTCCGCAACCGTTACACCCGCACCAGCTTTGGATGCATCCCGCAAGACGCCCGGTGTGGAGGAAGCTCACAAAGCTCTTGAAAGGGGACTGTGAAGGCTTCCTAGGACTCATCTGCCTTGCTTTTGGGGAGCCCAGTGTGGCACTGGCACCCCTTTGAATGCCCAGCACTGGGATGTATGATTCCACACGGTCTATACCTTGGGCAACAGGGAAATTCTCCATGTGCACTCTGATCAATGCTGACAGTAGGAATAATTTTGGCAGGGGAGGAGATCCAACAGTGCTGAAGATGTGGGTTTACATAGGTATAACCAATATTCCTTTCAGCACAGTCATATTTCTAGTCTCTTTATGACTTGATTAAAAGCATATGATGGAAAAGTTGCTTCATGGCTAAAACAATTCCCCATATGCCTTTTCTTTGTTACATTCAAAATCTGAACACTGAATAACTCTATAGAAGTTAACTGGCAAGAAATATACATTTCAATGAAGTTAAATGAATTAAAACCTGAAAACTAGTTACTAGAATTTGGAATACATTTTGCTCACAGCTTCCAAAATAATTGAAAATAACGTCTCTAGAGTAAGAAAAGAGAAATCTAGTTACACTCAATTTAGTAGAATATTGTCATGAAATAAAGATAGGAGAAAAATGAAGCTCATCCTATGCTAACATAAATACTGACCTGATGTTTTTTCTTAAAAATGTTGATTTTCACCAATATTCTGTTTTATCAAGTTCTCCGTCTATAAACTCTCAGAATTAAAATCCTTTTCTGATTGAAATTTGGAAATCATTGCTCTCCCTAAACTTCTGAATCAGGTAAAACTTAGGTAATAATTAACAATAGGGAGTCCAGTCTCAGTTTCCACCAAGCTGCACAGGAAACATATCATGACAGCATTTATAACGAGTATCTACTCAAAATCAGCATCTTCATTAGGAAACGTGAAATGATGGAAGAGAGGCAGAGTGAGCAGCCAGCCATGAAGAATGGGGATCTAAGAAACAGCACTACAAACATGCACAACTGAAATGCAATTCTTCCTAGTTTGTTGGGTTTTTTTTTTGTCCTTCCCCATATCATGAACTTCGTACTTGTTGAGAGCAAGCTTACAGCACAGATCACAGGATAATGTAGAAATACCTGAGATGGCTTTAAACCACCTACAGAGACTCTCGCGGGCTACCCAGGAAGCACTGCACATTGTGCAGTACGTACAAAACTCCTGCTGCCACATTTAACCTGCTCCTGGGAAGTCCAAATATTTTATTCAAAGATAACTAAAATGCCCCAAAAGGTTACATTGCTACATGCCTATTTTGGGCGATTGGCTGCAAATAAACGTGGCATTATCCTCTACTCCGACATCATCTCCTAGTCTTACGGATCGGAGTATGTGGTGCATAAGAGGAGGGAGTTTACTCCATTAAAAGGCAGCATGTGGGTGATCTGGAGGTTGGTGTTTTTGGCAATATGGTAGGAAATCACAGAATCAGGGGACCAGAAGAAATTTAAAGCCTCAAGGCAAGAGCAGTGTATGCCATTCCCTAAAGAAGTTCATACAGTTGCTTGTTAAAGACATCCAGTGATCAAAAATCCACAGCTTCCTTGGGGAATTAGTTTCATCGCTCTGCCATCCTTACTATTCTTGTGGGTTTTTTCCCCTTGGTCTCAATGCAAAATCTCTTTCAGTGAAATTTAGGCCCACCCTTCCAATCGTATTTCGAATCTGGAGAACACATTGTGCTTCCCTTTCTTTTTCTAATTCTTTCTGTATTTGAAAACATCTGCCCTTTTATGTCTTAAGCTGAAATTAATAAACAACCTCAATTTGTGAATTTTCTTCAGCATATAACCTGTTTTCTAGGCCTCTCATTAGTCTTGTTGTTCCTGTGCATTGCCTTCAGTAGATTCACACTTTTGTTAAGGCTGTGTCTGGAATAGGACTTAAGATGAAGCCTTACAGCTGCTGAGTAAAGCAGAAAATTTACTCTACACATAGTGTGCTCTGACGGCATATTCCAGAAAAGTCTGTGATGCTTTGAATTACATGACATTACTGACTCTTACTCATCTTGTGCTCATTATGATCCCTAGACACAGCCCTGAAAAAGTTCTATCTAGTCAGTTGCTCATCTTTAAAAAAAAAATAAAAATCTGTGGGGAAGAAGGAGAAGGAAAGGTGGTTTTGCTTTGCTGCCTGGTGTGTTTGAAAGCATGGCAGCACAGGAAGCTGTCGCAGCATCGTTGCAGGGTGGTGTGATGTGGCCAGCACCTGGGAACGGGGCAGCAACACCAAGAGTGGCTTTCATTGCTCTTGCCACCACACCGTGAGTAACCACAAAGTCTTGCCATGAATGATTTTAGAGAAAGGAAGATTTACTTGCCAATATTAATGACTTTTCACGTCCTGCCGTTTCTCATATCAAGCCCTAAAATAAATCCAGCAATGCTACCTCCCTTTGGAAAATGGAAATGAAAGACTAGTGTTCACAGAGTCAAGAAGAAACAGAATAAAATAGATACATCTTAGCTAGGCTTATGAGTGCAGCCGAAGTGCTGAGGAAGAGCAGGGATTCACATCCATTTCATCATGAAGTGTTAAATTAGTGAGTAACAGCAGAGGAAACAGGTAGGTGCAGGTAACTCGGCTCTGAGCTTTTGCTATGTAACCTCAGCAAAGTGCACTGCACTCAAACAGAACAAATGATTGTGAAATTTGGTATTTGGTCTCTAGATGCCCATTGCCTGACAGAAAATGTTCTCCATAGCCATTTCCCCATTAGAGAAGTAAAATAAAAACAGTAATGAAAGGGAGAAACGTGGCTTATTAGAAAGAATATTGCACTAAGAATCAGAATAGTAAATTCGGGCTCTTATTCTATTTTCCTGTGCCACCTTGGGACTCCCTGTCCCATTTCTCCGTACCTAATTTCTGAACTGGAAGATGGATAGTTATCCCCCTATGTCAGGGTGTTGTGCTGGGGGGAGTTAATAAGCAAACTCCTTTATAGACCAACCTTGCCTCATTTTTAAGGCCTTTCCTATGTGTATAAGCACAAATTCCCTCTTTTTATGAATCTTCTGGCTTAATAAAAGCAGGTCTTCTAAATGAAGTCACATTAAACTTAGTGATTCATTTTGCTGCAGCATTTGAGTTGTCACACTCGTGGCCAGGATGCTGATGCTGCTTACAGAACTCTCATTGTATTTACTAGGGCAGGTGAGTGGGCAACAGCAACTCCCCCAGCCAAATAAGAGAGCTTCTCTAGGATCGCGAGTAGGAGAAGGTGATATACTTATTTGTATCTCAAGTTATCTAGCCATTAAATCTCTCTTCTCATCTTTCTCTCTCTACTCCCTCCAGAAATCTGTTATTGAAAGGAAGGAAAAGGGAAAATGTTTTTAAATGGGCAAATTGAGAAATTCACAGTGTTGCAAATAGTCTGTGAGCAGGATAGAGTTGCCTAGGGCTCCTTTGTGAGTCTCACATGGGGCTGTAAATCAATTTAGAATCGCAGAAGTAAGGCATAAACCAGAAAACTGTGTGTGTGTCAGCTGTGTTCTGTACAAATGGCTGATATTGTGTATAGTGTTTATTGCAAATCCTGTTGTGACCCATTTTCTAATGCAACTTGCTTAATTTTTCTTATGGCACAAAAAATAAGGTCTAGAGTTTGCTGCTATAGATGAAGTGTCAGTTCTTTGTGGTTTGAACACTGAATGCATTACTGAGTACCTCCAAACACAGCCACTTTTAATCAAAACCAACTTAAAAGAAGTTTATTTATTTTTCTTAGTAAACTCCAAGTAACGTAAAGAATTTCTGTTGTTTCTTCTGTACAAGTGACTGCAAAGTACTGTGGCTTACACCTTTGGTTTTCCAAAATACCAGACTATATATTACTAAACACTTTCCCAAGACATTTTTAGGTATATGATTTTGACCAAATGAGGAATCCTGAGATACAATCAAATCGAAATTATGTCTACAATAGCACACCCTACTCAAGGTGTTTACCTTCATAGGACTGGAGAGAAAGAACAAAATTACAGTCTGTGCCTCATGGAACCACCCTCAGTGACCTACCCAAGTGGAGCAGGCAGAAACTCTCCCTGTGAAGGTGACAGCCCTGATGGGCCAGGGGTGGAGAGAGATTAAGGTTCCTCTCATAGGGAGGAAATGATCTACTGCAGCAATGGAAGTTCATGGGAGAAGGGAATTTGTAGCCTGCCCATCACCATAACCAACCTCTGGTGGTGTTGACCACAGATTTGTGAGGGCTGACACAGGTGCCTACGTGAGTCATACTTTGTACCAAAAGTTTTATTTAATGGGCTTTGAACAGAAATATTTCAAACAGCTTTATGTGTTTCTCTGTTCTGGCAAAAAGTTTGAATACACATCTTCCCCTCACGGAGAGCGCTTTCTCTTTTCCAGCTGTCAGAACACAAGGGTCATTTGAGTATTCTTGTCAAGTTTTCCAGATGCTTGTTTTGAATTGGTGAGTTTGAACAGGAGCAATTTGTTATGCTGGCACTTCTCTCCTCCAACTGCACAAAGAGTCAGCCCTTGCAGATACATTATCATCTCCTTCCCTGAAGAAGCTGCTCTTCTTAAGATAGAACAAATGGGTTGGGAGATTTTAGGTCTGAACCAAAGGTCAAGCTTGTCTGATAGCTGTGAAAGGGAATGGGGATGTGTAGACTGTTGCCTGGGTGGTAGATATTTCTTGCATGCATATGTGTGCAGATAAGGCTAGATATATTACTTGGCACTTTGTCTGAAGTATATTTCTTTTTCTGTTTTGGAAATATTTTTTCCATGATTGGAAGGAGGCTTTAATATTAAAGTATAAGTAATCCGGTGAAGTATAAAAGCATTTGTTCAAGTGTTCTATGTTTTTTTTGTTAGAATTTGCAAAAATGCTCATTGTAAAATTCAAGCTTTAAATCTGTTTTCCACATATGCTTTCATGTAACATCTTATGAAACTACACCCCAGTATGCAAATACTAACTGAGTTCAAATAAGCAAAGGAGAGGCAAATGGTGTGCCAGGCCAAGTGTGCCCAGGGTGAAGGAATGACCGTGGTGGCTGAGCAGGAGGAAAGCAGTGATGCAAAGCGAGCATGTGCCACCTACTGAAATGGTTCTTTCATGTTGCTCTTGCCTGTTTGAGGAGATTTCTCCGTGGAAAGAAAGATTAGTTCCATTTGTATAGAAACTTGTGTACAGATATAAAAAGATGTGCAGTCACACCAGAGCTACTATTTAGATCGAAAGGAAAATAAATATGAAAATCAAATTAGGGCTAATTTGAAAGGTTTATACCAAGTATTCTGTGTCCAGACCAAACCAAACCTTAAGACTCGTATGAGTAACACATTATCTAGATGAGAAGGAATCTGCAAACTCCTACTGAGAAACCTGGTGTCTGATTTGTTGGGTGATTGTACAGATAATTAAAGCATTATGCGAATGTTTCAAGTGGTGATCAGGTCAGCTACGCCGCAAGAAGATTCTTGGCAGCTGAAGGTAAAAGTGAATGTTTTATATGGCATTTCCCTCCTGCTTCACCTTTGTTTGACCAGAGATTTATGACTAATGTCAAGTACGTTCAAGTGGAAACAATTTTACGGGCATAACAGTAGGATAAAAACTCGGAAATGAATCTTATGCTTGTATTCAAAAAATTATTATAGGTCACATCACTTAAGGAGGAGTGAGAGCCTCAGCCACTCAAAGGAGTGACAAATTCAATTGCATCTCTGCCTTCATAGTAAGGCTCATGCTTACTGGCTACCAGGATTAAATGGGATTTTGATATGCTCTTAGTGTTTCATCAGTTTGTGTTGTTTTTCATGAGGACCAGTGCATTTGTCTGTTTACAAATATATAAATATAGGTAGAATAGTCAAAGTAGATGGTCTAGAAGTTTTGCATTCATTAATTACATTTGTTTTGCAGCCTGATCTTTGACTAACTAACTTTTGAATTGCATTTGAAATAAGACTTCTCAGGCTTGGAAATGCCTGTGAACATGAAAAGAATTGCTTTTCCAAACTGTCCTGACTGAAAGGACTTAATCTAGTTCTGAGGAATGCGACAGCCTTCTAATTCCAGGGCTTGTAATGAGCTGCCTCTGTGACATCTACTCAATTGGATAGATAAACTAAAAAAATGAAAGTAACTTTCCTCAGACCACAATGACTCAGTTAAAAAAGATCCTACTAAGAAGGTTGTAAAAGTGGCCTGAGAAGTGATAACATTAGCTCTTCTGGGCTATTGCACAACCTCGGTTATCCTTTAATGATTCTTGTGTTTTCTAACCCTATGTTCAATTAATATTACTTAACAGATATGGGAGTGTTCATCAGATGTTTGTTCAGCAAATAAAATATTTTTAATAGCTGTGATCTATAACGTTAAGCAAATGAGTTTCCCTGATAATATTCTCTTCATCAAAGTAGGTATTCTCAAATGTCCACATTAAATTTTTGACTGCAGATATCGCCTTTAATGTATGCTTCAGTGGCTGCTGGGGGCTGGAAAAAAATCATTATTAATTGATATGCCTTAATGGCCTGAGAGCTTTCAGAGTTGGATGAGCCCAAGAGAAACGCTGAGAGGTAGATATTTGAGTCTAATTATGCCTGAGTAGGTACAAGCAAAAAGTAGACCCATCATGACAGCTATATCATTGTCAAACTGCTATACCTCAGGTTTTCTACTAATTTGACACTATTACAAAACATTGCTTCAATGAACCCACGAAAGGCAAAGTTAGATAAAGGATAGAAGCATAGAAAAAGAAGCCTGTGCTGGTATCTGTATTTGCCAAGACAGTCACTGGAGGAAAGAGGGGTCTGGGATTTGTAAACTGTCTGCTAATTAGCGCACAGTATCATTTTATTCTATGCCCTGAATATCTAATAAGTTTTTAAGAATACAGACATTATGAAATTTTCACTTGGCTGTGGTGACGTAGGATGTGAGTGACGAGTGTGCTAATGCCCCATCCCGGCTGCACTGCAATTGTCACCTAACACTGCACTGGACACATCTCACACAGAGTGGGAGAGAATGAACAACTAAGTTTCTGGATTTGTGTTTTTCTTCAGGCATGAGCCACATGAACTGCTTTATTCCCCTTTAAAACCTTGTTATTTGGAGCCTCAGCCCAATCCCTAATTTTCACAGTGATCTACTGAGTTCCTAACACAGTTAGCAAAGACACACTCTCCTTGCTGAGAGGGGAGAAGCAGTGGCATTTTTAATGGGAACTGGGTTTTTTGAAGGTCTGCTTTAGCACCAGGGTTCAGGACTTATGGCTTTTATCTTATTTTTCATCTTTAGTAACATCTTTGATAAGACTTAAGGGAAAAAAGTACTATTGCTAGTAAATACGTGCCACTGGATGTGTGAGTGAAGCAGAAGGATCAATAACCCTTTCTCCATCTTTTTTTTAGGATTTACACAAGATATTTGGGTTTTACTCAGTAGTAAATGTGCTTTTCTCTCTGGGTTTCTTTTGATGACATGGAGACTCTTGTTGTATGGAGCAAATAACTCCTGTTTATGCCATGAAACTGGAAAGGTCCTTTGTAGGCAGCATAAAGGCTTGGTGTTAGGTCACACACCTGCTTGTACAGGAACAGTTTTGGTATTAAGAAAACTTGTAGAGAAGTATACAAAAATTCAGAGAGAATAAAAAGTCCCAACGTACTTTCTTTACTAGTTCTTTTAAGTGAGACAAGCCAAGGCTAAAGCAAGTGGCCTGAGGTAAAGAGAGAGAGAGAGAAACGAATGTTCAGAGCAGGATCCTGAGCACTCGGGAGGATTATACGACCTCAGGGCAAAAAAAGTACGGATTATTTTTGTCTGAATCTGGTAATGCTCGTGCTGCCTAAATCCAGAGGTTTATATAACTATCTTAACCCAGATTAATTGTGTTTAGAAATGCTCAGAAAAAACAATGTCTGTTTTGCTCTCACTGATAAGAACAGAGATTTTTATCTTATGGAATGTGTAGCTGAGGGACACAATCAATAGGTTAGTTTCGTAAGTGTGAATTTAATTTGTGTACACGCATGAGAAAGCTAAGAGGGCCAAAGTCCAGTAGACTTAGGAAGTGACACTATAAGAAATTGTGAGACTATTTGAAATTTGCCTCAGAAAGGAGGACATGGCAATTTATGCAGGAGTCACAATTTCCTCAAGCCATTAAGGAAAAGGAGATTTTTTTTTTAATTTTAACAAGTCGTCCCCGCTGTTGTGTCTCGGGTGTGTATGGATTTCAAAAGAGTAGAAGGCTGCCACTAAAAGTGACTTTATGGGTTTTTGCAGTGAAATTGTACACCTTGAAAAAGGAAATGACTCGGCAGATGGGGACTGTTGGTGGACCTTGTAGCTGTGTGCTTGGGCAGCAAAAACAACTGAGTGTTCGAGAGGGCTGATGCTCTCGTGGTGCTTGGACATGAGGGGAAGCTGCATTTACAAAGAAGGCATCACACAATGAGCATGTACGGTTGTTTGCCTTAAAATGTCTCTGCAAGGGATCCACACTTGTGTACGTGACAGTCCAATACAGTGTTAGCTGTGAATTTTTAGAGTAATTTGTATATTTCTTCAACAAATTTCATATTTTCCTGATAAAATCCATATAATGGACAATCAAAAATATAGTTCTATTAAATTAATGATACAGTAGAGATACCAGGTGTGTCTGGGTTTTTGTGGAGGAAGGCAAGGAAACGGACAGACAACACTCTCCACAGAGAATGTTTCTGAACAGATCTCTTGGCAAGGCTGAATTGAAAAAAATGTGCAGAAGGTGACGGTAGCAGCACCATCAACAGAAAGTTTTGTTCTTTCGAGTTGTGCTGATTCCCAAGGTTGAGATCATGGTGTATCAAGGAGAGAAAGGGAAAGAGAGTTTTGGAAAGATGCCAAAATACCAGCTGGGGTGATGACAGATGACCGTTTCATTCTCAATTTTCTCTCCTCTCCATCCAATCACTATTTTTTGTTTCACTTCTCGTTTGCTGTCCTTCAGCAATCCTCCCCCTCCTCCTCTGTGTTATTGCTCTGAACTGCTGAAGAAGACCATTTAGGAATTTCATTAGGAAAAATTTACTCACCAAAAGGGGTGTCAAGCATTGGACAGGTTGCCCAGGGCAGTGGTGGAGTCACCAGTTCTGGAGGTATCTGAAAGATGTGGGGACATGGTTTAGTGGTGGCCTTGGCAGTGCTGGGTTAATGGTTGGACTTGATGAGCTTAGAGGTCTTTCCAACCTTAATGATTCTGTGATTTTTTTCTGAGGAGAGAAACAAATGGAGACAGGCTTCTCATCTGGTGTAGACTTACCAACCTGCCTGAAAAGCTGGTTTGAAATGGAATTCACTGATTTAGCACTCTTTATACCTAAGCAGGTATAAATACAGAAAAAATTTGCATGAATGGAAAATCAGGGTCACTACCATTTGGTTAAGAAATTTTGCAGTGATTTTTAACAATTTGGTGTGGATTTACTGGTATCTTGTCTGCTTTCTGGCATTTATTGACTTGCTCGTGTTCACTAAATCCAATTTACAGCTCTTTACATGGCCAGAACATAGCAGTAAATCTAGTGCATTAAATCAGTGAGCTGGATTTTGTTCTTTATTAAACCAACAAATCTGGATTAATTCCAGTCTTTGAAAGTGTTTCTATTAAACAAAAGACCAGTTAGACCAGTGTCTAGAAAATGTCTTTTGAAAGCTTCAAGCTTTCCCTCCTGAAGCCCAGCTACAATGTCTTTTTGCAGAATATGTACATTTTGCCACTCCTTTTTCTTTTTTTTTTTTAAGATAGGTAATTATATGAACAATTCTTACCAAATTCTTTCTGTGACTGTTCTTGACATTTTTCTAATGATTTGAGTCTATTAGAAAATGATGGAAAGTGCTATTTTCATAGCAACACGTTCATATGAGGCCATCCCTCTGTTTTTCAGATGACGTATGTGTTGGGGTTTTTTTCCCCCAAGTACAATCTAGTTTGAGCTAATACCACTAAGGAGAAAAAGAAAAAGACAGTTGATAAGAGTCACTGTGGATAGAAGTTGTGCTTGATGGTGTGGGTGGAGGTGTTTGAAGTGCTAATTTTTTTTTTCCCTGGAATACTGGTGTGACAGAGGTGTCAAGTTTTGATAACTGGAAACTGCAAAAGCAAATTCGAGTTTCAGCCTCTGTTTTGGTTGATCGTAATATTCTTACTGTCACCCCAGATTCTTTTCTTTCTTTCTTCATTCTGCTTTCAGACAGTTTTGCCAACAACTTGGATTTCATGCTTTCTCACGAGGTTGTCAATTTTTGTTCCGATAGCTGCAGCATGCGTATATAAAATACCCATTTTTCTCTTTAAGTTAAATACCCAATGCTAAATTACTTTTTTTTAATTGAGGCTATTTTTTTGTTGCAGTTTAACTTTGTAATGTATGAGGAAACAAAATCTGGGGTTTATGCCCTGAAAAATGCTTTGTATTTGTCAAATGTTGGTCTGTCACATATTTGCTCTGTCGAATGTTCTGTGTACGTATCTGTTCTGTTTACAGCATCTTCTAAATCACTTCTTCAGTGCTTAACCCATGATGATCTTATGTCCCAAAATATTTGTTAAATGAAACACACTGTTTGGAGGGAGTAGCTCCTAAATATGTGGATTTAATTTATTCCTGGACAGTTGAGGGGTTCGTTGGCTTCAGAAAACATAAAGAACGTAAAGACTATAAAGCTCCCAGTGCTTGGATATGTATCAGCTGTTCCTAAAATCACCGTAAATATCAAAATGGCAAGCTGGAAAGGCGTTACTAAAAGGTGTATTTGTGTGATCTTTACTAGTAATCTTTTCTATATACGTATAGAAAACTTCATTTAGAAACCGTTACTGTAGTATAGAGCTTGCCTTGATGGCACTGAGCAGTTTCCAAGGGAGGTGGGTAAGCCTTTCACAGAGGTGTCCTGCAGACCATCTTGAGAAGATTGGCAGCCCCTGACCCAGCATACTGGGCATGGCTGCGTTGTATGCCAGGGAGGAGAAATATAACCACAGGATTTACTCCTGTGAAGTAGCTAGTCCTCTCCACGGGTGCAAAGAGCAACGGAGATGTGTGTTAGTCTCAGGGCGTATACAGAATGTATATCCGTAATTGGATAATACAAAAACTTTTCCCGTGACAACAACAAAAATCCACTGTGATAATAAATAAATTCCCTTGCCAAGGTGAAGTCTCCTTCCATCAACTCCTAAACTGAGAGTTACCCTACTGAGAAGACTCTGTTCAGTATAGGAGCTGCGTTACTACACCCAGCAGTGACAGGGACAATACCAGAGGCAGAGAGTGCTGGTGAGATGGGTGAGCACGCTGCTCTCCGTGGTGGAAGCATGTGAGATCCTGCCTTCCCTGGGCTTGTCAAGAGCGGGGGAACCTTCACCTGAGTGGTGTGGGCTCAGCCTTACCAATGCCTAATGTGCAAGTGACTGCCGAGTGAGTGCAGAACGGTGGGTGAGTTACTTGACTGCTGTGGGACCTGCAATCTCTCTCCCTTAAAATAGAGGTGGCGGTGGTGTGTAAAAAAGCACGTGTATGTGCATTAACAGGTAATTCTGGTATTTGAACCACGCTATAAATAAATAAATTATTATTGTGAATGTTTAAGGTTATCAAGAGAGCGTGTTTAATATATGCTACTGCATGAATTCTCCTGATATTGTATTTTCCATAGCAACTGGTCATTAAATTCTAAAGATGTTTATCTTTGTATATAGCAAATACATATAAAAAGTCACAAATGTCATCACCCAGTATTTTGCTTGAATATGCATATTCTATACATGCCTGCGGAGTGCCTGCTAATTAGGGTAGAAAGTGTTAAATTGATGATGGTCATTAGAGGTGAAAATGGCTTCTTCTGTCAGTTGCACAAAAGACTAACTTCTTTTGGAAAATTTTATTAAAGTTCTGCACAATTTCTTGTGTGATTCACTTAATTATATGGCACAATAAGGTAATTACATGTCATAATGATGTGATTATGTGTATTTGCTCAAAATGTACAATTAGATGCAATTACACTTTAAGAAAATAGAAAAAAAATAAGGGTTAAGGCACTGAAACATTTACTCTACTTGCCAAAGAGAGAGCACAGAGATGGAGGTGGCTCTGATTCCAGGTATGCCGTGATGACAAGAATTAACATGAAAATATATCAGGGGAAAAAAAACAACAAGAAAAAAACAAAAGACCACCTCATTTACAAAGATATTCTAGAGACCGTGGTTTGATTGTTTCATTATCTATTTGTGACATTTAGGTACAGTTTGAATAAGTCTCATCTTGCCCATGAAGAAGAAAATATCACATTGTGCTCGTGGTGTTAGCAACATCACACAGAGCCAAGTTTGCAGCATCAGGTGACGTTTCTAAACAAGTCCAACAGCCCCAAGGCTAGATGAACCTCATTTTCCACAGTTCTGTGCAATCCCAAGGCACAGAACTGCATTTTGTTCTTTCCTGTGCTGAATGCCGGGATTCTCCCGCAGGTACCTGCCTTCAGCTACTGGATGTTTGAGAAAAACATCCAATATTAAGCAGTTTGCACTAACATTCCTACAAATGGCTGCTCAGTAGCTGTGCTGATAAATCATACAAGGGAAACTTGTTTTATTTTCTCGTGTAATCACAGGTCCCTGGTCCCATTAAGTTCTTTTAGTGCATTTTCTTCCCTTTGTGACAGCAGCTCCCAGGACAGAGCTCTGGGATTAATAAAATGGAATTCACATTGTTCTGCATCAACCTGCGTCTCTCCTGACCACTCTCTTTTTGCCAATATGCTTCAACCCTGTGACAGAAGGACCCACTGTACCTGCTGGATGGCAGCTATCTCATCCTGCTTTTCCTGCAAAGGTACTATTTGTGCAGTGAAATGTAGGGGTGTTTAGTGCTTTTACACACAGCATGTGCCCCTAGTAAAAGTGGAAGTTGAGGAAGAGTTTGTTGTGTGCTTTTATTTATTGCACTTTATCTGTTACTTTGCATTATTTGAGAATTCTATATATATTTAAGCCCATGGTTTATGTCTTTTTCTTTCAAGATGATAGGCAAATATCTGCAAATATTGCTCTTCCACTTTGCCTAGTCTAAACAAGTCTCTTATCCTCAGGAAATTATTCCCTCTTTGTTATCTCCTCTCTGTCATGATCTTTGCCCCTCCCTCTGCTCCACTATTACTTTAGGAGGGAACTGCAATAATATATTGCTTTCTCCATTTTCTCCCTAGGGACATACCTCTTGGGCAAGAACTGATTTTTTTCTATGTGGATTCTTTCCAGACAATAGGCCTGGAGCAGGCGGGATACCAGTCCCTGGCATAGAAAATTCATTCTAATTAATCCTAACCCACACACCGTGTTAAAATCACTTACTGTTTTTAGCTAGAATTCTGCACATAATCATATAAATCAAACAAACTGCACATAATCCCACTGTTATCAGTACAGTTATCTGTTTAGTATTATGAAATAAGCAGTATAAAAATTATTCTGTCAAAGAAAAACTGCGTTCATTTAATTATTTTCCTGATTTGTTTTGACTATGTTCATCCAGTACTAGTGGCTTTGCAATTCAGTAATGTATTCCACAATTACATCCTCATTTTTTCTGCTTTCTAAAGAACTGAAACTGCTTTTTAAATCAACAGGAGGCTAGACTGCAGAAAGAATAAAGGATTGAGCCCCACATCTGGAACATTTTTTGCTATCTTGCCTTCACAAATAGGGAGCTCAGCTACATATTCTTCTTTTGGTTCCCATGGTGAACACATCAATGGTTGTATCAAGCAGATCATCAACACTTTTGAGCTGATGGATGTTCAAAACTTCAGCTGTTCAAAGCCTACCCAAACTTGCTATATATGTCACAGCAGAAAACCTGCACACAAAGTAACAGGCATTAAAGAGGTTTTTCAGGCCAATTTTTATTGCTTTGTAACAAGAAGAGCTTAGAAATACACTAGAACATGCCAAGCATGTTCTGGTAACAAATACATTACATTTTATTAATATTGTGGAGTCCCCCACAAAAAAGAATTTCAACTGTTGTAATGGCAGCTGAAGTAAGGAGGAGCTTGAGAACATGACTGATACTTAATAAAATACTAAATGAATGAAGTGGGTGATTATGTCCCTAAAATGCCAAAAAAAATTCTAAAGATGATGTCCTGGTTTTGCATTGAAGTGGAAGTGCTGGAAAATATCTGAATATAACATTTAATAGAAATTGAGTTTGCCAAACTGAGCATGTGGTGCTGTTAATGACTCAGACTTGTTTGTGTGCTTAGTGCATTGATAAAGGAATTCTCTCGGTCATAACATAGGAAAATGCATGATTTGACCCAGAAGAAACTAGATGCATGTCTTTTAGAGGATAAAGTTCTAGCTGCTGAAACAATTTGGGGCTCTCTGACAAACCATTTCATGCATTTACTGAAGCTCTGTGTAATTTCCAATATGTGCTTCCCAAAATCAAGAAGTTTGCGTGGAAACGCTTTGCAAAGTCGGGGGTTTGGGATGAGCATGGCTGTGCTGTGGGAGGTGGGCTTTGGGATGGCCAGGTATGGCCAGCTGTCACCAGTCCCTGGGGTGCTGGTGTTCTAGTGGGGCAGAGATGCCACTGGGAAGCTGCAGAGCCTCATGGAAGCGGCTTATGACAGGCAGAAAGCCATATAGGTAAACTCTATTTTGCCTGGACAAGGAATAGAGCATTTCTAGCTCCTGAGATCAGGGGGACTTCTTTTTGCCTTATGGTTTTACAAGTGTTTTATCCCTTGTCATGTACACTGTGAGCAACTGTTTTCTCCTGTTTTCCAGCTCCTTTAGTTTCTTCATATAGACTGACCAACAGTGTTTTTATTGTTACAAACACAAACAAAATAAGCTGTTTAGAACATTTTCAGGATGCTCTTGCCTTGCTCTTCCAGAATAAGTCACAGGCTGGGCATGTTTCCAGTAATAGAGGGAAAGAGGAGCTATTCATAGCAGAGCACATCTCCATTTCAGAAGGACTGGAAGATGAAACAATTCCTGATTTCCTTTCCTTTTCAGTGTTTTTCAAAGAGCTTGGGAGGCTGTGATTTAAATTTGCGACAAAGAAATCTTGTCTACAGCATGTTTAAAGTTGTCTTTTCATCTCTCACAATTATTATTATTAGTTTTGAAGATATTTTCTGCAGATCTGAGAAACTAACTCAGCTCTGTGAGATATATCCCTGTCTCAGCAAACATATCAGGCTCTCTGCCAGTTGTGTTCTAGGGTGAAGAAAGGAGAACCTTTTTTATAAACATGGCCTGTGGTTCGTGAAGTTTTGGATTTTGGGTTCTCTACTTGAGTTATTTCAGATTTTATTTTTACAGATGCTACAGTGTCCCCAGAACCCAAGAACCTGGATGGAGTATTAGATACTCAGCAACTGTGAAAAGTCAGGAAACAAGATAAGAAATCACTGAGAATTTTGACCTTCTAACTCCCTAATACGTAGTGAAAAGGAAAAGTAAAAGTTTGAAAAATTCTTCTTAAAAAGATTAGATTTACTGATTCCAGATGATCCTACAGTGATTTATATGAAGTAGGTACACATTTATCACTTTTTTGCATTACAGAAATAACAGCAGTGGAAATTGCAGTGAAATTTATGCTACTGCTGCCTGGCAATAATATTGAGAATTGTGTTTATTTCATCCTGTAAATGGCTGCATTCTGCACTTGTTTAGATGACACAGGTATAATATGCAAGCAAAAAAGGTTAGGATTGTTGCATTATTGTACAACACTGTACTTTTTTTTTCTTTTTCTGAGTGGTTATAATGTACTTTTAAATAATCTATGCACAGCTACTGTGAGTCAATCAAAAAATGTTACGCTGTCCTGTTAAGTCCTTAGACAACAAGATTTGGGCATGTTTAAATCTAAATCAAAGGTTAATCCATACTTGGTTATTTGAGAGAGCTAAAACACAGTCATTCATTTTCTTTATGGATTAAACATGCTGAGCATAGTAACCAATATGTTACTGAAATTTGGGTTTTAGCTTCCATTAGTGGTGACAACAGAAGGACCAGTACCTGAGGTGCTGGATGTTTTCTGCATATTCCAGCCTGTGCCATCACGTTTAATGTGGCTCATTAGCACAAAGCCTGGCATTAATAATGGTGGGGTAAACAATACGTTGACAGGGGAATATTAACAACTTAGTGTCAGTTTGCACTTCTATTTTCCAGTAACAAACCCAGGTTTGTGTTTAACGCTTGTCTATAGGTGGCAGCAACTCCAACATTTTTATAGGCTGCAATTCAGAGCAGAAAGTTGTGTCGGGAAAGTTTAGCAGTTTCTGCATGCTCTGATGTCACTGCACACCCCTTGGAGAGGTGTACAGCAAAGAGTGGGAAAGATGTGAGACAACGGAATTATCTTTGAAATAACTGGAAGGCTTTTCCATCCTGACCCCGAAGGTAAAGCTTATCTTTCATGATTTCTGATTAACATCAGTTGATAGGAATATTTAAGTGTCTATTTATAACATGTTCACAGTTGTGTTTGGAGCTAAATGGCAAAACTTTTCATTTAATAATTTTGAGTGAGTGCTGCTCAAATCTTAATTTTGATACACGTGCACATTTGTGAAACAAATGGTCTCTATTGACTTAAATTTGGACTAAGAGCTAAGTAACCCAAAAGCAAAGATTAATGATCACCCACTGCCCTCAGCTGTACCATGGAGAGTCTGCTATAATGCAGCTCTGAGGAGCGACTGCTGCTGGGAGGTGACTGAGCATGTGTAATGTAAAGCATAACAGGAATGAGGCACAGTTTCTCAGGTTTTTTTGAAGTTTTTCTGAAACATGTATGAGTACCGTGTTGAAAGATGAAAGAAACTTTGTCGGATTGTAGCTGCTGTCATCTTCATTGTCTAAAGAATTGAATTTAAACATCTGGACTTCGCTGTGCTTTGCACTGAACAAATGGAAGCATTTTCAGGCTTAGCAGTTTTGTGCTCAGATGTCAGTGACCCAGTTCTGGTTTCTTCAGTCCTTTGAGTTTGCTCTTGCAAACCTCCCTCTCTGCTCCCGAGGTGGTGGTTTCTTTGTTCTTGATGAGCTTTGGGCTGTTCGTGTGAGGGAATATTCCTGCTTCCCATCTTTAGGTAGCTGACTTGGATAACTGCCACAGGGTGTTGCCTATTGTAGCCAGTGCAGAGAGACACTATGGCTATTTGCATGGCTTAATTTGTTCTTAAGATCCCTAAAATCTGTTAACTTGCTTCCTCCCCATTCTCTCAGCTTCTTGTGCATTCCCGTGTGAATAGAACTGATTTTTCCAACTCAAGCTCTATACTCCTTTCAATTAAATAAAGGATATTGTAGTCATGTCAAAATCTATCTAGGTGCTAAAAAACCCCTCATCTTCCTTCAGGCCTCCCCAAATGCTGAACCTCCTCACTTTCATCTCTCAGGCTTTCCAAACTGGTTTGTTTCTGTTTGTTTGTTTCAATTGTGCATCAGTCCTCAACTCTTTTCTCATCTGCCTGTTCAAAGGGGTAACCCTGTTCCCTCCATTATGGATCTGTAAGACACTGAGGAGCAGCTCACTGTTAGCATGGAAATAGTCAAAGGCTGCCTGGGAATCCAGAGCTTGCTGCCTTCATGGATGGCTGGGGACACCTCGTTGCAAAATAATGTATGTGATATTTGTGCTCTGCAAGAAGGCAACATGAGAGATAGTTTGGTGCATATCATGAACGACATGAGAGAAGGAGGCATCCTGTATACATTTATTTTAAAATTCTTTGCAGTTGCCTAAAGTTGCTAGGAAAGCAGATGGATAATGATAGCCCTGGGGACTTATTTCCTGATTTTTCAATAAGATATTTTTTGACTGAAAGAGTTTAATATAGCATAGAAAATGTCATTTAATTACAACTTGTTGTTAGTACCCAATGAGACGGACCCAGGCTCTTAAATTAGCCATCTAAACTAGGTGCCTAAAGCTGATAGTGTGAATATCCAATGGGAAAGACAGTTGCAGGCAGTAGATGCATTTCATGTACGGAAAGGGCAGGGCAATGGCAAAGCTAGTGAGGGAAGAGCAACTGCTCTGAGTTCTCCCCCGCAGTCCAATGGTGGCTGACTGGGAGAAGTGCCCAAGCCCACCCTTCCTCTGGGCCCTGTCACCAGCATGGGGAGCGCTCTGCACCGTGCCGGTGGCAGTGAGAAGGACATGCCAGCCCCTCTGGCACAGTGCACAGGGTCTGGCAGCAAGCAGGGGCTTGCAGGAGCCCCATGGACCCCTCCTGACCAAGCAGGAGCCCCAGAGCTGCACAGGGGGTCTACAGCACGTTGCCCTCTGCCATCTGCCGTGGATCCAGAGCATGGCACAAGCATGTTGGTTTGAACCTTGTTCATCCATCTAGATGGCGGTGAAGGGAATGTCCAGTCCTCCAAATTGCCCAATTACAAGGCAGGATAGATATTAGACCACAAAAATGCTTTGCATTATCAGTGCAACAGTGAAAGTGAGTTCAAATGCTTAAAAGCATCTGTAAGGAGTGGCAGGTAAAGCCGACTAGGCTTCATGTAATGAAGGTGTGTAGGAGCAGTGGAGACAGGGTGGCTGTGAGAGCACAGTGTCAGGACATGTGTGCTCTGTCTTGTGCCAACATGGGGACAGCTCTTGCCATTGGGTCCCTCTGGAAATGGGGCTAAAACTGTGAGAAGAAGCTTTTCTGGCTCCATTCCTGTCCACACACTGGAAGAGCACTGATGAGTTTAAACCTGAAAGGAAAATGGGCAGTCTGGGAGGGGAGGATGGAAAGCAAAGCAGAAGCCAAATGGTTTCTGACTTGAGGAAGGGTGATGGGAGCTGGTGGTAAAATAAACAGGGACTGTCATAGGAGCTGCTGTGCTGGACAGGCTGCCTTGGGAACTGAAATGGTGTGTATGGGTCTGAATAAAACCACAGCTGAGACATAAAAGGACTAAACTTCCTAGAAAATTTGCAACATCATAATGAACTGTACTTTATGGAGGGTGAAGATTTGAAATGGCTGATGCTGCCAGCTAGGAAGCCACGGCTGTATTCAGAGGTGGGTTAGGAGTGCTCATTTGGTGTGACCACTGACAATTTTGCCAGTGGAATCTGCAAATGGTTTCAATGTCACATGGTCATAGTGAGCTGATAATTTTGCAAAAGTGCTGCAATTTTTGCTCCTTGGAATAATTTTATTTAATAATTATATTTGATTGCCAAGAAAACGGCTAAATGAATGTGTGCTTTGGGCTTAGAGAAACAGTCCTGTTTAAGCAGCTGTGAGAGGTAAGGAGAGTGCTTCTGAACTTGATCTCTCCTTCGTTATGGGTGGATCAGAAAAAATACTGTGTTGAAATTAGAATACAGCACTGAAGTCATGGTAATGCTCCATCCCTGGAAGAGTTCAAGGCCAGGTTGGATGGGACACTGAGTAACCTGGTCCATTGGGAAGTGTCCCTACCCATGGTGGAGGGGATTAAAACTAGGCAATCATCAAGGTCCCTTCCAGCCCAAATCATTCTATAATTTCATGATATGGTAATGTAATTCTGTGATATTTAAATAGAACTTATGTGAAAGTAGGGGCTTTTCTTTCCACATCACCTGGGCTGAAGCTGAGCAGGTAAATGTCTAATCAGTCTGTTGGACTGAGCTCTGAAATACCATTGGAAAAGGACATGGCTTCTCCTTTTTCCTGCATACCCCTATAAAGACATGCAGTGGACTCTAAATACTCTGGTTGAGGTCTAAATGAAAAGGAATAAGTGGGGGACTGGCACACATAGGAATTGCAGGATGGAGCATGGTCTCTTCTACTTTTGGCCCAGAGCGCTACTTTGTGCTGACAAATAATTGCAAATAGAACTTGATAGCCAGCCAGGCCTCAGATCTCTTTCCTTTGGGTTTGCCCACCCACTGGATTTTTCCAGTTTGATTATATCATGGTAACTCTACTTCAGCCATATCAGGTGCTGCTCTGGCTACCCCTGTTCTGGAGCTGGAACTCCTTTATTTGTGTAAGTGTGGAAAATCAGTTCTTCACTGTTCTCAGATGACACCTTTCAATGCCAGACTCTTCTCCTGGCTTTTTCTCTTCCTGTTCCCCACAGTGACAGAGGTCTTTGGTTTCAGAGCTTCAACCTGTCCTCTGCTACAGGAGAGGAAGACAGATTCAGTGAGCATATTTACACTCTTTGCTCCCATGCTCAGTGCCAGCAGGTCATGTTCATTCCTGAGGATGAAGAATTTCCCTGGCTTCATCTCCTTCTCTGGGTGAGGGATGGTATGGCATTGTAACACCTTCAACTTGGTTTTGCTTGGCAATTTGCATTTATAATTGCTTTTTAATTGCTCATATTTAATAAGCTACAAAGAATACAAACAATTTGAAGAGAATGACAAGTTGGTTTGTTTGATTGTGAGGTTTTCTTTAAAGTTTCCCTTTTCTTCTTGCTGGGCTGAGCTATAAAAATTTATGCCAGAATTCTCAGCCTTTAGAAACTGCATAAGTTATTAGCACCCTTTTTTCTCATTGGCAATAGCAACTGTACTTCAGTGAAGGAACTGTGTTTCTGAAGGTATTGAAGCCCAGCTGGGAATGGGACACAGCCTGGCAGCACGTAAATGAGGGCTCTTCCTGACTATGTATGAAACCCATCAATTCACTAGAATGGCAGCCTGCTTGCCACATAAAACACACTTGCTGATGGTCCTAGAAAATATTTCCCCAGGGCTTGTTAATGGGACATCTACACGGGGTGACACAGTCCAATTTCCATTCATTTGCTTACCTGCTTATGGAAACGCTAACTAGAAATGTCAGAGTTTTTCCTCCAGGGTTGTCACTCTCGCAGTCCTTCTCCAGGGGTTGCCTTTCTGATTCAGTGGTTAGTCAATTAATGTTCATATCACCGCTAATTGCACTGCTCCAAGAGTTACAAGAAAAATCAAACAGGACATAGCAACAATTATCCTAGGAGCTCTGTGTGACCAGGACAATTTGGAGTACCACAACTGATTCAGTTGCCTACTAGTCTTTCTGTTTATGGATCCCTGAGACTGAACAGTTTTGCTTGGACGGAGGGTCATTTCAGCAACCGCATCTTGTGTAGAATGGCATGACATTTTCATAAATATCTAACCTAGAGAAATCATAGTCATTAGTGGGGCAGTCAGCTGTGAGTAACAATAAGGAAGAATTTACATGCCAGAATGGGCAAAATGGGAAGCATAGAAAGAGTGGCACCAACTAATTTTGCTGCCATCCTGGTTCTGAGCTATATTAAGGCTGCAATCATTAAAAAACTGGGCTGCTTCTAATTAGCTGAGAGTGACCTGGGCCTCATTAGTGCCCATGTCCAATAGATAATTGAGCTGTTTTCTTGCACCCAGCCACACAATGTGAAAAACCAAAGGAGAGTTATGAAGGCCAGATGAGTGCTCAGCATGTGAGATTTTTATTTTTATAGAGAGGAATAATAGCTTCAGTTTTATTTTCCAGTTCAATGCTCAGGGGGAATGTATAGAAATACGGAATGAACACCAACAAAATAGTGCAGGGAACAGAAAGCCCTGGCTATGGGAAATAACTTTTTTTTTTTTTAATGCTGAAATACTGGGACAGTCTAGTGAAAACTGGCTTTCTGATAATGCCGAGTTATGAGGTGGCAGCACCTCTTGGTGAGCAGCAGCCAATGGCCTAGGACAGCTTCTCTCCAGCGTGAATGATTTGTCTGAGGTAGCAGTGCAGTCTGAGATAAACAGGCTGATTTCCCTGGGACAAAGTAAGAAAGGATGAAATAGAAATTTACTTGTTTTTTAAAAAAGGGAAAAGTGGTATCATGTTGATAGAAAAGAAAAAATCCAGGTGTTTCTTCTTAATATCAGGTAATCTTTATTTGAAGTGTTGTAAAGCAAGGAGTTGTTGTCTACAAGGCAAAGGACAAACAGAGATGCACAAGAAAATAAAGCAGAGAAAAACATTTTCAGACTGTCCTATTAAGAAAAACTTCTATTTTAAAATACAGATAATTCTGTAGGGACTTACAGAATCTTATACTAATCATAATCTCACATTTAAATTGTCCACTGGAAATTTTTTTGTAGTTTCTCTCTCTCGTACATCCTCCACCCCTGAGATGCACAACACACTTTTCTATTCATGTAAGTATCCCAGACCCATTTCCCAGCTCTTTTTCCAAAGAAGTAAATGTAGCAGCAATGGGAGGTTATTTATCATGACTGCTGTAATTGGACCCAATTGGGGAAATGAGATAGCTTCAGCGAATTACAGATGTGCAAATGGAAACTGCAGCCACTGTTTTGCCGGGCATGTCTAATAACCTGCAGCCATTCACCACGAGTTCCAAAGGCCAAGCTCATTAGCACAAAGGCAGGTGTTTGTGCATTTCTATTGGTTAAATTCAAAGGATCACAGTCATTTTGCTAATAATGCAATGTGCAAATGCAGGCCATCTGAGATGGGCATTTTGAGGAGAGAACACTTTGTTAAAGACAGAAATGAACTTCATCAATCTAATTGTTCATTACTAAGATAAAGATATTTCTATAGTAAAACATCTTCATAGTCATCCGCTCAATAAGGTGTGAATTATTGGTCTACTTTAGCATCTCTTACCCACAGCGGGACTTCAGGGAAAGTGTTCTTGTGAGCAAGAGGTGCAGCCTGGAGCCGATTTGGATGATAGTGCAAGCAGTGTGCTCCTGATGAGCCCAACAGGGTAGATGGCAAAACCAGTTCTTAAAAAGTAAGTCAGGAAAGGAAAAGACTCTGGGAGATTTGGGTGTCTGAAATTTTGGGTTAGCCATACCCCTCCCTCCTTCCTGCTGCTGGATTGCAGGACTCTCGCTGCCTTGGGTGCCTGGAGCAGAGGTCAGGACACCTTGTATGATTAGTTATGTGCAGATGGAGGTAAACAGGGGTCATATTGAGGTTGGAAAACACCTCTAAGGTAAGTCCAACTATTAACCCCGCACCACTGTGTTCACCACTAAACCATATCCCCAACTGCCACATCCATATGCCTTTATAACACTTGCAGGAATAATGATTCCACCACATCCCTGCTACACCCTGAGCAGGTTTAGCTTTCTTATTTTCTTTATTCTTTTTTTCACCTACCCACCCCCCATTGTATTGTTTCTCTTAAAGTGTAAAATATGTTTATATTCTATTTTTGAAAATTCTAGTTGAAATTGTGCAAATGGCTCTTCAGACTTGACAAAAGACCTACAGGGTAATGCTTAGTAAGTAAAGCTTAGTCTTAACAAAATTACCACAAATTGTGCTAAGAGCACTGTAACTTCAACTACTGTAAAAATAAGTGATGGTTTTCTGAAAAACAGTGCATCCATTTAATGCTTATCTGGAAAACTAAAGGTACTGAATGTATGATAAATAAAAACAAAGAACTTCTGGCATTCTCTCACCTTTTTTCCTTGACATGAATTTATTATCTATTAAAAATAGAAAAAGTCTTTGTATTCTGAAGTCTGCTTTTAAAAGTACACATGAATAAAATAAGTATTAGTGTAGTGCAAACACTTGACTTATCTTTTTATCTTAAGTTTTTAAGGCTTTGATATAGGTTACTGTTTAATAGAACTCTGAAGCTCAGGTAGTAATTTCATGTTAGGTCCACTGCTAGCCCCTTTACTGATAAAAAGGGAAAATGAGTCTGCTATGGCAATGTAAATCTAGAGATATATGACTGAATTAATTGATATTTCTCAAAACTTGAATTATCTTAAATAGAACCAGAATTATCCTCCTCACTCACTCCCACATATGAATGAAATACAGGTCAAGGCAGGAGTCCTGGCTTATGTGTCCTTTCTGTCTTAAAAGTTTATGATTTGCATGCAGTCATAAAGAGTGGATAGCTCATAATTTAATGATTTAATGCATAAAATTAAAAAAGAAGGGAAAAAAAAGAGGTAGTGCTTTGATGCAATGACTTTATGGTAACTCTCATGTACCCCTGCACCCATTAACAGAGACAATATTCTGCATGGTTTGTGTAAGGCCCAACAGCGTTTTGTTTCAATCAACTCTGAAAAGAGGAGAATCCAAATAATCAAAATTAAGTTAAAGTGTGTTTCTGATGCCACACCCTGGGGCTTAAAGAAGCCTACCCTTACTTTTTATTGTTCCTGAGTTAAAAATTAACTAGTATTCTTTAAATTTAAGAGCTGCTCAGTTCATTACACACAGGACTTGACAGTATAAAGTCCTAATTTGAGTTAGAAGAGGTACTTAAAGTATAATAGAAACTCATTAGTAGCATTAAAGGAAATAAATAGGAAAAAGTTTTGGATTTAGTAGTCATGAAGCTAAGAAAAGAGTCGTTCCACAAAACATCCTGAGAGCTAGTCGAAATAGGAATCAGGAATTCACAATCCTGAGGTCAGTTAAAATTCAGGGCTTCTGTTCTAGCTTGGCATGGAAGGTGAAACCTTCAGCTCCACTTCTCAGAACAGGGTTTCATGCAGCGGGATAAGGGTCAGTTTTCCCTGAGGAAAGGAAGATGTTTGCCTCCATCTAGTTGTGTGGGGGATACAGTGAGGGTAAAATAAGTCTTTCATTGGCCTCAGCATACTTGGGAGAGGACCCTGTGCTGGCTGCTGGGCACCTTCCACACAGGCTGGCAGAATTCCAGAAGTTAAGGTAAAAATCTCAACATCTGGTTTGCCTGGTGATAAGGCTCCATCTTTTTGACAGCATGCAACACCTGTACCTTTTGTGTTAGTACTTCAAATGGGAATTGGCTGTTACATTAAAGGCAAGTTCTTGCACATAAGAGAGGAGGATTTGTATTTTCTTAGAGATGTGTATGCAGCATTTTTTGAAGGAGGTGGCTTTGGTACTGTTATGCATGTGAACAGCTTGGAAATTTTAGGATTTTAGTCTTTAGAGAATCGTATTACTCTTATGGGCAAAAGACATCTAGATATCTCAAATTTTTACATGTGCATCTGAATCCAAACTCAGAGGCTAACTATGGGGTATCTCTACAATAAAATATTTAATATTCACTCTTTAATGCTCAAAACAAGCATTTACTTCAGTGGTCTTAAGTCGTGTCCTTTTAAACCATGGTTCACCCTTCGGTAGGCGGACCAGGCCCTACTGTCTTGTTGTCAACTATGAATTTAATGCAGTTGAAGCACTTGTGATAAAATAATTTCAGCTTTGTCTCCTGGAGAGGTCTCATCTTGCAGCTTTTCTACACTGAACATTTCTCCTGAAAACCACATCACAAGTAAGGTATAAAACACAGCAAATCAGGTCTTTGGATTACAAGATAATGGTATTTGGCTGGTATTTATTAATACTATTTTATTGTAGTGATGAGGCAAAGGGACACTGATAATTGCAAATTTGAAAGTTCTCTATTTTGAAAAGGCATTTCTGTCAGAGAGGCTGGTAGAAAAATATTCATCAATCATTTAGGACTGTCTCAGGAATTTATTAAGTTTTACATAAGCTGTATATTTCTGCCTAATTATATCATGAATAACCAGCTGCAATAAACAGCAAGATTCAGTCTTCTGAATAAGCATATAACTACATTCTTCACTATTTTCTGGTCTTTGACAGCTTAGTAGCTAAACTAGATGACATGGAATATAGTACATGAAAATGGATGAGAAAGAAAGTGATAATGTAGCGTATTTTCTCCACTTCCTTCTGAAATGCTCAGTGTAATGCAATCAGTTCTAAAAACCTCTGTCCATGTATTAGTTAATCAATACGAATGTTCAGCTGGCTCCAAGATATTTTAACACCTGTCAAAGCTAACTCAGCAGTCATTGTTCAAAGCTTACATGGAAGCAAAAACCACAACAGAAAAGCTTTCCCATCTCCAGGGGATTATCTCTGGGGAAAAAAAAAGAGAGAGTGATTCTGGTTACTAGAAATGAGAGGGGGAAAAGAGATCCAATTCTCAGATGATCCAATTATGATTAGAAAAACTATGTAAAAAAAATAGAGCCGGGAGAGTGAGGAATTTAATCATGATTATCTGCCTCTTGTGAGGCACTGTGAAAATCTGCCAAACCCACCTTTGCTTGGTTACCCCGAGGTGTGGGAGGGAAGGAGAAGTAAATGATGCATCAGGGAGGTACTGTGATAGAGCACAGCAAGGGAACTAATTTCCCCTCATACTGGGAAAAAGATTCCTTTTCAAGACCTGTGATATTATTAATTAAGTATGAAACTTTAGTGAAGAACTTGAGCTCATGAATTGCTATTACGCTCCTTGGAAGAGCAGAATGTTGCTGCATTTGCTGTGGGGTTAACAACAGATCCCTGACTTGTAGGTACCATTCTCCCCCCGCCATTTATACACACACCAGGTTTTATATCTCTTCTCTATAATTCTCTCTTTAGGATGTCTGTCCTATAGTTGCCAATATTTCTATTTCCTGTCTCTAACAATAAATATATTAGTTGTCAGGCTTATTTTTTTCTCTCATTCAAATCACATTAGACTGAAGCATGACAAACAAGCGCAAGGAGTGTTTTCTGGAGGTTTTAACACACATCTGAAACCTGTACAGCTCTGTCACTAAAAGTGGAAATCACATGTGCCAGTTTTGATAGTTTCCCTTCAGAAAGGGAAGTGGGGGGTGCTGCCTTGACCTTGTGAATCTGAATTAACATACTATATTTTTATATAGTTGTTTTTATACATGAATTAATGAATTGTATATGATAATATTAGTTTTTACATATGCATTTTTACCTTGATTCGTTACTGCTGAGGAAACTGGGGTTTGTGCTCTGACTGCACAGCCAGGTAGGTACAAGTATCCACAGACACCACCCAGGACCCTTCCTTGGGCTCTCCAGGGATGCGGGTCGCCCTCATCCTTGTGGTGGCTTGTCCTGGGAGCAGCATCTTTGTCTGTATGCCAGACTGGCGATGGAGTGCTCTAAGGGCTGTGACCCTGATAACGAATTGTTCATCACCCGTGGGGTGCCAATCCTGATCCTTTAGAAGGTTTTTATAAATTATTATTAATATATCTTTATCTAAATATGGACGTGTGACCGTGTATATCTGTATCTGCCTGCATCCCCTTCTCCCACCAGCAGAAAACTCCAGCAAGAACACTCAGGCCAGTTCAGTAGCTGAGCTCAGCTTGGCTGGTTGCAGTGACCTCACAGTCACACTATAGACGTGCAGCATCTCTTCCTGCTAATAGGTCTGCTCCCAGGCTTAGAGTCACTTCTTGTTCAATTTATGGATCATTAGTTTTGGATTCATGAATAGATTATGTGGTGATGAAAAACGCCATATTGACAGTACTGAAGACTGATGTGTATTGTCTTCCCTCAAGCTTGGCACAAGCAACACAAACTGCAGCCCTGCAGGCATTTTTTGGCAAAGCCAAAAATTTCCTTATGGTCCCTGAAGGGATTTTTTGTGAGGACTTTTTTCCATGCTGATCCAGTACTAGATTACGTGGGCCCAGAGCTATGGAAATCACAGGAGTTTTCTTCCACTGCACAGTAGTCACATAAATAATTTTCTGGCATTATCATCAGGGCCTCAGGTCCTCTTCCTTACATGGTGAATTTGACAATCAAACCTACAGCCACCAAGATAAAAAACGGGCAAAACAGAGGAACTCCATGGTATCACAGTCATTCCTTCCTGATGTGGAACAATTTGATTGCTCTTTGTGAGAGAAAGAGAAGAAACCAGCACGTATCATTATCCTGCTGTATCAATCAGTAGTAAATATGTATACTGTGCATAATTCTTCTTATCCTATTTCCATAAGGCTGCAGGAGACCTAGGAAAGATAGCAAGAAGAACATGAGAATGACCATAAAAATGAAATGGCATCTGCTTGTAGCAAGTATTAAGTGGAGTAGAGCTTGCTGAGTTGGCAAATTGATGACTAACAGGAACCTACGAAATTATCACCAGGTTGAGAAGGTGAATTGTCAATCATGAATTGTTTGTTTTCTATAAAGTAGATATTTTAGAAAATCTCTGCTTGGAGAAATAAATTTCCCTATGAAAACCTTAGCCAACAGTTTTTACTAGGAAAGGCTGTTCTTCCCAACAGGTAATTAAATTACAGAACTGATTGCCACAGGATTACTGTGCTGACAAAAACATAAAAAAGTAGTTAAAAAAGGAATTCATTCATGCCAGTACATAGGGTAATGTGAATATAAGCATATATATACAAACTCTGATAGAGCTTGTATATATATCTTTTATATATACAGATGCATATATATATATTTAAGAATATAGATAGAAACGTCTTTTTTTCAGAGTGAGGATAGATTTTAAATTGTGCTATCTTAAAACTGATTTAATCTTTGGGCACAATTGAAGTAAAAGAATCATTTATAAGTTGTGGGAAATGGAGTTTCTCCGGCACAGACAAAGAAGTTGCACTTTTGCTGTTAAGATATTTGCCTGACTGCTCCATGCTGCTCTGTAGTGTCAGGCACTTGCTGTTTTGATGAAAATCTGAGAACACCAAATTAGAGTCCACATTAGTTATGTAGGTAAAAAAAATCCTGAATTTGTACAGGGCTGCCAACACAGTGGGTGCCTGCTCATCCTTTCCCTAGATATATACTCGAATGGATCTTCATCCTTCACAAAATGACAGGACAGCCCCGCTTGCCAGCACCGTTCTCCTGCAACTGTACTGTGGCATTCACACAGGCTCCTTCTGCGGCAGAAATATGGAAGTTGTCTCCATATGCAACTGTCCTCAAAGTGACATTTTTCCCATCTAGGCAAACAGATCTAGCAATTTCCTTGAACATACTTTCAAAATTATAAAACTGTTTATAGTGGTTTTGCCACAGAACACTGTGAGTGCCAGCTGGGCTGAGGCTGCTGAACCCGACCACAGCTGGCTGGGTCTGCTGCTCCTTTGGACCCTCCAGGGCCCAACCTGGGACATAACTCAGTTCTGGTGACCCTGGCATGACTGCTCCCTCTTAGCTGCTTCTGGGCATCGTTTGCTCTTGCCCTCGGGGCCCTTGGCAAGTGAATCCCTGACTTGTGCAATATTGCTCAATGACACAATCAGTTGAGTCTTGCCTACTCGGTTTGTGCTTGAACAGTGCAATCTCCTTCTTCATTGGGAGGGTCAGCTCTGCACGTCCAGCTTTTTTGCTTCTCACCGCCTTATCCCACTTTGCAACTACCTGAGAGGAGATTGTAGCCAGGAAGGGGATTGGCCTCTTCTCCCCAGTGACAAGTGACAGGACCAAAGGAAATGGCCTCAGGTTGAGCCAGGGGAGGTTTAGATTGGATACTAGGAAAAATTTCTTCACCAAAAGGGCAGTGAGGTATTGCAATAGGCTGCCCAGGGAAGTGGTGGAGTCACTGCTCCTGGAGGTGTTCAAAAGGCGCGTGGATGTGACACCTGGGGACGTGGTTTAGTGGCGAACACAGTGGTGCTGGATTAATGGTTTGACTCTGTGACCTCAGAGATCTTTTCCAACCTAAACAATTTTATGATTCTGTGATTCAAGCTACCATGGGGGTAAAACATGGCAGAAAAATTGAAGCTATAAAAGAAGCTTAGTAAGGAGTCATAGAGGGAGCTCATCACAGCACACAAAATTTATTTGTTTTGTAAGCAGGTTCCCAATGTTTTCCACGTAACCTCACTGTGCCTATGGAAAACAAAGTCAATGTCACAAATCATCAAGTGTTTAATGGGATTGTGAAGGCAATGAAAAAATCTGAATTATAATTTTTTTTCTAACAGCAACTTTTCTGATGCTGAACAGATCTTGACTCTCTCTCACCGCCTCCCAGTCCACCCAGTTATATATTGTAGTGGAGGAGCAGCTCTGAGGAAGCCAAACACTGAAGGTGTGCAAAACTTTCTGCGGTAAGCATTGTAACAAAAGTCCAAGGAATACAAACCCTTCTTTGTAGGGTAATATCAGAAAAAGTGTAAAATAGAAGAAGCTTTGCTAAAATTGAAAAATATCTTGCAGCTTCTGGCCAGTAACTAATCAAAAGAGATGCTTTAGCACAAACTGATGCTGCTGCACGTTTTCTGGTGCTGGCCTGTTGCTCTGTTTATTGTTGAGAAGTCTCCTCTTTGCAGTCACTTTTATAGAGATATGTGAGAGCAGACTGCAGCTAAAGCTGTGCCAGCTAATGGAATTCCTGGGAGGAGGTGACCTGGGCTTGGAAGCTGCTTCTTTAGCAAATACTTGCCTAAAAATGTGCTGAACTTGCTGTATGAAGAACTTCTGGTTTTGAGCAGATTTTGCATATTTCAATATAATCAAGAATAAATTCAGTATTTAACATTTAATCTAATTATCCCAGTTTCTTACACTTATAATGATCTTGGGGACATTCTCCAATTAAGTAACCATTAATGAACCTTCCCATCAGTGTTACATTACAACAGGTCATTAAGGAGTCAGCTTAAGCAGGTGTAGTAAGCTCAAAATAAATAAATAAACAAAAATATTAGCAAATAAATAAAAAGTAAGCTATTCCATGTATTTCTGTTCTCACTTCTCTGGGAAGGGCATGATAATTGAACTACATATCACTATTAGAGATGCAATTACCTGTAATTGCCACCTTTAAAAGGAAGCCTTTGTTTCAAAAACAGTATGCAGATGAATTGTGTATTGTTGTAAAAGTTGGGAATTGCCTTTAGTTCTGTAATCTCCATCATCACGTGAAAAATGCTTTTACACTTCCAAGTGGACAGGCCAAGCTGTGCTTTCCTTTATACCTAGATGAGTGAACAGCAGTCCACCAAGACTCCTTAAATTATTTTGGATTTCCATAGATGCAACTCAGGATGGAATTTGTCATATAACACATAATAGATGGTAAAATAGTTTGGTAGAGAAAGCAAATAGAAAATGTGGCTCTTAATCAAAATCAATTTAGGTACTAAAATTTTCAGAGCTCTTCCAAGGATTACTCTGGGTTTACATTGCATTTTTGCGCAGAGGAATCAAATTCTACTTATTTTTTGGCACAAGAAAACTTTTCTTCATGATGCTTAAGGTTATCATGTTATATACCTCACCCATGATGTCAAGGGGAACATCATCAATAATCATTGGCATAATATCACCTGTATCACTGACAGTAATACACTCTGTGAGTGTTCAGCTTTGCAGAGCTCATGTATAACATTAATACTATTGGGTCACTATAAAAGTTTTGCAATAAATTGCAACTTTATTAAAATCCATTTGAGAATAACAATAAATAAGAGGAAAATATATAAGGAAACACAAGTCAGCAGATTTTTTATGTAGATGAAGAAACTACTGGTACTGTCATATGCATGGAGAATGTATATCATTACATTCCCCAGCCAGAAAAAAAATATTGTTCAGATTAAGCCTGCTCTGTAAATGCTTTTATTATTTTTTTTAAAGTTATAAACAGCTAAAAATAGGACTCAATAATGAAATTGCTGACAGGCCTTAACTAGAGCACAAGAACGCAATGCTATAATACAGTTGTGCCAAGCTACATTATGTTGCTGCAGTGATGAGTTCAGGGCTGGTTTTGCTGAATGTGTGCTCTGCAGAAACTTCTGTGTGTCTGGGTAATCCATATCTGAGAGTGTGAGAGGGGATATAAACAGAGCAAGTGCGGAGCAGAATTGCAGGACCCCTTTGGAACAAGGGATCACTGTGTTAAATAGTGGAGTTAGGAGTGGAAGTCATTAGGACATTTGTGTATTATTAATTACTAGCTGAAGGTGAATGGTTCTTGCTAAGTGTCATTTCTGCAGCTCTCAAACTGCTCTAAAATCCAGGGATTTTCTTGCTAACAGGCAGTCTTGAGCCCACACAGCCAGCTTCTAAACACTATTTACTTCAGTTGATGGGGCACCAACTGCAGCAAACGCCCATAGCTATGAAGTGATTTTCTGGAGCAAAAGTAAATTCGATCAGACCAGAGATGGCTCTCTAATAAAGCCCAAACTGATTTCCAACAGCCACAGTGAGCAGAGTCCAGCGATGGTTTAGCACAGCCTCCTGCCCAGCCAGCCTGTTTAAAGCAAATATTTGGGCAGACAAGGATTTCTCTTCCAGTCTGGAGGTTGGCAGTTGGGGTAGATGGTTGTTGTAGGTCCCTCCCAACTGAACTATTCTATTCTATTCCTGTACAGTGTTTATTTCTGTTAAAATTAGTCCACTTGTGACGAAACCCTTGGGGGTCAAGAAGGAGATGCACACTCCAAGTTGGGCTAAGGTGGAATGGCACGTTTATTAACATGGCGCCGGCTTTTATACAGGGGCCGTGGAACTCTCTGGAAAGGGGGCTGGGCTTGGGAGCAGCATTCCATAAAAGGAACAGCAGGACAGGAGCACAACCATATAAGGTAAAAGTAGCTGGGGATAACCATATATGGGATAACCATATATGGGAATACTCCACTGTGGCAAAAATCTAGCCAATGAGGGAGCAGGGACAGCATGAGGGAGAAGAACAGACTCCATTTTGTATGACGTGCAATAGGAACGTTTGACGTCACAACCGCGAGCTCACGAACCAGGGAACCAGCAACAACCCGATAGACGGTAAAAAACGTTCTCTGGCGAGGAACGGTCCTTGCTTGTAGTTCTGCTTCTCAACGCCCAGTTCCGTCAAGCAGCTTCGTGGTCTCTCTTCCATTTGGCGTAGGTTTTACTCCTACGTGTTTGCACATCTACGACCAAATGCGATTAGAGAAGATTGTTACTAGTGCTGCTAAGAGTGTAATCCGTTGGGAATAGTCTTTCAACAGGATTGTCATTTTTGTCACTTGCTTCTGTTACCTGTTCTAAGGCACATTTTTTATGTGTCTTGTTTGACAACGGTATTAGGTATATACCTAGCTCTAGCTCAGTTTTTGTAAAACTTTGAGAATTTGACCTTTATTCACCTTCAGGACATGACCAAATTTCTAATTTTTTCTAAAAAAAGATTTTTATATCAGACCCGGCGCTATTACTTTGCTCTCCATGTAGACTAGCATCATTAGCAAAGATCTAAAGGGACTGAATCTCTTTAATACCATTGTAAGTGTGAGTAGAATAGCTATGATGCAATTATCCTAATTAAAGTTAATTAACACATATTTATGCAAGGTAAAAAGGCTATGACAAAGGGAGAATACAGTGGAGAGACAGGAAGCAAAAGTTCAGATCCTCTTAGCTTGTGTAAACTGCTGCAGCTTCCTACGAGGCACTGGAGTTATGCAGATGACTGCCAACTGAGGTTTAGCTTTGTGTCAGTGAGAGGAGGAATGATTCCCTATTCAGTAACATTTGTGTAATGAGTTTCCTAGTCTTTCATAAATTAATATTTATCTGTGTGAGAATGATATACTTTTTGTTCCATGTTCTGCTATTCTGAAAAGTTTTATTAAGGCATTTAAAATAGAAATAACGTCCTGTGACTAAGTGACCAACTACAAAGAACAGGTCATTTGTAAAAGTGCAAAGTTTGAAGCTACTGTGTTGACTTTCAAGCATTTACCTGTGCCATTATCAGGCAGTTACAAGTGTGAATATAATTGTCATAACAGGGATCATCTCTCTGTAATTCAGAAGCAGAAAAATGCATTAGATTACAGGAAACAGTGTGTAAAACCATCTGGATGAAACTTATGTGTATATGAATATAAATGGTGATAATTTTTTCTTGGTGTTGGCAAGTGAAAATGCATTTGGTTTAAAGCTCAAAGTGGAGGAATTTCAAGAGATTGCTGAATTTTATAAAGGGTTTGTGCACGCATATGCACGCACGCACACATTTTTTTGGCAAGTTCTCCTGAACTGTCTCTATATTCCATCTGGCAAGGTTCAAGCCATGATCTTTTTCTTTTTTTTTTTTTTTTTTGCACTGCAGTATTGTGGTTTGTTAACTCTAAACTGTAATTCAAAACTCAAAAACTGTAGTAGTGATGCCAACACAGCCGGTGTCCTGCCAGCTTTTTGCAATTTTCCCTTAACCCTGAGATGCATACCATGTGTGAGAGGTGGATGCGCATCAAGACACTGCCTCGAAACTCCAGGAAGTCTCGTAATGATTTTGCTCCTTAATAAAGTGGTTTGCTATAGCTGAGTATGGTTATAATAAAGCATCTCAGTATAGCAAGCAAATGTCTAAGACGCGTATGCAGCAAATTGAAAATACATTGAGCTTCTGAAGGAACATCAGTGTGACTGAGGAGAAATGTTGGCTGAGTTGGAGAGAAAAATATCTGCCATGTTGTGCCACCCTGTACATTGCAAAAGCAGAGTTTTAGTTTGGGCCTTATTATGAACCTTATTTTTTTCTGACAAAAAATTAATTAAGAGACTCCAGAGAAGTAAACATAAGGACTTACATGTAATGGAAGTTACCTTACTTCTGTGTAGTAAGTTTTACTGTGTGTTGTTTTGCAGCTTTACCAGTCTCACAAGAGGCTGTTTGGTGTCTGCCAAAAACTAAAGCCAGCATTGATGATTTTTAAACACATTTCAAAAAAACATCAGCCAAACTCAGGTTTGATTTTTTTTTTCAATAGACCAGAAACGTTATACTGGCCATGGCGGGGAGTGGGGAAGGCAGATAACATGTGTGAAAAGGTGGAATTGAGAAATAACTGCCCTTGCACATGAGCTGTAAAATGCATTTTGTTTGATTATAGACAAAAACCAGAATGATCCCAAACATAGTTACGTGCAGATAAACTGTAATAAAAGTACCACAAAGTTCCCCATTTTCTCTACTAAAAGAGATATGTTAACAGCTGGGGACTTCTTTAATGTTCTATACACAGTTATTGCAATTATCAGAATGGAAAAGACCCAGGAAACTGGACTAGAATAATATTTATGTACTGAAAAATGCACCTTTTTTTCCAGATATAAAAGTACCCAGGAAAATAACAGAAATCTGCAGAATCTCTCTTGGACCATTACAGAAATTAATTCACACATACATCTCAGTAGAAAAGCTCATGCAGCTTTCCATTGCAGGAGCTCAATACAGGAACAGAAATAGTCTTTGCTGGCACCATACACTTAATTACTGAAATAAAGGTGCTACAGTTTGATCTTTGGATTATGGTGGGCTTGCCACGGGGAACTCAAGTTGCTAGTTGTGACTCTGGCTTGTTGGCTTTTAACACTCTTTCTCAATTAAGCTGTGCATGCCCCCAAATTAAATGGCAGTTCATAGTTACTGCAAATTGGTTTTTACCCAGGCTGTGGTTAAAGCTGCCAAATGTCAGAGAGGAATGTCTCCTTAACTTAGAATATTATACTGATTTACTTAAAAAATTGTCTTAGCATTTATAAACATTTAGTAAGTAAACTTCAGACCATTATCAAATCTTTTCTTTAGGAAATATGAAAGAATATCAGTAATTTATCATTCCCTGAATTTTAATGTTCTGCCTTTTTTGTGTGTTTAGGATCAGTTAATACAATTCCTACAGCAGACCAGAGGGTAATTTAAATTTTAATATATTGCAGTCAGGCAGTGTCAATGCATTATTTCTGTCTGTGGAAAGGTACCAGCTCTCTGACTGACTGATTATGGCAAAAATGAAATATCATATCCCCAAGATGCATCACAAAAAGACATAAAATGCACATAAATATGTCAGTTTATTATGACATTACAGGCAACTAGCAGGTTTTGCCAAATGTCCGTGTGTTGCAGGTATCTCCAAGCATTAGTGATCCTGGAGCAGTCACCTGGAAATAATGCGGAAAGATCTGACTTGGCTTCTGAGTTCAGTGTGTTCCTGGAGCAGAGCGCCCTGACCTGGCTGGTGAGTCCCTGCCTGTTCGGAGCGGCGCTGACAGGTGAGGATGTGACACTCACAGCTCAGGACAGCAGAGTCCATTCCTCCCTAGGCCACAGACCTTGTGTGTGCAGCCCTCGTCCCTCTCATGCCAGGCATCTGCTCATGTCCTGTTTCCCTTCCCCGTCTCTTCTTGTGTCAGTGCAGCATAATGAGCAGCAGAGCTCTAATCTCCACCGAGCTCTCCAGGCAACACAAGTAACACTATTAATATTTACTAATCACCATAACCAAAGCGTAAGCCATGAGCGCAGGGCGGTGGAAGCCCTGTGAGTGCTGCCAGTCAGCCAGGCTTCACCTTCATCCCCACGGTGTTGTATGAAGAGCCTCCCAGCTGGCTCCCAGCACGCCACACACACTCTATTAAGCTGTTGTACAGGACTGAGTGGCATGTTCATAAAGGAGATTAAGAAAGGTACAAGGAGCAGAAAAGTGAGAGCTTTATGGTGTGCTTCATTAGCACTCATGCAACCTAGCTGAAAGTGCAAGTGGAACCTTTGAATTTAGCTGTTGCAAAGGGAATCATGACAAGGATATTCCTCAAAATTAATCTTGAGATTATATAATAGACTAGTTGCTAAATATATAAACATGTTGATGGCTGACCATTAACCCACCTTATTAAAGACATAGAAAGCAATTTATCCAGTGGGTAATGCAGTCTACGTTTTCTTTTTCTGCTGAATTACTCAGCAACTGTAATGTAAATTGACTTCTGTTGTCCTTTATGCAGTAAAATTCAAACTTAGATGACTTGGGAATGAAGTCTCTGTACATCTATAAATTATATATATAATGAATCATTTGAAGAGTTCCTGATTTATACCAGCTAGATATATGACTGAGTTTTTTTAAATAAAAAGCAAGTGGCTTAATGACAGCTTGGCTAATACCTGTTAAACTGAAATCTGGCCCCAATTCTACATCTTCAGATATTCCCATTTTACATGATGCATAGGTAAGAGTTTGAATCAACATTACAATTTTGGTAATCACTGATTTCATAGAATATTTTGGACCATTTCTACTTGCGTTTTATACACTGAATATTGGTATTCACACCATTTGAACAAAATATTCAGAGTAACAGAACTTGCTGTGTTGTTATAGATCATTTATTCATGAAGTCCAGTAGCCATCTGCAGCAGTAAGCACTAACTGGGAAGGGTGCAATCATCTTTCATAATTACAACTAACCGAGTGCACATTAATGCATACTATTTGTTATAAAATTCTCCATTTTTTGTAACAAGTAAACTCAGGGATCAAACTCTGTGTTAAAGATGTGAGTAAAGTGGATTTGAAGTTCAGGTTACTGGGAGCTGCAAGTTCCCAGCACAAACATAAAATTCTGGGCTATAAGAATATCTGATGCACTTGCTAAATGACTCAGCATGATGCTGACTGCACGTGTACACAGCAACCCAGGAAAAGGAGATAAAAACATAATAAGGAAAGGTGATGTGTCTGACAATAATAGGAGTGAATTATGTTATAATGATTATATAATAAAAATCTTTGTGCAAAAAAATTACCTTGTTTTAGAGGGAAAAAAATGTAACACAATTTTTACAATAATGTAGGGGAAAACCAGTATTTTATGTCAAATTATCTGTTTTTTCTTATTGATTAGTTGGATTTTACCAGACAGAAACTGAAATTAAGACTTTACTACTATTATTAGACATGAAATCAAGGAATATGAGCCTGTGCAAGGCTGTTCTGATCACCCAAGAAAGCTGGCATTCAGATACTAGCACATAGGCAGATACTGTCATGTTTTCCAAATGCCCTGTCAGGTCCATTTTGGAGGTATCAGTATTGTTTAGAGAAGGAATATCTAAAGGCTGAGATCAGACCTGCGAGTGCAGCATGTTGACTTTTTGCCACAGCCCTAAGGCTGGTACAGACAGAGGTGAGGAAATGTCACAATGCAATAGGACCTTCCAGTGAAATCTTGCTCCCAGCTTCCCATGGAGAACAACCTCAGTCTGAGTCAGGCTTGGGGTGCAAATGGTACTTCTGAGACAACATCTCCTCAGGCACAGGCACAGCCTGAGCTCAGACCACTCCTGGCTGCTCTGATGCAACTGGAAAGGAATGGTGTGGTGGAGGGGAATTAAAGTCCTAAATTCATGTTATTGAGTAAAATGAATTGAATGCCCACTAGATTTTGACACTGCTTGAGAGTACCCTGTACCATTAAAACCCTGTAACAGACTATGACTTAAATTGAACTTAAACAGGATAGACTTATATTAAAAATTCAAACGTTTGGATCTAAAATTTTCAAAAATATCTCTATTGATGATTTCTGAATATTGAATGTCTGTAAACTTCTAGAACATTTTGTAGCACAGTATACTATGTCATTATATGACTGTAAAGCTCAAACCCCTCAGCAATAGTAAATCAGCTTTATTGTGACCAATAGCCAGGGAGCTGAAATGCTTGTACATTTTTGTGGTGTTGGACAAAATGGGACCATCTTGGGGATAGAATTTCTTATTTTTCAGAGGAAAGCTAACCAGATGCAAAGAGCAGTAGGATTTCTCCTGCTACCTTTTACTGCTCTGTGACTTCTACAAGATGTTATCTAAGCTGCTACTTCCAAGGGATGGTGCAAGGATGTCTCTTTAAAAATGAGACAGCACAGGTCTGGGACTGAGTCAAAAAAGCCCCCAACGTAATAATAAAACCTGCAGCACCTCCAGGAGACAAACCTATGCACCCATCTCTATTGTGAAGTCATTCTGCTTCACTGCCAAGGTCAGGGGAGTTAAAATGCCCTTCTGTGCTGGCTCACCCAGGGGAACACACTGGCTGCCACCCACACCGTGCCATGCAGGTGGAAAACAGGGTGACGCACTCTGCAGTTACTGTGGGTGATGCTTACTTTCAGTTCCTTCCAGCAGTGACTCTCAGGCAAAATCCATTCTCTTTGTTAGATATGCTAAATCTGTTTGGGGAATATGTAGTGCCTTAGAACTGCTTTTGTCTCTGATGGCTTTGATGGCCATTTTGGCTTCTCTTAATTCATTTAGTGGCTTCCTGGCCCTAGGCCTGCCAGTCTTCAGTCCCTACATGCAAAAGAAGTAAAATGGAAGAAATGTCTTTCAGGGCTAACCTGAAAAACAATCAGTTCTTTTAAACTGTTGCCTCCAAGATGGCTGCATGCTCCTTATCATATCTTATTGTCTTCAGATCCAGTTACCTCCCTTGAAAGTGAGCAACAGATCTAAGCAGATGTTTTCTTATCAAGCATTCATACTAGACCTATTTATTTTAAATTAGCATATCTCATTAACTGTCTCAAGGACACTGTCTGAATTCATCTTTTAATGACTGTCTCAGAAATCTAGCTTTTCAACAGTGAAATTTAACTGCAAATGGCTGTACTTTTAACACTCTTGCTTCTGGCACAGGCTTTAATAGGCGGACAGTCAAGGATGGGGCTTTTCTAGCCAGCTTTTGGGAAAAGCCATGCTACTGTTCCCCCTGGTATTTTGGGGTCAGGATACAGCCTGCCTTGATCTGTATGCAGGTGTAGGGCTGCTCAAACACCTATCAGAGAAACCGGAGGGGAGGCTCAGGCTCAGGAGAGGGACTCAGCCAGGCCCCTTCAAGACCACGGCTGCAGAACACCTTGCCCTGTGGCCACATGGCCAGGCAGGGTGTTCCTCTGCACACCCTCCCAGCCAGCTCTTAGGAGTGCCCTGCAGCAGGGAAGGGAATGCACTGAAGGGCAGGGGTGCCTCCACTGCAATCTGCTGCATAGCCTACTGATGCACATATTTTCTCTGGTTTTCCTTGTCATGTTTTCCCCCTAAATAACAGCACTAAAATTATTTTGGTACAATATTTAATCATTCAAAAGAAAACCACAGGCTGATGCAGTATTTCAGTTGGATATAATCCAAAAATCCACATTTATTTGTTCTAATATATGAATATTAATGAAGCCAGAATGCCTCTGAGCCTTCACAGATTGGATTTTTTTTGTACTTCAGAAAAGGCCTCAGCAAGTGCATATGATGTTGTCTCTATATCTTCCATAGAACGACATGCTGGCATAGTGCTTATGGAAGGGAATATAATTACACTAAAAATACTAGAATATTACACTGACCATGAGGTCTGCAGAAATGTGGGGTTTTTTTCTCCAAAGGAATAGGCACACAAAGATATTATTTTAGGTTGAGTTTATGTGTGAAATTGTAGCAATCAGCTAATTTGCTGTACATGCTCACATGGATGCTTTTATGGGAAATCTGAATATTGGGGTGTTGCAGGACAGGTATGGCATGGTCTGAGAGCAACAGGAGTCCCACTGTAACTTCTACTGCCATCAGAGTATTTCTGTTCTGAGTGCTGGTTAAGCAAGATCCAGAGAGGCTCCAGCTGCTCCACTACTAGGAGGGAAGTGGAGACAAAACTAAGAGCGTAACATGCATCCAGATGGGCCTCAGCACAATTCGCCTTTGAAAGGCGTATCAGGGGAGGTATGGCTGGAAAATAGAACGGAATAAAGGGATTATGGGGAATGAGTGAATATTGAGAAAAGAAGAAAGACTCAAGGGCAAGGATGTTACAAATAAAAAGAGATTTCAACTTCAAAGAAACCCACGAAAATAAAATATGTAGGAAACCAACCTGGAAATTCTGTTCACACCTGGGATGATTGATTTGTGAGACATTTCCAGCACCTCAGCTGCGGTTATCCATTCCCACAGCTTCTTTGAATTTCATAGAATTTATTTTGAATCCAAGCAGTGTATCACCACATAACTGCGTTGCTGAAATAGTATTTCAAGGTGTTTGGGACTTCAGTTCTGAGGTGGGGGCTGTCAGTGTGGCTCAATCCATTTAGCACAACATCAGAGCTCATGATGATGTAGCTAAGAGTGCGCCAGCACTTCCATTACAAACCCCATTTTCAAGGGTTTAAACTTGTGGAGTGGTTTAACAGTACACTATACCAAACAGCAGTGCTGGGGGAAAAAAAAATCAATATTATAATTCAAAAGTACATAAAAAGGACCCTTTGCTAATGAAAGCAACAACAGCTGTGCTTTCTGCAAGAAAATGAATAGTGCCTACAGAACAGGCAAAACATATACTAACTCAAAACTTATTCATATTTATAAATAACACACCCAAATTTCACAGGATTGAAGCAGATGGAGGTAATATATAAAAACATTAACATTTCTGCAGCCAGGATATTCACAACAGGCAATGAAACAGGCTCAGAGATCTCTCCTTGTTTCACACGTTCCTTTAAATGCTAATGGAAGTGGTATGTATGCACTTGGAGAAGAACTCAGAGCCTCTAAAAAACTGTGTTATATGTTTAAATATCCATACTTTTTTTTCCTTAGGGGGATCTGTTAAGGTCTGCTCCTAGACAAAAACAACAAAATGCATTAAGATGGTGTGTTATTATGCAGAATACATTGCTGTCTATGCCATAATCCCATGGGGTTTCAAAGCACCTAACCCCCAAAGATTTCAAGAGAATAAAATCATGGCAGTGCAAGTATTTGCATGAGAAACACTGTTTTGGTGAGCAAGGGAAAATTGGTATTAAATGGCTTTGAATCTTGTTGTTAAAATAGGGAATAAATGATTGATAGATAAATAAATATGACCCTAAAGATGCTAATCTTCCTGCAGGGAAAAGTGTATAGCAAGGAAAATAACAGTGTAAACCTCCATGGGAGTAGTAATCCCAGGTCAGACTAGTAGCATGCCTTGTGTTTTTATTTATCAATTTGGTGATTCATGAATTATAGTAAGGCAATTATATATAGTGTGGTTGTCACTGTGTTGCTTTCTTAAGCTCAGTTAGAAGAGGCACAGGTTAAACATATAAGTAATTTCAGGGAGTCCAATCCAAACTTCTCTGAAAGCACAGGTTGGAATCACACGTTTAGTGGCCCTTCATCCCCAGCTATCCTTTGAAAGTCTTGTTGCATGAGTAGTAACTACAGATTTCAATGCAAGGCAAACTCCAGTTTTATGTTAAATATATGACTCCAGTGGATGGTGCAGCAAGGTACACAGGAGCAGGTTTTGACTTATTTTCACTGCCTCTGAACTAGCAGCGGGTATAAATCTTGAAGCAAAATCTCTTCAAAGTGTGCATGTTGTCTCAAGCCTTGCACAAATAAAAGCAGCTGAATTGCCATTCAGTCTGAAAAATCTTTTCACCAAATGACTGCTTAAGCATTTCTTCCTTACTAAATGGAAGTTGCCTGGGTTTAACTCACAGTGTTCAAGCTGCTGGACCTGGACAATACACAGCCACAGCACAGGGTGTTTTATGGTGCTCAGTTGGGAAGGATGTGATTTTATATGTCACAGCAGCACAAAATATCCTTAGGGAAGGCCCAAATCCAACTTGCTTCGGACAACTGACTGCGGTAAGAATTGATCTCCCCTAACTCCGTTTCCTCCCCTAAAATTAGAAGATTACAAGAGACCAAGGTATAAACACTTTTTTAATCATGGAACTTTTGCAATAATTTTTAATATAAGGTTTTGGATTGAATCCACTTTCCAAAAACCTCAAAAAAAGAAACTTTTTTTCCCCCCATAATTTCAACTTTCACCTGCTCACAATATGTTTACATGTTAGCTGGATGTGCTGCACATAATTATTATTCTCTTCTTTTGACAAATTATTAGGGATGAAAAGGGAATTTGCAAAATGTTTCTTTAAAGAGAAGGTTACATTTCTCTGTTTGCCATGAGTTAATTAGCTAAAGCTCACATTTAAACAGAATTTTGTTTAATCCTACAAAAGCAAAGGAAATATGCAAATCATCCCCCAAAAGTGTGGGTTTAGAATGGAAGAAATATCCACCTGCCACCAATTAAATCTGTATTTTTTTCATAAGAAAGTAATGGCTGATTATACTAATTTTACCCTTGTGGTAATTGTCACTAATCTTCCACATATTGTATGTGTCTTGCATTATGAATCTCATATCCCCTTCTGCCATATTTCATAAAATATTCAAAGCCAGTCCACAGCCAAGTAATAACAAATGTCAAATGACACATTAGGAAGATTCATGGCTATTTTAAGTATGAATTTTATAAAAAAGCTGAACTCTTTTATTGTGGTCAGTGTTAAGGATTGATTTTAGCAAAAAAAAAAAAGATGGTCAGCAAATATTATCAGCACCTGTTCCTAAATTGCCCTGCTTAACAATGCCCTTTCTTATTTTGTGATTAAAGCTAAATATGAGGAATATTATGAAGTTTCTGCTTTGTTTTGGCATAGCTGCCGAAACATATTTATATAGTTTTGTTGTTTGGTTGTTTGTTTAGGTTTTTTCCTGCTATCCATATTTATGAATGGATATGTATCCTGTGCAAGGCTGGGACTTTTTGCCCTTCCTCCTACCTTGAAAACACACAGATCGTTCCAAGGAGTGCAAAGATTTCTCCTCCATTGCTTTAGTTTCTTTGTGCACTGTATTCTACAATCTTCATGTAAACAGTCACCAAATGACTTGCTAGAATAACATTCTATATATTAGAAAATAGCATATAAATATTAGATTTTGTCTATTACTATTGCAAAAATAAGACTGTGTTCAGGAGATGGGGTGAGCTGGGCAGGGTGCTAGGAGCCAGGGTAAGGATAACTTCTGGTAGTGCAGAACCTTGTGGCAGATTAGGTATGTCAGTCAACATGAGAGTGAGCAGGGAGGTCACAGCCCTCTGCTCACCTAATCCTGCAGCTACCACCAACTTCACAGGTTTAGCAGAAGGGAATGTGGACCAACTCACACAAAGGTGTATTAACTCAAACTGCCATCAATTATAGGGTGGAATGAGGCCAACACACAGGGGCAATAACCTCTTAGATTTCCCCATCATGATTCAGCAGAGTTCATCTAATGAACATCCTTTGTTGATGTGGACAAATTAATTCAGCTCTCTGGGCTACAGGAGATGCTGTTACTTGTCACAGTTCTCTCAGAGCCAATGGTGTATTTTGTTTTCACCAGCCTAGGAGAGAGCCCCAGTGGTTCACTCTCCTCAGGACAGGATTCATTATTAACACCAAGTACTCGGGAGAGTGGAGAACTGGATGGTTATTAACATATAAGTTAAATCATCAGGACAATGATAAAACTGAGCAGAGAAATGGAGTTTGTCTGAAACTCGAGAGAAAGGAATAAACTGCACATATCACAATCAAAATTGGTGAATACTATCTGCTTTAGTGGTCTGCTCTAAGGATCTTTGTGTAATAATGCTTAAACTAAATGTGAAAATGGCTTGGAGACTCCTGTTAACCCCAAACAGATACACATTTTTACAAACTGAGTCCTATTTGTAAATATTAAAAAATATTTGGCCCATAGTTTTGTGTAATTGTTTTTCCAAATGTTTCCTGTTCAGTGAATACGAGACAGTTGATCACAGCAAAACACAAACATGCGATTTGTGTCTGTGGGTTTAGCTAGCAAACTTTCCACATGCCTTTCGCTTCTGTTTGACTGAGAGGCTCTTTAGGTGGTAATAGAAGTGTCCAGGTTTTCATGGAAATTATTCTGAAAAACTCTGGTAGTTTGAGGAGTGCGGTTTGACTGACTGACACTTTTACAAGTGAGGGCCATCCGAGATGCTGATTTATATGAAGTGTAAATGTTGTGGTGTTACAGCCTTGTCACCCCATAATTGCAAGTGCAGCTCTCCTGTTTTATATTGTCTCTTAACTGTGTGTTTCTCCCAGCAATGCTGTTATCAGATACACGAGTATCGGGCTCTTCTGGTGGCAGTATCCATATCCAGGTTTGGTATTCATTCATTCAGATGGTGCAATTTTTGCTCACGTGCAGCATAGAGCTTTGTGTAGCAGTTCCTACTATATTCCAACCAGTTAGGTTCAAAGCCCTAAGAAGGTCATGGGTGCTATGCAATGCAAATTGCTAAGTAGGCTCCTTAATACAAATCAATTGAGTGTCATCTGGTGTTTTAAACATCCTTACTGTGGCTGTGCCTGCTGTAGGTGTGTGGAGCCCTTGGGCACTGCGTGTGGAGCAGGGAATACTGGGATCCTCAGTGGGGTTCTGCTGGGCTGCCCTTCCAGCATGCTTGGAGCCACCAGCGCTTGCATGCACACATTGGCCTCGGACATGTACACACAGCTGTCCCCAAATGACACTGGGATGGTATTCGTGCATCAAAGCGACTCCTGGGAGAAAATGTAGACTCAGCAGCCTTCCTAGTTTGTAAAGGAAGTGTTTACAGTTGCTAAAGGTGAGAGGGAAACAGGCAATATGATATAGGTGGTGTGCTAGTGGTTGTGGGGGTCTAGTGCTTTTCACTTAAAGGTCCTGTTCTCGGCCCCCAATAGCTTTGATGGATATAAATCATTCTCCCTGACATTCTCTTGACTGGATATTTGCTGTATGTTCATATTCCCATTTTAGGAGTATTTAATTAAATATTTCTATCATCACTAGGAATGAATCCAGGAGATACTACAACTTGGCCTAGTTAAATAAGTACATCTCTGTGAGATGACTTCCTGTGTACTTTGGAAGAGAGATTGGAATCTGGTAGCCAAATGTCACTGCTATCAAGTGTCTCTTTATGCTCTCTCAGAAACCTGTCTGGATTCGGTTTCTGGAAAAAAGCCCCTCAGTCCACGTAAGACTTGTTTGTTCAGTGGTTTTATAAAAAAAACAACAACAAAACACTTCCCACTAAAACCACTTCTGTTCCCATATTAGTAGTTAGTTTGGTGGGTAGCTTTTGCTGATCCCACACTATTTCATTGTCTGACTAGGGAAGAAGCCTTTCTAGAACAGTAAAGGATAAACTAAGTGTGCTTAAATCATAGTATATTCTTATATGTCCCAAGAGGGGCCAGCTAAGATGGAAGTGCCTACATCTGATATTTCTCACGGCTTCATTTCTTGACTTAACCACTTCTAATGCTATTAGCCTTCCTTTTAATATAATAGAGATCATTCTCACAGATTGTACTTGAGTGATAGAACCGGTTTGTTGCTAAGTTTTGTGTGGAATCTGAGTAGGAAAAAATAGCCAGAAACTGCCCATTTTTCCCCTTTACCTTCTGGTAAGTTTGCAGCAGGCAGCTGTACTGGATTGGAGGGGGGAAGCAACATCGCAGCTCTGTGGGAGCTGAGCATCCTATTGTAAAGCAAATTCCCCTTGCAGCTAGAAATATTGGAGGATGCTTTTGCTGAGGGCATTGTTGAATGGCAGGGCTGTTTGGATGTGTGGATGTTCTTTGCTAAAAGAAAAAAAAAATCAAGACATTTCAAAATTTCTTGGGTAAATACATTGTGATTTATAGCTTTGTGATAAGTCAGTAGTTTATTTTGAATATACCATCCAACATGTTTAAGTAATACAATTCAGCTTGGCTGATAGAACATATCTTTAGAGTTGAAATTCCTTAGTGATATTTCAGAGCAACAAAGTATTCTGGTCTGGGATTTCTTTCTCCACCCCTTCTTTCTCACCCCAGCAAAATCTTCACATTTTTCTTTTTACAGAAATAATATCAATTTTTGGCCAATTTCTGGTACTTGCCTCTCAGCTCCTATTCTCTGCCCCCGACAGTGTGATTTTTCTGATTTTTCTGCTGCCTTTGATTCACCTATTGTTCCAGCTTCCTATGAGGCAAGAGACATTCAGTGGATAGGATTATGGGAGGTATGAATTTCAAGCAGTTTTTCTTGAGTTATGTGCCTGAGGTTGCACTGCACAGGCAAGTGTGTGGTATAAAGATATTGCTCTAATCGTCCTTTCCTCATGTAGGCAGATTTTTACTCCACGACATCTCCAAATAGGATATGAATCATACGTTTTTACATGAGAGGCAAACGAAAAGTTTGGCCCAAGACTGTTCACTGCACATTCTTGCCGCTGCAGACTTTTTGCACTCAGTTTTCTCCCCTTTTTGCTGCTATGCACCATGATGGGAATAAACAAGAGGTTACTTTGTGCTGTATGAGAAATGGAGTGGCTGCTGTCTGAGTGCTTGAAATGTCTTGCGGGGTGCCCTATCTCCGGAAACAGCTGAAAACTCCTAATTTAAATAATCTGAGATGTTATTTTGAGAGACTATGAATGTGACTCCTCCAATTGCTAAGGATGCTGCAAGGAATTAGCACACACTCTGCATCTTAGAATGAGGCACCTGTCTTGGGGCAGGGTGATAAGCAGCACAAACCTTTTTATAGTCAGTAGTTGCAGCTCCTTTACTTAATCGTGGGTTAATAACCATTAGTCATTTCAATCTACTGCTTAATTTAAGCTCTAGAGTAATTTCCAGTTTAAAACACTGTTCAAAATCACCTTTATAATTAATTTTTTGAGTACTCCTGGGTAAAAAGTAATATTTAGAAGTATCACAGATTTCTTCAAGGGATTAATGTTATCACTCATAAGTGTCAGGCATACAGATAATATTACAACCTCCTTGCCTTCTTCAGACGTGTGCTATTGATTGCTTCATCGATGACTGGTTCCTAGCTGAGGTTCATTATACTGCACAGCAGAGGGTTGTTTGTATTTTGTTGGGTGTGTTTGACCTGTGATTGCCCTATGATCAATAGCAGAGCAAATGTAAAAAGAAAAAGCAGGAATTTCTGAAATTAAAAGTAATTGTTAACTTTTACCCCTCTTCAGAAGACCCTAGTGAGTATGTACATGTGGCTGTGGCATGGCCTTGTTAGCTCTTATTGGATTAAAGGCTAGATAAACTGGAATTGCTTCATTTTTGCACCACTTTTAATAAATTAAGGAATTCAAAAGTAGCAGATAGCACCAGCAACTACTACTATTGGGGGACTGAGTGTGTTCTCTCTATTCAGCTTGCCTGGCCACTACTCCAACTCAAAATGTCATTTGTTGGTTCCTGCGTGTTCTCTCTACCAGGCAGCCCTTGCCACAACCTCAGTACCAATTCCCTGAGCTCAGTGCAGAGCAAAGAGAGCCTTGAGGGTACCCTGGTGTACTGCTGCTTCTAACTTCAGCCTCCTGATTGATGCACAACGGGGCTGTGGGTAGGAAAGCTTGCAGTGCTTGTGCCTGTAGTCACCTCCTTTTCTATCTACATGCTTAGAAGAGTGGCACATCTCTAACAGGAATGCAGATTTTAGCAGTGCAGATCTGCTTGCAAATGAAAAAAGTAGGAAAAAACCGACTTGAACATAGTAATTTAAACTGCTACACTTAATGTTTTCTTCTAAACTCCTCTGATAATTCTTACAGCAAGAAAAATAAATCAGAAATCTTTCTTGCATTTCAATAACTTAAAAATATTATCAGTCTGGCAGTATTTGAGTGATGCTGCAATATCTGACTTTGTACTTAAGTGGTGTTACAATGTCAGCAGAGTAGTTTTTACAGAATTTCTCTTTACAGCACTCCAGCCTCTCATCTTCAAGTGACATTATAGACCACTGAACAAGAAATTTATCAATATAAGTAGGTACCATTTTCTGAAAAGATAGTACCTACTCTTACCTTGAGAACTTTTAATCATTCATCTCCCACGTTCAAACTTGCTATCACTTAATTAATCTTTGTAGTTTCACTGAAACCTCAATGGTTCCTGAGTAAATGCTGAAATAAGGGCGGCTTTGATGTCTGAAAACTGTAATAGAAGGAGGCAGGAGATGCTACTGACTTTAGAAAATATTTGAGCGATCCCTCTCGCATGCCAGGGCTGCAGCATTACACAGGTCTCCCAAGGGGTTACTGCTGTGCTATGGAAGGAGAAGCCAGCTCTGCCGTGACAGGGCTGCTCTGCAGGGAAAATGGGAGCAGCAATAGTTTAATTATCCCCTCGAGTCACAATTTAGAGGAATAGCTGCTGATACTAATGGAGACAGCAGTACACAGAGGAGGGCTGTTGCAGGCCTGTTCCCGCCCCACTCACCACCTCTTGTTCTTTACCGTTTGAATTTGTATGATGTACCAGAATAATAGCATGCTGTGCTTTACTTTTTATTTGTTTTCATATTTGTGGCTCTATTTGTGATTAGAGTGGTGGTTTTTTCAGCATGTTCTCATGTAGGAAAGGCATAAAGAGGATGACAGGCTGTAATGAAAGCCCACTGCGTTTCACGTGTTCCCTTAAATCAGTTGTGCTTTGCCGTGTTGCTGCTGTCAGACCCCGTCAGTGGTTTTCAGGAGGGGGCTGTGGCACAGGTGGGCACCAGTCTGGTCTCCTGGCTGTGGCACCTGAGCGATTGTGCCATGGGCTCACACTGGGGCAGGTTCAGCTCAGGACCATGTCACCCTCCTGCCCAAACAGGGCTGTAGCTCTCAAACCCTCTCCATCCAAGTAATAGCGTTCTCTTTCTGCTGGAGGAGAGCAGAGTGTGCGGTGCTGACTGTCTCTTCTGGGGAAACGTGGTGATCTTTTCCCCAGTGGATGCCAGTGGGTGTGTTGCCTCTGGCTCATTGGTTCTTGGCATGTTTAGAAGGTTTTGCGTTGGAATTTTGTCTCATTCACAACCTTTACTCCACTTTAACACAAATGTTAGGTCATTTCCCCAGCTTACTTGATACAATACATAAAGTACTTATTTTATACTTTTCCTTTTGAATTAGTAATAACTTTTTTTTTTTTTGCTGCTTAAGAAACAGTGATGACTTCTGGAGCAAGTACAAGTGTAGGCATTGTCCATGGAATTTTACAGCCTGAGAACTGTAGAACAACCAGTTGCACACAAACTGCCATTCTGTTATTTTAATAACTCAACAACTTCACTGGTTTTTAAGTTCGCTCTTTTCAATCGCCAAGGTCCTTGGGTTTCAATCTATAATGTGAAGCACCCTAATTGGTTTCAGTTCTGTTGTATTATTTTGTGTTTGGTTACTGTCTTTCCACAACTTGGCAACTAATACCTCCTTGGGGACTGCTGTGGTTGTTTTATGTGACCTACTGTGGGTTGCCTTTGTAATTTGTCTTAGCTTCAGCAGAAAAATGCCTAATCACTAAGAGTATCAGTAATATATAAATCATTAATTTAAATCAATGAGAACATCTAATAAAATTAAACAATGCATTGGAATATGGAAGACGGAGTGAGGCTTCATGCAGTCTGGCAGGAAGGTTAACGGGTGGTGGGATCTAAACACAAAACTCAAGGTCTCTGTCAGCCCTTTGGATAGGTGGCACCTGGAGGGTTTGGGTTTTGCTTTTGACAAGCCTCTAATGTCCAATATTCTTTCTTCTGTTTTAAACACATCTGTGTGCGTTGTGTCATTACAATAGATTTTAGAGCAGCAGAGCTTCAGCCCAGTAGAAATCTCTAGTACATCTGCAAAGACCATCTTGAACTCGGAGAGATGCAAAAGTCTGACTTCTAAAGTAGTTTAATGAGCCCATCTGCTCACCAGGTCTTTTGCAGTATTGAAGTTCTGTTCACTTTGTATCTTTTTGGGGTTTCCAGTCATGTGCATAATAAATGTGTTGAATAAGACAGTGGTCTGGCTAAAAAAAAAAAAAGGAAACAACCTATGTTTAATTTGAAGTATCCTCAGATCAAATTGATTTACTACTTAGGTGCTGGTGTAAATCTGGGTGCTGTTCTTTGTGGATTTTTAATGTTGGGGTTTTTTTTAATAAATTGATCACAAGTCAGTTAGGCATCTTGTTTCTTTTTCAGAAGTAATCTGTAAACTTCTGAACGTAATCCTTAAACCTTCACCAGTAAAAAAACCCCTACTTTACTGGACCTTAGAGGAAAAATCTTCTGGGCTTTTTTTCCCCTCAACTTGCTGTGAGGAGTTGCATTTTTGTCCCATTATCTTTAATTTGGCTTGCCTATTCTGAAATTTGGGTCTTAGTTTTGAAATTTACTTTTTCATATTTAGTTCTGAACTCAAAGGGACTATTTGAGGAAGTGCATAATTTTTGTAAGCATTCTGATGTTATGATTTGGGTGCAGAAAAGAAGTCAAAGCCTTTGCCTATGCTTAATCTAATTATTCTGCCATATTAGGGGTGATTAGAAATAACACCATTAATAACTATGACACAACAATGGTATAAAATCAGGGTAAAAGAACCAAGCAGAATTAAACTATTCTCTTAAGAGACGGTACTCTGTTCCTTTCCTTACTCTACATTTTTGATTAGGGTATTCACAGTCACCTCATGTTTCTGTGCAGCCTGAGCTTGGATATCTGCCAAACTCCATCTGAACCTCTTTTGGCTTTGGGAAAATGTAAAGCGAGTGTACGCATTCATTAAGAGAGAACAGCCTTTCCTTAGGGAGAGATGGACCTGGACCACGCAGTGTTAAATGTCTGGCCTGAATAGCTGGGATTGTCAAGTCTACTCCATGTTCACCTCGAGTCAAAAAGTTTAATGCAGGGTGATGCCATTTATAGATTTTTTTTATTTTATTGAATCACTCTTGTATATAGATGTCGTTATGCACGTGGGTAGTGTATATTTGACATGACACCAACTATAAAAGAACACTTTTAGGGAGGAATATTTAGAGTCCTTTGAGAGAGAGCAGAACAAGCGGGGCTGCCCCACCAAGGCAGCAATCCAGGAACCAAAGGCAACCACGCATGGGCAGGGGCACTGACCTTGACCAGTGCAGTCCCACAGCACCCAGCCAGGTGAGCAGAACAGGGCTGCAATGGTAACAGGTGCTGTGGAGAGTCCAGAGAAACAAGGGGTGACAAGTTGGGCCTCGGGTCAATCAACGAGTCAGGAACAGCAAAGGACAGAGCTGAGAGAGCAAGAGCTCTGCCTACCGCACAGCTGGGGGGAGGACTGGGATTTCGTAATCCTCATGTAAGGCTGATTGAAGTGGTCAAGGGCTGCTGGTATACTCAGGGCCATGAACCTTTTGTTGCTTTCAAGCAGGGAAAATATGAAATAATTTCTGGGGTTTGTTCAATACATTGGTAAAAACTCTAGCTCCTCTGAGGAAAATGTTAGTGTTTTGCCTTTTTCTGTACACTTCAGTGATGGCAACTGCATGTGAGAAGGAAGGGAGGTGGTTGGTCATCTGGCACTTGCTCTATTATCCTTTAGTGGAGGTAAAATTCAGTAGATGTCACTAACACAAGAAAACAAAAGAGCCAAGTGAGGTTTTATTATGCTGGCACATGCCTTGAAAGGCTGTAGGGTTTTTTAGCTGGTGGAGATGTCAACAGGGAATTTTGTGGTGTATGTGAGTCAGTGCATTCACATGCACATAACACAGTGGCAAACAAAGATAATGTCATACAAAAAAGCAGAGTAGGTTGCTATCAAAATAATACTAAAATTAAAAAAATTATAAGATAGCCTTAATTGGAAGGGATCCACAAAGATCATTGAGTCCAGTTACTGGCCTTGCACAAGACATGCCCAGAAATTATTCCAGGTGCCTGAAAGCATTGTTCAAACACTTCTTGATCCACCTTTTAGTAAATCTTGTAGATTTTTCCTGAAAAACAGGAAAAAAGGGCCGTTGTATTTCAACCTTCTCAGTTCCCCCACCCTAGTCTCTGAGCTTGGGGATGGCTACTGATGTCTACATGGGAGCTCTGCTGTGGAATGTTCTTCTTTCAGTGTGGTGTTGGCTTGGTGTACATGCACTGTCCTTGCTTTATGGAGGAGGGAAGATTAGGAGAAACATCAGTAATGACTATGACATCACATTGGTTTAAACTCGGGGTGTGGGGGGAAAAACAGAATCAAACTCTTCAGGGAGAGGTTGGTTGTTTTTTACCTCAGGTGCAGCAACAGCTCTTAATGAATCAGTATGACCGTTTGTGATGGAGTTTTAATGTGACTGAAATGGTTTGCAGTATAAAAGGCTTGAGCTGCAGTTTGTTAGTTTGCTTTGCTCAGCACAGCATTGACGTTTTGGTGGGAGATAGGAGTATATGACACACAGTGCTGAGGAAGAAGAATTACCAGGTGTGCTGGCTCATGTGAATTCTGCTCCTGAGTTTCTATAACAATTGCCAGGGAAAAATATTTAAAATACTACAGCTGATTTCATGGATATGAATTAAACCAGGAAGCTTCAACACATAAGGCCAGAGCTTCATAAAACCTTCTTGGAGCTGCTGCTGGTTGTTTAGCTGTTCCCAGACAGCAATAAGGGAGCTTATTGTGTTGACTGCCCTTGTTGATCTAAACGTGACAGGCCAACTGCAGTCACTGAGACTAAAAACTTTAAAAATACTCTAGAATCCCTATGATGTCCCAATAAGCTATTTCCTTTTAGTTTATGATAGCTACCTACTTAAAAAAAAGTTACTACAGAGAGCAGAGCAGTGATTTGAAAGTTAAATTCTTCATGAAATATTGATAATTCACACACACACTCCCCTGCCCCCCCCCCCAAATAATTGTGGGGTTTGTGTTTTGGTTTTGTTGCTTTTTTTTTTTTTCCCTTGACCACCTGAGATGAAAACATTTCCAATATTAAGCCATTATTTCACTTGTGTGATACAGTATGTATTTTGAACCTGTAGTGTTGATGCTGAATCCAAGAACTTTTCCAGCTCAAGCAACAACAACAAAAAAAGCTTGAATACTTCTTAAAACAATTCTTCTCTCATGTCAAGTGTGTGTGAAAGATGAGTAAAGACCTGCGTGGCACTAGCATTGGTGTCACCTGGGAAAATGAGTTTGTCATTACTAATGAGCCAGAAGGAATTGCTCTGAAAGCAAATCCAGCTCAGCCCCTGGGCAGGCAAACTGCTACTAGTGGGAAAGATTTAAAAAAAAAACAAGCTAACAAACAAAAACCCCTAAGGCTGTTATGTGTAGGTGTTCTCCCAGTCCTGCCAGCTCAGGATGAATCTGCTGTACCTGTCACCTGGGAAGCACAAATTCTTTGCCATTCAGTAAAGTACCACCGCTTTGAAATGAATAAGCACAGTGATTTCTTAACTTCTTTATCCATTTTATTCCAGATCAGTTCTTGTTTTGTTTATATATTTTTATGGTCTGGCTGAAATGAGGAACCTTGGATAATGTTTTAGAAGGGTAAATTTTTCTATCACCTTCCTTTTTTTGAAAACATCTTTGAGGTGTTATCCTTTAGAATAATGAGTTTGTCCTTTTGTTATGTATTTGATATTACAAGAGAAAATGGATGTTAACTAAATAATAGACATAATGTGTCATAGTATACAAGTAACAGGTGGAATGTACATCATGTGTGAGTAGCAGGCAGCCAAAGAAGCCACAAACACTACTTGGTTGGTGTCATTGCATGCAAGTTTAATCATGTATTTGATATCCCTGAACAAAGCAGTGAAAAGCTGCTGCTCTTTTCTCTTCTTTTTTTTTTCTTTTTTTTTTCTTTTTTTTTTCCTCCAATGAACTCTGCATTTGTCAGAGTTTTAGTATTATGGCCTTCATACTGAAGGGAAATCAATATCTGAAGAGAAAGTGTCGAGTATATTCTGTTAAGACTGTCCCTAACTTTGATCAAAGAATATCCCCAATTATTGGGAAAGCCTGCTATTAAAAATAAGGTTTATCCTCTATAATTAAGGTTTCCTTTTCCTAATAGGTAAAAGAGATGTTTTTTTTTTCCTTTTCAGCATGAGACTCTGAACTGTCTATCATTGTTGAACAGTGGGAATTGGTCTCCAGCAATAGATCAGGAAGTATTCTGGGACACCTAGTTAGTCCCTCAGCAACGTGTAGTTTGTGAGGAGGAAATAACATGCTGATTTGCAGTTATAATTGAAGAAAATTGCTCGAGAGGATTCTGACAGTACAGAAAATAGGCCAATTAGTTACTCAGCTCTGATCCCTCCTATGATTCATGATTGCTTCAATTTAATTTTGCTGTCACTTTGGAAGCAAGGTTAAGAATAGATTAGCTTCTTTTAGATACTTCTTAGCTCACTCCTATCTGGATTTTGGGATGGGTAGGTTGGTAGGATGGTGTGAGACTGTTGTATTCTTTTTTTCCTCTGTGATTGTATGACTTGAGTCTAAAAATCAGAATTCCTCAATGTTGTACTTAATGCTTATTCATCATGGAGCTATAGATGATAGTTAAAACCTTCACACACAAACTGGTTTTTTAAGATAAAATGTACCCTACCAGTAACTTAATAACTTTCATGCTGTTACCTTACAGCACTCTATAATAATCAACATTAAATAAAAAGAACTCAAAAAAAAAAAAAAAGAAAAGAAATCGCTCCGTAAATCAGCCAAGGGAAAGATTGTACAGCTTGCCCTTGAGCAGTACCCAAAGGCAAGGATGCAGATGTGGAGACTTTAAAATGCCAGTGAAGCCACCCAAAAGGCAGCCTAAGGACAACCTTCCCTTTGAAGTCCTGGTCTGTGGCTCTGTCCCATGGTCTCTTCAATGCAGGAATTTTATTTGCAACAGCCAATTTCCCAACTGGTGGGAACCAGCTCAAGGAGCTGATGCTGCCTCCTGCACCACATTCTGCACACCAGTGTAACCCCATCACTGCTCAGCAGTGCTCTTGCTCTATGGATTATCAGCTGTCTCACTCCTGCTTTCCGTTGCAGGGATTGGTTTTGTCTCTACAAGAGAGGAGTGTGGAGTAAAGATTGGCCAAAGCTTTGCAGGTTTCTGTCCCTTTGTGAGTGTGGTGGACCTGGCTGAGCAGTGCCCATGCACCTGTGTCTCTGTTGGCATCAACACTAGGGCTTGTCTGACACTGAAATCCTTCTGAACCCTGCTTGGTCCTCCACAGCCATCTCCTCATCTGTGTATTGTCCTCATGGAATCCTAAAATTGTTTAGGTTGGAAAAGACCTTTAAGTAATTAAGTGTAACTGTTAACCCAGCACTGCAGAGCCCACCACTAAACCGTGTCCCCAAGTGCCACGTCTACATGTCTTTTAAATCTCTCTGGGGATGGTGACTCCACCGCTGCTCTGGGCACCCTGTTCCAGAGCCTGACAACCCTTTTGGTGAAGAATTGCTTCCTACTGGTCATTCTAAACCTCAGGGCCATTTCATCTTGTCCTGTTGCTTACTTGAGAGAGCATGATGCCCCCCTACTTGGCTATAACCTCCTTTCAGGTAGTTGTAGAGAGCAAAAAGGTCTCCCCTCAGGCTATCTTAAATGTCACCTCTTCTGAAACTGTATATTATTCATTGCTTGATAGATGTGTTGTTGTTCTTAAGCACACAACAGCTGGAATTCTTGCCATCTCATTTATTTCATGAATTTTTTTATCAGAATTAGACATCTCCTTAGGAGAATAATGAATCACTCAACTATTTTCATTAGAGAAAACAGCACTGTCACAATAATGGCTTTTCTACAGGAATTTAATGTACCAGAAAGACCAAGACGTTTTTTTTACTTTTCAAGTTTGCATTGCAAAAGGAACAAAAGTGTCAAGCAGTATGTTCCTTTCTGTGGACACAGACCAAGGAGATAAAAAAAGGGATGTTTATACAATATATTCAATGAGGATGTTTGTGATGCAGATCTGAAAGTCAAAGAAAATTACTTGAAAACAGACGCAAAAGCAAAAGACTTATCTTGAAAAGCACAATGTTTCTTTCCCCATAAATACAGCATTTGCCTTCTTATAGGGAGCTGGGTTCACTTAAGCTGTTTGCCACTGCACAGGATAGAGAGGAGACTGCTAAATTGGCAGACCCCTGTATTTTATGCCCCTGGCAGGTAAAACGCATTGCTTCTTCGCTGTAGCCGCACAAATCACTTGCACACACAGACTGTTGCTCTTCAATTTTAAGAGCACTCAGGAGGTGTGTTGTGTTAGCACACAGAAGGAGGAGGAGCACATGGTGTATTTTTCTGTGGAGAGGGAGGAAAAACGAGGTCCTTGTTTTTAAACATGCACATTTTAGCTACTAAGGTCAAATAGCTGCAGTTGTGTGAAGCCACTATCATGCATCGTAAAGGTTTAATTTTCAGCTGAGCTAAGCTTTCCACAGACACATCTCAAATGCTCTTTGCCCAGGAACTCATGGAAATTCCTCATTGCACGGAACATAGACTAGGAATGGCAGGTGCAAATAAATGTATGTGTGCACGTAGCAGAAGCAGGACTGAAAAGGAAAAAAGCACTAGCTGAAGCTTTATATTGTTGAAAACATGTTTTGATTTGACAATGTAAGTTCTTTGTAACAAGTGCCATTGCTGCTTATAGCTCATGCGATTTCCATTGACTTATTCTATATCCCATATAATAAAAGTTAAGGAGTAGAACAAAAATAACTTGCAGTTTGGAGCAAGTTAATGGTATTTCATTAACAAACTGTAAATAGTAACAGCAGAAGCTAGATGTGGAACTGCTTTCACAGGCCATAAATGCTTAATGTTTATTACCAATAAAAGTCAAAGGAGCATTTAGCAAAGCAGTTTACCAAACAAACATTAAATACTATAATGCATTAGATTCAGTGGACAGAATCAGGTTATTTAATTAACAATGAGTAATCCGTTAGGGCTTTATTCACCACAAATAATCTGCAGCTTCACATGTTAAAAGACCTCATGAAAGCTGTGTAGGGCTGGAAAAACAAACCAGAGGTGCCACATTTAGAAAGCAACAGTGGGTGAAGAGTTCACATTTGCTGTTTCCAGACTAATATATCTTTGGCTATGCAGGTCTAGATTTCATGTCTTTCTGATAGTGTAAGTATTCTGAGCAGAAAACCATAGAAGTCTCTTCAAAACTAATTATTTCAAGTATCTTCTCAGTTGTATTCTTCTGATGCATTGCATTTAGGTCATCTTTTCAAAGAAATATGTAAGAAATTACTAATGATAATAATATCACATTTAAGAAGTCAAACTCATGGATACAGTCTTCCCAAATAAACAGTGACATAAAATGAGCATTTGGAGTGAGACTGTGATGCCCTTAGAGTCAAAATGGACTCAGTGACCTTGTATTTGAATTGAAGTACAGGTAAGAAACTATAGAAAATAATGACCTTTGTCCACCAGTACTATGGGACCAAAATGGTGTTGTCTGAGACTTTTCCATAGCTTGAGTGGGCAGAAAAATGGAGATTTAACCAAAGCCCCCCAACAGAAATGTTTCCAAAGAGCAACCACATGCAGGTTCTCAAACAGCTTCCTTTTTGAAGAATTCTTCCCTCAAAATGCCTTGTACTTTTAACGACAGAAACTGTATGCCTGTCTTAGAGTGGGTGTCCAACCTAAGGACAGCTGATATTAGACCAAGTGAATCCCATCAGATTCATGAGGAAGACTCCAGTCTGAAAACCTGGAGCAGATACATCTCTAGTCAGTGTTTCTCAAAGGAAGACTCATTCAAATAAATATATTAAGATTTTGCAGGGTTGTAAACTTGGCCAATTTAGCAACCTAGAGGACTTATGTGGCTTCCATAAAATCAAAGCAAAGCTTGGAACTATGAAACTATTTCAGAAGAGAATGCTGGTTGTATGTGTTGAAGCTTTACAGGTGAAAGAAGGAAGGACTGTGATAGTGGTTAAATGAGTCAGTCTAAGAGCAGGATGGATGCAGCTCAGCACGAACTTCATAACTTTAGAGTTTGGAATCTTATTTCACAGTCTTCCCTTCGATAGCAGTTTACGATCATAGTAATCATGTGGCTAATGTTCTGTAATTCAATTACTGCACTGTTGTGAACATTAACAATTATGTAGCAGATCTGAAACACAGTGGGACAAACTGGCAGTATTCTTATTTCAGTTAGTTACAGCCTATTGCATAATTACTACAGATAAGTTACTGTTTAATCCATAGGAACATAAGGAATGAATTACAACAATTATAGGGCTTGTACCACCTCTCAAAATGAATAAAACATACAAAATCAAAATTATGGCAAAGTTACAGAGGGCCTGGTCTAAGGAGTGTGTGCTGCTCTTCAAAACAATGGGTTCCTGGCAACTCTAGGTTTGTGTTACTTTCTATTTCAGATTTTCACTTTTACTCAAAATCATTATTAAAACATCCTTTGAAATATTTTATTTTTTTTTAACTTTATCATAATATGTTTTTCACTTAAAATAGCAAGGACTTAAAATTTCCACCATGGCTTTTGTTAACATTAAATGATAATGTTGGTTCACTAATGTAATCCAGCTCATGACCTCATATGCTGCTTTGGTCTCTGACCTTCACTTTTGGCTCATAGTGAAAACAGCAGTGATTTGAGGTAAGCAGTCCTCTGCTTTGTGCATAGACTGTGGTGTATTGTTGGCCTTGATCAACAAGTTGCCACCTTCAGAAATTCTCAATTTTGTCATCGTATCTCACTCAATGTCAGAGTAAATTGCATGATGGATGTTCTAGTCTGTTTATCAAGGAACTCACGCATTCCTTTTTAAAATCAATATTTAAGAATAAAATAGCCCTGTGCTAATTCATTTTATCAATGTAAGTAAAAAATACTGTTTACTCTTTCACCTAAAGAATTAACTCTTTGAAGATTAACTAGAAGGTAAAATTGTTCTAAGTGATGACAGGCTTGGCTGGCTCAGCATTCCATGTGTTGTCTTTCTTCATACAAGAAACAGGGCAAAAATTAAACCATTGACTTCTGCTGAACAGTGTACCGAAAAAGCCATATGTTCCAAAAACATGGGTGGTGAGTTGCTGTAAGGACCATGAGAAGTAGCTGTTCCACTTGGTTCTCCAACTTGTGGTGATTTGAATCATGACAGTGTATTTTCCTCTTCCTTGAGGGAAGAGCTAAAATGCACTTAGTTACCTTTAATGCTAAAGAAAAAGGATGAAACAGCTATTAAACTTCAAGCCGCAGTGCATTTTAAAGAACTAAGATTTGAATTTATATTTGGACATAAGTTACATGATTCCTCCATTGCTGAAAGGTCAGAAGTACACCAGGACCACTATGTATCTCCTCTTAGGTCAAAAGAGTCAGCCCTGCCAGCCACCTTCATTCCACGTGCCAGTATTTCTGGTGGAACTTTCTAGCCGGTAATCCAGTTTCCTTATATGTTTGCTTAAACTTGTAGTGGCAGGTGACATTTCACCGGAACACTTGGTCTCACTAATAACTTGCTCATGTTTGTTCTGCCCTTGGGCTTGTGTGGAGCACTACTGTGAGTGTTCTGCCCACAGCATATACACTTCTATCAGCATTCTGTCAACCATTCCATCAATGGCTCTTGTAAAGGAGTAATTTCTTGTGCTGAGCTCTTCTATTTTTCTGATTTAATACAAAATAGAATCTATCTAATGATAATGTGTTGCTATGACCTCATTTTAAGGAAGGTATAATTTTATTAAGGCTCATTATTACAATATTTATTTTTTAATTCCTCTCTGAGTGATGTAAATTGAAAGCATTCTCCTCATTTGCTCCCAGTCACAAGACAGATTCTGAGTCATTAAAGGGTAGTTAAGTGCAAATATAACTGCTGAAGGCACCAGCTTATTTTCAGAACCAACAGGAAAGCACTGGCACGTACAAGTAGCAAAACTCCTTTTATGCATAAATGTCCTCAGGTTCTTATTTTTTTCTTATATTTTCTTTAATGTTTCTTTAATGTTTCAGCTTATTTCTGAACATACTTGTAGTTTTAGTAAAATTTTAATAAAACCACTCCCCTCTCCCCCCGCCCCAGGTATGGTGTGGAAAATACAAACTTGTGTGCAAGGTTACTTCTAAGTCAGACCAGAACTTATCACTGTCCTGGAAGAACCAGGACCACTTCTGATCAAGGTCTGATGGTTTTGGTTGGTAGGTTCTCTTAATCATTTAATTTTTTCACATAAGTCAATGCACATTACTTATTAGATTACAGAATCTGTACAATCTCCTATGAGCTTCTTTGAAGTGCACTTTTAAGTTCTGTATGTAAATGTGAGTGTTGCGAGACTTCATCTCCACCTAGTTCATTGAGAAGCCTCGTGGTACAGATTCTTCAGAATCTTCAAAGATGAGACATGACCCCATCCTTTCTTTTAGCTTTTTTCTAAATACATGAATATATATATATATATATATATATGTAGTATAGCTGAAGAAATCTAACCTCTGGCAACTTTTAAGATTTTAATGTACTCTCACTAAATCAAGTCAATATTATCAACTGTGATCTAAAAATATTTTGTTGAAAGCTTAGTTAAGGTATTGGTTAACATTTGACTTCTTTCATCAGGGATGTCTTTATTTGGGCTATGGGTTTGATGAAAAATCTAAAATGGTCTCATAAGTGCTCAAGCTTTGCTTGATTTGCTTGCTAAATCTGAGATCAGCTCATAAAGTTTTGTTAGAAAACACTATTTGTGCACAAAATAGATACGCAACACTTTAGAACAAGTGTTTAGACTCTGAAATCTCATCCTTGTTGTTATAACTTGTGAAGTGTCGTTAAATACTTATGTCAGTAACCAAACCAAAATCATCAAAGTCTGACATGCAATCAGGATTATATTGTTAACAGCTTATCCTGTGTGCTAGAAAGAGTCATTTCACTATTTTCTTTGTCAGGACCCATGTGATTAAAAGTTGGATGCACACACACACTGTTCCATTGGCAAAGTGCGCAGTGCCTTCAGAGCAACAGATTAAAGAATCTCTGTATTTAAAATATTTTTTCTTCACAATGTGAATCACATAATCCCCTCTTATCCATTTTAATAAGCTGTGCTTTATGCTGATCTAGTGAGGGAACATTTGATAAGGATTATAAAAGTGTGTTGCATTTATGTTAAATCACTAACATTGCACTTTGAATCAGACTTGAATAACGTATATGGAGATAGATGTATTTCCTCTCCTTGCCTGTTTTCAAAAGCACCGATCCCTCACCTAAGGCTATTGTACCGTAGCTTCCAATTATAATTTAACTTATGATTGTACCTACTATGACTGCTTCCCTGGCTAAGAGCTCCAAATGGTTGGCTCCTTCGTTGTGGGAGGACAAAGGAGTATTTGCATACAGACAGGTTGCTGTTGGCAGCAGGATCGTCTTTTGCAGGTGACTCTAACAACGAGCATCAGAACATTTTGCAGAGTAGGATGAGCACATTCTTGTGGCCTTTTCATCTTTTTCAGTTCAAGTGTCTTCAGCTCACAAAAATCTGTCTGCAAGCTTATTAATCTTGATTCTTTTAAAAAAGTAGTAGCTTTGCTTTTCATTACTTTAGTGACGGGTGCAGACAAATGCTCAGAAGGGCATGGAGACAGCATTATCAGGCACGGTGAGGCTGGATCCAGAAACCTGATATGCAGAGACGTGAGTCAGGTAAAACTGGAGCTGTGCAGACTGCTTCAGCTTTTTTTGAAAGTCTGGCATGCTTTACTTGCGTCTATCATCTATTCTCGAAACTATCAACAAATATGGATCAGTGTGGATTTGGCTGTGCCTCATGGCCTTGCTCTGTCTTTCTGCCTGTGCCTGGAGGGAGCTGGCTGGGCACTGGCTGCTGCAGGGACTCTGGGGGTGAGTGGAACATTAAATACTGACCTACTGCTCAACAGATCTGACAAGAACTTGCAAGGAGCATTGTCAGCATTGCTCGCTGCTGTGCTGGAGGTGTTCTCTGCTCCCTCTGAAGCAGTGGTGTGCCTGCAGACCCTGCTGCCACGATCCGCCCCACATTCTATGCACAACAACAAAGTGTAGCTCTGGGCTGAATTTTGCTGAGGTTTTGAGCTTCAAAATGTGTTCTCCATCATAAGGAATACACTTACTATGTACGAAGAGGTATCAATTTGGTGTTGTCTCAGTACCTTCCTCTCAGGCCATAAGTAAGGCAGGATGCTGTCATGTGTATATCAAGCTGCTCCACAACAGGCTTGGAATCTTAGGATCCAAACCTGTTGCTTGTAGTTTGACCGCTTTATCTCTAGAAGGTTTTGCAAATAAGAGGGGATTCCCAGGCTCAGAAAACCTCAATAAACCTGAGGTGTTAGTGCAGCAAGAGAGCTAGTGCATGTCAGTGTTACAGCGATGTGTAAGTGCCTGGTAGGCACCTGCCCAGAGCTCCGGTACTCCCAGCCCTGGCACAGGGCATGTTGGGGGGACATGGCAGAATTGATCTCTGCTGATGTGCCATCAGCTCTTGTTAGTGGTGTGAGTGAGGCACTGCAGGGCTTTGCTTGGCACGCAGGCAGGTGTTTTGGGGCTGGGGAACCATCCATCAGCTCCTTCACAAACTGTGCAAACCCTCTTCTCGTTAACAATGCATTGTATCTATCCTGATATTTAGGGGCCTCTGACAGGACTCTCAGCTTTGTAGGCTTATGCCAATATATTACTCCGCATTCTCACTGAAATATCTCATTATAGCTGCCAGAGTTTTTTTGGGTTTTTGTTTTGTGGGTGGCTTGCATTGCTGCTTTTCAAGTGAAGCATTGAAAGTGAAGCTTGAAGAATTAACAATTGTCTTCAAAGTGAACATACTCACTGATGAGGAGGGAATTCCCACATGGAGAACCCAAATAAACCCTTTATTTCAGTGACAGCAATCCCAACACTCTACAGGCTCCTCTTGGAATAAGAGGATGCAATAGTATCCTTTATGCAGATCAATTATAAATAGAATAGCTATCAAGAAATGTGTCAACAATACATTTAACATCAACTAACCACAAGTCGGCATAAATAAAACATGAAAAAAGTCTGGATCTGTATTCTCTTTCATATATGTAGCCTTTGCTCAAGTGCTTGGGCCACTTACAGTCAGCAAAGACATGCAAGTGATTGACAAGTGTGAGTAAAGGGGTTGGTATGAGATCCTGCGTCCATTTGAAGAATGTATTTATATGGCAAGTGCCTGTGTGGAACCAGTATTTCTAGTGAAGGCCTGTGTAAGTTATAACTAATAACAAATGAATTAGCCATCTAACCCCTGCCAGTCAGTCAAAAAATAATGATTATTTGGTCATTTTAATTTGTATGTGATTGCTTGGTAAAACTGAGCACTTAATTCTCTTAAGGAGATAAAGCTGTTAGAGGAATACAGGACCCACAGGATTTTAAAAGATGTTTCCATTGTAATGTAGGAAGCAAAAATCACTGCTTCCAAAGCCTGTCTCAGGCTCTAACACCTCTGGGGAGATTGCTGCTTCCTGTTCACCTTGGTGTTTATAAGCTGTGATGTCTTAGTCCCTTGGGGCCCAAAGTGGTATGAAAAACACCACTCACACACACCACCCCCTCCATGTGCAGGAAGCAACGGGAGAAACCAGAGCTGAACTGTCAATCCATGCCAGAGAGTGCTGGAAACTGGATTGCACCCACGTGTTATCTTGGTATGGGGGGGAGTGTTTAGTTAGGCTTTGCCTAACACTCAGGCAAGGTGTCAGGATTACCCTTTCCTGTGTTGTGTGTCCCTTGACTCCTTCTGATACTAATTAGGAAGCACTTGACAGTAGATTGTCAAGTCAGTGGAAAAAAAGACAATGAACCTGCAAGCTGGTTGAAAACTCTTCCTTGCACACCACCTGTCCTTGCCCAGGAGTGTGTGGTGTCTGCTGTGCTTCTGGCCACTCTGGGGTCAGAGTGAAATCATCTGCTCTGGGCTTCTTTCCTTCTACAGCAGTAAGTCCTCCTGGGCTTTGGATTTCATCCTTAGTAATGACAGATTTCCAGGTTTCATAATGGGACTGGCCTGAAATGCTGGACCATAGTGCTGAAGGCTTGTTCCCTATGGGAAAACTATTTTACCTAATTCTACGAGTTTCTTGACTAGTGTTAACGATATTTTCTTTGTCTTAGAACATAGGTAGTTGCATTCAAGGTTACCAATGGTGTTTGTCTAGTACAAAAGATGGCAATGTTAACATTTTAAGGTGCTCTTGAGTATTTCTAAGTTTTTACTGTAAAATATACTGTGCATGTAGCACCCCTGATGGTATGGCACAACAAACCAGCACTGTCAGCATTTGTGTGCAATGCCTTCACCCACTGTCAAATTCAAGCCATTGAAAATATGCTTTAAAATACTTAAAATTTCTGAGTTTGGTTTCAAACTAATATGACTTTGTTTTAATATTACAGTCTCAAGTTTCTGGGCAAGGAAGATGTAGCTGCACATGTATATTGTAGGAGTGCATGCATATGTGTTAAATGTATGAATGTGAAGACAGAAATAGTTTGGATAGGTACATGTCTTGATTATACAGCAAAGAATGTAAGAACATCAGGGGTACAAATAATGAAGCAATAATTTTGTGAAGGATGTCCTGATTTCACTGCTTCTCTCCATGCACAGTGCTTTGCTTTCTTTCCTGCAACCAGAATTATCTGAAAGATCTGCTAGATTTTACTAGCAATGTTGCTGAGCTATTTTGCTTCTTTTTTTTCTTTCTTCCTGGAATGACTAATAAAATACATCTTTGAAGTTCATGGGAGAACAGACAAAAAATCAAGCAAACAAAATGGGGCTGTTACTGCCTGGGAAGTCATTTTGCAATGGATAGAAGGTCAAAGTAGTGTTTTTTCAGTGGATTTTCCTGTTGGGAATATTTATCATCTACAAAGTGCTGCATCTGCGACCTTTGTGAGTATTTTATCAATAATAAAGAACTGAATAATTCCACCATTTTTGAAAAAAGCACTCATCTATATTTAAACAGTATGGCAGAGAAAATCTTTGTGCTGAGAGCTTTGGAGGAAAGTTGCATACTGCAAATGCTGTTTCTTATGGCTGTTGTGAACTTGCTGCATTTAGTTGAAGAGGCAGCGGGGTGTGTGTAGTCTCCATGTTTTGTGTAGAAGTAATTAATTCAGCTGGATTCAGGTTTGTGCGCATTTTCTTATAAATATCTGTCAGTTATGAGCACAGGTGACCACAACACCCTGTGGTGGGTGCAGGACACTTGCTCAGGGTCTGTGCTGTAGCATAAGCACAACTGTGGGTTTGGCTCAGAGCAGGTTCTGCTCAAACTCTGTGTCACCACGAGATTGTCTCACACCTGGGATCCATCATGGTTTGAAGAACAAGCCCAACCTTCTTAAACCTGGATTTAAAGTAAAGATGTGGCTAGAGAGGGTTAAAATCATCTAACGATTACATTGGTGGAAGCACAAATGTAGTTCATAACTCTTCAGATACCTGATATCTTGAAATAATTTTAAAAAATTATATGAGTTTTTCTGGCCAGGTAGTATGACTGGCACATGTTTTGCATATCTCATATTATACTTGACGTTTAGTTATTTGTTTCTCTTGCATGTTTCTCAGAGGAGCATTATGAGTGCATCAGACAACAGTAATGAATGCAGATGTGTCACTGTGAAATCACTGTGGTGTTGAAAGTGCTTGCACAGGGCTCTAATTTGGGAACACAAAGACTGTTGTGTGACATGGATAGTGATGGTTAATGTATTCTAAGTTATTGAAATTTTTTACTAGATTGTGTTTACTAATTTTGTTCTTTATTTAAAACAACAAAATTCAGGCAAATTCAAGACTGAGCTGTGAATCAAGATGAACCAAATGTATATATGAAATATACATCCCAGTCAGTAAAAATCAGTGAATCTGAATCATCCCTTCTGTCATTGAATTGACTCTATTACATAAAATTAGAAATAACCCTGTGACTTCTGGGATTTAGCTGGATGCTATATAGGAATTGTGGTCCCAGCAGCTTGTTTGGAATAGCTGCAGAATACAAAATAATGAAATAAAATAGCTGTAATCACAGATACTTTTCATAGTGTTCTAATGACAGCAGAGTGCAAACGAGGAAAGAACTGAGCAATTTAGACAATATGTCAAAAACCTAAAGCCAGGGAGTGACCCTCCCACACCTATTTAATACCGTTTGACACAACCTCTTGTTTGATCTCACTTGTCAGTGTTGCAAAACACATTTTCCAGGCATCTTGAGATTCTTGTCATCTTGAAGCAGCATCTCTGCTGCAGCATTTTTTGGCAAACGAATCAGAGAAGTAACTAAGAAAATGAGTGAGTGCTATTGCTGGCCAAAGAGAAAATTGTCAAGGAAGCCATTTAAAATATAATTTCAGAATTCCAAGGCTGTGACTGCTTTTGATGGCAGAGTTATACAGGTAGTGATCATTCACCTTGCTCTCACCTTGGATAGCTTTGTATTAGATGTCTGACAGGCTCTGTGTGTCTAAAATCAATCCAGAAAACTCAGGATGAGTGTCTGCTGTGCTGGCTCAGTTAATCTGCACAGGCCAGAAGGGCCCCGAATTTTTTTTCTTCTGACCAGCAACATGGTTTATGCAACAGTTGCTTTCCTGGAATGTGGTACAATATGTTACTCTTTTCCTAAACTCATGTTCTTTTATTTTGAATAATCAATAAAACTGACTAAAATTCTATTTTCAATTGCATTCCATTAAAAGGACTCAGAGTGCCTGTAGCAGAATACATCACTTTGCTCAGTGTGTGTATGCATATACAGATTTATATAATGTATGTGGTTTGCATGCAGCAGTAGTTGTGCAGTGTGTTATGCTGTTACCATGATAAATTTCTTGGTGCAAATCACTGTGCATCAAGGAGTGTGCTGATTATTTGCCCATGTTTCTGGAGTCAAACTCAGCAGAACTCAACTTGATTCGCTGAAAAAGTTCTGTTGGACTTCTCCATCAAAGTATTAATGATGTGATTCAAAAGCCATTAAATCACCCACAGCTGTTCTTTGTTGGGTAAATGGGAGATCTGTTGCACACCATGAGCATCTTCAGAGATTTCCTCTTTCTTCTTCTTCTTCACCACTACTCCTGTGACATGTGTTTTGTTGCATCAATCAGTCCCTCATTTTCAAGCTATACCCTTTTTTTTTCCTTCATACCCTTGCAGCACAGGACTTGCTTCAGGTAAAACAATGCCTGAAGCTGCAGTGGATGAGTCCAAGTCTTAGAGCTTTTCACTTCCAACCAAGTCTAGAAGGAAAAAGAGATGGGAACATTTAGATGGAATAACAATTGCCACTGTATATGTGCAGATTTCATTGTATTTGCAGACACAAGAAGTCCTCATAGATAAGTCAGTTTTCAGACAAAATGATTTTCGTTGCACTCAACCACAGTGTCAACTATTTTGAATGCAGATTGGATTGTAGTGTTGTTTGCTTGAAAACTTTGAACAGTTAAGTTATAAGGAAATACTTATATATTCCCTCCTCTCTTCTCCCCAGGGATTATTTAGTACTTAGTGTCTCAGAAGCTTAATAGAATCTTCCTTACCATAAATTTTAATAGGGCAGTACTGTAAAATATAAAAATGCCAATATACATTTTCTAAATATTTAACAAGATTCTCTTGCTCAATTATTTAGATCACATCCAGAGTTCCCTGGAAACAAATTTCAAGTTTTACATGGATTTAACCAAGTACACTGTAAAGTAAATTGTACAAATGTGTTTGTGTACTGGCACTGTTGAATACAAAAAAAATTTCAGTCAAACTTCCAAATTAAAATTCAAGGATTTCAGGATTTTCAATGATGTGCTAAATCAGATAAAAGTACTAGAAATTACAAAGGGGAACTGTAAATGTTTTATTAATATTTTTGCTTTTCTTTACCAATAATGTGCTACTTGTTTTCTTTTTTCTTCTATCTGTATATTCTTTTGATTTTGTAGTTTTGTTGAGAGCTCTTAAAATTAAAAAAGAAAATTTAATCTGGGCCTGTGTATACTGGGAATTTTGGGTCACAGATTTTATTCTCAGAATATTTTACCTTTCCCTAATGGTTTACATGGGAGCAAACCTATGATTTCTCTTTAACCGAAGGAGCAGTAAAATAAGCCTGGAAGGACAAAGTGGGCAGATGTTTAGGGTCTTATCTGTGGGCAGGTAGGGAGAGTTTAGGCAGCATAAATGTTTTTAGCTGGAGTGTTGAACAACTAGCAGGTTGTAATACCAAAGAGGTTCTGTAAGCATCTGTTTTCTTCAAAAACTACACATATTGCTGGCAGTTCAGAGGTTGTTACTGCTATCCTTCCCTTACATGATAAAGTCCACCAAAAACCTGTTGCTAATCCTGAGACTTTTGCATCAATTACATAAATAAACACTGGATTGACTGCTCTTATTTATTTGATGGTAAGCAATGAGGGTAGGGTTACTGTGTGGTAATGAGACTATGTGGTGTTACATGATTCATCACATAAATGAATTCCTTGATTTCCAGGATAAAAAATAACCTGAAACCTCTTCCTGTGCTCCACACTTTGGGGTTTTGCTGCAACAAAATGCCCCTTGCAGGTCTCTGGCTTTGATTTTTGGGGTCTTAGTCCCCAAGTTACAGTATACTGATTTATACAGATAGCATACTTTATACAGCAGCATCTTTATATTCCTAATTTTTTCAACAGAGAAAGAGCATTGGGGAGTTCAGTTCATATACTATTTATTTTAAATTTTCAGTTATAATTTTGCTTGGAGTTTTAGTACAGAAAGCTCTCCTCGCCAAAGCAATCACAGGAGTGTTAAGTTAGATTTTTAAATAGCAAGTAATAAAATCCTACCTAAATATCTCTTCCTTTTGGTTGGATTCTCTTTCCTTATAATCCTAGTCATTCTGCTATATTTTGGATACCAGTGATGGTTTTCCTTTCAGATACTGTAGAAATCCAAAACATCCTGATTTGGCTCCTTTGATCTCCAAACTACTCTTGGTGTTGGAAGGTTTCAGGTGCACCTTCTGCAGCATCTCTCTGCATGACCTACCCAAGTGCTGGTTTAATTCTCTGTGATACAGTTCACAAATTAAGTAGTAAATTCAACTTAGTAAGAAAGAGTAATGCAAGACCTTGAAAATGCATTACACTTGACTTTTTTTTAGCATTTTAAAGGAAAGTTTTTGCACTGGATCCATAAATTGAAGATTGATGCTTACGTATCATTTATTATGTACTTTCTTATTTATTCTCCTTTTTATTTTTTGAAAGATTAGAAAAAGCACTAAGTCAGCACCCATCAACAAACATTTAAACCTGTTACAAGTAAATTTGGCCACCCTAGCAACCTGTCCCTTACAAAATATTTTTGGAAGGTGCATGTTGCTTGAACACCAGCAAGTCTGGACTCTCTTTAGCACTGGATGAGAGAACTGCAATGGAAAAATTCCTCTCCATTCAAAGCAAATACTGTCCAGAGGAGCCCCTGATTTCATCTTGCTGCCAAAAAAGCACCATAAACAGGGATTTTCCTTGTGAGTCTTGGTCCCAGAGACCAGGGCCAAGCACAATGCACATCCTCATGGTCACAGCGTAAAACCTGATCTTTAGATGGAAAAGGCCTGAATGTTCCCGCTACTGTGATCCCTTCTTCTACTCTCTTATGTGGGGGGAAATAAGGCCCAGATCCTCACTATTTTTGCTTTCTTCCCTGCACTCCATTGCAGATCTCTAGCAGACCTTAATGGCAAAGGTCAAAGCTCATAATTTTAAAACAATAGAAGAATTATCAGGGGAATGTATGTTTGACATGGGGCAATTTTACTTCCCAGCTAGAGAAGCAGAATCCAAGACATTTAGAAATATAAACCAATTCCTACTGTTATTTTTTACTTTAAGGCAGTAAGGCAGCTTCTAAAGCCCATCAAAAGCCTGATGTGAGCTCTAATGAGTTTTAACCTTGCTTTTTGCACAAAAAGCTTTGCAGGCTTCCTGTGCTCATTGAAAAATGTGATGTTTTCTGATGCAAAGATTGTTTCAAAACCACTCTATAAAATCCCTGGGGACACAAGCACTGCTGATATTCATGTACTAGCATTTGAATCTTACTAGAAATGCAGTTTTTTAGCTCAATTTTTTACTACCTACTATATTCAAGAGGTGAGTTAATCTGAGACTGCATCAACATGAGGCTACCATCATGAAGGTGTCGTTTTTTTGTAGTGGCCCAGTTTTTCAATGTCCTCTTGGAATTCAGATGAAAAGGAATTGCTTTGTTCCCCTTGATCAGGTATTCTGGAAAAAGAGATGGACCTGAGCACAATGTCACACATTTAAAATGCCAACAGACTGATTTAGTACTTACTGACAACTTGGGTACACACTATAATCTTGTTTCAAGATGCTGTCTAGAATGGTGCTGTCAAAGTAGTGTTTAGAGAGTCACTCTTCCAGCAACTGCAGTGACAAAGCTCAGGATTAAACTAACATAAAGCAGGCGCAGTTTCTTTTCAAAGAGTTGGATGCCAGAGGTATCACCGTAAGCTGTGTCCATTCCTTTTCCACTTTGAAGGTGCAAATTATGTGATTTTACATAGCATTGGTAAATGACATGTAATAATGGCTTTGAATGTAAGGTGTAAGCATCCCCAATAAATGTAGAAAAAGCTGTTGCTTGTTCCCAGGAGCCTGTTTTACAGGAGGAAAAGCAGCTTTCTTGTGCTGGAGGCAAACCCTCCCCACCTGTTAACCCCATAAGTATGTTGTCTTGGGATGGGTAAAATCAGGCTGGAAGGAAGGTGAATCCCAGTAAGGACTGGACAGAGACAGTAGAGGAGCACTTGGAATGTGGGTGTGTTCATATGTGTGACTACTGTTGAGATGACCATTAATAAAATCAGATTATGTTTTGCATTCTGGATAAATGGCTTCCTTAAAGCAAGAGGTGATCTTCTCCAGCTGAAGGGAAATTCTGAAGGCAAACTCAGGCCAAGTCACAACATGAATTTAGGTAGTGATGGAGAGAAGAAAGAACATTTATCTCAAACAACTGCTTTGAATTCCTCTTTATATTGAGAGATACTTCTAACACATCCATTATCATAATTCAGATTGGTACTTGATGAGGTGGTTCCTCTCTTAGACAAGCAGATGGAACTTTGCCCCATCTGTTTTTCTCTACTGCAACCCTGATAATGCATATTTCTAGATTGCAAAGTGCTCAAGATCAGCTCATATCTCAAGTATGACAGACCAGGCCACTTTGTTTGTAAGCCATGCTGTCTTTCAGCATACCAGCATCATTTACAGAGCTTTAGTGGTAGATGTAAGTTCTAGCGTAGTAGAATGCCTATTTTTATTTTATTTTTTTAATTTATTGTCATGAACTCACGAGTCAAGATTTACACAGCCTTAGCAAGCTTCTCTCCTGTACAGCCTGTTTGCCCCTCTGTTTTGGGAGCATCAACACAACACCCAGACCTGACCCCTCTCCTTTACTTGAGTCAATACGGAGGCAGGTTGTGCAAAGGCATGTGGGAACCTCAGCATACACCTTGTAAATGTTGGTCAGCTCAGGCTGGATCTTGGTGCTGTGCACGCTCTTTTTCGTTTCTGTGTGCTTACATAGGCGTTTCTGACCAGAATATGAAAGGTCACTGTGAAAAGAATAAATAAATAAACTCACAGCTCTATTTTTGCAGGCTTGGCAGTGTCATGTAAGAACATAAGCAAGAACTGGACACACTTCCTCAGCAGGTGCTGCTGTGATGTGCATGGGACAGACTTCACCCAGTAGAACTAGGCTGGGATGCTGTTCCTTGCAACACTCAGACTTCTGCCTTGCGGGGACTCACTGCCTACTTTCAGTAGGGGAATCAAATTTAGACCAAATTCAGTGTAGCATTAGCTAATTCATCTTAGATGCTATAATTTTGTGCCTTGGCAGGGTGATTGAGTCCTGAGCTCACTGGAACTGCTCTCTATGTTTCCAACTGTCACAAATTCACTCTCAAAATCATCTGTTTAATCCTCAGTGTTATGACAGAGAATGGGAAGAAATTTCAGTGAAAGCTGAGAGGTGGAGCACTGTGCTGCATGATCAGAAAGGTAGCCCCTAGTTCAGTATAGTTATGTTGCATTAATAATTAAAAATAGCTTAAAATAACACAAAGGAAAATCCCTAGAGAACCATGTGTGGCGCAACTTGTTACTGGGCTGGCCCTGCACAGCCTTCAGGGGTGTAAAGGAGCTGAAATGCCTTCAACTGGGGAAAGAAAGGAGCTCTCATCTACTTTTCTGGTTTTAATACTTGTAGCAGTGATCGCTTTTCTTTTTTGCTTGTTCATTTTTCATGTTAAATATTTTACTTATTAGTAAACCTCTGTGATTTTGTTATTTTTCCTTTTGAGAGAGTGATTGCTTTTTCAGTCAGGAAGGAATGAGAGCCATATAGTGTTTATTCAAAGAATTATTCAGAAGAAACAGGAAGGAAAATCAAGACCAGTAAGAAAGTCAGCCATGAGGCTTACAATTACCAATAAAATTTTACCTTGTATATAAAGGTGCATGTGTGTCTCTTGGGCCAAATCTGTTGCACACTTTATGCTTTATTAGTTCTTTTCATGGCAAAGGGACTATAGCTGTTGAAAATAAGGTAAGAATTATAATTTACCGCTTCCACAAGCTCCATCAATTCTTGGGTGATTTGGATACTTTGAGACACCTGAAAGATCAATAACCAACCTGTATTTTCAGCACTGGCCAATCTGAGTCTATAACCTGTACAAACCATACCCAAGGACTGTTGAATATCTGTTCTGCTCTGTTGCTATTTACCTCTGACTACTTGTAATATTATAGATTTATTCTGGATATGAGTGCAAGTTGCAAGACAAGATATTGATTCAGAATACCTGGTAATAGAACAGTAATTGCTTTGCTTTAAAATTAAGCGACCATACTCATTTTAGAATCTGTAGTATTTCATCATTTCTACTAGTATCCCATGATATGAAATAGAAGAGACACCACAGCCAATTACCCTCACATAAACAATAGTCCATGTTGTATTTCACAAACAAATGACAATCAGGAAAGCTCTTCTTGCTTACCAGAAATGCATCTGATTTGAACAAATGTTCCCCTTTTCTTTTTATTTTTGGGTGAGGGGAGCAGGGGGAGGAGGTAGAAGAGGAGGAGGGAAGGGGGAAAGAGAGCAAAATAAAATATACCTTTTAAATTATTTACAGATACTCACATATGTTAACAGAAACTATTTTTACTTTCATTCATGTAAGTATGCTTGAGTTTTGTGCTAAACTATTAAAGTAGCTTGGAATTAGATATACTCTATAGTTTTTTTATGAATACAAATGCAATACAAAAGCAACAGTCCTCAGTAAATAATAGGTTTTTCACTCCATTAGCATATTTAACAAGTAGAGAAAAAAACAAGTGCTGCTTCCAGTACTGACTTACAATGTTTGCTGGAAATGGGGTCTGATGCATTTTTCGGCTTTCAAAGATTAAATTCCCTGTGGCACACAAACTGCGTATTTTCTGAATTGTGGACTAATTTGCATTTTTTAAAACATCTGTTTATGAATATCTTTGTGATAATAATTACTATTTACAAAGTTTTAATCAGAAGAGGGAAATTTTAAATGAAGAATACTGTAGGGAACAGATTTTTACCTTCTGGTCATTATTGCCACAATTTATTCTTCTACAGTCTGACAGTTCATACCCACACCCCACCCTCTGCCCCCCTCCCCAAACCCTACTTATTTTATCTCCATTTTAAGCACATTTCCTTTTTCATTTTATGCTTTTCTCCTCTTACCAGTGGCATGAAAAGGCAAGATTGAAGCTACTGTTTTACTTAGTAAATAAGGTGTTGTTTGAAAGGGGTTTGAAGGGTTTACTGAGGGGGAGGTGCTTTCAAGAAGATTAACCAGTTCTTTCATAAAATTGGAGTAACTGAGGAACCTGATGCAACTGCCAGACACAATGCAGGCATGTATTGAGTAAGGGCTTGTCATGGATAGTGTAGCAGTACCTTTGGTCAGAATCCCACTGGCGAGTTTAGAACCTCTAAATGGGAAAAACCCACATCTGATGGGCATACAGAGTATCGCAAAAACATAATAATGGCGCTTGTCATTCAAAGCAAGAAACAATAACTAAGCAGCTTTAAGTGTTTTTGTTCTCCAGCTCCTCAGCTGGGGGAGGACTTTACAAAAGGTGCCCTGAGCCAACTGTGCACAAACAAGTGGAAAATCTCATTAGATTTTAACACCTTGAAGGAGCTGCCCTTTTTCATAGTACAACCATTTTCCTTTCTGACCCTCCAGCATCTAAAACAATTAAACACTAGAGTTCTGACACTGATTCATACGAAGGTTAGCATAAAGTGTTTTTGAAGTGCAGAAAACACATCTTCAAAGTTGATGCAAAGGGACTTCTGTCTACATGAGGATCAGTCCCAGTGTTATATGACACTCCCTTGATCTGTTGCACATTTTTTGGACACAAGACCTGAGCCTTCTGGAAGTCACAGTGAGAAAAACAAGGGGAAAAGTCTTTGGGTTTGGTTTGTTGTTTTTTTTTTTTTAAATCTCTGATGGGAAGGATGATATTTTTGTCTTAATCTCCTTTCCCCCTCCTCACCCCCTACAGGTTTGCTGACACTGGCTGATTAGCACAAGGTAATGTATTACCATGGCCAAGCAGCTGGAAATTTAGTATGTTTCTTAGCTGAGAAAAAGAGGCTACTGCTCTGTGCTCTTTGAAAGAAAAGAAAAGAAGAAAAGAAAAGAAAAGAAAAGAAAAGAAAAGAAAAGAAAAGAAAAGAAAAGAAAGAAAAGAAAAGAAAAAGTGGAGTCTTTAAGTTGTCTAAGTCAAAATGGGTGACTTGGATAGAAAGCTTAATGAAAATTCTGCAAAATACAGATGAGGTCAAATCTCTGTTCTCCTCTTCTTTTTACACAAAGGCAAATGTGCTAATCCTCTCTGCTTGTCTTGTACGTTGTTACAGCTCATTCAAGTGAGCACACTGCTGCAGAAAGCTCTTCATCCAGCCTAATTAAGACAGCCTGCACAAAACATCGTTAGGTAGCATCTACTTGCAGTTCTCTCTGTAACTCTATTACATGGCTTGAGTCTTTTAGCTATCAATTAGCTTGGAGTAAAACACTTGAGACAGACGAGCCCTTGGTGGTGGCGATGAAGCAAGGTGCTGTAATCCTGAGCTATTACATTATCAAAGGAATTTTGCTAAATAATCAAAATAGAGTAAAACTTACATGCTAGGTTTAGTTGTAACATCATGCTGTAAGGTTTCTCTATTAATGAGAGGTGTTGAATTTTGTTTGGTAGCTCACTGAGCAACGTTAACATCAAAACTGTTTTTCTCTTTTTCTCATGGTTGGACTACTGGGTGAAATGTTTTACTTTCTTTTTAGATGTTCTTGTTTTTCATCTTCTAGAAAAAGTAGGCTTAAAAGACTGTATATTTTAATCAGAGTAGAAAGAAAGGAAGACTTTTGATTCATCTTTCCCAGAGAACTTATTTCAAGGTTGTGGACTTTGGCCCTAGTAGTGTTTCAATTTGAAAAGTAATTCACAATTAGAGGTGGCCAAGAATTTCCTTCCACTAGGATTATGTAATTGAAAAGCATATTCCCAGTTTTTGTTGTTTCTTCTTTTGTTGTTTTTCTTTTTTCCAATGAGGAAATTTGAGTAGAATTGAAATATTGAAGGAAATGAATAATTTTAGAATTTCCAAACAACATTGTCTGGAAACATTGCAAAAACTGTTGATGCCTTCAGTTTCTATCCCTAATCTATGAACAAAATATCTAAATTCTGGCGTCTTTGTTGGAAATTGGGAAATTGCACAATTCACCACAACCCCCCTGTGAGAGGTAGCTCACTCGTAGCTGTCACCTCCCACCCACTTCACAGGCTGTGACATTTGTCTGCAGAAAAGAATTACCCAAAAAGCTCAGCAGCATTATCATTCCCATACTTCCTCTTTCTTGTATCCTGTGTCTCTTGGTGTGACCGTCAAGGAGTTGCCTGCCATTTTTTTTGTGTTTGTTGGTGTTTTTTCTGGTTACCACAGCTGTGACAGCAGAAAACCCCAGGCAAAGCAAGGCTAACAGCAAGAGCCCTTTTAAGGCCTCTCCAGGAGCAGACAAGCACCCAGTATAGCATATCTATGTGTCATCTGCTCCTCAGTATTTTTGTTGTTCTGCTTCTCCTGGAGCAGATCTTCAGTTTTGGCAGCCTTCCTCTGCAATCTAATGCACCATCCTTCAGTTCCTCCTGTCTTGAGACAACGGGGAGCCTCGTCAGGGTTTAGTGGAAACAAGCATTTCTGGAGAAAGAAAGAACCCCCTGACGATAGAAGGAAGATCTAGCAGGAGAAATAATTTGAGATAGTAGTGGAAAGAGGAGGAGGAGCATGAAGATGAAAGATAAAGGCAGAAGAAAAGGCAGGATCAAAAGAGAGGGGAGATGGCAAGCGAGAGCAGAACTGTGGGGGAGAGAACAGGGGAAATGCTACAGCAGCACCAAAGAGCTTGGAGACTCTAGAAAAAATGTCTCTAATGGTACATTCAGAATGCAATTTTTCTTTAGGCGAGGTTTCTTTCTGTCAAGGTTGACAGTGCCACTTTGCCCTATACAATGGCAGGTGTCTTCTTTCCTTTGGGGGAAGAAGACTACACTTTCCTTTGCTATGTCTGCACATGCCTCCTGCAGCTTCTCTACGCCTTGCAGAAATAATGCAGCACCAGATGCACAAGCTGTGTCACACAGGACCTGCAGTGAATTCCTGCCTGCTCGCATTTGCCGAAGGAAAGATAAATATTCCTTGGAAAGCAACAGGCAGATTGGGTATCTGCCTTTTTGTATTACCTTTAAGATTAAGAACATAAGCAGTGCTTTATTTTTTGTCTTTTAAGACGCCATTTAACTTTGCCAAGCAGCTGATTACACATTAGGAACGGGAGGATAGGAGGGTGCTTTTTGTCTTATCTCTGTGATTTATGGTTGAGCTCTCAAACTATTGGATTCAGACACCTGAAACCCTCACTCATCTCACCAGCTCTAAAGAGAAAAGTGCTTCTGGTTTTGATTTATTCTAGAAATACATATTTTTTATTATGAAGCACAAATTTACTATAATGGCTTTCAGATCCCTAAGGAGAAGCTTTTCCAGCCTGATTCACATATTGATAATGTAATACAATATATTTTCTCTTATGACTTTGAAGTGCAGGTCTCAAAAACTCAACTTGAAAAAATCTGTTTGAAACTTGTAAGTGACTCCGTGGAGATGATTTGTGTTGTAAGGTGCAGAGACATGCCAGCAGATTGCCCTGTCTCTATTGGATGGAAAACAGCACCTTGATATTAGCAATGCTGAAACAAGGAACATCCAATACGTATTTTTGTAAACATTTGGTTCCTTTTTGAAGCAGCATTTGTTTTATATCTTCTTCCCTATGGTGACTAGCATGGCACTGGGTGATTCATCACAATATGACATGACAAGAAAAACACCCCAAAGATACAATATCGTTATGAGAACGAAGGAGGCCTTTATGGCATTAAGAAAATTTAAGGACACAGTCTATAGGTGTAAATGCACATAGCTCCCATCGGGACTAAATGTCACTTCTGGTCAGATAAGAAGTGAAGAACTGAATAATAAGAATTGATAAGAAGTGAAGTAAGAGCTTTAAATTGTCAGTAAAAAAACGTGACAAGATTTACAAGGGTCTGCTGAGCAAAATCACCTCCCTCAGACCTGTGGGTGCCACCAGCCTCACTGATGGGCTTGTCTGTTCCCTTAGGTGGAACTACCCTTCGGCTCTCCTCAGAGGGACCCCTGCACAGCCCCAACATACACATGGACACACAGTCCTTCCCCCTAGATAGTTCCAATAGAATTCAGAAGTTATCTTCATTTTGGCAGAAGTGTTTGACTTCTGGAGTGTGTGCTCCACAGGATTCCTGGGTGCCTCTCTGCAGGCTGTGTGGCTTCTTGGCATCAGAGAGAGCTGGAGCACCTCTCCTGTGAAGACAGGTTAGGGTTGTTCAGCCTGGAAAAGACAAGACTACAGGGAGATCTTAGAGCACCTTCTTAGAGTACCTAAAGGGGCTACAGGAGAGCTGGAGAGGGACTTTTGATGAGGCTACGTAGTGATAGGACAAGTCAAAATGGCTTTAAATTGACAGAGGGTGGGTTTAGATTGGATATTTGAAAGAAATTCTTCCCTGTGAGGGTGGTGAGGCATGGGAACAGGTTGCCCACAGTAGCTGTGGATGCTCCACCCCTGGAAGAGTGTTCAAGGTCAGGCTGGATGGCACTTTGAACAAACTGATCTGCTGGGCTTCATCCCTGCCCATGGCATCAGGGTGAGAACTAGGTCGTTTTCAACCCAAGTCATTCTATGATGATCTAAATACTTCTATGTCCCTCCGTTATCCCTGCCTGCCCCATGGCTCTGTGAATTACCATCTTTGACAGTCTGCCATGGAGGTTCCAGATTGGGTTGAGAAGTTGGGTTTATGAAACAAGGCCAGGACCAGCAAGGTGCCAGGTGGGACTTAGGTACAGGCTTGGAGGAGGGAGGAATCCACCCCAGACCTGTGGAGCACTCCTGAAGCCATGGCAGCACAGGGCATCCCTGCAGCCTGGGACGGAGCTGTGTGTCAGCAGTCCCAGCCTTGGTTGCACTGTCTGGAAAGCCATTCGGTTTCCAGAAAACCAGAGGTTTTCAGCAGTGTTAATTTGCTTTGCTTTCAGTGGAGTTTCTAGAAAGGAGAGCTAAGGAGCTGGCAAACCTTCAAGACATTCCAGGAAATACAGCATATTTCTAATTCATATCATTTAAGCATCTAAGAAGCCTAAAAGCATGATAATAGCACCTCCATCCCAGTGCAGCCATTTCGCAGGCCTTTTGGAGAGAGAGGGTGCCTTTAACCTCACCTTCTGCTGCAAGTTCCTAATCATCTTTTCTCTGAAGGTTCTCTCAATATGTGCTTAACTCTTGCTGGTGTGGGGCACGTTTGAAACCCCACAAAGTTACTGGCAATGTTGATCTTTCTTGTATTAGATCTTTTTATTAGATCCTCTGTAAACACTCCCTCCAGTAAGCATGTTTTCAAGAGCATGTTTGGGAAGCAGACAAAGAAGGATTGGGATATTTCTGTGAAGACACGCTTTCTGCAGCACTAACCCAGGCCAGGGGCCAGGAGCCTCACTGGGAAGGACGGGGGAAACCCATCCCTGCTCAATCCCACATCAATCCCACTGCAACTGGGGAAAGAACCTTGGCTGTTGTTAAAGCAAATCAATTAAATGCCTACATCAGAAAGAGAAACATCTCGACACTAATTCATACTGGGATTCATTCCATCAGTGTGCAGATTCAAAATATTTGGATAATTTTTTTTTTTTGTATTTCAATGTTTTCACGTTGTTCTCCTTGCTGTGCCATTCTAAGGGGGTGAGCTGCAGGCACTAACAGTGTTTGCTGCAGTGAATGCCAGACAATCTTCCCCAAAGGGCTTGTTATCAGCCCTGCCCAAAGGCCTGGCTGAGGAGCTGGTTAAAAACCACATCCTATATGTTAGTGCTGCCCCACTGCCTCCAGCTGGGGTCTATGGGCCTCCTGCTGCTGGAGGAGGCAGCAACTCTACAGGTCACTGCCTTCTCAGAGGAAGAAGAGCACTTGCTTTTGGGCTATTTGCTGGGTGGGAGACACTGTGATGAGGAGCTGAGCTGACCTGAGCTTCCCTTCCCACACTATTTCTCCACACGCAGCTGGGTACCTGCTGCCTAAATGCTTAGTGCACCTGAATACTTCTCTCTCCCTTCCTTACATTTATTTCTGCTCTTTATTGGGGCTATTAGAGGCATCTGGGCTTTAAAAGTCCCCAAAGTGCATCTCCTGAAACAGAGGTGCTCTGGATGGGAATGCCATGAAGTAGCATAGACAGCTGCTTGGGGAATACACTGAGGGCTGGAGCTGGTGGAAGTGGTTAATGTGAGCCATTGCAGAGTGAGTTGGTGCTGAAGTTGCACTTTATGAATCGCCAGAGGTGTGAGGCAGTTAGAGATGTTACAGCAGTGGCCACTAGAAAAGTCATCATTTCTCAACAGCTCCCACATGCTGGTGCCAGAGATATCACCAGCATTTCCTTTTGTGCAGGCAGGGAGTCCTGGCATCTCACATGTAACTCCATCCCCAGAGTCAGAACAGGGAGCAAAGGTGATAATGCTTGGTAAGGGCTAACTTGGAAATCAGACAGATGGAAACCAAATACTGTCCATTGACAATACAAGGAAAGGAAGGAAGGAAGAGAAGGAAGGTTAATAAGCTTAATTTGTCTTTCCAGAACAGTAATCTTCAGAATTAACTTTCCAAATAGGGCCATGACCCACACAATGGTTTCTGAATGCTGCTCCCTCACAGTAAATGCAGAATTAGTACAACCACACTGTGAACTACCCATTTTACACTGAGCCTGTCTGGGTTCAGCATTTCGATACAAAACACTATTGAACACAGTGTCAGAACTGGAGAACCTTGTGCCTCTAAATGCTTTACAGAAGGAAGGTTTCCATGGGTGCCAAGGCTGTCATGCAAATCTTCTGGGACAGAGCATCTCCATCCTCTGCAGTGGTCCCTGGCTGTGCCAGTCTTTTCCAAACTGCAAGTTGCTCTGTGATCAAGCCGACCACAACAACACAGTGCTGTTTCCCTCACATTTTTGCTTGTCAGGAGCTAGGACCAGGTCCCAGCCCCAGAAAGGAAGATAAATCGACCAATCTTTCCAATACTTTCAGGATGCTCTGGGATTCTATTGCTAAGTACATTGAAAGAGAACACTGCAAAGATTATCACAGGTAATAGCCACAGCACTGTACAGGGAAAAGCTGAATCTAATATCCTAGGACTGCTGAGCATCTGCCCCTTTTTCTGCATTTTGTGTCTCATTTTATTACTAAAAGACACTATTTCTTTCCAGGATTGATTTAAGGAGGAAAAGAGAGGTTGAGGGAGAAGGTTAGCACACGAAACACGTGCTGTTTGACTTTACACTGGTTTCAATGAGAAGAACACGAAGAGGGAAACCAGGCTCCTGGTTAGCTATTTTGGCTGAAAACTTGGGGTCAGCATTACTACATGTGCATCACTTCTGGCCACCTGTACAGTGAAACTCAGCTCTATACCATGTGTGCAGTGAATCCAGATGGCTCCCAACACACGAGTAAATCATTGGTCTTTCCAGCAGGGATTAACAGATCCAGTCCATGTCTGTCACCCTCACAGCACTGTGCCAGAGCCCTTTCCTGCTCACTGACAGCAGCCTCTATCCCTGCAGCCCATTCATTCAAATTTACTGATGAAACATTCAGGAAACTGGCAGTCTGGTGTTTTGCTTACATAAATGGTGATACTCTAAATAAAAATAGTTTGAGATCCTGGCAATGTGAAAACTATTATAAAACAAAAAACCTATTTTCCATCAAGACAGTCCCTTATGCTGCTGGAGAAATACACGCGTCTATCTTGAGCTTTCTTGTGTGAAAATCAGGGAAGACCTCCAATGTTGTGTTTCATGTAGCTTCAATGCCACCTTTTAGGCCAGCTGGCAACCCTGGAATTTGTAGATTGTAGTAGCTTCTTTAATTGTTTTCCAATTATTCATTTTAAGATTTTGAAACAAAATCCCAGGCCGTTCAATTAACATCACTTCACAGTGCACACACACTGCCATCCATCTGCTCAAGTCATCTTTAACTGACACTGTCCTGTATCTGGTATTCATGACTATCAAACAAATCTCCAACATAATCCACCTTCTGTTACCACCTAGAAAACAGATTTTGCCATTTTTTATTCTAACACCTGTGCAGCTATCAATATTTTTCCACTCGAGGTTTGTCACTGGTGAATGCACATGTTGGGAACTGAGGTTGCTCTAATACATTCACAGAAAAAGCAAGCGATTGTATGTTTTAAGACCAGAAAGGATTATTGTCTGGTCTGGCCTCTTCTGTAACACTGACCATAAAATTTCCCTGCTCTAGATCCTGATACAGTTTAATACTAATACTTGAACAAAAGTCTGTCTCTTAAAAAAAAAAAAAAAAGATTAATTTTGACTTAACTGGTAATAAGTACACACTGTTATCCTGGATATTAGCTACTCTCAGTGATAAAAATTAGCACCGTATTTCTCACTCCAAAAATATTGAATTTTGACAACAGTTTGTTTTATTTAGAAGAAGAAGCTTTCCCATCCCTCTGCTGGCTTTTGTATGGCTTTTGATTCTTAAAACCTGCACTTGTTGCATCTAAACCTTCTCTTTGGATAAATAAATATTTATGCCCTTTTTTTTAATCAAAAAGCATATTTCTAGCCTTTGATTATTCTTAGAGTTATAGAATCTCAGTAATCACAGTTTTTTTCTAAAATATGGCCATAGAACAAAGACCATATACTTGCCAACAGTTCTGAATCTAAAATAACATACTCTGACCTCGAATCTCAGGAGACAAAACAAGCAATTAAACCCTATTACTTTCTTTGCATTGTGTCTATAATCTTGGATTCTGTGCCTGCCTGTAGCTCCTTTCCCAGGAGGAAGCTCGTACCATGGTACTCCCTATGTAGTAGCTTTCCTGCCCTTCTTTGGCCTTGCTGTAGCCCTTCAAATTGCTCCTAGTTCTCATGTTACTGGCACCTTGTGAAATTTTCAGGTCTGCAGCTCAAAAATAAAATCCAACAACAACAAAACAAAACAACCCAGGAGGAGATAATTGTTTTCACAAAGCTTTAAAATGTGGAACTCATTGCTAAGAGATACTGTGGATGCTGAAAGCTTGATGGGTTCAAGAAGTCAATAGACAAAACTATTGGGGGAATGAATTTCACCAGGACTTGCAAACACCTGGAACCTCTGACTCAGGAGGTCACTCAGCCCCAGATCACCTGCAGCTGAGGTCAATCATTAGGAAAGCATCAACATCTGTGTTCCTCTCATTATGTGTATGATTAAGTGCCTGCCCATCAGAAGCAGGGTGGTTTTTGGGTAGCTGGTGTAGTGGGTTGTCCTGCTACCAAAGGAAGGGTGTAATGTCAGCTGCAGGGCTGTGAAGGCTTGGAGTGCTCTTGGCTTAACTTTCATGAGGATTTATCGATTGTCCTTCTGCGTTTGAAGTGTTGTTCCTTGGAGCACGCTGCAAAAGGTATGATAAGATTTCTTATGCTATGCCCTGCAGCACCTTTTTGGGGCTGCAGAGTGGTTCTTTTCTTCCTCTTTGTTGGTGCTATACTTGAATATGAGGAGGTTTGAAGGAAAACTATGTTATGATGTGTTTGCAGGGGTTTTTATGATGCCTGTATTGCTGTAAGTAGCCTGTGCCCTTGGTATTCCTGTGTTATCCTGGAAAGGAATTGGGTCTCTGTTTTTTGTGTCTATTAAATGAGTAGCTTATGTTTGGGAGTCTTCTGTACATAGTTACTTGTGAACTCTTCTTACCTTGTTAATGCTGCAGATAACTTCCTGTCTTGTATTTATATGTGCAGGTTTTTAACAGAGCTGCCATCCAGTTATTCTTCCTCTGTAACAAAAGTTAGCTCAAAGCACAGCTCCATGTTGCTCTTTTCCTTAGGCTGAGCTGTGCTGCTCTGCCAGGACTGTATGTATTGTTATCCAAAAGCATTCCCATTTTTTAAGGCCTCAAACCCCCAGGGTCTAGCTCTGCAAACCTTAAGCCACATGAGCAATCCCTTGTCTGCTGAAATCAATAGAATCCCGTGTGTGGATAAGGATTACGCTAGTGAATAAAGGGTTTTCAGATCAGGGCCCTAACCCTTTTTTAATTAACCTTCTAAGAAGGAATTTATACAGGAAAACTCTGTCTCAGTGGTGAGCGGTCAATAAACCATGTCTTTGTAATTCCTTCCTTCCTTTATGGGCCCTTTGTGTGAGGCTTAAGTGAAATGGATCTCACTCTATATCCCTTCCTTGCTTCCCTCCTGCCCAAGTCAATCACTTCATAAATGTCATAATTTCTCTCTATTGTTCCCTTTTTGGTTATGTTTGCTCTTGTCTTATTCAGTGACTGCTAGCTTTGCTTTTTTTTTTTCCTTTTTTTTTACATTAGGGGAAAACTGAAGTAGAAAAAAATGGTCTGAAATGTCAGAAAGAGAGATTTCATCTTATTATAACCTCTACGAATCAAACCACTAATTTTTATATTGAGAATCCCATAAGTCCATTTTTGCTATATGGAAGTTTCTACTTCCAATAATTCACTATTACAGATAATTTGCCCTAAATACAAAGTTCTAGGATTTGGAGGCTTAACTTTCAAGTAATCTCCTGTAATTTTCCGTCTTCAGGTTCGCCTTAATACCTTAAAATGTCTCAGTTATTGTTTGCCATCACAGATAACCATGGTGGTCCAAAAGCAAAATGAACAGATGACAGAAAATAGAATAATACTAAGATGTGCTTCTTTGGCTAAAGTGTTTTCTGATAGCATTGCAGCCTTGGGAGTCAAAAGTGTTAGGAAATGGTGAAGGTAGAGAAAATTAAGACCTCCACTGCTCTTCCCAGAAAAGTGTGGGTTTTACTGTAGTCTGCAGGGCATAAGGGATTCGTTACCATTGCAAATAGTGTAGTGTTGTTTTCTCAATGCTGAAATGAAGCTGAAAGATAGATGAAATGTTTTGCCTTTATGTGAGTCAACAGAAGTTTTCTGCTTTCCAATTAGCCACAAAGAGTTCTTTTAATTTCTGAGAGTATTTGTAGTTACCTGTAAATTAGAAATGCTTCCTGCTTTGCTTGTGTGTAGTTACTTGGCTGGGACTGCAACCCTTGGTGTGATGGTCTCTCCTGGTTTCTAATGGATAATTATGTCTCAGCCACAATGTTTCCTAGTGAATGTTCATGTGTTTGCCCAAAATTAAGGGGAATGTCTTAAAACTGTAGAATGATTTATGAGATGAAAATTCACACAAATGGTGTATGGATTGAACAGAAGATTTGAAAGTCTTGATTCTAGACAGGACTATTAATTGTCCTGCTGTTGTTTCATTTTTATCTCTAGGAAGATGTTGAAATAGTGTGACTTAGCTGAATGTCAGTTGTGCTATGGACACTTATTTAATCTTGAAGAACAACAGGGATGTAACAATGCTCATACTGGCCTTTGCCCAGTTCTTCCCGAAGGGTATTTTGCACTGTATTTGTTTGCCTTTGCTCTGATCTTTCTTTGAACCCATTCTCTTTTCTTCTCTCTGCTTAAACATTTGCAGTCTGTTCAAAATAATTTATTTGGTTCTGTGGAGATCTATGTCTGTAACAACAAAGNACCCCCCCCCATGGATTTTAGCAATAGAGATTTCCTCTTAAATAAATGCAGGCACAAGTATGGAAATGCAGTGGATAGCTCCTGGTATTTCAGCTTTGAAGGAAGCTGTCTTTGGAGAGGTGTTCAGTGGAGTGTTTCTCCCTTTAGAAATTCTCAGGAAATCCAATATTTTCCTTGGGCATGTTAGACAAAGACAGTAAGTTTATGCCTGCATGTTTTTGCAGCTTGAGAGTACTGTTAAGAGAACCTTTAGTTCTGTTATCTCTCTGGGTGCCACCTATTATTTGTTTGAAAAAACGCTCAATTCCACAATTTCCAATTTTGCAAATGGTCGAAGGGTATTCTCAGTTCTGTCTTGCTGTTAACAACCTGCAAGCAGGGATTTATTAGGGTAGACAAAAAGGCAGTTTTTCCTATTTGGCTCCACCTCATGGTAGTGTTCACAGCAGCTGTGAGTGCAAACATGGTTATTGCCAACCCATGGCTTTGTGGCACTGAATGCTGGTACTGCCCCCCCAGCTCAGTGCAGTCTTGAGTCCTGGTGTGGAGCAGGGGGAGATGCCCTCTGGTAACCACCAGGCTTTCCTTACATTTATTCCTACTAAGCTGGGACAAAATCTGAGGTGGGGAGGGCTATTAATATGAAACTTAATATAAAGAAATGTTTTCTCTTTGTTTTATTGTCACGGTATGTCCCAGTTACTGCACTCCCATGTCCTCCAATGCTCCTCTATCAGACCTTCAATAAGACACTTCATTTCTGCTATCTGAGACAAGCTGCTGCCTAATCTCAAAATTTCCCTCTTCCTTTCAACTTGAGTTTCCTTTCACTAGTTTGTTGCATCATATTGCAATTCCCTTGCTAATGCTCTCTGTGTCTTCTAGACTTTATCTCTTGGTCTCAGAAAGGAATTAATAATCCTTCTGACAACTTGATATATTTAGCCTTTCACCCTAATTTTTTCTCAGATAAATTTTTACAGCCTAAAATCTCCTGGTGTGAAGTTACATATAGCTCTTAAACTCAATTTTGCCTTCAGTGACCTATCATCTTAAGCAGACTCAAATATACAGTCTATTATTTACAGGACTTGTTTTTTCACCCAGTTAATCCCAAAATTTAAACCCACATTTACCACTATTGTAAAACCTGTCCCCTCCTCCTCTTGCCTACTGCCTCCTCCCCCCCATTTATTTACCAGAAATGACACCTTTTTGTATTCAAAGAGCCTTGAAACATCACATAAACTGCAGCAAATTTTCTATTGGTATTTTTAGACAATTTAAAACAAATTCTTATGGGGGACTGGAATGAACGAAAGGAAGACTTCTGTAATTTTAACCTTGTTTCTTGGTAAATTCTGTGACAATAAAGTATTAAGTACTTTTTTTTTCAGCCTTCTCATAAGATCACCTGCCTTATTCCCAGGGAAGTTCAGAAAAGCCTTATTCTTCTGGGACACACTTTCCATTGCTGATAATTTGCACCAATTTGAGACTTTAGTACCTCCTTTTTAAGTCATCTTTTGCCAAATGGAATCTAGCTTTTCCTAGTGCTTGGTGTCTCAATTACAGTACTCTTCAATATAATCCTAAATTTTCCAGAATAATTATAGACACTGAATGTGATTTATAAGGGATCAGTGGTTCTTTCAAGCCTGGTTAAGCCATTTTTTAGTACTCCTTTAAATAACTTAGAAATTTCTAAGTTTTATTTGCTTGGTAGAAGACACTAGATAATTACAGAACATTGTTGTGTGTCTAGTCATTCTGGTGTTTTGTTTGGTTTTTTTCTGAAATTAATAGTAAAAGGTTTGGGAACTAGATTGTGTAATTCCATTTAACATGGAGAGATAAGATGCTGTAGATGTGTGTGATGGCCTGATTGCAGAATACAGCAGGAATGAGGGGTTGCAGAGAGCCTGGGGCTTGCACCTTGAGAATGGCAAACACTGCAAGGAGAGAAAGGAGTTCACAGGGACAAGGTAAAGCAGGGATGTTTGATAGTGCAATAGGTAACTTTTCTGTGTCAGGCAATCAGAGCAATGTATTATAACAAATTATATCAGCAATGAGGAAAAGGTGACACTTCTACAGAGTGTAATGAGAGCTAAAGCCTATAATGTGTTGTATAGCTTAACAGCTGGTATTAAATCAGCAGACAAAACATTTGCTGAGATTGTGGAAAGTCTACAAAATTACCTTTCTGGTATCTGCTGAGTGTAACTGCTTTTATAAAGAGGATCAAAAGAGAAAATGAGACAATTCTTGAATTTGTCAGTTCGGAAAGGGTTTAAATGATGTGTTAAGAGACTGGATGGTGTATTATATGCAGAAATAAAGTGTCTAAAAATGGTTATTGACTGAAATAATTGATCCAAAGCAGGACTTGGAGGGCAGCAGGGCAGTGGAAGATGGTAACGCTGTGGGCAACAGTGTCCGAAGCAAAAGGTTAAGCCAGACAAGCAAAGCAGCATGTCTTGTCTCTGTCTTATCATGCAAAGGAGTGCTGATCTGAAGCAGCGAAGAGAAAATGGGCTATACAGACAAAATGTGCAGGTTGCTCCAAACCTTATAAAGGCAATATAAAAAGTAGTCGGAGCTGTGATGCTACAGAGGCCAATGTCTGTTGGAGCATATTGTAAAAGCACCAGTATCTTTACAGCAGTTTAGGTTAAGATACAATAACCAAAATGTTATTGGATTTTGTTAGATGCTGAGGGAATAGAATGTGCAATGTAGTTTTGATGGTGCATTCAGACACCAGGGATGAAGCAGCAGTAAACTTAATGTTTTAAATGGACAGGAAAAAAAAAAATCCACTTCTTCTAAGTGCTTTTGCAATGAAGGTAATGTGTAACTGTAAATACTGTGTTTTTCTGAGTCATGAGTGAAAGGAGGAGCTGGTGTATTGCCTGACAGACATTGGCCGGGGCTGTGATTTAGGCGCACTGATGGAGCTTAAGAGTTCCCCAAACTTTCACCAGTGTTGGGAGGAGGCTGTATGTGACCCACAGTGGAAATCAGCTGGACACTTCCACATAGTTTTCCATGTATTTTAGGAAGATATTATTATGTTAAAATTCTTTTTTTAAGGAGAGACTAAACATGCAGGTTGCTAGGCTTCTTCAGTATTTAGGAGAGCAAAAGAAAAAGGCAGAATATGTCTCTTGCAGAAATCATATGACAGCAAGAGTGGAACACTACAGCATGTTTCCACCAGCTATAATAAAAACAGTTGAGGCTCTGTACGTCCAAACTGAATTCAATATTAACTCATACTTGCAATTTAGTAACTTTTAACTGAGACAGTGGGTGAAGTTGTTCCATTAGTTGGTGGTAAGCTCCCAAATCTACCTGGAGAAATAAGTCTATAAAATTGGAGATTGAAGTTGATAGCAAGAAATACCTCTTCAAAGACAGTTGCAATATCACCAGCTAATGCCATCAGTACTCGTTTTTCAGCACTGAACAATAAAATAGATGTTTTATGACATTCTTAGTACTCGGTGGTATGTGGAAGTTAGTGCTATAGAGCATCTTAAATAGCACTGCTGAGAAATTGTCAAGAATTTGAAGGGAAAAAGAAAAAACAGATTTTCTTTTTTAATTATTTTTTCCCCTTTCCCCAAGATTCAACTGTGTTATGGCTGGCAGAGTTTCACCTAAGCATTGTGATTTATCTTTAGGAACCTTAACCTTCAAATGTTCCCCACGTGTACCCCTCTTTGCGGATAGTTATTTCTGTAGGTTTTTGCCTACGGCAGTAACAGTGTTCGATCTGCAGAATGAACTGTTACAGAATGAATAGAAACACATTGATTCACGTGGCATATTGGGACTTTTCATGAGTAATGGTGCTCATATTGTGCAAGAAAGTCCTTGCACACCTTTGTCTATAAAGCCACCTTATGATGCTTCCCTAAGTGGAAGAGCAGCAGTAATTTCACATCTGATGGGAGATCAGAGTGAAAGGTTCATTGCTTTTGCCTCTAAATTCCTTACTGTGGCAAAATGGAGCTGCATGGAAATTGAGAAAGGTTCTCTGAGCTATTCTTGGCTGTTAAACTTTTCACCAGTGTTGTATAGGTAATGATTTATGCTGGTTGAAGATCATCAGCTTCCAGTTTCAGCTTTAATCCCACAAAAAGCAGTTCTGACCATAACTGTGGCAAAGCTTTCAAGATGGGAAGGTGGCTCAGCTGAGGTGGTAGTGATTTCAAAACTATCAACAGGTTCATGAATGCAGGCGGTCTGTCAAACTTTCCATTGAAAACTCCACTTTAAGGGGAACCTATAGACTCTGCACAGAACGAATTAAAGTTCTTAAAAAATGCATTAAAATACAAAAAATCTGAAGAGTAAAACTAGTACAACACAAAGCAGGCCAGTGTTTATGTACAAACAGTTGCATAAGCAATGTAATGTCCTGCTTCCTACAAAGATGTCTTACAACTCCTCCTTTCTCTCAGCTTTGGAAGAATTTTGTGCTTTCTCTGTGGCTTTTACAGCTTCATCCTTTCCATAGGGTATCCACTCATTGACTGCACCCCCTGATAATTTCCATGTCCCCTGTCTCTGTTTTGTCCTGTATCGTGGTAAAGGGAAGGAGTAGCTTTTGCTTCAGCTCCAGACCAGATGTGTGCAGACCCACAGGTGCTGTGTGGCTGTGCTGCCTCAGGGCCAGGAGCAGAAGGCAAGGCATTTTTAACCTCAGACATGGCAGAAAGTACCTGAGAAGTTACACAATAAGTCTTGTAAAATTTGACTGCTCCTGTTAATCTTTCATGATGGAGTCATCACCTACAAACCATGTTTAAGATGGCTCCACTTTTAATTTTATTAAAAAGATTTGTTGGGTCTCTGTTACAATCATTAAGGTGTCACTTTTTTTAAGGGCCTATTTTTTTTTTTTTTGAGTTCCACGTATAGGAATCCTGAATGTAGGAAATATTCAAAGCCCAGGCGAAGTCTGTCTCCCTTCTCTATCTCAGTGGCTACAGAAATAGAAGATACAGCATAATGGTCTCAAGGGTTTTAAAAAATGCATCTCATGCTTAAATATTTTCTCTTTCACCTGAGTTTTACTAGCAGCGTTTTGTGTAGACTATGCTGGCCCATTTATTAGGTATGTAGCTCTTTCTATTTGTGGGATCTAATGCTTTTACTTCATTAGATATTCGCTAATGGCCAGGATATAGAAGTTCAGGGACTGGAAACTGTAAAATTCTCATTTCTGAACCTGGATAAATTGCATCAATTTAAAGAGCGGAGTGTAATTCTCACCTTGAGGGCCCTAATTGTTTTTTGAAATAAGCAGAATGTTACAGCAGCTCCTCACCACCCTGACACAGTGCATTACTGCAAAAATTTATTCATACATTCAAGAAAGGGGTGACTCACATTGTTCCATGGGCAGAGATACCTTACAATAAAACATCAGCTTTCTGTGGGGCAGCTGGAATACAGAACAGGCCATTACAAATCAGATCTTGGCTATGGCACTGAGGAGCTGCATTTTAAACTCTCAAGGTTGGTTGTTTTTTTCTTAAATCCCAATATATGTATAGGGATATTGGAAATAATCAGAGTGGTTGAGTAGCTCCATGACTACATCTTTTTATTGTAGGAGGAAAATGAAATAGTGAGATACAGTAGGGATAATTTATGAAACCTTGGGGTGATAATGTCACAGCTTTGTCCTTCATATTGTTAAGCAGAAGTGGTATTGAATGTGACACAGACAAGTAGGGTGTTTACTTGGATGTTCTACAGAAGGGATGCTTATTGAAAATATATCAATACATCCAGACAGTGATGTGTGCTGGTACCAGTGAGTTTCATGTTTGTTTTTACTTGAAGGAATTTTTTTTTGAGATATCTTATGCAAAGTAAGTGTACCTATAACAAATACCCTTGAAAGTTCCAGAGTGTTTGTTTAGTGCCTGCTAGCTGTACTCCAAGGCAGATATTACACATCCTCACCTAGCAGACTGCTCGTGCTTTGCGTTGTATGTCAGCTCTGATTGTGCTGGTTAAGGTTGGAGCAGTGGTTAGCGTGCAGTTTCACAGGACAGCCCGTTAATGAGCACAGAGCAGCTGCCTGGGCTCCTGTGCAGTGCCTGGGGGAGCTCCAGGCTGTGGAAGGGCACGGCGGCAGCATGGGGGCAGCTTGCCAGCCCTTTGCAGTATGATGTACTTGTTTCTATCCAGAGGGAGGGTTATTTCCACACCCTTCACGCTTTGGGAGAAATAGTGATGTAGGATAGTTGTTGTGATCTTGGTATGGTAAGTTATTACAGATTATTATAGATTGTCACTGTATGTACGTAAAATGCATAGTTAGGTTTTTTGTATTACATAACAGCAAGTATTGGTATGTGGATGCTCTAACGTTGTGTGGCGCACGCTGGCAATATGCAGAGTATTACAACTGGCACTGCATCCGTGGTTTGGATGTGATCTAAGAAGTGATCAGATCAAATGCTCAGAAATTCTGTACTGTTTAATTATGGACAAAAAGTATTTTTAAAATCAGTAATTTATGCTCTTTTGTGGTAACATCTGCTCAGCATTTACCTGATTGATATACAAATACTATGCAAAAAGGTGCAACTTGGATCTATGGGAAAAGCTTTAAAAATTCATCAATCAGAATCAGATTACAATCTTGGATTGTGATGAAGAAATGAAGACCCTTTGTTTCCTCCCTGACTGTCAATAGAAGTGTTTATAATCCTAGGTATTTGATGTGACCTTTTTTACCACCTTTTGTTGAGTCTTAATTTCATAAGTGGCTGTTGACATTTTGGAGTAAATGATAAGAGAACATCAAGCAAACAGTCTAATCAATCTGAAAATATGCTGAAGTGGGACTGTAACAACACTTTCTCATCCTGCACCTTCATCAGGTTAACACAGTTCTAATGCTCTCTAGAAGGTTGCCAAAACACTGCTTTTCATTAAGTTAAATAAGTATACCCTTATTATAAATTTACCGTTATTTATTGTCTATCTTACAAATTAGTTCCTCTTTACTTCTTGAGTAACAATAATGGTGTGCTAAATTTTTACTTAACTTTCCAATATGAAGTAGGTCCACAAGATGGCCCTTTTGCCTTGCCGAGTCTTGGGTTGTGGGTGAGTGAAGAGACCAGCCCTGTGGCTATTGATCTCTTCTGTCCCAAAACCCCTATGTTCAGAAACACAAGCTGATTTGTGTGCTTCATTAACATTTGTTTCTTCTTTACCATGATAACGAGCTGTTTGTGTCTTGCTCCAAAATAGACATAGATTAATGCAATGTTGATGGCAAAATCGCCAAGAAAGGAAACTGCTGCACTAGATAAACTTTATAGGTCATGTTCCTTCAGTCTCACAGTCTGGGATGACTCTGGGTAATAAGGCATGGCGGGCATTGTGATTATCATAAAATAATCAAACCCTGGAGTATTTTAAAGGTACAAAGCATAACTGCTGGTGTTTGACTTTCTAGAAATAATTCTATTTGGTAACATTTGGCATCATCCAATTTCAGAGGTTCTCATTTCAGCCTAATTAGTAAGCACATACATGTTTAGATATATTTATGCATAACCATCCACGCAGGAATTTGCAGGCACAAAAAATGCACATTTTTTACTAGAAGAAGTGTACTAAGAAATTAGAATTGGAAAGATACAAAGCACTTCTATGCGGAAGGAGTAAGAATTTCATTTTGCTTGTAGTATCATTAAAAAGAATTACTGTTCCATTTCTGAAGCAGGTGTAGAGGTATCTTGCACTGAAGTAAAACATATCAGCAGTGATTCTGAGAGGTTTCTGAACATGCCAGAGGCAAGGGATTAGAGTAACAGCCTAACCCAAGTTAGGGAATTTCTCTGCAATGTACATCTATCAGGTAAAAATAAACACCTGTACAGGTTCATTTCCCTGTGTACAACATGCATTAAACTGAACCAGCAGCTTTGCTTTTCAGTTCCTGTGGTTTTGTCAGGCCAAGGCAGAGATGGGCCTTCTGTGTTCCTCTGCACTGCTTTCTCAGTGTAATGGGAATTTCAGGAAGCGTAGGCTGGTTGGACACATTTCATCTCCCTGTTCTTCGCATCTGCTCCCTTAAAAGTATGAGAACAGTGCAAATCTGCAAGACTGCTTTCATTGGATGGAGTGGGAACTAGGTGTGTTTTCAGCCCTGTAGATCCTTAAAATACAGCACCAAGGTACTGGGGCTCTTTTTACTGCTGAATAGGAAATATTTTTCTTGCAGCAAAAAACTAGAAGAATATGGAAAGCAATTGGCAACACTTAATGAATGAATTCAATTGTTATCCTATACAACCTTTTTAATAATGTATTTCTTACCAGACACAATTTTTCAATGTCCAGAGATTTCCCTGCCTATGAGCCTTTGATTTAATTATTCAGAAAAATATTCCTTATTGTCACTTTTTTCAGTATTTGTGACACGTGTTCCTTTGTAAACATTGGGCTCAGCCACAAAACTTGATTTTGAACTCAACCACTTACAGTGTTCAGGAAGGTGTAGAATTGTGTTTGCAGTTTAGGTGTCTTAATGTAACTTCTCCAATGAAAAGCACAGATTCCTGCAGATCATTGTACTGAAACTCGTAGTCACAAATCTGGAGTGCCATACTGAGGGGAAATGGCACGAGATGCAAATCTTGTAACAGAGGTAATGTGTGAGTATATGGACCTGAGCAACACTTTGGGCTTTTAGTTCTCATGGGTTGACCAATTGCCATAGGTTTGAACATCTCCAGTTCTTACAGCTAATGTCCATGTGCAAATTGAGTAGACACTTATTTACGGTTTAATATTGACTTCTTTGCTTAAGATTCCTCATTATTGTGATTAGTCACAGGAGTATGGACTGTGTTTCAGAGCATGTTAGCCATGCTGTAGATGTGTCACAACTTGTCATTAAGACAAATGACTGTTCATGGAAGACAGGCCACACCTGTGGAGAAGAGGTTCTATGAGGCAACTTGTGTATCCCCTCAGTTGATGATTCCCAGGTTTGCACATGTACCAAGGTTACAAGTGCCTGAGATGTTATATTTCTGACCCTTTTTGTGTTGAGAGATGTTCAAAGTGTACCAAGACAAAAGCACACAACATATTTCTTCCTAAAATGTGCTGCTGACTCTTTAAGCCACTGAGCCTCAGGAGTTTTATTATAAAAATAAACTGTCACCCTGCAGTATTTCACTCAGTCATCATGTTTCTGCATTAATCATCAGGCATTTATTTTTTATTTTGTTTTGAACTTTACAAAACCCATACAGTTTACCTATCAGTTGCAGAACACTTACAGTGGCCTTCAAAAAATACAAAGTGCTGCTTCAGGCCATCTGGTAAGAATATTAAAGGCCTAAAGTATAATTTCTCAATCCTTTTCCTTCAGCTGTTGATATCATAGCTGTGGATATCATACTTACTGCTTGGTTAACTTAGGGTTAACCTAAATGATCCAGTGCAGGACTAATTATCATTGCAGTACAATTATTTAGGTACTACTAGTGGTTTTCTGTACAGTTTATAAACAAATGTAAAAACAGAAGAAGATGCAAATAAATTGGCAAGGCAGGTTAAATTTAGTTCCAGCAAAAGCAACTTGATTCATGTTACTGGGTTACAAATGAGTCTGCTTTGTACCAAATACAGAATTAAACTATGGAACTCATTGCCATAAAACAGTAAGCTCTTAATGGAGTTCATCGACCAGATGTTTACATGGCTATTGACTGTCCACAGGGGTGATAGACACTGTGCATGCACAGTTCTGACTATTGTCAGTCCTCTTGGTGCCCGCAAATGAGGAAGGAAACCTTCCCTAGGAAGTGAGTTATTCAATCATCATCCACTATAGGATCTCCTGAATCTCCAGCAGCTGCCTCTGGTTGCTCTGGGAGATGCACTGTCCTGTCTGACACAACAGAGGTGTTGAAAAGTTAGATTGGTTTTATGAGTGATTTGATGACAACTGAGCTCTTGGTCCTTGTTCAATCAGTTCTTTGTTCCAGAAAGCACTGAATTCTGATGAGATCCTTCAGGCAGCTGTCCTGCTGGCTGAGCTGGTTTCTGGGAGAGGTGGTGGGCAGCAGGTTATGGAATGTCTTGGTTCCACATATAGAAATGATGTGTAGGAGTCTTTCCCCATCTTGCTCCCTCCACATGATTCTGCCATTCTTCCCCTGAGCTCTTGAGTCTTGTGACTAACATCAGACTAAACAGAGAGGTGCAGAAGTCTCCATCCCCCTGTGTTCTGGCAACATGAGGACAGTGAGCAGAGAGAAACTGGATGAAGGCTGAGGCTGAAGGCTCCCTGGAGGCAATGCTGCTGGGCTTCCTGAGTGCTGGTGCCCATGCAGAGATGAGCTGTATCCAGCAGGTGTGTAAAGATGAACATCTTTACCTCCTCCATCAAAATCAGAACTTTTGGCATCTTATCAACCCAGCCTGGCTTAGGTGATATACCCCGTGTCCTGTTTTGCTGAATTACTTTGAGAAAGACAAAATGGTTTCAGTTTTTAAAGGTACTGGAGCTACATTGGAAGAAACCTGAAATGAACTTAAAAGCAATATGAAATACCACTCCTTGGAAGGTGAACTGATGGAAGGTGAACCAATGTTTGCATAAGGATAAATGAACATATTTAAATAAACAGAAGACCTTCATCTTGTGTCATGTAGCTTCTGAATATTTAGAATGAAAAGGGAATTTAGCAAATAGTTAGATATTCATCTTTAATAAGTAATGTGCTTCACTAATGTGCATTGTTGTACTAATGCATAATAAGGAATATTAAATGGCAAGGAAGGCCTTTGTGCCATTTAATGTTCATTCTCCTGTGATTAGGGCAACTCTTTCAGAAGCAAGAGACAGTTATGTCTCAAACTGACAGTGCTGAATTTCCAGGGAGACTGCCACAGTGAATGACATGGCAGTGACTGTGTTAAGAACATCAGTCCTTTTGCTGTCTTCAGTCCAAGCTAAATGGTTAAAAACAGGAAAACCAGACTTCCAGCCTTCAGATACCTATCACTGTGTTGGCTTTTAAAAGCTCAGGGGTATATGATGTAAATTTGCAGCTCAAGATATTCAGGGCTTCTTGTCCTGATTTTTCTTTCACAGAAGCTTTATTCTCTTGTAATTACAGTGGTTTCTCCAAAGTTACTGTAACTTTATAGAGCTGCTGTAAATGAAGTGAGTGACTTTAAACAAACCTCCTTAAAGGCTTGCATTCTACAAAGTACACAATCAGAGTCTTGATAGGGTGAGAGGGGAAAGCTCTGTCTTTTCTAAGTTTGTGGTTCCCCCCCAAGATTTGGTCTCAGCTTGTGATGTAAGTTAACTACATTTCTGATTTCTTCATGCTTACCTTGTTCTGTAATGAAAACCTTCACTCCAACATGCGGAATTGTTGTTTCTGTACTATTAACGCTCAGATAAAGATGGTAACATTGCAACTGCAATTTAATACCCTCTTTTGCTTTGCCATCAAATGGACTGTTGATGTAGAAAGTGAAGCAGTGAAGTGAAATACCCAGGGTGATGTATAAATGGGTCAACACCTTTTTCAGGCACCTTTGCCAGGAATCACAAAGTGTGTGTAGCATCCATTTAAATTTTTATATTTGGCTGCATCTCATTCAATTAGTCTATCAAATTCCTCATTAAAGTTCTTGAGCATTTAGAACTACATAATTAAAATACCATTACACTTGGTGGAGGGGAGAAAAATTCTTTAAAGTGCTCTGTATCATTAGAAAAAAAAATCCTATCAAGGAGTGATATTGCATTAGTATTCATTACTATTAAAATGTGTTGGAAGTGGAAAGAATTAAAAGGATTAATTTTATAATGCCAACTCCAGGAATTACCTAAGGCTTCAAGTGGATATCGATTCCTTTAGTTTCTGGTTACTGTGTGATTGCTGTGTACATACAGGAAGAATTGACTGAGGTGAGACATTTCAGCAAGGCTCCAGCTGTTCAATATCTGCCCATACATTCCTAATCACCGATTTCAGGACTGATTCTTTTTATGAAGACACTTTTAATGGAGTGATTATCAGTTACAAGAATGATAATGAATGATAGTTTTATGAATAGTGCCTTTTAGTACCTCTCAGTGATTACAGAATAGGGTATGTAAGAAATTGATAAATAAAACCAAAAGCAAAGCCCCAAACAAAACAAGCAAAATGCCACAGCCTCTCCCTGCAGCGGGGAAACTGTTCCAGAACTAGAGAAGATGCCTTACTGGGCATTTAAATAAGGCAGCTTGAGGGATTTTTTTTTCCAATAGTGTCATAGACTTTCCATGAGAACTCTGCTATGTTATTGGCACAGTAGACAACTAGTGGCCTGTCTTGTTTTTGCATTTTCATACAAGGGGCAGGAGCACCAAGCCCGTGGTGCTCCTGGGAAGGACAGATTATAACAGCCTTGGAGCAGGGTGGAGAGGTCTCTGGCCCTTCTGGCTCCCCTGCAAGCAGTGTTTGGCACAGATTCTGAGCAAAAACAATATGCCTTATTCTGTATAAAACACTGGACACAGCACGCTTGAAAAATACTGATTTTCATATTTTCGTGGAGAATAACCTCTGGCAAAATTCAATTTGCTCTTCTTTTCACTTTTTACTGCCTTTTAAAAATAATTGTATCCCTAAGATTTTCAGTAATTGGCTCTATTGCACTTACAGTTAATTAGGTATTTTTGATGAATGTATTCTATTCTGAAATAACCTGCTTAGAATATCTGATTGATTTAATTTCCAGTTTATTGTCCTTCTTAGCAACCTGAGGAATTGGCTTCCAGATAGTGATGTGAATGGGTTTTGGTGACAAGCATTATAGTTCAAGATAAATCACTGTATTGTAGTTATAAGCTTTATGTTGTCAAACATGTCAAATATTACCTCTTAATTGATTTCATTTTTCATTTTAATTAAATTTGATATTCATGAAAAGCACTGGTGAAAGCCAAGTTTAGAAGTAAAGCTTTGTGAAGACATGTAAATTGTGTCCATTAATACTAAAGCTACTTAAATTTTGACTCTAACGGAGATGCAGAGACATTGAGTTTGCTGTTTGCACCTATATTTTTCTGTGGTTTAAGTGGGCCGTTCAGAGTCTAAATGTTGCTGATTTTTAAGCTTATTTTCATTTTGCTTCATTTGAAATAGGTAGATTTAACATCTAGGCAAATGGAGCAAAATGTATTGTCAAAAAGAAATCATGAAAAGGGAAAAGTTTCCACACTTTTAAATCAGTTTTCAGTAGCTGTGTAGTGCTGTACCTTTATTTTCTAGGGTGATAAAATTAAATGTGATCTATAACTAGAGATCAAAAATTTTGCCATTTCACAAAAAACCTACCTTTGAATTTAAATCTCTCAATACTGAAACCAAGTGGGAAAGTACTCATTTACCAAAAAACCCCCTAAAAACAGAAAGGGAGGAGGATTAAATAACTGACTCTAATTTGCCACTTAACATATGGGAATGTGATACCGAAGTGCTGGTGCCTTTTTCTTGTGTGCATTGGAGGATTAGACTGTCCTTGACTTCCTAAACACCAAGTTTCAAACCATGGCAAGAAGGCTCAGGCAATTAGGATAATTCAAACAGCCTTACTGTGGGAAGGAAACCAGTTTCTTTTTAATGACATTTCCAGAAGTTTGAACTGTTCCTTTGTTTGTGTTCTCACCTCTTTACTTCAAGAATTCAGTCGATAGTAGTTAAAATACTGCTGGAAATCATGTCTTCACGTTTTCCTCACCGAGAGAGATTTTTCTTAGAAGATGTTTTCCGGGAGTTTTCCTGCCCAATTTTTCAGGTATGAGCAACTTGGATACTATGAAAGGGCGCTGCATGTGCCAGCTGATCTTGTGACTAAAATTCTGAAAGCTCAGTGAGATGCTGATTGCAGCTCCTCAGTTTCAGGTTCTGATAGTTGTGGCTGTGGCAGGTGATAAATCTGTCTCTTCCCTTCAAATTGCCATGGTGTTCTCTGTGTGGGAATTTGCTGATTACTATTTTTTTATTCCATTCAGCTAATTTCCACCTCTCTAGGGTTTGGACTTTTGCAAGGTATCTTCACAAATTGGACTGATTTCTATGAGTGGCATCAAAATGTCTCACTCTGAGGTAAAATGTGACTTTCTAAGTAAATAATTCCAATATGTGAGTTTCTAGGTAGAGATTTAAAGAATAAAAAATCCAAACAACAAAAACTCAAGCAACCTCACACTTAAGAAGAATATGAATTCTTATTAGTGTTTTCCAAATGTGAAAACTTCTTTCAGAATGACCTAAGGTGTAACACATACTTCAGACTGATATTTTCAATATAATTTTAGTACCCTCAGGCATGATCGTTTTATATTTTAAGTTAATTAATGTGGTGCTGCTGTGTGGTTAAAGAATAGACAAGGTCCACATAATGAAAACCAGTGAAACAAGATAATTGAAACTGCTGGGGGTTACGTTTGCCTTTGCACCAACTTCCCTTTAAAACTCTCCTTCATATAAATCTAATGAACTGGAACAGTCCAAGTCTTCTCCAATAGCTAATCAAGCATATTCTGATTTTTTTTAATGGTGCTGAGAAATCACAGCTCCTGTTGCAATTAATGGAAGCTGTGGTGGCTCACCACTCATTAAAAATGTGTTTTGTGGGGTTTTTTAAGGAGGAGGCAGGATCTGGCAATTGTAGTCCAAAAGCCTCTGAGAATAGAGCTGTCCAATACTGGGGTTTTTTTCAGTCAGAAAATAACTTTCCAAAGTTGTAAACTTTAATTAACAATTTCTTAAAAACTGATGAAACCAAGTGTTTTCCCCCTCTGGGACTGCATCAAGTAACACTAATAATGACCTTAGTGTGAGGTTTGACGTTATATGGCTTCTCCTAATCACAAATTCATTTCTCATATAGATTTGATCAACCACAAAAAAATACCCAAACTGCATTTTTCCATACACATGCAGATGTTTGTGTGAGCATACAGATGCATTAACAGATATGTAAGCAGATACATATATAAACATTTATGCTTATGCACACAGTTTGTGTATATATGCCCATATACTTGGAATTTGTAGATAATAAATAAAAGCTTCCTATTCTGGCAAGGCTTTCACTACTGTTTTTAAATAATGATTGTATTTCTTGGTATCCTGAATAAATATTCTAATTATCTTCAAGAGGAAAATATTAATTTAGTGTGTACAAACCAGCAACATTAAATTCATCAGTAGATATAAGGCACCGGTTTTATTTCTTCTGGATTTTTTTGTGTTTTTTAGTCAGATAGACTCTGTAGATAACTAGACTCTTCTGTGAATTTTGCTAGGTTTTTAATTGATTGATGGTTTTAGTGTGAGGCATCCAGAAATCTGAAGATCTCGGACTATTTTTTTCCCCTTATCTACTCAAACATCTAATTTTAAATTGGTACCTGTGTGTAATGCAATGGAAGCACTTTAATTCTTATCACTTCTTCTCTGCAAGCTCCTCACAGGCAGCTGTTGAATGATGGGAGAGGGAGGCAGAGCTGAGTGTGTTCTCCCCGAAAAGGGCACCCAGGTGACCCTCTGTCCTGGCTGACTCGTGAAGTCGCCCTTCAGCTTCACCCTGAACCTCCTTCAGTCTCTTCCTTGCCAGGGAGCAGCAGATGGCTTGACCATGGATGGTTGGCAGAACCAGGTGCTGCCAATAGGGTCCAGCATCAGCCCCAGCCGTGGTGAGGGCTGGAGACCCTGGGCTGAGCCAAAACGGGCTCCTGAGCAGGACTGGGTGGGGATCAGGGGAGCTTGGGCAGGGACACTGAGACGTATTGGTGCCCTTGTCGCTGTGAGGGCTCATTTGAGAGAATTTTAGGATTTTCAAATGATTACATTTTAGGAAACTAAATATTAAGATGATCTTAAAATCTGTATTTTAAAGGCTAGGAGTTAGTTTATTTATGATTAGTCATTTCTCCCCCTCAAAAAGCCCCCAAACAAACCCTAAAAAAACCCTGCACTTTGTTCAGCAAATGTGTGCTATGAAATTCAGTCCCACAGTGCTAAAATGATGTTATTGTTGAATGTCCAGTTCTTTATCTATAATCTGGCAGATGTCATGGCCTTGGGATTTGTGGAAATCTTCAGCTGTGGAATATGCAGTATTAGCCTTTGCAGGATTTAGAGCCGCATTTGTTCTAAAAGAGTAAAAAATGTTTCAGCCCACAGAATTTAAACCCCACATACTAAGCCATTACTTATAAATTTCCAAAAGGGTCTTATCTAAGCTAGGAGATACTTTTGGTGTCTTCGAATCATAAAAGTGTACAAATGCAAAATCTAAATGAAATGAGGGGACAGGTGTGTGTGTGCACAGATTTCATCATCACCCTCAGGGGCAGATTCCTCACCCAAATGAGTGATCCCCCCTGTAGCTGCTGCAGTCATGGAACTTAATAGTTGACATTAACAATTAGCCTCAGGCACGTTATCTTCTTCTGGATGTGACAATTTTCTAAGACCTTTTACACCACTGAGCAATCCTGTTGGTCTGTAGATCAATGCCTTAGTTTGGATGCCAATTTGCTCACAGTTTAAAATGAGGTTATCGGAGCAGGTGGTTTGATCCAGGATCTCTTGCAGTGTATGCTTTATAAAGAAAATAAGTTGGATTTTACAGTGTGTCAGTAACCTTTACAATATAATTTTTTACCAGGAATTTTTGTTTGGAAATATATTTTCATTAGGCTTTGGATGATGCCATAATACAGACTCTGCTACAAGCTTCTGCATAATTACCTCAGTGATAACCGAGTAGCTAAAAATTGAAGACACAAAATGTTTTAATGTATATTCACATGGGATACTGTTCATATGGGTCTGGTCATTAAGAAACTGTTTCTATCAGTATCTAAAATTGAAGAACATTTGTTATCATTTATGAAGCCTTAGCAACACTAAGTGCTTCCTGTGGAGCCCCAGCTCTTCCTGCAGAGTCTCTGTTCCCCTCCCTCACAGCTGCTGCTCCCTTGTAGTTTTTCTGTAATAGAACTAGAGAAAAACCATGTTCATCTCTAAATTTTACAACCAAAGTATATAATTAGCTGCACGGCTGTGCTTTGGGAAGAGTGCATTAGGGATTTCCAGCAGCCGGGTCCCTTGGAATTCCATTTTCTCATGTTTACTGTACCGTTCTCCGACTGGCTGCTTGTTTGGGGTAGCCTGCCATGTGCTGTGTTTGGAGCTACCCCTCACTGCCTCCCTGTGCTCCCATTGGGAGTGTTAGAAAGCCTGTTGGGATGTCTCTAAAACTACTGTGTGTTTGCAAAACCCCCTCAGTTTCTGTGCCTTCAGTGTCAGCAGCACAAGCTAACCCTCACCAAATAATTTGTGCTGCCCTGCAAAACTACCTTTGGGTAGCACTTTTCATTGGGACCTTATTATTTCATTGTACTATTTTGTACTTATTTCCTCTTGTTTTAATTGTTTTTAAATGAACTGCACTAGTATCATATTCAGACTTCAGCTTAAACTTTCATAGTACAGAAAGTGATCTGTAGAACTATGAAGTGCCTATAATGTGGCTGGTAAGCAGTCCAAAAGAAGGTAAGTACCAATGCAGTGAAAAACATGACATGTAGAAAAACAATTACTCTCAGTATAAGATGCACCTAAAATTTCACTTTTAACATATTTTCATACCCAGCATATTTTTATGTTTACCCTCTCTCTGGAAAATACGTGACTCTGCAGGTACTTTTTCTCACTGCAATAATATTACTTAAAAGCCAATCTTCTTGCTTGTCCTCTAAGAAACTGCGGCAGAGATCCTGGTAACATTTATTGAAGTTTTCAGGGTAATTGAGCTTTGATGAAGCATAGACATTGAAATAAGCTGGACAACTGCCAGGAGCCATGTCTTAAGTGCAAAGAGGTATTTGCAGTTTGAGGAAGCAATACACACAGAAAACACATAGTATAGGAAAAGCTGACAGGATAAATCCTGGCTATAGGTCAACAGCATGATCTTCATGTGGGGTTAAAATTGGGATTTTATATAAAGCAGTTCTAAATGACTTTTAAAGAAATTAAAGAATGAAGTATCGACTAGTTTATTTATTGCTTCAGAATTTGTGCTTATTATACATTCCTCCATCTATAAGGGTAGTGCTATTCTTGTTTTCTTACTCTACTGAGGTATCTATTATCTGATATTTATTTTTTTAATACTTCCCCATGACCTTCCATCAATGGAGGACTGATTTGTTAAGGTGCAAGTCTGGAATTAAAGGGAAAAATGTGCTGTCACCTTTTACTTACTTCTCAAGCATGTAACAATGAAGCTGGAAGCCCAAGTATTTTCACTGAAAACCTGCTAGCCATGTTTTTAAGAGCTGACCATAAATTGTTGCTGCATTATTGCAGAATTGTGGTATGAAGGAACAAGCTTGCCCTGGGCCAACAGTGTGAACTCTATGGACACATATATGTGTAGCATCCATATTTGCATCAGTTAAGAACTAAGAGTAACTGCCATGTCCCTGGGCATTTGCGCCTTGAGGTTGGGAAGGGAGAGAGGTCTTTGGCCCCAGAGAACCAGCCTGAGTGAGGATGCTGAGAACAGATCATTGTTCAGATAGGGCAAAGCACTTCCTGTTATCCTGTCCAACTTAGCGAGATTAAAAAAGTTTGTAGAAGGATCTGTTTCTTCATTTCAGGAGTGTTGTTTTGCATGGTCTTAAACTGCTAGGAATTCCACAGTGGGGAAAGAAAAACAATGGAGGGAGAGATCATGAATTCATGGTCTAGATTAATGTCTACAAGTATCTGAAACGAGGGTCAAGATGATGGAGCCAGGCTCTCAGGGCCAAGGAATAAGACAAGAGGCAGAAACTTATGCCCAGGAAGTTCCACCTGAACATGGAGAACTTCTTTACTGTGCACTGGAACAGATTGCACGGGGAGACTGTGGATTCTCCCTATCTGGAGATATTCAAGACTCAACCGGACAAAATCCTGTGCAGTGATAGCCCTGCTTGAGCAGGGAGGTTGCACAGGACGACCCCCTGTGGACCCTTCTAACCTGACGCGTTCTGTAATCCTATAGATATGTGGTTCCAGAGTTTGAAACAAAGGAAAACTAGTTTCAGGCTCCAATGATGGTAGCACATCTCTGTCTTGGCCTTTCCCCTCTTGGGCTGGCCCTACCTGACTTTCCTGGATATACAAAACCTTGAGGCTGTTAACAGTCATTTTGCTGTGTCCTCTCTAAAAATTTAAAGGCACGTCAAAATGACTAAAGTAGACAGGAGATAAGGCTGAAGAGAATTCTTATCCTCACATGTGTCAGGGAAGGTTTAGGTTCAGCATTAGGAAAAGGTTCTTTACTCAGAGAAGGGTTGGCAAATCCAAGCCTGACAGTTCAAGAAGCATTTGGACAATACTTTCAGGCACTTGGTGGGATTCTTGGGGTCATTTTGTGCAGGGTCAGGAGCTGGACTTGGATCATCCTTTTGGGTCCCTACTAACTGAGGAGGTTCTACGATTTTATGTCTTCTGGTTATGTAGGATCAAAGCCCAACACAAATACTGAAGTGGTTTCCATTCATAGGTCATTCTTGGCTGGCATTTTGTGTCTGGTTAAAGCCCCTTTGAGCCACTTAAGTGGTATAAAAGGGATGGATCTCAGAATGAGCATGAGTCTTAGTAATATTGATTATTATCACCAGGCACATTGTCTCCCTTTTCTGGTATGCTAACCCAAATCCAACTCTAATGGTACTTGGTTTGTAGTAGCTGATGGATAATCTTGTGTTCTGCTAATGCATTTTGCCATGTAACCTGGATCATGGGAAATGCACAGGAACACATGACTTGCACTCTCCTGAATTAGTAGAGCTGCTCATCACGTAGTCACTTGGTAAATCCTTTTTTTCTTCAAGTCTCTTTGCCCCTCCAGAGAAACAGGGCATTTATGATAAAAACTACTGCAATTCTGGTAATTATCAGTGTAATTAAAGATCTCTTAAGTTTCATTCTGACACACAAGAATTCCAAGAACATTTATTGCTCTTGATTAACAATCAGCTCCAACTCAAGAATACAAAAAAGAGGTTTATTCTGTAGTCCTATATTTGCCTGTGTGTGCTTCCAAACAAGCCTGTCACATTTTTTCCCCCATTGCTTTGCTCATATGAGAGGAGCTCTTTGTAAACATCTGCAAGCATCCTACTTCAGAGCCCCCTCTGAGATCTCCTGTGTGAGAAAGGCTGCAAAAACTTGACAAGGAGGCAGTGGGTGATTTAGTATCAGTATTGCCTCCCTACTGAGAAGTGTGTTCTCAGAGGTTTTGGCGCTCCCTTTGTTTTTTCTGTCTCCGTGTGTTGTCTGTTGTATGACCTCTCTCTCGTTGTTGTTGTTACTGGTTTATTCGACACCAGGGACAGCAAACTCCCAATCCCATGGCTGTATCTCTACACATTATTCAAGTGCAAATAACTAAGTTCATACAGGGTACATTCAAGAAGGAAGGATGCAGCACTTATAAAGCATTCCCAGTCTCTCTTAGAGAAACTCAGATGTTTTCTGCACAGCTGTTTTCAGACATGGAAGAAAATAAGCACCTAAATGACCAAATCTAAGTAAATTCCGTTCTTTAAGTAGCCTATTTTTTCCTTCCAATTTTGTTGCACTTATATAATTTTGAAAGTCTGATAGGAACATTTTAATTAAATCTGAGGTACATACAGTTCATCAAAGTGAATCTAAATGGAATATACATCATAATGTTTGCTGCATAATAACGCAGATTTTTGTGTCTGTTATGTGTGTGTGAATATGAAAAAAGGGAGATTTGTTGGTATCTCGGTAGTTGCCACATATCTCGCAAGAAAGGACAAAAAATTCCAGGTCTGTTTGCTAAGCACAGCTGGCTTCCACACTAATTTCTTTAATGGGAGATACTTGTTTGCATGAGATGCTGTTGCTTAGTCTCTTATGCAGGCAGTTTTGGGCTGCAGACAAAAGGTTTACTTTGGGACTGCCTCTCAGCTTAGAGAGATGCAGCATTTTTCTATGCAATGTGCATAAAAATCAGGCAGATTTCAAAACCAATGCATGCCTTCTGTAAATTCCCTCCCCACACATGAATTTCACATACTCTGAAGAGTCAGGTGAGAAAAGCCCCTGCTATGGTATGGTAGAAAAATATTAGTGATGGTTTAATCTGTTAGTGCATGAGGCCTGTGTTGTAGCATGCTAGGTTGAGGATGCAGATGAGTTTATTTTGCAATAGTTCATAAACCTTCATTTAGCATTAATGTGCAACATCTCACAATATAACAATGGTATGGCTATTTGAGGAAATGGAGACAGCATTTGCATGCTAACAATAACGAAGGGATAAACACCATTTCACCAAAAGGCAAAATTAGGAACAGAAACAGCAAGCGTAAATTAAATGTTTAGAATCATTACTTCCAAGCCATTTAGGATTTCTCCTCACTGGCAGGCACTGCTAGCCTGCCTCTTTGCAGCAGAGAGACATACGCTTCTCCTGTACCGCTTGTTATGTTTCCTCCGGCCTCCCAAGGGCTGCCTTCCGGGCATTCCATAAAACTTGCTTGGGATTCTGAGGTATGAACTACTGCTTGTGATGTGAGAAAATCACAAAACATACTGGAGTAGCCAGAGGCAGAGGCGAGGATGAAAGGTGTCTGAGAGAACGCCCAGCACTGTCGTTCCTCAGACAGAGCAAAAGAGCTGGAGTGTTGTGGTCCCATGTCTTTGACTGGGCTGGCTGAGCTGTCTAGTTTTTTGGGGGTGTTTTTCTAATATCTTTATTTTTTTCTTTTTTTCTTTGAGAGAATATATCACCTCTTAATTTGAGGAGGGGTTAGGGAGGTCATATAGCTTTGTTACGACTGAATACAGACTTCCTTTATCTTCCTTTTATGCTGCTGTGGATTGTTTCATTTTGTTATTGGTTGTTTTTTTTTTAATCAAACTAACTGTTTACTGTTTCAGTACTTTCTGCAGACATCTTCATTTACTAAAGGGTTTTAGAAACTAAATATAAAAGCCTATCAAAACAGGTAAAGTAAACCAGATGTTTTTAAAACACATGTTTAGTATCTCTAATTCTCCGAAGATGGCAATTCTGTTGAAACTATATATATTTGTTCAAAATTAATCAAGCTTTCTGGTATAGATCACAAAAGCAGTGACTGCAACAAGAAGAAATTTCTTCATGGAAAGTGCTGCCAAGCACTGGAACAGACTTCCCAGGGAAGTGGTGCAGTGTCTGGAGGGACTTAGATGTATACATGGCTTAGTGCTGGCTTAATGGTTGGATTCAGTGATCTTAAAGAGGTTTCCCACCCTAAGTGACCTTATGATTCTAAGAAACAGGGTTGCATGTGTCCTCTGGAAATGGGTAAGAGTCTAGGCAGATGTTCCCTTGACCTCACAATGGGCTCATGAGTGGTGTCATTGGTTAAGAAAGGCCCAGGAACTATGTGAACTGGGGTGTAATGGGCCAGGTGGTGCTTGGACTCAAAAGTCAGGTGGGAGAGAAGCCTTGTCATAGAGATGGCATGCCCCTGTTTCTTGCTAAGAGTCTCAGAGTGAGCCCATTATTCTTGGAGACCTTTCCTCGTAGGTCTTAGGTTTAGGTCTGCTAAGACCTGTGCTGGTGTGCTTTAAACTCAGTTGCCTCTCTATCTGCATAGGGGGCAGAAAGGCCATTTAAAAGGGTTCTTTATTCTACATGCTGTGATGTGCACTTGTTCAGTTGTGACACAGAGGGGTGTGATAAACTATTTCTTTTTGTGCACAAAGGAGCACAGTTTTGTGTCTTTGCTCTCTTCCCTAAGATGTTGGCAATTGCGTAACAGAATGGAAAAGCAGGGTTCAGCTGTAAGTAAATTTGGCCTACTGCCACTGCGCTCAAGGTTATGGGATGTCTTATTTAAGGCATGGGATCTCTGATTTGTGAATTACTGCAAGTTGCCAATCTGAGCCGTGCTAGCGGGTGGCACTAGTCGGTGGTGACGGGTTCCAGGCCTTACCTCATGAGGTCTTATTCTCCAGACTTTGCTGCAAATAATATCTGTAGTGAAGAAATGACTTGAGTCATGTTGCTAACCAAAGAGAGTGGCTATTTTGCTGTTATTTCCCTGATACTAATAGCTTATGTGATCTCTTCATTGACTCATTCTCCTTCTGTTGGGCCATGTAGAATCTTAATTCTGTTCAATAACAAAAAGCTGTGCTCATCTTAAAGAAAACAAGACTACTTTTAGTTATGCTGAGTTTCTGAAAGAGTGCTTGGTGTCTACTACTGTCAGTCCTCCCTCCTGCTGAATCACCTCATTTGATTCTCCTCTGCAGATAATAATTCTTTACCCATGAGAATTTGTTTTCATTTTGTTCTGAAATGAAAACAAGGAGTAGAGGAGCTGATTTGGATTATATTGATTAAAAGTTATTTTTCTTCAATAAAGTCAAATAGAGTTCTCTCACAATATTAATTCTATGATGATACTGAGGGCTTCATGTAGGAGGATCACAAAGGAAAACACAGTACAAAAAGACACAATGTTAAATCCAATATGCTTAAACAAACTTTTCTGTTCTGTTAATTCCTTTATATATGGAGGCATACCTTCTGAGTATCCAAGTTACTATATTTCTACAGGAGAAATAACTGGCTAAATCCCTAAATATCTTTTTGGATCTATTTTCAAGAGGGGAAGCTATAAGCACCTCTCATTTAGGGTAAGGAACAAATATTTTGTTTACAAAATTTAGTTTAACAAATATGAAATTTGCAGTTTCTCTGAAAAGTTTTGCATTACTTGGATCTTATATCAACCAAGGTGAAAAGACAAGAGATAAGGAGGGAAATTTTAAATTGACCAGTAGTATAAGGATAAAATACTTGGGATACAAGAGATATTGAATTAAGTCTTAAGGATAATTTAATTTCACTTTCTTCTATTAATGTTTTATGACCTACTTTGACATTACAGAATGTAGAAAGTACATGGATATTTTTGACTGAGTTCTACAAAATCTGGGTTATAAATTCTTATCTTTGCAAAGGTCATTGTGCCAGGACTTTCTCACAAGAGCACCCTAGTACATGGGGAGGAACCTGAAATAAGCACCCTGAATAAAAATAAGCTATGTTGTCTCAAACTAAATTAAAACATGGGTCCTCCTACCACCATATGTAGTGTAATATGCAGAAAAGTGGTTCGAAATAGCTCACCATTACTTACACAGCACAAGTCCACTTGACTAAAACATCATGTGGACCTCCCGTCTGTCCTTTTACAAGTCTTAAATTCTTTAATGATGGGAAGAGGGAGGCAAAGAAAAACTAAGACATTGAAATGCAATATTTTTGTGTCAGCATTAATTGAATTAATGGCAGCAAACTGGGACCTGAGGAGTTTTCTGGACTGTGTCATGATCCCATCCTCTGTCTTTACCCAGACCTTTTAGCACAATTACATTTGAATTTGAATATTGCTATCACACCAGTCAGCTGAGCTGTTACTACTGGCCTTTGTTTGGTGGCCGGGTTTGCTCTGCACCTGGGACCTGTGATGAACTGGACTTCAGTCTTGAACCAATTCCACTATGAGTTTTCAGGATGCAATTTTGGCATGGGGCACTAGAAGTGAACTTTTCTTTAATATGAAAATTTAAGTTTTCTCAACTAAGTCCCTGTCTTTTAAACTAGAATTTTCAGCTTGTTTCCCTTAAAGAAAAAGTACCTTTGATAAAACGGTTGCACAGGGGATGTTATATGTTAAACGTGCCTACTGCCTTTCAAAAAAAGACTAAAGGAAAAATAAAATCAAGATTTCAGAGCTAGTCCTGGAGTCTTAGATTCAAAATGCAGTCAACTTCATAAATACTTTTAATGCACTTTCTGAAAACAAAATAAATGTCGAGTTAATTAGTACAAGAGAAAAGGAGCCTGATGTTTTAGCAAAGTACTGTGGAGCCACTGCTGGTACCATTGCTGGAGAAGCAATAATGCCTCATGATTAGATACTAGTTTTCTCCAGCTGTGCTGTTTCCACCACACTGCTAGGAGTAGATGCTTTGTTTCCTCTGGGGTGACACAACTTGATTTAAAAAGGAAGTCGTAAACTAGAACATATGACACTGAGAAGTAAGGTTATTAACTGAATTAGCACACAGTAAGCTGCTGAAGGCTGTGAGGGTCTATAAAGTTAGAGTGGAAATGGTATTTGTTGACATTTGTTTTACTTTCAATGGCTGATGACAGGAAATTCAAATAGAGTGTGAAGTTGTAGGATTCTGGTAACTTGTGAGGAAGTGTGAGTGCTGCTATCAGATATATTTTGGATAAAAATGCAGAAGTGATCATAAGACTGCCTGAAGAGTGTTTCTGGTATGTGTAAACACTCTGCAGGTAATTAAAATTGAGATTTTAGATGCACTGCCTATTAATCACCTGACAGAAGTTTGCTTTGCGACCATTTTGCAAAGATTTTGGTACTTGGCTGCTGCTGTTCCTGTCTTCAAAGAAGACTGCTAATATCTCTTGGCTGTGCTTTGGCTGAGCAGATGCACAAGAGGAAAGCTGGCACAGTCTGTGCGCCTCGTGGGTTACAGACATTCTATCATCTCCTTGCTGATTTATAGGGAGGGCAATTAAACACTTGCAGGATTCAGGGGGTTTGTGTGTTTTTTTTCGTTGGTTTTTTTTAATACTAGGAAGATCCTTCAATTGGGAGGATGCAAACTGGTATAAAAAGAAAAACTGTAAAACAAACCACCCAGAAAATTCTGTGCTTCTGAAATATTTGAAAACATTACTCTTCTTCACCGCTCCTGCCCTGGGAATCGAGGGACTGGTTGTGCCTCGTCAGTCCCAGAGCAGCACTGAACAGCTTCAGATCTGCTTCAGGTTTTGCCCAGCTGTTTGTGGCTCAAAGAGTGCGTCTCTAAAGAACATTTCTGGCGTTCTGGCCACATCTGTGCCACCAGGCCCAGAGCCCTGCGGGGGCAGATGCAGGATGGCAAAGTGCAAGGCCCTGCAAGCCCTTCACGTTGCCACGTGTGCCGCTGCATTGTTACAGCTATGGGGATGTTGTTATTTTTATTTCAGTAAAGATACTGCTATTATCCAAACTGAACTTTGGTTTTGGAGAACAAATATGTGTCTGAAAAAACCTTTTTTTTTTTTTAGTTGTTTAATAAGCAGTGCTGTTCCCCTCTGGGGACACATGAAGGGATTAATGTGCTGAATTCTGCATCTCTGCATATATCTCTCAGGGAAGTCAAAATTGATTCACTACAATGGTGGTTATGCCCTGAAATTTCACTGAAAAATACCGTGGTTCCCAATCTTGCTGTCCACATTCTCCATTTTAAAAGACTGTAATAGGATCATATCATCTCATTGGGACCAATTTTCTTCTGTCATATTTAAGCACTACAGAGGTTTTAACGATTTAATGGCTATATTTCACTGCTTAACAAGAGAAACACTGTAATATTTCTCATCCTGTTATGAGTGCCCCTCTCCTGGTGCTCTGTTATTAAATATAGATTAGCTTTCCTGGAAAGAAAAAAAAAAGCTATCATGTTCTGATATTTTAGATGTTTCTTATTGTTCTCCTAAACAGTTTGCAGAACCTCCTCTCCTATTCTCATCCACAGGATTATCATTTCTAAAATAAATGTTAAACAATGTTTAAATAACTTTTTGATCAAAAAAACTTAGTACTCTGAGCAAAGTTTTCTGTCCCTCTCCCAGTGCCTTGCGTCCAAAGGTGATGGGACTTGGCTACCTTGCTCTTCTCTGTCCCTGGCAAAATATGTATCCAGAGGAGACTGGATCATTCTTCTAGAATGGAGTTTAAGAAAACAGTAATTTTAACAGTTGGACTGAATTTTATTGGTTACAGTGAGTAGTAATTTAATTTTAATGAGGTACTTTATGTAGAACAGAAAATCAGAGCTAATCATATGGAGCACTTTTTTTGGCCTTCAGCCTTTTTACACGTAAGCTCTGTCAGGTAATGAACAGGAACATTCCTTTCAAATACAGACACTATTTAATGAAGATGCATAATTTGCCTATTGCAAAAGCAAATTCAATATGAGAGCCAAAATGCAGTGTTTTTTTCCTTTTTTTTCCTATTCATGAATACCAATCAGTTTAATCTTTAGGCTGGTCATGTGTCCATTGCAAAGCAGACTTCTCTAGTGTATTTTCATTTTGAATATGTGCTTTTTCTTCCTTTTGTCTAGTAAGGCAGAAAATGCCTCTTTGAAAAACCTGTTTCTGTTGACCTATGGAGCTGTGTGGCTTTCAGCTTTAGGTAGTCTGGGTGAGCAGTTGACCTCTGTGTTTCAAAGGAATCAGGATTTTTAGAATGGCTCCTTCCCATTTCCTTCCCACCCACCCCAACAAAAAAAAAAAACACACAAAAAAACCAACCAAACTCACCATTTTATTTCAGTGGGAATTGATTATTTTGTAACTCAACTTCTAAGGTTTCCTTGGAAGGCATGTTGAATGCCCAGAGAATTGTACAGTGTTTAGTGCTTGTGTGCACCCTGGCAAGTGTGAGAATGACAGGTATATTTTATACTCCATTCCAATATCTGCACTTCTCACTAGCCAGTGACTGCCAGCTGTTTCTCAATAGCCTTTTCAGGAACAGGAGGGCTTTTACTCTACTGTCCATAAAAATATGCCTCTGCTGTTGCCACTAAACTTTATGTAAGCCATAAAATATCTTTTGGCTCTGACTTGAAACACAAGGAGAATGTTTGCACAATGAACATCAGACATTGTCAATGTTAATGTGTAATGTCTGTTGGCAGAGTTGTCTGTAAAGATTTTTTAGCCAGCCAAATGTTACTTCTCTTTCACTCAGAACTCATGTCTGTCATAGGATAGGAAGAATAACAGGTTGTATTAAAATTGGCTACAGGCGGTTTAATTTTTTCCTGTTGCTAGCCTTTTGAGTAACTCCTGGCAGCAATTATATATATAAAACACATTCTTTTCAAGCCTTCTCAAGCTGACTGTGGATAGCAGAGTGCTCTATTGAAAATGCCATGGTAATTAAAAAAAATATATACACATGTATGCACATATTTATGTACATTTGACATAGGTATCTTTGAAGATATCCATTAAGTGACAAGTCTGTAACAAAAATCCATACAGAAATGGTTGTCTTGCAATTAATTTCATCAATTTCTGACTTACATTATTAGTGTCCCCAGTGACAATATTTGAATCAATTTAGACTAGGATTAGAGATTTCATGGTTTGTAACTGATAGCATCCAAAAAATAATCTTTTAATAACTAACAAAGCTACACATAGCAAAAGAGAAGAAACAATCCTTTAACTCTTCTTTTGTCATCTTTTATCTTGTGAGATTGTAAAGCTTCAGAACTCACTGTTGTGAATGATATAGATGTATTATTGTGCACACATCTGCATCATTGCCAGTGTAAGTGACGGTCCAATGAATACTTTAACTAAAGCCTCAGATTTTTCATACAGAATTATAAACCAGGTCTTCAGTCTATCCTCAAGCAGTGGCACTAATTCAGGTGTGGCGGTTTTGTTTTGTTTTGCTTTAACATGATGTTTCATGAACTTTTTTTGAGAACTTTCAATCAAGACGTTGAAATGAAAGGGAAGTTCATTTTGTGGATGCCCAGTTATAACTTTATTATACTGTATTACATGTGGTATTGAACAGATATTTTGTAGTAGGCTTTTCTGAATCTATATCCAAATGCTTTTTCCAGGCTGGAAGAACATTTGTTTTACATATAGAAGTAATAGACTGGAAGAAATTTACTAGTGAAATTCATCAAGAATCAGTCTTGGGAACAATAAAAAATATATTTTGAATGATCCTTGTATAAATGCTGTGTGATGAAGTCTGCTGCACTTAATAAGAGGCATTGTCAGTATAAAGGAGTATTGGGATATCATATACGATATAGAGACCTGTAAGAACTTTGTGAATGAAAGCAAACAACTAGTATGAAAACCAGATCCATGGATATGAGAAACCCTAACATTAACTTCTGCAAGGTGAGAACTCATCCAGCAGGAAGGCTTTAGGTGTAGAAGCTGATGACTATGGTTCCCTGCGTGATATAAAAAATATGATATAAAGGCAAACATATTCTTTCAAACTACTCCATTTTTTTCTTTTTTTTTCTAATAGAGAGGGAAATATCTGAATATTGTAATTGCACAAAATGTTTTTCAGCTGTCTGCTGGAACATCATGCATGGTCTTGGTCACTCATGCTCAATATAAAAACAAAACCAACCAAAGAGAAAACCTCACCTGATATTGTTACCAGGCATGTCAGAACCTTCCTCACAAGGAAAAAAATCTAAGGTAGGCTCCCTTAAATCACCCACCCGAAGGTGATCCTTTCATAAATAAGCCAGAAAGGTAAACATCATGGACAGAGAAAAATTAGTTGTAGAAAAGTTGAATATGAGCCAAAGAATTTGTGGCTATAAAATTACTCTGACTATACAGAGAATTCAGGCAAAGTTCCCAACCTCTGGGGTAGCAGGAAGGAAGAGAGGTGTCCCTGGTGACTCCTGATGCTCCTAACGCTGCTCAGCATGATCCAGAAAGGAGAAAGAGCTTGGATGGTTTAACAAGATAGGTAACAGTCCAGCTTTATGTGAACTTTGGAAATAGTGTCTAATGGGAATGTCTAAGAAGGAAATGTGCTTATTCTGTGTCACACCAGCCACTAAACAGATCTGGTGTGTCCTTCCACGTTTCGAGGTGCTGTTCTGAAATCAGTTGCATGTACTGTTTTCCAGCATGGAGAAGGTCGTGTCTGTGCTGAGCCATGTGGTGTGCCAATTTTCTGTCCCAGTGTAAGCTTGTTCTTGTGAAGGCTTCTGATTTTTATTTTTTCTGCTGTCTATGAATGCAGAGAAACCCCTCCTACCTTCCCACTTCTCCTTGTGCTTTTCACCATTGCCATGCCTAAATAAACATCTCAGGATCACAAAGGAACATATTCCCTTCACACAAGACTCCTGGCTGTGAAGTATTTGTTCGTATTTCACAAATGAGGGACTACAGAGGATACATTTAATACTTTACCTGTAGTTTTCCTTAGAGAAGTCAGGAATTCAAATCAGATTTCAGAATCCTTACATGACATCCTACACCACAGGCTGTTTCTTCTGTAAACAGGTGATATTTACTATGGTGAAGGCAACTAGCAACTGATGGCCACTACAGGTGTTATAAACAGGAATTAATTTTGAACATCATTTCCCCCAAGAGAAGATGAACATATCAGCTATTGTCCCCCAGGTCTACCATAGCAGAAAGCCAGACATTTGACCATAGAGTCATTGCCTGGATTTAAAATAAGGTAAAATGTATAGATATAAGTCTATCTATATATTTATGTTCTTCATGCCGAGACAAGGACAAGAAAGTTGGTGAAGGGTCTGGAGCACAAACTTTGAGGAGCAACTGAAGGAACTGCAGTTGTTTATCCTGGAGAAGAGGAGGCTCAAGGGAGATGTTATTGATCTCTACAACTACCTGAAAGGAGGCTGTAGCCAAGTGGGCTCCAGCCTCTTCTCCCAGGTAACAAGTGACAGAATGAGAGGAAACAAACCCAAGTTGTGCCATGGGAGGTTTAGGTTGGATATTAGGAAAAATTTCTTCGCTGAAAGGTGGTCTGATATTGAAACAGGCTGCCCAGGGAAGTGGTGGAGTGACCATTCTTGGAGGTATTTAAAATACATGTAGATGTGGCACTTGGGGGTACTGGGGGAGGTGGTTTAGTGGTGAACATGGTGGTGCTAGGTTAGCAATTGGACTTGATGGTATTTTCCAACCCCAATGATTATATGATTCTATATATCCTTTAAAGGACTATTAGACATAATTCTGTATGGTGTTTTTGATAGTGATTCATGCAATGTATTCAATGTTTTTATCACTACTGGCTTTATACTTACTGGAAAGCTATTGAGAAGTGGGCAGCAGCATCACTTGCCTATGGAAATGTAGCAGTGCTGACTGAATGCTAGTCAGTCAAACTGAACTGCCTTTACCCCACCAGAGAGAAGCAAACTCCAGAAAATAAAAACAAAATGCAGGAAAGAAGCATGTGCTGAATATGCTGAGTAAGAGTTAATTTGCATAAACAATCAGCACTGCAAACCCATATAACATTCACTTACCTATGCATAAGGGAAAAATTGGGCACCACATCTTTGCTCTGTCTTGAGCTCCTCGCCTGAAGTCAAGAAAAGAGCAATTTTTTAAATCCTTTCTAACTAAGAACTGAATCCTTGATTTTAAAAATAATGAAAAAGTAGCTCACATATTAGCATTCCCTACTGTACCCTTATGCCTGGACAAGCAATGGGATTTTTCACATAATCACGTATAGTCTTATTTATTTGGTGTACTTCTCTAAGTGTGTATGTGAACAGCTAATACAGACAGAGAGGCCAGAGCCAAATCCCCAGATTCAGGCACTTCTGAGCTGTGGAGTGTTCAAAATCCAAATCAGGGCTTTACAGCTTGAGCCTTTCTCTAATATTTATTCAGATTTATGATAAATGTAGTACTTTAGAGCTAATTCTTGTTCATAACGTATCTGTTGTTCAGTCGTGACTATAGTGTATAAATATTATGCATTTATCTTTGAGCCTGTAGACATTGAAGCCTCTGTTCTTCGGGGCGTTATTTATTTATTTACGCCTTTGCTTGTTTGATAGATGGCAGTAGATAAATGTTTCCTAACTGGAGATGTCTCATTAGTTTTTGCTTTTAGTATCATCTGTCATATGGCAGCAAACAACAGGGAATTTTTGCACATTTTGTGTGACTGTATTGCATTTTCAGTTATAGCTGCTTCTGTGTTTACACAGGTGATACATAAATGTAACCTTATCCTTAAAAACTATTTTCCAAGAAAATGCATTTATACTATAACCAGAGCCCTATCGTCTTGCCATTACAGCCCTGGTATTTTCAGGGAAGCAAGCTCGTTGTGCGATATCGAAGGTGGAGACTGGGAAGCTGGCTCTGCTAAGCCTTGCCTAATGCAAACTGCTTTAGTATGCACATCACATCATGCCGGCTATACTGCAGGGAGCAGGCAGTTATCGCACAAGCGTGCATCCTCAGAGCCAGGATAAACACTCCGTTACTCTCCCTCCAAACTGCTCTTCTGGGAGGGAGAGAAAATAAATAGGGAGCAAGAGAGGCATTTGAAGTAACCTTTTAAAGAAGGAGGCAGCAGCCAATAGAACCTTTCTTTCTTTTTCTTTTTTTTTTTCCTTTCCTTTTTTCTTCCCCACTTCTTACTAGAGAAATTCGTGTTTTCTCAGCAATTAAGGAGAAGAGCCAGCGTCTAGGGTTCCAGGCTGTGAGGGGGAGTAGCAACTTGTACCAGGTAGGAAGCCCTTTCAACATCCTTTTAAATTCATGCAGCTCAGTTACTACTTGCTATGTTGCTATACCATGTCTGACTTCTGGAGACCTTGTGTCTGCTAGTCACCATTCCCCGAGTGAAAGAGACCTTGGGGAGCTTTAATTGCCAATGACCTTCAGGGTCTTTCTTGGAAAGACACTGGTACTTAGTGCTGTAAAGTAAAGCAATCTATGCTTCCATCTGACGGCTTAAAGTGTGTGTTTAGCATCAGGATGCAGCTGGGTGAAACTGCAGCTGTTACCCGTCTACAAAACCATGTCACAAATGAGTAAAAATTAGCCATTTTATAATAACTGAAGCAGCTGCTGTGCATTTTTAGCAACATGGCTGTATTACTTTCCAAAACTTATTACCATAAATTCTTTTTGTGCTGGAAAGTCAGCAGATATGCTTTACTGTATTCCAAGTTATTTTGACAGTTATCTACTATATTTCCACAGTTACTTATGCATATTTTATTAAGACTTTGCTAAACTTTCCTGAGGCAGCCGTGTCTTATATGCCAGGTTAATATCCCTGCTAACGAATAAGCTGTGTAGTAACTGTGGTGAGTGGTTACGATATTCCCTTTACAGTGTTGCCTGCTGTGAGCCTGTGGAATTCGGGCATCTCCTGAGGTGCCTGAGGGCTGGGCTAGGATGGAGCCCTGGGTCAAGTTCGTTTTATCCACCTTAGTACTACAGGACAGAGGGGAGAGTGAGGAGGAGGTGGAAGCTGTAATTGGGCTTTGTGATCCTGTTGTGCAGTGTTTTCCTCCTTGTACTTTTATACGTGTTTGTTCACAGGCATGAATGGTTAGTTGACATCTGTTCAATCTGTATTGTGTATATTGTAACAGGGATGGGACTTTATAAAAAGCAGGAGTAGCATTTGCATAAATTCCTAGGTTAGGAGTCAATCCTGCAAGGGTTGCCGTGGTGTCTTGAGACTGAGAGTTTTGTTGTGTGATCAGTTTAAGTTGCTGTCTTCTGAGTCTGAGGCAAACTTTTGCAAGCTTTAACATTTTCTTCTATACATAAGACCAGTGTCAGGGAATTAAGGGTAAAAATCTATATGTATTTCTAAAGTGTAAGCAGTGGTGTGAGCAAATATACTGTGTCTAAGGATTCAGTTGCTTGCAAGGAAACCTGAAAATAATGTTCAAAACAGTCAGAGCTTAGGTACCACTACTGTAATAAAGAAATAAATACTGATAATAGCAGAGCTCTCTCAGTAGCTGCACAACCTTTTCTTGTATGTAATTGCTCTATGCAGGAATAGCACCATATATTTTGTTTAAAGGTGTCTTGTGACTCTTATCTGTAGGAAAAACTATTGAGGATGTCTAAATCCGTAGCCTTTTTTCTGATGAGCGTAATGAAAAAAACAATTCTTAGAAAATGAGAATTGTGTCTGATAGCAATAAAAGCTAAGGAGGTAAAAAAGAAATAGCTTTGAAAATTACAGCTGTGAAATAGAGGTGAGATCTGGTTAGTGACCAGCGTTGGGTAGAGGACCTGGCAGCAGTTGAGAACAGTTTTTACCCTCTGTTTCATCTGTTCTGAGAAATTTGATGCTTCAGAGAATTCACACTTGAAAAGTACCACCAAGAGAGGAAGAACTCCTTTAATTTATTTTGGTATGTGAGATGTGCCATGAAGGAAGTTATACCCATGCCCTTCTGGTTTTTTTAACAGGTTGATGTAAAACTCAAGTGAATCATTACCTTAAAGAGAAAAAGGGGGTAGTAAGTTGAACACATCAGTGTGTTTCACTAGAAACTCATAAAATTCGGGTTTCAGAAACATTTAAGGTAAATTACAGCTGGTTGGTGAGGAGTTTGGAGGTTTTTTTGTTTCTTTTTCTTATTTGTGTGGGGTTTTTTTAACCACCAGTCCAAATGCTTACCATGAGAATATGTAGAATTCTCAGAATTATGAATTGACTCAGACCTTAAGTTTTGGCTTGAAAGGTTTTAATATTTATTAATTCATTGTCACACTCTGCACGTTTCTCTGAGAGAAAGGGATCACGAGGACTGTGTATTGGGATATGTGAGTTCCATAGCTCGGTATTGCTTGCAGGTCACTACTTTTCTGTGCCTCAGTTTACTCCCACATAAATACAGGTGTTGGCAGCTGCCTCTGTTGGAAACATATTGCAGATCTGAGTTTCTCCAGGTTATCCTCATTCACACTAGTTGTGCTTTATGTAGATTTGCTTTTCTGTGACTCTAGTTCACCTCATAGCTTACGAATTCGGCTTTAATTATTTCTCTGGGTTTATTACCTGTTGCTTGCCCTACTAAAAACCTACTGAACAAACACCTCATGACTATAAACCCTTAAATCAGAAAACAGATAGCAGAAGTCTTTGTGCTTCATTGCTGCCCTGGAAGAAATCCCCTTTACTGCAGTGAGGTTGTGGGGATGTGGGATGGCCCTGTCCATGGGGGGAAACCTGTTATCTTTAACAAGACTTCAGGAGTTCAGTAGGCACTGATAGCAAATCTGTGATGTCTATGTGTCTAAAAGTAGATTTGATTTACTGCTGCAGAAATCTTATGACTTCTCAGCAGAAATGATGCAATTGCTTCTGCAGAGGTTTTTAAAGATATAAAACCAGAAATACCTGACTTCCAGAGGTATCAAATTGGACTATCCAGAGGTATCAAGCATAGCTGACATCACGTGTGTGGGTACCCCCTTGCAATGGTCACTTTGGCCAAGGCTCCTTATCTCTCTATTATTTCCCAGAACTCCTTTCAGCATCCAAGTGGTGGAGAACTGGGACTCCTAGTGCCTTTGGAAATCAGATGATGAAGCCTCAAATTTGTTGCAAGGGTCTTATCTGTTGACATGTAAAAAAAAGGTTTCTCTTTAAAACTAATTGATGTTTCTTGGTGCTTTCTGACATTTTGCTGTATAAAAACAAGTGGCCTGACTGGAGAGTTTGACGTTACCATAAGGACTGTCTAAATGCAATGCATGAAATTCTAGGTGTTGATATCATTCTGTATTACTATGATCCCCCAGAGTGGCCATTATCTTTTCATCTAGTTTTTGTTAATTTTAATAACATCTTTGTTTTTTTGGAAGCAAAACACTAAATACACAGTCCCAGTAATGTATGATGACTGCAAATTTATACATGAGGATTTCCAAACACCCTCCCAGTTGCAATTATACTGAACAGACATTTCTGCACTCAGGCATGTCTTCTTTCTACTGTGAGCATGAACAAGAGCATGAGACTAGATTTGTCTTTTCCCACTGTCAAGATATGTGGTAACATTTTTCCAAATGAACACTTGAAGACAATCAGGCACTTTTGTACTTTGCTTTCGACGTATGCAAGGGATTAGAATTAATGGTTGGGCTCAGGGGATCAGGATTAATGGTAAGGCTGACTAACACTATCTAACTGTTGGACTTCTCTGCCAACTTTAACAAAATAGTAAGTTACTTAACAGCACGCAACTTCTGAGATTTATTTAAGCAATAATCCCCAAGAAACCAATCATTACTAGCAATTAATTGTTGGTTTGTGGGCTGCTGGACCACTACTGTTCTAACAAACTGACTGTTAACTACAGTAACAGCAACAGCAAATTCTGGGTGTTTGCTCTGACTGCGGGTTTCGTGTTATGTAACTGCTTTATCTGTCCTGCACTTTTTTAGCAGCTGGGGACTCATTAAATAATTTCTTCTCTGTTAATGCCTTTTGGCGCTGTGCGGAAAGGCTGTGATGTTGGAGCTGGGCTTATCATACCTGTAAGGCTACGCTTCAGGCAGAATGGGGAAATTTGGTTGCTATTTTTTTCCCTGAAACTTTATTGCTGTTTTTTGAAAAACACTTAATGCAAAATTAATGTTTAAATAACAATTTTAAACAAAATATATGTATGACTTTTTAAACTCTTTTTTCCCCTAACTGAAATTTTAACAGCCCTGATCTGATTCAGTCAGTCCAAGTAGCAGTGTTTAGCACAGGGAAGTTTTGACATAAGTAATTTTTAGGATAGGCAGAATTTGGGATATTTTGGCCTTCTCAATATCCTCAGCCTTGTTCAGAGTTTAAAATGGAAAGCAAAACTGAATGGTGACAGGCACAAAAAATAAACTGGAAGCTGCAAAACTGCTATTTTAATAAGTTTATTTAAAGTTCTGGGCTTATTTAATATTGTATTCTAATTAATTGTTTTACTTTTCAGTGACTGGGGAAAAAAAAGAAAGAAACAAGCTAGATATAAAATTATATTTCTTCTAAAGTAGGACAGCTGTTTTATCTCTGTAAGCTTTGCTTGTTTGATCTAGAAATCACCAATAGCTTAGGGTGCCAGTGTGTATGTGTAGACTTTTCCGTAATGGAATTGAGGTGGGCAGCTCTACTAAGGCTGATTAGAACCATCACAAAATCTGCCATGCTACAATGAAATGAAGAGAGATGGATTTAGGTCAGTGTCTAATGAGCCCCACATGTAATGCTGGTGGGGAGAAACAACCACAACAAACTTAAAAGTTAAATATGTCATCTGAGTAATTTAGGAAGAAAAATACAGAAAAGCAGGCACCAGCTTACATGGTTCTTTAGTCTGAATCTTACCTAGTACAGCAAATGACACTATTTTTCCAAATGAAAAGGAAATATCATACAAGTACTTGTACAATGCAGCCTCGGCGAGTTTGTGGCGACACTGAGCTGTGTGCTGTGGTCAGTAGGCTGGAGGGAAGGGCTGGCATCCAGCGGGACCTGGACAGGCTGGGGAGGTGGGTCTGTGCAAACCTCAGGAGGCTCAACAAGGCCAAGTGCCAAGTCCTGCACATGGGTTGGGGCAACCCAAAACACAAAACCAGGCTGGGGAGAATGGATTGAGAGCAGTCCTGAGGATAAGGACTTGGGGGTGTTGGTGGATGAGCAGCTCAACATGAACCAGCAATGTGCGCTCATAGCCCAGAAAGTCAACTGTGTCCTGGGCTGTGTCACAAGAGTGTGACCAGCAGGTTGAGGGAGGGGATTCTCCCCCTCTACCCTGCTCTTGTGAGACCGCCTCTAGAGTACAGCATCCAGCCTTGGGGGCACAAGGTAAGAAGGGCATTCTGTCCAGCACCCTGCCTAGCATGATGTACAACAATTTAAATGCACCAGTAAAGGAGCAGAAGAAAACAACACAAATTCTGAGAAAGAAATTACTTTTGTGGAGTTGCCTTGCTCTTGGGTATCGTTTCCTTCTGTGCTTTTTTTCTTACTTCACTGCCAATCAGACTGGTACAAATCTCTTGGAGAAGACAAACATCATTAAGGACAAACAGTAAGGGTAAAAAAGTTGTTCTTATAGTAAACTTGTTTATTTTGTGATGCCCTTTCTTAAAATGACAGCTCTTTAATTGAAATAGGGTTTCCTGGTATAAAATACATCCATCAAGCTACTGACATTAGTGTTTTGTTGAATGTGAGGCATAATCCAGTGTTCCAGAGTGACTGGTACCTTTATTTACATTTGCCAAAAAACAGATTTAACATCAAACCACTGCATAACATAAAGGATCTTTAAGTCTGCAGAAATGAATGACAGGCTGCTGTGTTTTCTGTTTCCAGGAAAAAAGAATACTGGTGTAAGATAATAAACCAGAAAAACAGTTTGCATAGAATAAAACTAATTTTGCCTTATTAATACTTTATCTGTAAACCTACCTAGAAATCAGAGAGAGTAGACACTATTCAGCATATAGAAGTAAGGAAGTCAGAACTATGCTTACAAATAATGACCCTTAAGTAATCAAATATTTGAAATTAATTGGTCTTTAGTATGTTTATATCAAATTATCATCCCGGATCAACATTTTTCATAATGGAGCATAATTCAGGCAGAATGACAGAGGAGTTGTATGTTGCACTGAAGATACCCAAGCAGTTCAGTGTAATTTTACTGCAACAGAAACCAAAGGTCAACTGCTTGAAGCTGAAATATTGACTGCGTTGGGGTTCTGACCCAGGATTCACCACTGGGAGCCTCTGTAGCCACGCAGAAGAGCTGCACTTGAATCTTTCTCTGTTAATCAGGAAATTTGCCCACATTTTTATTAAATTTTCCTAAAAAGCTCCTTATAAGGTAGCCTAAACACAAGAGACTCCTAACTCTGTTAGGTTCATCTTCACACCCTGTCCCCAGACACAGCCTGTGAGAGCTGCACTTTTTTCCTTGTATGGGCTGCCTGAGAAGTCTGAATGTTGTAAACCTGGACAAAGAATGAGTTTGAGACAGTCAGTAAAAGTACATTGGATTTTTTTTGTACACTTTATTCCATAAGAGTCCTTGACTAAAGAATACATCAAAGAAATTATCAGCAGTTAGCTTCAGAATTTTGTTTTATTTACCATTAAAAGGGTCAAAGGACAATCAATAGATATCTGAAACAATAAATGCTTGGAGGGTTATCTTTTTTGCCTATGCTTTGTGTACTTCTAGCCTTGGTGTACAGTGGTGCATCCCACAAAGTTTTCTTTTGTGTCTAAAACAGGATATTACTAATCAGTGCTTTTCTTATGAATGTGGATTTTGTAAAGGTGTTGATACAAACATTTCATAACTATGTGTTTAAACATCCCCTCAAAAACCAAAAACCCTAAAAACAGGTTCAGGTGCCAGGATGCCCTCAGGAGAAAAAGGAACAGTATCTCTTAGGGCACTGGCAATGGTAGATGTGTTATTTGCAAATAACTTTTTGGTGGTTGCTGAGTAGCCAATATTGAGGCCCTGTCGCTTTTGCCTGTGTTTGATTCTTTTTGTTTTTTCTTCTATTTTTTCATTTGCACATGCTTTTAAAACCAAAGGTCCAAGAGAATTAACTGGCAGGAATTAGCTTGAGTAACCCATGACATGAAACATTTTTTACTGCCATGACTAGGCAATTGTGGAGAGATTTACACTAGGACATGCACTCCCAGTGTTTCTCCTTCTGTATTAAGTCTGCATGGTCTTTCTCTGTGTGTGATTTTCCTCTCTGAAATTGTGTGAGACAATTTGACAGGGAGCTGTAATATTTAATTATTAAAAATCTAAATATATAGAATTCTGCAGAGAAGTAAAAATGAGCTTTTGTAGATCTCATAAAATTTTTGAAGGCAATTCTTTCAACTACATGTATGAAGAATGTAACAAAACCAGAGGAAAAATTTAAAAATTATAAGGAGATCTGTTCTTAATTTTAAAGCTATTTAGATTTTCAGAAGCTGTGTTCACATTACAATCTTTGGCACTAATGTGTTTAGAGTTTGATGTGATACTGGAAGGGTTTTGCTTATTAGACTCAGGTGAGTGCTCCAGGAGGCTCTTGGAAAAGCTCCAATTCTCCTGCTTTGCTATCAATTAATTACACTCTCGCTTGAAGTTCATGAAGTTTGCCTAATTATTTTGGAATGTTTTGGAGCTACATTTACATTTTGAGCAGGAGCACAGTACATGAGAGCAGAGTCCAGCAAATGCCATATGTTGAGAAACTGAGATTGTTAAATGTTCTGTAACATTTCAGAAAAGAGATGTTAAGAAGTGGTGTTTAGCTCTGCGTGGTGTATACCCTGTGTCCTTGCAAGTGTGATCCCTGCAGGTTACAGGGGCAGGTCAGTGTGGATCTGTCCTCCAGCCTCCAAAAAGTATATGTGGTCAGAACAAGGACTGAAGGTGATGTCCAAGTCCATGGTGAACGGTTGTGTGTCCTCTCTCTGTATTTCTAGAGGAAGAAGGATGCTGAGAGGCAGAAGGGACAGGAAGAAAGGATTCTCACAAGGTGCTGGTTTTTGCTATGCAGCACATTATCCATACCCGCTCCCCCATGCGGTATTTCTGTACCATGTAACAGCACAATGACTGTTTCACTGAATATTTTACTGCAGGATGGAAATGGACTTCTGAATTTAAAAAAAAATTGCAGCTGCATAAATAAACCCAAGGGCAAAATTGACACATAGTTTCTGTGCTTCTGATCTCCCAGCTAAGGAGTGAAAGATCCTTCTCCACTCTTCATTCTTTCTTTCATTGTTGCTGGTTGTGTGGCTAATGTTTCTGAAGTGTTGATGTGTATCAATTGCATTGTTTTCTAAGTATTTCTAAGCTGTCTGGTAAAAAACTATGAAAACAGTTATTCTCAAGATAGGTCATCTTTCAAACCTTTGGGATGGAAAACTCAAAAGCAGGAGGAAAAGAGTCTAAAAAATGGATTTCTTTGTAGCACAGATGGATTGATTATCGGGGATAGGCTGAGACTTAATTTTCATGGGGTTAGCACTGGTTTGTTCATCACTCATGTTTATATTTCAATTTTCTGGTGTCTAGATCTAGGATACCCATGCATTTTTCTTTAAACTTGATTAAGAGGAGGTTTCCAGTACCATAAATTGATAAATTAGACTTGTCTTTAAGTTAGACTTACCTAAGTTAGACTTAGCTTTAGAGGTATACAGTTTTCATTGTGGTAACTTCTTTGTCATAAATGAAATAGCTGGTCTGTATCCAGTAAATATGTGCAGTCAACTTGTACCTGACTACACCTCTAAGCAAGAGTTCACATTCCCTGTTTGGTGTGGAAATGTCACTGTAAGTTTTTAAGTACTATTATTATTTTGGTTTGGGCAATATGCTCTATGGAGATTTGCAGAAATGTAAAAAAATACATAAAACATCTGATACCTTGCATAAGTAAAATGCCCAGATGTCTCTGAAAACTGTGGTTGTATTTCAGAGAGGAAGACCACACTGTTCTGGAATTTTGCTTCAAGTACTTCAAAGTCATTGCAGTGATAGTATCCATTACTATAACCTGCTGGAGCCCCACTGAGGTTGTGCCAAGAGGATGGTAGTGGTGTCACGTGTCTCTCCCTCAAGAAACGCTCCTGCTATATCGTGTTTAAAAAAATCAGTAATTCCCTTGGGGAAAAAAAAAAAACCAAAACAGCAAAAGCAATTTTTCCAAAGCCCAAAAAGTTTGTGGGCCTTGTCATGTGGGGAGTTCAGAATTCCCGTACAGGAAGAAGAAAATGACCTTGAGGGCTACAGTAATAGTAGCTGAATGAAATTCAATAGGACAAAGTGCAAGATCACGCACAAAAACAATACATTTCTGTTATAAGCTAGGAGCTTGTTAATTGGAAATGACAGAGGAGGAGAAGTCATAGGATGACTGCAAACCACCAGTGCAAAACCTCAGTGAAAAGGGCAAATACAATCTTAGGCTCTGCTGGATGAGATATTTGCATTAGAGAAGGAAATAACAAATACCTCAACCATGTCCTGCACAAACAATAATCTAGGATATTTTTAATGATTTTCTTGGTCTGTTTTTAATTAAGGTGAACTCAAACTGGAACAGGTGGAAAGAAAAGTAACCAGGATTTCAGGAGAATGGGAATTCTGTTCCAAGAAGAGACTGAGGGACTTTGTTGTGCTTAGTCCAACCAGATAAATTTATCAGAAGTTGAGCAGTAAATTAAAGAGTTTTATATAAATATATTTAGGTTGGAAATAAATGTGTCCAGCTCTCAGAAGTGTGATATTCTGGAGGCTATTTTAATGGTGTTAAAAACCCTCAGCCTTTGAGCCGGAGAGATCCCTTTGTCTTAAAGGGGAAAATGTAACCTGCCTGCCAGTGACTGAAGGGAGCCAGCCTCAAGAGCAATCATTACCAGTGCTTCTAAGCATTTTAAAGCAAAGGCCAATATTGAAATCAGTTCTATAATTCTGATGCTGCCAGGTTCATGTGGAGTTCCATCTCTGTTTACTTGAATTGTAAGGAAGATGGGAGAAATCAGCATAAGTCATAAACTGCTAGAACAGTGTTGTTAGTGGGAAGAGCTGCAGTGTTGTAATAGCACTGATAATGCAGCTTATGCTCACTGACATATTCTCTTTTTATTCTGTCTCTAAGGGCATATCCTGCAAATACCTTCCTGGGTATTTGTTCAGCTAAAATATTGCGTGCCAATCTACTTTTAATCTGATTTTCCCAAATCCTGTGGTTTAGATCCAAGAGAGCCCCATGCTGATCACAAATAGAGCAGACAGGCTTGAACTGCTGTCATGTAAACAGTTTTTCCCTCGGGATTTTGCCGTAATGTATTGATGGACTCTCATAAAATTGCCATCTCTCCCATCCTGCTGATGTGAAATTTTAGTTTTGCAGGCAGGTGTTGGATGGTTTGTTTTGGGGGTTTTTCCCCCCCTCATAATGAACTGACACTTATTTCTTGCTGCTCTTGGTTTTTGCCACTTCCTCATTGATGAGTTGGATGGGTACTTTGGAAAAAAGCATTTCTTCTCTGATGTGAGAAATCAGTGGGTGTGGAACAGGAAGAATTGCTTTGTGTGAGCAGTTCATTCAGTATGGCTGGCAGGGGCTGGCTGGGAGAAAAGGGAAAGAGTGACAAATGTGTGTGACAAACACAAAGGAGACTAGAATGAAGAGAGAAAAACCACAAAGACAAAAAGGTTGACAATGAAAGACAGGGAAAGAGGAGGGGAAATGTTAGTAAAAGCAAGACCAACACTAGCGTGACAAATGACCCCCTTTAAGTATTCATTTAGGCTGAAGAGAAGTGCCACGAGTCAAGTCACATAAATTTTAATTTTTACTGCAAAGTTTGTAGTAGACTTAAATTTTGCACAGCTGAAACTGTACATCAGCCTGTTCCTGAGAAGTATCCAGTGCTGTCACTACATTGAAGGAAGCTCGAAATCCCTCACCCATAAATTTAATGCTGTCTTTAAACCCAGCCTGAAGATCTTTCATCTGAATTCTCCACACGCAGTTTGGCCACCTCAGAGGTTTGATATTTTTGTAGCTGTTTCCAGTTTTTTCCATGACAGCTTCACATCCAAGGGTGCTCTGTGTTGGAAGCAGCCATCTCTCCAGGAGAGTCTCCCAGGTTAGGAGAACCCTTCCAGGTTGATAGACTTCCTTACAGTGTTGTACCACGGGAGTGAGAAAAGGTACCTGGGACTGCTGCCAGAATAGTGAGCCCCAAAAAACAAACTTGTGACTCCACTGAGCTCTTGTGTTGTACTGGAACATTATCCCATTGCTTCCCAAGATTTTACATTGGAATCCATATCACTGTAAGCTCAGTAACCCAGGGGGAGAACCCAGTCCTTTCACTTGTAGAATCCTTATTGTCTTTATTGTCTCTGATCCCTCTGCCTGCACACTCCAGCAGAAATTCTATAACAAAATGAATTGAGAAATTCTGCAGTGCCTGAGGGTACTGGAGTAGCTCTGAGAGTAGATAATAACTGAAGTTCCTCAAATACTGTCAAATGGTAATTGTGGGTTTAAATTGCAGTTTTATTGTCACGGAGTAGTATTGCTGGGAGGGAATTCTTAGAACCAGCATGCTCAGGTACAGAACCTCTTTTTTTCTTCCCTCCACCTTGAGTTTTCACCATTTGGTATTTTCTTCACCTTTGGTATGAAGGCTTCTTTCTTTGATTTTGCTGCTGAACTACTGGTTGTACCTAGTTAATGAACAGCATTTAGGCAGGCAATGATAAGGACCAAAGATGTTTTCTTTTAGAGTGTGTGATTGAAGGTGATCAAGAAGTAACTTTTAACAAGAAATAGTTTTATTCCAGAATGATGTTCCATTTTGCTTCTTTAAAACTTGTTCTTATGTTGTCTGCACACATGTTCTTCTCAAAATGGGAGTCAGAGCAGGAATCATTTTCTGGGCATACTTTCTAAGCCAGTCAATTCCAGTGATAAGACAATTCCTGCTTTAGTTGAAAGTAACCTTGTTCATTGCCTCCAGAAAATAAATATTATATATCTCTACAACAGAATCAAAGGCTGATACAGAACCACAACCAGGTCCTACACTCTCAAGTGTGCTCTCAAAATATAATTACTGCCAAGATGGACTTGATTTTGTTGGCAGTTTGAATACTTAAGAAGAGGTAGTAAGGGAAGCCTTGAGTTTTGGGAGAAATAGTCTAAGATAGACATTTAAAACTTTAAGTTCCAATATTCTTCCTTGAAGCTTGAAAATTCTTTTTTTTTTTTTGTAGCGTAATGTAGAGAATGACTGTAAGATGTAGGAAAATGAAGCCCTGTGAGGGATTGATTAGGAGATATGTACTTCTAACATGTTCACTATCAGAAAAATGCATGATTACAGAAGACTGAAGGACTAGAGGAATAGAAATGACTCTTTCTATCTGTCACCTCTTCTCACACCATTCAAAATCTCTGCCTGTGCCTCATAAAGAGTTTCAATTTTTCTCTATTAAGAATCTATAGCTTGAATCACACAGCTGACAAACTTGCACATAAATTTATCTCAAGGAGTATTGCCTGAATTGATTTGGGATAAACTGTCTCACTTCAGAGAGACATGGGTCTTAACCCATGCTTTTTGAAGTAATTATTTTTGCTACAGGTGTGAAGAATACAATAGTTGTGTTAAAATGTGACAGTTTTATAAGCCACAGTGATTGCGAACATGGAAGAAAATTAAGTCCAAAGACAAGGTTCAGCAGTATTGTTGAGAGCATTGTGAGATATAAAGATGAGCCACTCTGACTTTGCATTAACTTCAGTCTTTCTGGCACTAGAATAGGCTCCTGTTGGGAGACATTGGTCACAGTCACAGACTGACTACTGGCAAACATCTGTGTTGGGTTCACACCAGACTCTACGAGCTGCTGGTGCTGAACAGTCATGCTACAGAACTGCAGGCGAAGAGATAAAGTAAGTGATTACTCAAATTGCAGCCAAGTGCCAATATACCTTATAATTACTTTTAATCTTTTCAGAGACTTTAAAAATACATTCAGTAGAGCCAGCTTCTTGCATTTTTTGTTAAGGTACATGAACTTGCTGATGAGGACACAATGCAGGATGGAGATGAATGCAGAAAAGGAGAGAACAAACATCCTGACAACAGTCAGATGTTACTTGGACTTTTCAAAGAGAATTTTCCTTGACCCTCTTGAAGCACACAGTTTCTTACTGAAAGTGATGAACAGTGAACTGTATTCAGCAGCACTGTACATGAGGTCATTTGCATTTAACTTGGAGTGCTGCTCTTGTTATAGAATCATAGCATATTCTGAGTTAGAAAGGGCCCACAAGGACCATTGTGCCTGCACAGGACAACCCCAAAAATCCCACCAGGTGATTCTTATTACTGTATTAGACTTGGATACTCCCATGGCTGTGAGAATAGCAAGCTGTAGCCCCCAAGTTTAAGGCAGTTTCTTTCATGCTCTGATGAAAACCAAGGTTTTTTTCTGGGGCTGCTCCAAAGAGGGATAATTTCTGCTGCAGAAACTGCTATTGCATCCTGAATCCCTCTGTTTACTCCTCTCTTCTGTCACAGTGAGTGCTCTTACTACGCTAGCGTTTGTGGCATCTGCTCCTGCCACGCTGACTCATTTACCTTGGAGAGAAAATGAAGCAGAATTGCGTGTTGGTAGTGGCAGGGAGGAGAGCAGTTCTCAGCTTTATTTCTCTTTTTCTCATTGAGCCCTTTTTCTTATTTGTTAACTCTAGTAACCATTTTCCATATGTGTTTAGTATTTTCACATATGTTTCTGTGTCTATTTAATTGTCTACTCTAGACTCTTCCCATCTTTTCATCCTGCTTCTTGTGTCAACTGTCTGTTTAGATTTTAAGCTACTCAAAAAGAGCCATTTCCTTGTGTACTTCCACACAACATTCAGTAAGATGCAACCCTGTAGTTAATTAGAGGCTCTGAATAATCTTGCCATATAAAAGGTATAATTAATGATAGTACTTGGGTTTTAGGGGTTTTTTAAACATCATTTTCTATGCAGGGAAAAATCATAGTTTTTTTATCAATAACCACATTTCCTCATGTGCCTCTGTAGATCCCTACAACCCACAGAGAAGAAATCTACCAGTAGATAGCAGTGTAACTGTAGTGTCTCTGTTGCTGACACTTTAACAATGCACAGAATTTTGTGCTAGTTGTAAAACCTCATGGTTTGTGCTATTGGGAAGATTTAAAGGCTAGTTTGTATAGAGAAGCCAAGCTTTATGAAGGCAAAATGAAATAAAGTAGGAATGCTTCCTTCCTGGAGCATGCTCTGCAAAGGCATGTTGTATGTGATGGCTTGTCCAGGACACTGCGTGAATGATTTCTTAGTGAAGGCTGTGTCTTTGTACCAATACCCTAATATTTTAGAATACCAAGTTTAGCTTCAGGAACTCTTCGCTACTGTTTGTTTATCTTGTAATCTTACTTCTGCTGTAAAATGTTGGTACAATTAGTTTTTGATAACATTTATGATTTTTGTCAGTAAGTAGATGATACAAAGTATGCCTTAATCTAGTCTTATATTACTCTGTCACCACTTACTGTTTGTCTTTTTAAACTTGAAAACAAAAGGGCTTTTTTTAAAAAAAATAAAAGATTCTTTTAAGTATTTATGTGTTTTTTAGGTCCTGGTTGTTGATATCTAGATCTTCAGTGGCTGCACTTCTAGAATTTGTAATTATGCTCAGAATGGAAATAACAAAAACCCCTGGCAAATGCTAAGCTTCCTTAGTAAGTTTGTACTTAATAAAAGTTGCTCTTTCCGCAGTTAGCACCTGCTATCTTGAAAATACATTAGCGCTAGACATCTTTCAGAGACAAGATGATGTACTTTCCCTGAGAATTGCTGCTATGAAGTGTTTAAGATAAATGTGAATCTGTCTTCCTGTCCTTTTTCATGGCAGCAGCAATAGGAAAGCGCCAATCAGTTGGTTAATGAATCTGTGTGATAACTTCATGGCTCTTCATTTTCTTCTACTCTGTGCTTTTGGCAGTTCTAGAGATGTTAATCTCTCTGCATTTGCACAGGAGAGGTCTACTCTGGAGAGAGGTCTTTACACGCTCTACCTACAAAAGACCAGTGTGTCAAAAGGCACCACTGTTGATCTGATCTACATCTGATTAATTCCATCGAGTCCCCTTGTCTGTTCCAGGGAGCTGTCACCCTCGCCTTTCAGAATCTACCACTCACATGTCAATTTGGGTTTGATAATGGCTCCATCATCCCTGTCACTGCTGAGATCTCTTTGTACATCCTCTGTGCCACTCACAGTTCAGAGCCACATTCTGATCTGGTCTCCTGGGTGGTTTTCCCCACTGTCTGCATGAGGGGTTGGATGATGAGACCCTGAGGATAAACCCCTGTGCTGGGGCACCACAAACTCCTTTGCTTCTAATTCGCTAGTTTTGACTATATTTTGTTTTCAGTTTGAGGTGTTCATTTTGAGTGGCAATGATTTGATACAAAACATTCTTCAACTATACTTTAGGATTATGTAGCCTAATTTGGTGAAAGAGCTTCTGTCTTGTCCATTTGTGGCACCAAATCCACCTGGAAAAGCCTTTTTCTTAGCACGCTGCCTTTTCTGGGCTTTCCTTGTGAAATGGCTGATAATTTCTTAAAAGATTTTCATCTGAAAAATCTGCTGATACTTAACAAAGCCAATCTTCAATGACAGTGTGATTTCTGATAATTGAGAGGGGAAAAAATCTGACCACTGATTGCAGTAGTGACTTATTTTCTCACATTCATATATATTTATGTACTTCCTACCACCTCATCCTCACATATATTAAAAAAAAAAAAACCAAACCAAAAACCAACCCAACCAACAAGTAATGCTGGAATGGGTGCAAAGAGGGCAAGGTGCAAGGATATGGAACAGCTTGGGAATGAGACAATACTGGGACTTGTAGGACTTGACAGGAACACTGTGAGTAACAGAGCATGTGCCCACTCCTACACACTGCCAGAACTCCTTGCAGGATGGTGGCATTCCCTCATGAAATCATTAAGCAACAAAGTTTGAAAAAGCAGAAGTTCTTCACTAATATTTTAAAACTGAGTCCCTGTACTACTTAATGTGTAAAATACAAAAGTTTTTATAGTTTGGGAAAGTGCTCGAAGAACTGTATGAAAACCTCAGTCTGCTGAAGACTATCAAACCCCAAAGTGCAAACTCTGAGTTAATCATTAAGCTAAAACTGGAAAAGATACAAGGGAATTATCACCAAACACAGTTCTTTCATGCGTTTTTCACTTTTTGGCAATGACGAAACCCTTGGGGGTCAAGAAGGAGATGCACACTCCAAGTTGGGCTAAGGTGGAATGGCACGTTTATTAACATGGCGCCGGCTTTTATACAGGGGCCGTGGAACTCTCTGGAAAGGGGGCTGGGCTTGGGAGCAGCATTCCATAAAAGGAACAGCAGGACAGGAGCACAACCATATAAGGTAAAAGTAGCTGGGGATAACCATATATGGGATAACCATATATGGGAATACTCCACTGTGGCAAAAATCTAGCCAATGAGGGAGCAGGGACAGCATGAGGGAGAAGAACAGACTCCATTTTGTATGACGTGCAATAGGAATGTTTGACGTCACAACTGCGAACTTGTGAACCAGGGAACCAGCAACAACCCAATAGACGGTAAAAAACGTTCTCTGGCGAGGAACGGTCCTTGCTTGTAGTTCTGCTTCTCAACGCCCAGTTCCGTCAAGCAGCTTCGTGGTCTCTCTTCCAGTTGGTGTAGGTTCGTGCTCCTACAGGTAAGACTTTCTGTGGACAGCAATACTGCATTGCTTGGGAAATGCTGTTAATGGTTTGGTGTAAAAAGGGACAATTTCACTATCTTGAAAATAATCCTGATTTTTGTCTTCATGAAACTCAATAGTCTTGGATATTTCCATATATAAACTGAGCATGGTATTATGGTAATACCATGGTTAATGGTATTAGGGGGGATATAAATACTGAAGTTGGCAAACCAGCCTTTAATGGTTGGTTTTGTTTGAGGTTTTAAAAATATTTTTATTGTGTTTATGATTGCTTATACTCCTTGATTTTCATAATCGGTCTATTATTACAATGAGTCAAATCAACCCATAGTGCACAGATGTAGCCACTGCATGCTCTATAAAGAAAATAAAGTAAAAATTAAAGTTTCACGTGATCTTGCTGATATTTTCAGTTTTCTTTTGCAAAAGTAAGTTACTATGCTTCTTAATTTTTAACTCATTAGAATGAACAGCATGGGTAATATTTTAAGCTTGTAATGTTTTTTACATAAAACCAGAGCAAAACTAATTATTCTTTTCCTGCTTGATACTACCATCAATCTTATGTGAAGAAATTGTTTCTGCACTATCAGGACTTTTTTTTTTTTTTGCTAGGACGTTGCTTAAATGCAAAGTGTGTCGCTTTATTATATCACAATGCATATTTCAATGATATGGGTGGCATGGTTATAGCACTGTTGATCTTATTGTAGTGCTGTGAAGTGAATAAGTAAGGGCTGACAACTGGCAGGGAAATCGATCTGTGCTCCGTTAAGGTGGAGCTCCTTATTGCTGGACACAACAGGCCAGAACTGCCTGTTAGTATCAGGAGACTACTGCAAATGCTGCCAAGGTCAAAACCAATGCAGTCACCAGTGTTTGGGTGAGAAAGCGCAGCAGAGTGCCATCACACTGATGTATGTGGGGCACATCAGTGTAGATTCTCACTCGAGCAAAGACTCGCAGGGGTATAAGGGAGAGAACTTGGCAGAGCCAGTCTGTTCCCAGCCCTGTCCTGACTGGGGTCTAAGGGGTCTCTGTGGAGGGGCAGCTGTGCAAGCAAGGCTGAGATGCTTTTCCCTTTCCTCCCCTTCTTTGGGAGGCTGGGCACGTTGACCTTCTTACAGTTCAGCTCCCTCCTCTAAGTAGCCGATCTCAAATTTGCTTAACTGGAAGGTCCTCCCGAGTGCTCTGCCTGCCCCTCTCCTCAGGAGGAGGTCAGAGATCGGATGTGTCCTGACTCATGTGGGCAAGGTGAGGCCAGCCAGGGTTAACAGCTGAAGAGCAAGGTCTCTGCGTCAAAGAGAGAACAGTTGTGTGAAACCCTTGGAGTATTAAATAAATGCAGGAGTCCATTTCGGTCAGGCCTTGGTTTGTGGTTCTGCACAGCAATGGGACTCACACTGTCCTGTTTACTGTGGTCAAGCACAGAAGGTCTTGTTTGAAATGTATAAAAATACACAGAATAGCTTGATGAAATCTTAAATGACTCATTAATGTCTGAAGAGGACTTTGGAAGTACACTACTGAGACATTATGTCTAAAATAGGATAATTTTAGAGTGACACTTAAGCAACTTTGAGAAATAAAGCATAATTTTAGTCGAAGATGCATTATAATTTTCATGGTTTGGGCAATAAACAGAGCACTGAGTACAACAGTAGTAAAAGCCTAGAATAGTTAAACGTACATCAGGTTCATCTTCTGCCAGAAAATGCTGTAACCCAATGTACAAAACCAAAGTACTACATCAAATAATAAATAAAATAGAACAGAACAGCTTACAATCACAAGGCGATTATGTTCTTAATTCCTTAAGAATGGATAAACATACTATTTTCTGCACTTGTACTCCTTGATACATGAATGAAAATACATTTAAAGCAGTCCATGCATTAAAATTCTGTGATAATTTATTCATAATATAAATACTAAATTAAAATGCAATATCACCTAAAATTAATCCATTCTTGGTAAATATTGTAATGCAAGCACACAACACAGGTAGTGCAATCCAGCTTCTGACATCGCCTTTACTACTTTCTATTATCTCTGAGTTATTTGCAAGACAATTGAAGCATGATTGAATGTGGGAAGGTGTTTTTATTTTGTATAGGTCAATGTTCCTGAAAATACTTTATCTCGGAGCAAAATGTTAAGAATACCATGAAACATATCATGCTGCTTACAGCTAAATGCTACAGATACGTGGGTCACCTAATTGTTTTTCTTTTAAAGTAATGCTCTGCTCTCTAGTCAAGGGATTACAGTTCTAGGCACTAGGGAGCAACAGTTCTTCACTCTTCTGTTATCCCTATTTTCTGCTCTTTCTGACTTCTGTGAACAGGACTTATCAAGGAACAAGTGGAATCAATCCTGGGGTATTCCGCAGCTGTTGCTCCATTTATGGCACATGTCCCAGGCATACCACCCATATTCTTTTTGTTGTTGTTGTTAGTATTTCAGGATCATCATAGCTGTTATTTAAAAAGGAAAAAGAATTAATCTTTCCTCAGAATGGCAAAATGTAAAGCAACCAATCCATGCAAGTAATGGCTCTGTGTTTTTCAGTCAGGTGTTTAACATCTTTTATTCCTGGCAGCACTGTGAAGCTCTCACAGATTCTATTAAAGACCAGGGTAGTTCCTTTCAGACTTCTGTACCAACAGCCTCAAGCTGTTGAACTGACACGTGCCCAGGATTTGTATGTATAATGTATGTATAATTGGGATTGTAGTGACATGGGGGAGAAATGACCATTGTAAAGTAATAATCTCAAAAATGTTTTGCCATGGAGATAGGATGAATGTGCCTCAGCTCTTCTAAATTGAAAGTCGACTGAGGCATAGTAATGGCATTTTGAATACGGAACATTGCCAATTTGGATTCCTGCAGTGCTGTCTGTGATACTCATAAGTATAAGCTTAGCATATGAAAATTGTTTTTTCAGACTTTTCCTGCTGGTGTCTCAGAACTTAAGATGCACCCCAGAATGCTGCCCTCAAATAGGTTAGATTTCAGAATTTATCCAATGTGCCTGACTCAAGTCAGCTCTGAGTCCCTGTGTTATCCCATGTGCCCTCTCCGCTTCTGTCCTTTTCTCCTCTGCTCACATTGCTGGCCCATCAGCTCTGAGATGATTTAGGTAACCTCCTTTGAGAATTCCAGCCACTGAATGAAACAATTGCCAATGCTGCCTAGTTTATCTTATGAGCACAAATTTCACTGCACACTTAGTGGCCCTGTGAGCATTAAATAACATGCAGTCAAGCGGCTTGTCAGGCCATATCATTACTGTATTTGTAACATGCTCTGCAAAGTGAGCACTGTGCCATCACTGAGCTGCTTGAGGAAACAGTTAATAGGGTCACTGCCTCATTTATCTGCAAGGAAGAGTAAAATTGATGGGTAGGGCACTGACCTACTATGGAGGTTAAAAAAATAACTTGAAGAATCTGTCCCTTCAAGGTGTGCTAGCCCACTGGGTAATCCACAGCAAAGGATAACCGATTTGTAATTACACTGACGTATTTCACTAGAAGGGCTGTATTCCTTTAAACTATTTTCCTGTTGTCTATGCGACACCCATCTTGACAAAATATTCAGTCTAGAGTACTGTGTGGACAACTTGACATATTGCCTTCAAACTCTCACTACTTTTGGTACATTTATGCTGGCAGTGTACAATTTGGTTTCTAGATTTTCATGCCAAATAGCAGATCTCTTTGATTCATGGCTGTCAGAAACATGTACTAGAAACTGTTCTGAGAAGTTGTATTTGGAAGTGTGAGATGACAGTGTTGGTTATTTTTAAGCATTATATCAGTTTATACATAATGGAAGTGATTAGGAATACTTTTGCTTTTTCTTCTCTGCTTGCTTCCACAACCCTTTTTCTTCCAAAGTTTTGTCAGTGGTTGTCACTCAATCAGATCTTCAGTGCTTTCACTTTGTCATTCTTGTTATTCCGTGCCATAACCTCCAACTTGTAGATATTATTCTCAGGCATTTTTCCTAGTTTCCATCCAGAATTGCAGATGGATAGATAGTTGTACAGCATATTGGCTTATCCTACTATTTGCCAACTATAATTGCATACATGAATTAAGAGTCTTGACTATACATATAACTGTAAAGAAATTGTAGATGAAGTGGTTATACTTCACTTTGACTCTTAATGCAGTTCATTTCACGCTTTCTATTTTCATTTAACATGGAAAAAACTTACATTATTTATATGCCTACAACTTATCTGCTCAAACTTATGGCATTGCTGCAGTTGAAAGCCTAAATCTCATTTGATTTTGTTAGTGATACAGATTTTTGAGAGTTCTGTTTCAAAATACATTCATGGTTTTAAAAAGTAGTAAGAAATAAGTAGGATTCATACTTTAAAATGAACTAACACTTTTATCTACTTATCTTCCTGAGTCAGAAATACAGTGAATTAAGCTGAACTAATCTGATAGGTAACCATACTTGTATTGTTATCACATCTTGCTCTTTAGCCCTCGCTTTCCCAAAGAGCTAAGACCATCCTTAGAGGTGAACTGTGTTATTATAATTTATTAATTCCTAATCAGTTAGACTCCAGTATCCCTGATTCAGAGTCAATTTAGGCATGCAGTCATTTGGTTTACAGAGGTTGGTAGTCCACACTGGAAATCCCAGTTCAGCATGTCATAAGCTCCTTGTGGACTACATTCCTGTTCTTGCCATGTGATGTTTTGCATTTATTTTTTTTATTGGCCAGATGACTTTGCTACCTAAATGTTCATGAAATTTCATCTGAAAAATATTACCTTGCATGTGAAATCATTACAGCTTTAATTCTAAAGTAATCCAAGGTAACTTAAGTAAATTTATAGTTACTTTTGAGTTGTGTTAAAAACTCAGGACCACCATGACCTGTGCTCTTAATTCTTGTTACCCAGATGTGATGTATTCCTAATAATTACTGACCGCAAATTGCATTTAGACCCTATATTGCTGTTAGGTGATGCCATGGATACCAAAAGGGCTTTGCTCTTATAGTGTGCTAGTTGGGAGTATTTTTGCACTACGTTTCCTGATCTTTAACACCAGGGTAAATCCGTCCACTTACACTTTTGAGAAATGCCTGTTAAAGTAAACTGCATTCAAATGCAGCCCAAGTACATTTTTTTCAAAGTCTCCTTCTTGATATAACTTGTACTGCTTGACCAACTCAGTTTTGTATGAACTGATTATGTTTTCGAAAGAGCTTTTTACAAGTGGCAGTTGCCAGAACCATTATATAGCTGAAATGCTATTCCAGTAAAAGAAGCAGGGGAGGAAGCAATACCATGGAGGTATTCTGTAGATACACACTTAAGCGATGTTTCTTCCTGTGTTGCCACTGGGTTTAGTAATTATTCTGTTTTAATGTGAGAGTTTAAATTAAAAATCTGTTAGAAGGCATTGTGCTGTATTTATATCAGAGCTTCAAAGCCTGCCTCATTATCAAGGCTTACTTCTGATGGTTTTTATCCTCTCTTATCTTCTCTCTTTGAAACAAAGGTATTTTGAAGTATAAGACAGGTAGAGTATTTTTTGTAACGTAAAGGAATGTAAAGGAAGCGGAGTGAAATGCAGCAAAGAAGTATTTGAAAGAATTAAATGGAAAATGATAATGGAATTGTGCCAAATAACAGGCACAAATAAATTCTTTTGCTTGGCTTATATACCAGAAATCAAGACACCATATCTAAAAATGTATTTTTACTCTTTGTACAAATTATGTTGAAATAGCAGTCATTCCTTCAAGACTCTTGAAAGTACAGCCATAAACTCAGGCCTGTTAATGACCTGTAGAGATACAAAACTTCCCTTTCTGATTCATACAAGTCAAGAGTTTGGACTTCTAGAGCATCTTTCATTGAAAAAACTGTTTAGAGATAGAAACATTCCATTAATTCTCATCAAGCACCATTATAAATGTCTAAAATGTCTGTATGTAAGTATGGAAATCAAGATCTCTTCTTTGCCACTGCATTATACAGCATCCTTGATTAAAATCTTAATACAGTTATGTTCAAGCGTATGGAGATCCTACAGCTCTGCTGTGCACCAAATGAGGGACAATTCTGAGCTCATGTCATAACCAGTGACCCTTCAAACTGGGGACACATGTGCTTCACCCTCTCAATTATTCCTAGCTCCACCTTTGTCTTAGTTTGCTCTTTAGGAAAAAGATTGTTGTATACCTTATGCTGACATTTTTACTATCTACTTTCTACTTAATCTGAGGAAAGGAAAACTTCTTTGACTGAATTCAACAACTGTGAGAAGTTTGGCTGGCTTGTTCATAAACTGGGAACAGATCATTCATCCTATATGTAATATTCAGCAGAATATCTGAAAGAAAATACATTTGTGGCAGTATTCCACTAAGCCATTATTTTTTTTTAGAATCCACTTATTCCTTGGGCCATGTGAATTCAAGCAGATCAGAGGGGCTAGGACTAACAGCTGAGGGGAGTTTCTGGTACAACAGAAAGGGTATAATAGGAACTATTGCTTTAGCAGAAAAAAAAAGGGACTAATTACCAAAGATTTCCAAGTATGCTACCACTTCATAACGTTCACATGTGAGTTAGTGATTGGCTTCATCGACATGCCGCCTTAGTTTGTGTGCAGCAGGTGTTTGTTGTTGGACAGTACAAGGGGACAGCACAAGAATGCCCCTTATTGAATGCACGAGAGCAGAAGAACATACCATACATGAAATTAGGTTCAACCACAAATTTTGCATGGTACAAAAGTTGACTGAAATGAGCACTGTCCTCAATTATGTTGTTACTGTAAGAAACATTAAGCTGTGAGAAGGATTATTTCAACCAGTGTCATATTTGAAATGGAGCAATTGTCACTCTGGGTCCATCAGGACAGAAGTGAAAGAAAAAAAACTCACTGGTATGGCATGTAGGAGTGTTCTTCATTAATGAGATTCCCCTGGTCATTTTAACAGCTCCAAGTGAATTTAGTGCTGGTCCCTGGAATCTTAATGACACAGGGCATATGTGAAAGGGGAAGTGTAAGGCTGCCACTTTGCTCAGAGCTGGAGTGAGCCTATGCCTTTCTTCACAGCTTAAAGAGAAATGTTTTCTTAATGGCAGGTGCTTAAGCTTTGACACCTGTGTAGGCAATTGGAAATTGCTGTGCCTGTTGAGGTGGTTGTGCTCCCATTCTGCTAGAGCAGATCGATTTTAACCTGACTGGAATCAATTTTATATCCAGAAATGGACAGATGGAATGGGAGCAGGTGGAATTGTGTCCTTACCTGGTTTTCATAGGAGACCATGACTGTAACTCTAAAAGCTTTTAAAACATCTTGTGATCTGCTGGACAATAATTCAGGAAGTAAAAATATCTTTAAAATAACCCAATGTGATGTTGGCAAAAAGGTTTCAGGAAAAATTCCTGTTCAACCAGCACGGAGCACAAGTAAACTAGCAAACCCTGTTTCAGAGCTGTGCTGACATCTTTAATTACACTATCAATTATGCTAATTTTAATGCATACTTGAGAATGTGATAAAAATAAACCAAAGGAGATTATTCGTTAGCTGCAGTTTCATGGCTGGAATTGAGCTGAACACTTAAAATAAGTCTGGATGAAACACTACATAATGTGCCACAGGGAACAATTCTATATAGGCAGCAAGTAGAGCAGGGTGGAAACCAATAATTCTTCCATCTTAGTTCTATTTTATGACTCTCTGGCAAGAAAAACTAGCTCAGATTCTTTTCTATCTTTTTTTTTTTCTTTCCTCTCCTTACCCCTCTCTCCCAGGGGGGCTGTAAGCTCTTAGCTGGAGCCAGGACAAAACTGAGCACTTTCTAAAGAAAAACCTCTCTGTAGTAATAAGGCTCATTGCATTTGGGATTACACAGAACTATATTCTTGGTATTGACAATAAGTGATTTTAATGATATCAGAAGAACAATCTAAGGTCCCCCTCTTGTACTGAATCTCTCTGTCATCAAAATCTGGGGGTCCAGATCCAGTTTACTAATACTGTGAATAATTGTGCCTGTAATTTCATAGTTGTATTTGTTTCAAAATTTCTTTCGGAGTACATCATATTTCATTTATTAATGCTCAAATCACTGAAATTAGAAGGCTTCCATAGGTGCTTATTGAAAACAACTGAGTGTAGCCAACTTACAAGTATCAAATCTGGAGTTTCTCATAATGCCTTGCAAAAGGGAAGAACTGCAAGAACAGGAATTTTCACCTTCAGAGAAACTACATTTATCACTTAGATCTCAGTGAATAGCTCAGAGTCTTAACGCAGACTCTGTATTTGGGTTGATCCTGGTTATAGTATCTACAGTTTACCTCCCATGAACTCAGAAATCCATTTTTCTACAGTACGTCTATACAATGAAATTTATTGAAATATGCAATATGTCCTGGAGCCAGTTGTAATTTTCACAGTAGGCCTCCCCAATTTTTTTTTTAACCTAGCATATATATGTTACCTCACAACTGGGAGAGGGGTAATGTTCTTTTTTAGAAATAAATTTTCTAATATTTAGTTGTCCTGAGGCATAAATAGGCAGGTTTTAAATGGTAAAGGGACTAAACAAACAAGAATTGCTTAATTCTGGAGAACAACTCTTCATCATATTTAACAGGTTTTGCCTTAATAAAATACTTTCCATTAAGATGGTGTGAGAGTCAGCATAAAACATGCTGCTAATAAGAATACTGTCAGTTTCCATAAGACTGCAGCCCAGAGCAACGTAGTTGGTGGCATTACTTTCTGCTGAGGCTTCTGCAGAGCGTATTCCTACCTGTTTCCTCAGATCTTTATCACACACCAGAGAAAGAGCCCCACAGATAAGTAAGACAGTGGCTGGGGGAGGATATTTTAATTCAAGTTTGCAATTCTCCAATTCTCTCTTCTGGGCTTTTTCCTGCCGGAATCTGGTGAGCCATAGACAAAAAAAGTATTGGCTGTGTGTGTATTATGGATCTGTCAGCAGCTCATCATCTGAAATTTCTGAAATACACAACTAGAGTTCTAATAGAGTAGAAATCCTTTGTGTGAGTGCATGTTGTTGTAGATACTTAGTTTTACAGTAGGAAAAATGTTTCCAGTCTTCCCTACCCACCCAGAATAAAAAGCTTTTGTATTTGAAAGTTCTGGGTTAAATGTGAAGTTTCATACTCCATAAAATGAGGTTTATCCTAATTACTGTTAGGAGACCTTCTATCAAAATATCATTAGCAGAGTTTCAGCTCAGCAGAAATGCATTTAACCTATGTCAATTTTTACTTTTAGCAAGTATCCACTACTGCTTGGTTTTCAATAGTCATCCTTAAACATAGGCATTGTATGGTTTTCCATGGTATCTATTTACACTGATCTGTGGAAGAATGAAACACTACCTCTAATGATGAATTCCATGGAAATCTCCCCAGTTATTCCATGTGTCCAGGGATTTAACTGTGGGGTTGGCTTTTGCTGCTGAGCAGAAGTTGTGCTGGTGGTGTGCTTGCCCAGTAGTAGATCAGGGATACCACAGTGCTTTACCAACAGTGTAATTCCTGTGTTCAGAAAAAGCAACCGGCTCGCCATGTTTAGATATTCCAGGTGCATAACATCAGTATGTTCTTCTGCAGCTTAATAGCCTAAAGCACATGATAAAATTAAATTAGTGGTGCCAAAGTAGAATTAGACTAAATAACGTCAGCATCTGGACTCGCAGGTGATGATGAAGAGCAGAAAACCGAATATCTGTAACTTGCCCCCCAGATGATTCACTGCTCTTTACTTGAGGTGCATATGAAGCAACTTGATGGTTCATTTCCTTAGCGTGCTGATTTCCAGGTATCTCCATGCTTCAAGGGCATGAACGCACATTTAGATTGAAGCTGCACAGCCTTAGGAAAGAGGCAGAGATGAGTAGAGTAAAAATTAGCACAACAGAATAGTGACTCTGCTAAAATCCTGATCTAAATAAATGCTAAAATCTGCTGGAGTACTTATTTCCCTGCCCCAAAAAGCCACCAAAGCACACAAACTCTGAATTAAAGAGAGCCTGTCAAATACTTGAGTATATAGATGACACCTAGCATTCAAGAGAGCAGTGGCATGGGCTGCTAAGCATAAAAAGTGGGAGTACATGCTGCTGGCTGGAGGTGGAGGGGCAAGGAAAATGAGCGTAAGGAATGTGGAAAATGTAGCGGTTTGAACAGAAAGAGTGAGAAGATCCTGGACGAGGGAAATCTACCAAGACAGTTGCTTCTAATAGAACATGAGGTCAAAAACTTTATTTTTAAAGAAAATATAAATGCTATTGAAACATGTGACTATAATTTCTGATTCCTATGTTTCTTTCAGAATTCTCTGCAATTACCCTTTTCCCCAGGTTCAAGTCTGTCATAAAGAAAATGACTATTGTAAATAGGGATCCTGTGTTGCTGCATTAATGGGTTCTTGTCTTTAAGCTTTAAATAGCCTTTCTCTCTAAAGGAGACCATCAAATCAGAGAGAAGGTGATGGCTTGGAAACAAGCCCATTTCTACCTCTGACTGGTCTCGGGGCAGAGTTAATAGGGGATGGTAATATCAGTCTTTGTTTGACCTGCTGTGTAAAATAAAACTGTTGTGTTTTGCATGTGGCTGTAAATACTACCTGGTGGATATGCACAGAGAATAGTCATTATTTCAAAATTATAAAGAATTGCTGAATCCTTTTCTGATCTAAAACAAGTATGTAAACACAGAATGAATCATGGCTTTTCAACCTACTTGTGTTGTCTTTAGGTTCATCCACTGAGAGCTAACTTTGCTCTGGAGAAAGTTCTTTAACCTATTGTTTAGATTTAGTGGAAGAGTCACTCTGTTCTTGGAGTTAGGTGGATGTGTGACCATTCTTGGGCTGCAATGAGGAGGCAAGAAAGGGCTGAGGGGAGCCAAGTTATCTCTTTCTCTGAAAAGAGAGGCACTGATGTGGGAGGTGTTCTTATTAGTAGAGGAGATAATGAAAACAAAACTGTGTGGAGAAGAACTAATATTAGTCTCAAGTAGGTGCTTGACAGTATTTGTTTACATGCTGTGCTGCCTGCAAACTTGTGAATTTGTAAAAACATTCAAGGACCAGAGACATAGCTTGGAGCAGACACTAGACAAGAGTTTTGAGAATATGAGGGAGGAGAGTAGGGAAAAATCCCCACATTTCATGGGTAAGTAGAAATTTTTTGCCATATATCTTGGAAGAAGACTGAAAGGCAGACCTTTAGACAAGCAATGTGACCTGTCTAGGCATGTGAGTCTTCACTATGGGGCAAAAGCAAGTGAAGAAAATAAAAAGTTAAAAAATAAGGCAGTTTCAGTAGAGGATGTGGAAAAATAAAAAACAATTGGGTCAGCTGACATGGAAGTCGGATAGTTTTATAAATCAAAATGTGATAGAGGAGCAAGAGACACCCTAGTGCTCAGGAGGTAAATGAAGACGGTCTGTAGGAGTCTGTGAGAAATAAGGTCTTCTGAGGTGGGGCTGGCAGTCAGAAGAGAGAGAGGGGGAAAATCAGATTGGCAACAGGTCAGCTTTATGATGGGAAGTCCTTTCTAAAGACTTGACTGGTTTGTCATCAGAGCTTATTTAGCACCATGAGGGTGGGCTCTACCTCATGAACAAACATGCAGAATATGAACCTAAAAGATGGAGAAGACCCTAAGGTGAGATAGGAGATATTCTCTCTCTTTTGAAATAAGTGACTCTAGAAACTCACTGCGATGGTAACTTCACCAAGGTGGGAAAGCTGGAAGCTCAAATAATTTTTATGTCTTCTGGACCTCTTTTATGAAGATAAAAATGATTTGTAGTAAAAGGATGTGTTATGAGAAGTGTTTTGTATTTAAAAGGTTATACCTACAAAGAAATTAATTTCATGAGGATGATCTAAGTAAGCACAGAATCTTTCTATATAATATCCCTTATCTGCTCATTCTTCAAAGTCTTTCACTCATAGAGTTTACTTGTTGGGTTTATGTTTGTTACTGAAATGTAAAGTATCAGATATGTATGTACAGAACTGTAATTTTTATATTTTCTTCAATTTGCAATGCTATTGGTTAATTATTAATAGTAGAATCATAGAATATCTTGAGTTGGAATGTATGACCTCTGTTGGTTTGGTTTGGGTGTGTTTTTTGTTGTGTTTTTTGTTTGTTTTTTGTTGGTGGTGGTGGGGATGATGTGTTTTATTTCTCTATTTTTGATTGCACCGAAGAGTTTTGTACGCAGGATAGATATGACACTAGATACATAAATATTCAGCACACAAAACAAAAGGTCATTCAAATCATATCTAAAGTATGGGTTAAAAAGGTCACTTGTCTGCAACTGTTGTATGTGTGAAAACTAGCACTTGATATGAGGGTTTATATGCTGCTTTATACATGATTTGCTAGTATATACCATGTATATACCATCTTTCAAAATCTTGAGGTTTAATGGATCATAGAAGTCTTTTCCACATTTTCTAAAGTGAAAATGGAGGTTTTATTTTTATGTGTGTGTCTGGGGGTGTTATGCTGTGTCTCAGAGACACTATTAGGATTCTAGGGGTATTAATGGAGCATTTTTGATGGTTATGGATTAACACTGCAACTTTCAAATTTCCACAAATAGCTGTCTTTCACTTGTAAAGTCAATAGGAATATTGCAGCGATAGGAATGGACAAAGTCAAATCCACTGGCAGTCTAAAACTACCAGAAACCAACAACTAGTCCCAGTTTATCTAGATCCATTGGACACAACGTGTACAGAATTGCACAGAGGGAGCTGCTGTTTTCAGTTCAGTCTTAGGAACTTTGTCAAAGACCCTTGTTCTTTAGGACTGAGAAATGGATATTAAAAGTTTGTTTAGGATGCTGTTTTCCCGACACTTGTCTCACAATTCCACAGGAATTTTTACGGGAGTATTTTTGATGTATTTTAAGAAAGCAAATGCACCCTGTAAAAGCTTTATATAGCCCATCAGCAGTGATGCCTTAGAATGCCAACAACTGTTGTGAGAAACAATTCCTCATAAAGCCAAGTCTGCTTGAGAAGGGAGCTTCAGAGAGGAACCAGCTTTTCCTTCTAGACCTGAAATATGAGGTCCTTGTATGCTGCTGTTAGCAATTACGTTCATGCACTGCGTGGTGATGAGCACTATGCAGTGTTTTCCTGAAAAAGAGAATGGAATGGTTTGTTTTGTGTTGATACTTGAAAGATTAGATCTTTCTTTCTTACTTAATGTACGATAAATCAGTGTGTTTTGACAAGAAGTTTAAAAGCCAGTGGAAATAAGCATGACATTAAAAAGGCTGTTTTTGTCTCATACGCACACAGAGTGGTGGGAAATGATAATGAAAAGGTCAGTTTTGGAAAGGTTACAGAGTAGTAGCTCAAAAGACACTTAGCAGCTTGCTGAGCTTCAGGCTGCAATACTAATTGGTGACAGTGTGCAAGTGGCCTTCAGAAGGGAGAACTGAACGCACCCCCTGCAAGCCACAAACACCTCACTGGGCTACACAAGACCACAGCACACATTGAAATAATATTTCTTTTCTGCCTGTTCTTTTTGCTTCCCCTTTACTCCTTCATGTTTCTCCTGTGAAGAAATTAGATCCTACCCAAGCTGTATCCAGCACTAGTGTCTACACTTACTTCTCTGAGAGACACAGCACCATGCTAGTCACTTCACTGTCTTATTACTGGAAAGGACTGATCTAATACTGAGCTTCAAAAATGCCTATTTTGCCTTTGTAGGAGGAACACTTAGGCTTATTTTCCAAACCAAGAAGGCAGTACCAAATTGTCCAAAATAGCTTTTTACCTGGGATACAGCTGTTCTTATATTTTTGCATGTTTTTTGTTCTAGTAAATTCTATGGTTTCCCCAGGTCTGAGAGCCTTCTCACCCTCCACTATGAAGCTGCAGTCCTTGTGCCAGCTTTTCTCCCTTGAGCACCAGGTGCTAAGAATAAGGGGAAGTAAATTTTACAGCAATTATTCCTCCTTTACTTCATGTGTCAGTATTCTGGTATAAATTCAAGTCTCATTGTCATGACAGTGGCAATCAGTCCACTGCCCTGTTTCCTTATCTATGGGCTTTAAAAATATATAGACTACTGAGTTGAAGAGAAACTAAAATGTTTTATATGTAGAAGTTGATAGCTGTAATCTTCATGGCTGAAGAACAGGAATTGTGTTAAGGGTACAGGATGAAACCCTGCACCAAAAGCCTGGGATTGAGTTGAACTCATCACCTGCAGCCCTCTGTGTTGTGTAGGGGAAGGCAGAGAAAGGTCAGTGAGGCCATTTAGAAGGCATCTCTCAGACTTCATGAAGTTATAATAATTTTTTTTTCCTAGAATGTAAATAAAATTATATCCTTGCATTTTTCCATTGAAGTAATTTTGACTTCTCATGATCAGGCTGTACTTTGTATTTGTTCTGTATATCTAAATACAATTACAATTTTGCTAGGCCAAGTTAATGAGACTGAGGAAATGGCCTTAGCAAAGGATATGCCTCTGCTTCGCTGTCAGTTCATTCAGATCCCTCCACGAGGGAAGGAAGCACATTGCACAGCTTGTTCCCCTGCCAATAAACTTCCATGGATTGCTGCAGAAAAAATGCTGTATGAAAAGCTGGCTGTCACACATCATTTCCACAATATGCTCAGCTTCAAAACGAAATGAAACAGGAAAATATTCTGGGCTATTTCTGTGGTCAAAACAATTTATTTTTATTCCCCTCCCCCCTATATTTAAAACTGCTACATTATGAGGCTGTGTCCTCCTGTTGATACAGCCCTAGGACATGACAGGAGGAACAGGAGCAGCAGGATAAAGCAAAATATTAAGTGATCATGTAAGTCGATTATCCTGTTGCTTTTGTAACTACAGCAGAAGTGTTTAGCCTAGCGGCTGCCAAGGCTTTTCTTTTTTGTCATCTGTTTTTGTAGAGTTCATTTGCTTCTTTAAGTGTTTTTATACCCCAAACTAAATCTTCAGGGCCTTTTTTTAAATAGCTGAAGAGACAATTCTTTGCCAGCAATTCAACATTTGCAAGCATTCTTTCAATAACAAGGTGTGCCTGCTAATCCTCTTAATAGGGGAAAGAGATGTCAGGAAGGAAATGCTTTTACATTTTCATAAGTACTATGGCTTAGGTTTTTAAATTACAGCATTTAAAGCCAAGTCAGATGGTGCACAAGAGACCCTCTCCAGCTGATGAGCAGAAATTTTGTTGTTTTCATATAGTTTGTTCAATTCTAGTCTTTCTTTTTCTTCCTTTCCTTTTTTTCCTTTCCCTCCTCCCCAGCCATGGGCATTACCAAAACTATGGTTATCATCATTGTAGGTAGCACTTTGAACAGGAAAGCATGAGCTGGGGGTTGCTTTAGGGCATGGAGAGTTGGTTGGTTGTATCCCTACAGCTTTTTCAAATTATATGAAGTGAAGAAAGATAAGCGGTATCAGAGCAAGTCTCATACTGAAATTAGTATTAAGCATCTAATGTAAAATATCGTTTTTTGAGTCACTGGAAGACCTGCTAATAAAGAGGCTATAACGTGAGGCACTGGATTTCAACCCTTAGATTTTCTATTGAAATTTTCTCATCCCGTGGTCTTGGGGGATTGTTTTTGACTCTCAGTTCTGTGGATTACAGTGACACTGAGGCACCTCCAAGAAGCAAGCTGGCCCAGTTTTTTGATTTCATTAAGTCACTATCCATCACACTTGAGAAGTCATGGCAGTCTGGTGAAGTTCCCTCTGACTTGAAAGGAAAACCTGATCCCCATCTTTAAAGAGGGGGGAAAAAAGGAAGAGCCAGGGAACCACTGGTCAGTCAGTCTCATATCTGTGCCCACCAAGGTCATAGAGCAGATCATCCTGGAAACTATACTAAGGCCATTGTGTTGGTGCAGGTCATCTTTCTCCATCTTACTTCAAAATGGGACTATTTTTTAATTCTCATCCCCTAAATGATATATCCTAATCATCTGCAGTGAGCTATGATTATTAATGAAAGATTATTATCTGCAGTAGTGTATTGTTTTTATGCTTCTCTGTTGTCCTCTGAAGACAATGATCTGTGTAGTTTTACTTCCCATTACCTTTCATTAAACATTAGATAACAAAGCCAACAGTGGTTTAAAAGTTCAAATACAAAGCAGCCTGCCTTCTTCAGCATTGCAATTTTCAGTTCTCTGTAAGGTCTAAGTTACTGACATAGAGGCACTTCTAATAGATACAGTACTTTTCATTAACAGAACTTTGTAGATCTGTAAAAAATATTTCACAAATCAAAACTAACCCAAAATAAGCTTTAATTATTCAGTCCGCTGCAGATCTCTGAAAAAATAGTCTTTAATATGGTTCTTGGAAGTACTTTTTTCTTCCTGTTACAAAGAGTTATTCACCATAAGAACATCATGTTCTGTAGTTTATTCTACTTTGGAGACAATCCAAATAGGAAAAAACATCAGGACCAGAGTGAGTGCTCTACCAAGAGCCTCAGTTAGTTTTCTCCTTGACATGAAATATGCAGCTTAGAAAGTATCAGCTTTTAGTAAGGTACCAGATTCTGAAGGCCAGGAATATGGAAGAAATGTTGCAACAATATTTTCTAAAGATTAAAGGTTGACAGCCCTGGTAACAGCGGGAATGATAGACTAGTGCTGGCATTAAACAAAATAATGGAACAACTCAGACTTAATTAAATAAATAACAGTGGCAACATTAGCGATCTTATAATTTTGAGCTTATAGAATTCTGCTGTTTCACTAATCTCACTGTCTAAATTAACAGCATATGTGGAACCAAACAAGATATTTGACTTGATACTGTAAAAGAATTTTGTCTGAGACATTGGAATTAGAGAAATTAATGATAGCAAATGTTGAACTGATCAAAAGACACAGGTATCAGTAGAGGTGTATGATTAATGAGGTCTCACAGACATGTATTTTCATCCCTTTATTATTTGACATTTTAGTATTTGTGGTCTGGAATAAAACATTAAATCACCTCTGTTTCTGTTGACATGTAATGGTGAAATCAGAGAAATGATGTACAAGAAAAGGGAGGACATTAATACAGGTTAAATGATGATAGCAGACTCTTTGATTTCATAATTTCTTGTAACTATTTTCTTTCAGTACACACGTACTACTGTCTAGAAGATTCTGTCCTGAATTGTAAAAGAAATTGCCTTGGCAAAGCTTGTCTGTATAAGACACAAAAAGGAAAATGCCAGCCACTACAGAAGGATGTTGTAGGAGTTCAGCTGGAGTTTTTGTGTGTTTGTTTTTCTGGCATTTACCTTTCCTAGATTCTTTCATATACTTTTTGTCTGATACCATAAAAATAGTATTTTCCCTGACTTCCGCTGAGACATTATACAGACATATTTTTTCTCTGTAGAACAGCCCTATTCTCATTTCAAACTTTCATTCTTCAGTTGAGAAAGCTATGATTTAATGGAACTCATCTGTTAGATCAAATAATACAAGTAAGTTCTGGTAATGTGAGAATAAAAACACTTTGATAAATACAACAATTTGGTCTGGATTAGTCTACTACAGTGAAATACTTAGGTACTTCATGGAGGGCATTTAATCAGTGTATGACTGGAAAAAACTATCTTCATTAGCTTTGTGTTCTTTGCAGTTGAAGTAGAATTACCATTTGATTTCTAGACAGAGATTTCAGAAGTAATCTGTTAGGTGAGTTCCTGTCACCTGCTTTGGGGCAAACCAACTAACTGCTTTCCTATATTAAATCTTTAGAAGCATTTTCCTAACTCACATATCCTGCTTCGAAAGTCACACTGCACATGGAGTGACTTGCACACACAGTGTGGAGTGTGGTGTTTGGCCATCTTCATCAATCAGTCTGTTATTGCAGCTAAGGAGCATTCAGCACTGCAGCCATGGCTGCTGCCAAGCCAACAAAGATTCCAGTTAGTTCAGAGAAATAAGCATCACCAAGGTAGATCACTGCTTGTGTTCACTCTCACTTTTCTGTCCTCGGGAAAATGACCTCAACTTATGAACACATTTTCTTTGTGGTAACCTTGCAGTTATCTGACTTTTTCAGATTAAAAATTCCGGTTATAATATTGAAGGGGTGGGGAGAGAAAAGCCTTAGGCCAGATGGAATAAAATCCATTTCAAAGAATGGAAAAAGAAAGCTCCTTATCTTCACTCTGGTAGCACAGTAAAAAGGAAATTTTTGTCTTTTTTTTTTTTCCTTTTCTCTAACTGTATATACAATATATACTTTCAGTTCAGTAAAGAATCTAGACACCTTGTCCATTTTTCTCTTTCTCTGTTGACTTCATGTTTCTTTGGCTTTTATTGGCAGTGATACAAATGTAAGAAGTGAAAGGATTTTCTGGGTCAAGTCACAGTCTCCTATTATTTTGGACAGCAGCATTGTATATCTTTTCTTCTAAAATTAGGTGTCTTTTCCTTGCTCACTTCTCCTTTGGAGGGCTACATCAAACTCTTGAACGTGGAACTTAGAAATGCCTTATCTTTTCTTAGATAATTTTTTTACCCCCTTTGTTTTTGTGCCAAAATTGTCCTTTACCTTAAATACCTCTTCTTCTGTTCTGCTCTTTACTTCAGATGAGTGTGCTTCATGAGAGCAGTCCATCCTATCTCCACTCAATTTTACAAGCTAAAAAAGGTTATCTAAGTGTTCTGGGACAGGCACTTCCATTCACAACTCGATTTTGTAGCCCTCCTCAAACCATGGTAATTTTTGCCTATTTTAGCCTAGGCAAATGGATAAAATTGTCTACAGCAGTTCATATGCCACCCCAATTAACTGATCCACTATAACCATTAACTTTGGATAGCAATGACCATTTTACTGAATTTCTAAAGATCTGAGGTTAGGCTATTACTTATAGGATATTGTCACACATCTTCTGATTTTCTTCCCACCCTACCTGTGCTTCCTCCACACAGCAAATGCCCATCTTCTATTAGCTCTATCATATTTTCACCTTGACTGCTAACTGCGACAGTGTCTCGTTTTCTCCATGGCATGTTTTGTATACATGTTAAAATATATACTCTTTTTCAGATAGATTTAGTTTTCCCCACAATCTCTTTCTTGAATTTAATCTTTGCCTGATCATTTTGAGTGGATCAAAAGCATTGATTGTTATACATTCTCTGTTAGGCAATAATTAGTCACGTCCTCATGAACTTTCCCTTATGATGTGCTGAATTTTGTCAGTATGGTAATGGACTGGAATACTGAGGAATATACTAATCTGTGAGTATAACTTACTTGGGTGGCCTGCCTTGGCAAACCCCTTTCCCTTACTGCATAGTTACACAGAGACAGCAAAAAGAGGAGTGCAGGAAGGCCACTGTCACTCCACCAGCTCCAGAGGAGAGTTCAGCTGCTGGTCCTCATCCTCCCAGCTGTGGTGTCCACCTGGCAGAAAGTCGTGTCCACTGCACTGGCCACAATGGATGTGGCAACCCAGAATAACTTATTTCCTTTTCTGTCTTTCCTTTTATACTGTGTATTTGCGTGCAATATATACAACAGACTCCTAAAATACCAAGTTTTGTTAAGCGCTATCATCTGCTTATTAAATACAGGATAGCAAGGAGATCCAAGAGTCCAGCAGTTCTGTTGACAGCAGGCTTTCCATGCTGTATTGTACAAACCACTTAAGTTGTCTGGGTCTATCTGTAAGATGAGGCAAAAAGACACTTTATGATGTAAGCAAAGTAAAACAAGAAGGTATTATTGGCAAAAATTGTCCCATATAAGAGAATTGTCCATAGTGAGAGAATCTGGATGTCTGTAGCTATACATGAACAGGTGTACCTGAACCTGTCACTAAGATTTCCTAATCAATATAACCTCCAAGTTAGATGACTGACTTTTAGCTGCTTATCATTTTCAAAGATATTAAATGTTTGTTCTGAGGGATTTTTCCATGCTGGATTTCTGCTCTTAATGAGGAAATTTTCTGTTTACTACAGGTTTGAAGGAGTTATTTTTGGGGTGGTTTTTTTCTGTTTTCTGTTGAGTTATGGGCTTTTTTAATGGGATGGGGAAGAGTACAGAGAGGGGTAAACAAAGAAGATCCAAACAGCATGAACTGTGTATGAACATAACTAAAGATGCAGGTTTGGAGTGAGAAATTAAGGAATTAAAGAATACCAGTCCATTGGTACAGTGGAATTTGCAGTTTAATGAGTGTACTCAGTTGCACCCTTTGCTTTCAAGGTCTGTCTGCATATTTGCCCACAGCAGTACGATGGAGCTACCCAGTCAGTCAGAACCCTGAGGTGGAGCTTCAAGAGCTTTCTTTGAAGTGAGCACATCCAAATACACCAGAAGGCTCCTGATCTTTGAAGCTGTGTTTTACTAGAACATATAATAAGCTGGTTAGAGGTACCTTTTTAAAGAGGAAAAAAAAAGCCCCTCTGATCTGGACAGGACAGACCAAGTATGAAGACTTTAAAATAAACCTCTCTTGCCCATTACAATGTCTGCTAGAGGCAGATTATTTCCAGGAAGTTGGAAGGGCTTTGTGCAATTCTTGCTCATCAAACTGTGTGCTACTCAGACATCTGTGAATCCTCTATGGCTCAAGAGGGCTAAGAATCCTTAAACACACCCTGAAACAGCTTGTGTGTATTGCATCTTTACAGTTGTACCTTTTTAATATCAACTTTTGCTAGGACTGGGAGTGACTGCTTGTGTCAAGTAGGTGGAAATCTGCTTTTGAGGGCATAAAATATCCATTTGTAGCAGTACAGCCATTAGATCTCAACTTCACAATATCTGCATAATGTATATATTATGCAAAAGTGGCTTCAGGCAAGTGTGGATTTTTTTTTTTTTGAAGAGGGGATTCCATCTATTGACAAGAATTAAACGTATCTCTGACAAAGCAATTTCTTTTTTAAAAGTATGTAAAAGATACTCTGAGACTTGGAAGATTAGATGAGTCATCAGGGAGACAGATCAGCAGTTACACAATGGAATTAGAACAGGTGCTGAATTTAGTTGTATCATGATACACAGTTCAGTACAAGGGTCTGTATCTTCCCATATGAGGGGTGTGCATGTGTTTTGGTAAATACTGAGGTGATACTAAACATATGATTTTTCCCTCCCTGAAATGATTGTACTTGCACTGTTGAATCATTTCAGCAATGCTGAAGAAACCACCACAGTGTAGTTGTACATGTATTTTTAGAGCATGATCCCATAGACAGCTGGAGGGTTTCTTTCAAGACTGCTTTCCAATATGAAAGAAATGTCTTTAAACTGAGAGAAGCAGTTAGATGTGAAACAATTTTTTGTGCATAACCTTCAGTTTTTATTAAAGCCTCTTTTTTTGCTGCGTTTACAAGCTAAACCAGCTGTGAAAGGTGCAAGCATATAGTTTGTATTCAGCAAAGATCTGTCATTTTGTGCTTACTGCAAGGCAAATGGCTCTGCCAGTTGGGGCTACAATTTATCAAGTTGGCAGAGTGACAATTTTCATTGCTCTTGAAAATTTATCATGGATAGTCATTTTTGAAGGGTTGACTCTTTTGTTTAAGCAGGCTTTTTACATTTAGTCTTATCAAAATGGCAATTATTAATGCCATTAACCCATGAGCCAAAGATCAGTTCTGTCCCTGGAACCTTGACTATGTCTTCTTGACAAAGAGATTTATCTGCTTTTGCGGCTTCCAGGGTTCATGGGTTTAAAGAACAGATGTAATATAACAAAAAGCCATCTCCCTAAAGACCAATGAAAGCCATTTTCATCCCTGTTGTTTTAGCAGGAAAGTAGTGTTACGGGGAGAGAAAAAGGTAAAATATTAAAAATTAATTGTCAAAATTATTTTTATGTTCTTTGGTCTGACTTCCTCTCTTGTCCTTAGAGGCTTAAAGACTGACTCCCTTTGAGAGGGTTAGTAACACCCCTATAACCACAGCTCATCAACAAGGCCCTTCCATGTTGTATTGTAGACGATTCCTCAGTACCAGCTGTGAGTGGATTTAGACACTGGTTCTGTGAAGTATTAAGTGGCTCCTCAGAGACACTGAGTATCCTCACCCTCATGGCTCTGAATAGAAGGAGAAAGCGCTGTGTGCCCTGCAGGCTCAGGACACAGTGAGGAGCAGACTGTGTGCAGTCTGGTGTCCAGAGGAGTCTGGTGGGACACCATTTGTTAAACGCACTTAGTTGTCACTGTATGTATCTGCTTTTGCATTTTCCCGTATTGGCTAGAAAGGCTCTGCGTACGTGAGCTAGAGGCAGGTTGTTCCACAGTAAAAAGGAGGTATGTACATACACACTTCCACCACTATTAGAAAGAATAACTGAGTGGAGGTGTCTTAACTCTGGGCAGGAATTATCCTCTCCCCAATTTACTTAAAATTCTGTGTTCTGCTTTATGAAAAGATGGCATTTTAACATAACATAGAGTCAATAGCGACTCCTCCAGTAGTTTCTCCCTGAAGCAGGTGGGATATTTCCTCAGAGGAGAGTTGTGTGCACCTGCTGGAAGCAAGAGACCTCCCATGGGCTGCCAGTTTAAATGAGCCCTTTTCCCTGTCCAGCCCCATTCCCACAGCCAGCGCAGTGTGCCCCTGTGTCCCAGCGTGGTAGCCTCAGCTCTGACCAAAGCCCAGTGTAAGAAAATTTCATGGCATCAATTAGCAATTTGCACTATCAAATATAGGAAACCTTGAAAAGTTCACCCAATGTTATTATCAGTGTTATTATTCAGACCAGCTAGTAGATCTCTCTGGACCTTCTGGTGCTGCATTCTCACTCCTCAGCTAAACAGAAATTGCCCTTTCCTAAGTCACTAATGTTTTCCCTTTGTTTACTTATAAAGTGTCTTTTTTATGCTTATCTTCTCCACTTTTTTATAAATCATAGACTGCCTTCTGACATCAAAGTTGCTTGGATAGAATGATGTCTGCACAACACACCGAATTCAAGGAGCACACTAGCTGCAAATTACAATGATATGTTTCAGTCTTTCATCAACTTCTTCCTTAATTTTTTGTTTCATGAATAGTTTAAACAGCTGTTATGGTACTCTATTTCTCTGTCTCCATTGCTCCTTTTCTGTCCCAGTCCTCTTTTTCTCTCACAGGATCATATTTGGAATGTCTGCTATGTTTTTTCTCCTGTACATACCCTGCACAGTCAGTGAGCTCTACACCAGTTCATGGATCTCCCAATAAAGCTAATGGAGTTCTAGCTTAAATGTCAGATCGTAAAGCAAAACTATGGTAATTAATAGAGCTGAGGCCTGCAAAAAAGGGAGTTTGTAGCATCCAAAGGGAATTAATTTATCAGATATGTCTAACCTTGCATTTCTCAGAATGTCATCTGAGAATAATGCTCATCTAAACCAGAATTTGAAAAAAGTTAACAATCAATCGAATTAAGTGGCACAGGTTCAAAGAGAAGATCTTATCCCTGCAAAAGATATGGAGGCATTGCCCTTGTCTCTGAAAAGCTTTCAGCATTTGTAATGGTAAGGACTTGTTAGAAACTCAGAATCTGGATCTCTGAACTCCTGTGTTACATTTGTCCCCTTTCTCTAAAATATGTTGAATTCAAGTACCAAAAGATGAAGAACTGACAATAGTTTTGGATTCATCATCTCTTTGCGTGGCTTAGGTCTGTCTGTACTGAAAGCTGACATGGACACAACAGTATCAGACTTCATGGACTTAGGAGAAAAGATTCTGGGAGATCTTTCAGAAGGAGCAGTATATTTAATATAGAGGCAAGTCCTGGCACTGTGGATATGAGTTGCCCCCTGTTTAATGTTTTGGGATTGAGAGCTAAATAACTATGTCTTATGTCTTTTCTAGAGTAAATGATAGGGATTGTCTCTTTTGATGAAATACCATTATCAGCCTGTTCAGTGTGGTGTGGTTGGTTCTTTTTATCAAAAAAGGTTTTACTTCATATTAATTTTGATTATGGCTTCTCATATAGCTATAAAGTGTAATATTTACAAGGAATTCTTTTTCATACACAGGACAGCAAATGTCAGATTGAATAGTTCTTTGCTAAATTTCCTTTGGGCTTTTCTTAAGTGAGATAGATGTGAGTTGTTTCAAATGGTATGAGATCTTCATAAATCATATTCCACCCTTTTTCCTTGTCAAAAGCAATGTGCTCCCACTTGTCAACAGGAAATTCCCACTTTTGAGTTAGACTTTACCTGAGAGAGAGAGAGAGAGAGAACATGCACTTCTAACCAGAAAGAAGTGCATGCAGGGCTGAATATGCACTGCAGGACTGAACACCGGGGAGTTTCAGAGTAGACTTAGCTTTTTATGGAAAGTATATGGCTGGTGTTTTCATCTCTTGAAATCATCACCACAAGGATATTTGCTAATTTATTTACCATAGAATACCTCCAGGTACTTTGTCTGACTAACTAGCCTTCCTTGAATGCATGTTGGCTATACAGTGTCCCTGGTTGCTGGTTTGAAAACCAAATTAACATCTCATTCAATCTCAAAACCTTGCTGAATTTGGAAAGTCTGTAGCTCATTTCACTGTCTAGAAACACATGCTATGACACATTGCTTTCCAAGTGAATGAATGTATTCACTGCAGGCAGCAAGTACTGATCTGCAGTGATGCTTTATGGTGTATTAGAAGCTGGAGGATGAGACATCAGCATGATTTTCCTCTTACTGATGCTCTAGGTAAAAGAAGACACTGTATGTATACCTTCAGGCATTGATTTCCAAGGATCATTTCACATTCTGTGTTGTGGGAGTGGATGGAGCATAATATCAGTATGTGAAAAGAAGGTGCTTGAGAGAATCTCAGTTGTTATGGGGAGAACTCTAAATTAAGAGAAAACCCTGGGGATGACGAGGTTATACCAATGGCCTTGGGGCATCTGACTGTCAAAGGAGGAAAGGAATGTTAGAAATGTTTCACATCGGTGTTTGCACATTTGCTTCTGCTTGTTAGTGCAGCCACAGCAATGCTTTTTGGTTTGAGAGGGGATTTAGGGAGGCTGTGACTTGTTAGTGGTGATAAAATTTTCTGATCACCAAATGTATGGATATATATGAAAATCTTAGGTGAAATTCAGGCACCTGAATTGTCAATGGGGCAATTGGTTTTGGGGTTGTTGTTGGTTTTGGTTTGGTTTTTTTTCCCAGTGGGACCATAATTTCCCTCATGCTTTATTAAAAAGAAAATAGTTTCAGAAGAAACATACTGAATATGAATATGATGAGAGCTAAGATATTATACCTTTATGTACAATAATCTTCTAATTTCAGAATGAGCTTTGCATCACTTGTTGATTTGCAGGTACTTCAACTGTAGCCTGATCACCCCAGGTGACCAAATTTTGCAGGAAAATTGATAGAAATCTGTAGATCAGGTATTTAGGAACAAGAAACATATAATTTCATGCTTTAGAATGTGAATCTTGTTTATGTTTTTCCTCTTGAGATTGCAAAGAATAGCACGTTCAGTCAAGTGGAAAAGATTAGTCTTTTTTTTTTTTCCCCCTGAAAAACTCTCTAGTAGTTTTTAATTGGCAAAATCATGAGGTCTTTAGTGTCTAAGTATTTAAGCTAAATGATGTTATGGAAGCTGAAAAGTTCATGTAGGAACTGATTTTCAGTCTTGCAGCACTGCAATAAATAACTTCACATGTAATGTATTTAATGAGCAAGAGGGGTTTAAGGTTGGCTTTTTCATTGAAGTTTATGGGCATACAATTTTACCTATGGGCCTACAGTTTTAATGAACACATCAATTAACTCCAGGTATCTATGATGATTTCTTTTTTTACAACATGTACAAATGGTCAACAAATGAAATACCAATTTCATAAATTGAAATGAAGATGCCCCGTAGCCTTACCCAGCACTCATTACATTTAGGAAAATTCCTCTGTGATCTTTGGAGGGTGTTCAGGGTCATCACCGTTTCTCACATGACCATTTTGATTAACAAGCAAATAAAATTAAGTTCACTGTTTAGACAGGTATTGCAGAGGGATTTCAGCTGGCTGGGCTGCAAAAAGAAAAAGGGGGGTGGGGGTGTGTTTAAAAAGATTTTCTGATTTTTTTACTCCCCCACTTGATATCCTTAAGGGTTGGATATAAAACAGAATTTATGTGAAAACTAGGCCATAATTATAAGCCTTAACAGCACCACTTAATTGCTACTCAACATGCTACCTATCCTGTCTGCTTAAAATCTTCCCATGTAGAGTTATTGCTGGGTAAATGGTCTAATGATATGAAACATATAAATACTATTACCTGTCTACCCTTAATACTAACAGCAATCTTTTAAAAGAAAAGTGTTAGTCTGTTCAGCCCTTCAAACGAGAGCGTGTGGATACCACTGCCCAGCTGCTGCAGCTATAGCCAAGCAGGCAAAAGTGTCCTAAAGCAGCTCTTGGTAAAATATCTAATAGTTCAAATTTAATATTTACTCCTGTCTTCATTAAAGTGACTGGTGGTAGGAGGAAGCTCTCACCCCTAAAGCTTTGTCTCCATTTTGAAGGGTCTCTGTCTCTGTTGTGTGCTGTATAGGATGTCCAGGTCCCTAATAAGGATATGGGCTCATCCTAGAGGACAGAAAATCTGAAGCTTTGGTGCTAAAATACTTTTGTTAGATCTGTCTTTAGAAGCCAACCATAACTAACATTATTAAATGTATTAAACTTGGTGAGCATTTTAAACAAGGATATACAGCTATTTCTGTTCAGCTTTAATCAAATGACCTCTTAGGTTCCATAATGAAGGGTCTAAAAAGCTGAGTCTGCTTTGTGATGTATTATTCCAATTTTGCTTGTTAGCAGAGATATCTTTATTTAACTTTTCTCATTGACCAGTCACATTTACCATGAAAAATCAGAATCGTTATCTAGCAGGCCAGTCCCAAAGCCAAATAAATAGCATGGTTCAATTTGGCTTGTAGCTGCTTAGAATTGAATATACTTGAACACAAAAGTTCTGTCTAAAAAGAAGCACAGTTCTGGGCATTTGTTTAGAAACCAAAGTGAACAGAGAAAAAGTAATAGCCAGTCACCTAATGGTTTTCTCAGCTCTGGTGGAGAAAGAAGGGCTATGATTATTTCCCCACTTACAGTAAATTGTAGTAATAAATCCTGCTTGATCATTGTGCCCCTATGGCTAATGGTGGGCTGGTTTTGTGTGACCGTCACAACAAATGTATTTCCTCCAGTTAGTTATAAAATAAGACAATACAGGTCCGTTCAGGAGGAAATGTTTTGTATGGAATGAACACAGGCCTACTTGTGGGAATAAGAAAAGGCTTTCAAAACTGGAATAATTCATGATGAGAAGGTGATAGAGTACTTCCTTCATTTTAATTGGTAGGTAAAAGCTAAATACCAAGAAGATGTATTTTCCTCTCCCCAGACCTTCCCATTGAATACTGTGTATCATTTTCCATGTTCTTATCTCCCTGATACTGCCATCAGGTGCAAAATCCCTCAGGATATTGCTCAGAAAGACTTTGATATTTCTTAAATCAATTGGAATTTTGTTCTTGAGGTGTTAGTCATGTATTCCATGGAGCAGAGCAGTAACACATTTCAGTCTGACTGCAAGTATTGCCTGGCACTACCAATTTAACTAGACTTCATTTGCTGACATAAACGTAAAGACATACTTTTCTTTTGGATCAGTGTTATATGTTTCTTTTTAATATTTTTGGGTTTATGTTGAATTGACTCCAATTAACTTGATGAACAGGACAACTTACAATTCAGTCATAGAATAGTTTGGGTTGGAAGGGACCATTAAAGGTCATCTAGTCCAATCCCCCATAAGCAGGGACTTCTTCCACTAGATCAGGTTGCTCAGAGCCCCATCCAACCTGGCCTTGAATGTTCCCAAGGCCTGGGCATCCACTACCTCTCTGAGCAACCTGTTCCAATGTTTCATCATCCTTATACCTAACCTACATCTACCCTCTTTTAGTCTAAAGCCATTACTCTTCGTCCTATTGCAACAGGCCCTGCTAAAAAGTGGCCCCATCTTTTTTACAAGCCTCCTCTTCATGACAAGGGGAAAACCAGTTTGGCAAAATAAACAGTTCCTACTAAGTACACTTTGTGCTCTTCCTTTCCCTTAGTCTCACGCCTGGATCTGTGATTTCCTTGCGAATTTCAGTACTGCTGCATGAATATGTAAACTATGATAAAGATGTGCTTTCTGCTCATGTCTCAGAGCTGTGACAGGACTGCTCTGTGAAATCTTGCTGGGGTCACTGCCCCAGTTCACCTGGCATCTTGTTAACTCTTGGTACCTGCCACTTCTAAGTGGTAACTACCTCCCTAATAAAGATTACAAAACAAATGGGATGCCTCACATGTCACTCATAGGCCCGATAGTCCAGTGGAAAATCACCTATATCAGCACTTAAAGCTAATATGCCAGGCTGTTACCTGCGACTGCAGCATTGTGGGCAGACCTCGTGTTCAGCAGTCCTGCATGGATTTCACGTTCTGTTTATTCAAAATAAAGAATGTGATTAGTTGTGAATATTTATTATCAATTATTCATTGCAGTTTCCTCCTTTTAACTTGTGAACCAGAAGTTTGACTCTGGTAAAATAAGTCATTGCATGCTCTACTGTTTTCATGGAAGAAGAACTAGATGTGGTGATCCACAGTTCTGTTCTAACTGTGCCTTGATGTGTCATGAGATAATGCTGAATCAGTTAGGAGTCTGAGGTCACTGTACCTGGACATTTTCCTTAACACAATGCCTGAAAAGACTGAAAGGCTTTTAAACTGTGAGTGCTTTAATGGAGACGATACAGAATGACCAGAATGCTCAGGGAATGTTCTCCCTATAACTGCTCTGTGTTTCCAGGCAAGTCCTTGGTCCAAGTTTGAGTTCAGTGAACTTGGTGACCTTCTGACTTGTGGCAAACTCTGCTTCATCCCTTTTGGTCTTTGGTAAGGTATTTCTATCACTTTTAAGGCTTGAATGCTACTTGCAGGCTTTCTGGCCCTGCTGTGACTGTCTCCTTTCATTTCTCTGCCAATCCTATGTAGAAGATTATGGATTCATTTTGCTCAGCCCAGTCTCCATGCCTTTTTGTGGAAATTTTTTGACCAAGAAATGTGACATACAAATTAAGAGAATGCAAAATCAGTTGGAGTCCATGCTTTTAATTCTGCAACAATTTCACTTTTAGTATAACACCAATAAAATTGATGCTTTCTTTATTCTACTTGGAGTTAAAAATAAAAATGTTAGTAGAATTTATATCAGATTGTCAGAAAGCATGTGATATTTTGGTCCTTTCAGTATGCCGGGTTTCAGAAGGGGTCTTTGGATTCATCAGATAATTCCTCCTTTCTTAAAAAGATTTTGAAAAATTAAAATTGCTGCCCCTCAGATCTTTTTCCAAAGGTGCTCCCTGTTCTTTCTGTCTTCCTAACAAATTTTAATCTCTTTCAAGGTATTCATCTCATTTGGTTTCCCCTAGGATACAGAAACATTCCGTCTCAATTTGATATGAGGAAGCCCCTAAATCTTGCTATTGCAAGCCTGCCGAGTCTAATTTAATTTTTGTTCTGTTTTAATTTATTAATTCCCAAGATGAAAACCATAATACAAAGGACGAGCCAGGGCTGCAGTTAAGTAATAGAGAACCAAAACTGAAAGAAAAACAGTATGAGCCATTCTTTTATTGTGAGAAGACAAATAATTTCATCTATTTCCTGACATAAAAGACGAGAAAGGAAGAGCAGAGTCTAACAAATAACACAAAGAGGAGAAAGAGCAGAATGGAGTGAAAATTTTCCAAATGTCAGAGGAAATGAAATAATGAACTTTAAAGGAAGCAGCACCCATTTTGTTCAGTAGAGCTTTCTCTCAAAGCTGTCATGTTGGGAAAAATGGAAAAGCTGTGAAATGAATTTTAAACCTGGTTTTGTTGCAGTTTGGATTTCTTAGAGCTGTTGGCAGCAGGTGTCTTTTCTTAATATTCATTATTCATGTAGCCTCACATGCATTTCAGTTTATAAATGAAGAGGTATACAAGCCTTTCTCCGCGGCATTATATAGGTGAAATATATTACTGCCTTTGAGCTGATAATGCCATAGCTGGAGCTCGAAGGTTATTTGCCTGCCACAGCTGATAGACAGTCGAGTTGCAAATAAGTTTTATTTTGATGAATATACAGATGACCAGAGTTCCTCGATATGTCTTTATATTTGACTGGACTATAATATATTAATATTATTCTGAAGTCTCTTCCTCAAATCTCAAAAAAATCAGTCACACAGAAATAAGTTTCATTTTCTGTCATAATTTTCCACTTAAAGTAATGTGCACATGCCTAATCCTGTTAGTTCCTGGGAGCATCAGCTCACACTTGGCTGGACCTTGAGGTCCTTAGTCTTTGTTCAAGCCACGTCCCACTGGCTTCTGTGTAAATCTTGCCTGAGCCAGGACTGAGGTAAAATTGAACTCCCAATCTTGTGCCACTAAAAGCAGTACAAAAGTTTTGTCTATTCATCTCAGCAGGAGCTGAAGCACAACTCAGTTGTAAACCTTAGAATTTTACCCCTTAACACCAATGGAATTGGAAGGTACAGCAGCTTGTGATGTCTGTTATTTAAAAATAGAGCCAAAACCACTAAGTCATTTCTCAGTGTGTTGCATTTTAAAGGGGCAAACTCCTCCTGGACTGGAGCTGCTGTAACTCACATGCTGGGAGATCCCTACATGAAGAAGGATAGTTCAAAAGATGAAAGATTGAAGGATTAAGTTCCTAAACCATTACCAGAGGAGTTTTATTTATATACTTAGGTCTCCATTTTGTAACAGTTTGATAATGAATACTAATAGAGCAAACAAAGTGAGTGCAGATATGTTCAGTTCTTGGCAATTCCTGTTGCATTTGAGCAAGGGGACACAGATAATCTTTCAGAACTCTGAGTTTTGCATAGTTAGATTTATAAATCCTTCTGTATGAGGTATATTCTGAAAGCTGCTGAAATAATTCCAAATACTGGGCTAGGTCCTATTTAGCCTTTTCTCCTCCTAATTTGCATGGGGTTTGGTAACATAAGGAATAGACTTCTTGTATTAGCCCAAAGATTTTAGTGAGAATAATAGATTAAAAATTGGAGCAACTATCAGAATAGGTGTAAGGAGTTACTGTGCTGTTTCTGATGAGTTCGTGCCAATCTGAAGCTGTGCTGGATAATTTTTTTTTAGCTATGTGTTCTTGCTGCCTACATGACCTACTAATTGTGAGAGTATGTGTTGAGCCAGGTCAGCTCCACTGGGCCATATGGACCATGACCCTTCTAAAAAGGTGATTACTTTTACTCCACAGACTTTCTTCTCTTATTGAGCAAAAGCTTTGTTAAGAGAGAGGCATGAGAGAGGTGGTACATTAGTCTAGTCTTTTTCTGCTGCTTGAAATTGAGCAAACATAGACCAGAGTTTCCAATCTGCCAGTTGAATTTTTGCTGATTATTCTTTCCCTACAAGAAACTCAGCAGAACATAAAGTGATCTTTAACTCTTCCCAAACACAGCCTTCTGAATACACACTTAATTTCCTGTTATATTTCCATGGCTGAATTTGTACAACCCTTCTATGTCCCTGGGAACACTGCATGGAAGTTCAGAGCAACTGTACGTTGTATTCACACTCCCTATGGATCCAGTGACTGACCCTCTACATATGGACAGGAGATGGTTATACAGAGGTACTCAAACAGCTCGGTTTATTCCAAAATGGAAATCCAGTTCTTCACATCTACTAGGTGTCCATGAAAACATCCAGGAACAGTCTGAGGGCTGCTTAGTTTCAGACTGGGATGCCAGGGCACAATCAGAGATACAAGTACTGAACAACTGAGGATTCAGTGAATCCTTGGACATGCAATAACATTGTGTACACTCTTCATCCTGGGGGTTTATTCCCATGAGTGAATTTGCCTGTGTTCAAGCAGTTGCAAGATGTGAGTCTTTAAACGGGACAACTTTCTCTGAGAGTATGCAGTCATGAATAAGGACTACTTACAGGTCTTTTACGGTTCTTCTAAAGATACCTGTTTGTCAAGGTTAGAATTGCCTATGATTTCAGTGCAAAATATGAATTCTCAAATGCTAAAAGGCTCCTGAAAGTGGCTGAAACAAAAACATACACATTGCAAGAAGTAATGAAATAATAGCAGTTAAAAAGTCTCCAATTAAGCAACTGTTCATTTTAAGCCCAGCAAATTAGGAATTTTGAGACTTTATTTTGAGAAAACTGAAAACTATGTTTAATATTAAGCTACTTCGAATAGCCCTAAATCTCTGAGCTTGACAGGCCATGCTGCTTTTGAACCCTGGGACTGCTCAGCATTGCTGCTAGTAGACTGAATATATCTGAGTGCTTGGGCTGCTGGATGAACTTTCCAGACAGGAGCAAGATTCTGTTGGAATTAAAAAAGATAATTACATTGCTATAAAATTGTCCATTGCATTAAAACAATGCTGAGTTTCAGTTCTGATTTTGAGCTTGCTGAAATGGCACTGCTGCTAGCTGCAGGCTCTGTTGTGTGCATCAGCCTTTCTCCTGAGCCAGTTGGAGTCTGGTTTTAACACATTTTCTTTACATGGTGTGATTGCACCATTTCAACCAGAGTAATACTTTTTTTCCCACTCAGAACAAGTTACATGGTTTTCCTGAATTAGAAGTGGAAGTGGCAGTGCCATCTCACAAGTTCATTTTGTTCAGTTATAATTAGGGGATTGTGAAGTAGGTGGTATTATTCTGTGTGTAAGATTAAAGTTGCAGTGCAAAGAGTTGCAAGGTGGTTCAATAAGGTGCAATATTTTGTAATAAAATTCTGCTTATATTAGCTTTCATGAATATATTTTGTAAATGTTAACGACTTTTTAATGCATCTTCCAAACAGTATTACAGAAATATTATAAATATTTTAGTCTATTTTTTTGATTACCAAAACTACAGTTATAATTATGTATCAAATGACAGCTTCTCTACCTTGTAAAATACAGAAGCAATTGTCGTCACATCACGAGTCAGTTAGCAGTGCTTACTGTCAGAAGTCTTACATTCCATGTTTGTGTATGATATTCAGCCTCAAGGCAAATATTGAACAGAAATATGTTGGTTCTGATGTTGAATTTTTATGATTCAGAAAACAGTGTCAGAGTTGACTATAAGGACATGACTATTACTTCAGCATGAGTGAAATCTGTTGAGCAAGAGTATAAGTGACGCCTTTGATTCTATAAATCATTTGCATCTCAAAAATAAAAAGAGAACAAGGGTGGAACTGGAAAGAGTGCTAATTTATTCATGGTGATGAAAGGAAAGTTAAAGCATAAATAGATATGAATGTGACATTCCTTTGCAGTGCCATTTTGGATTGATGAGAGTAGTTTAAGGATCTCTGTGTATTTTCAGTTTGTATGGTTTTAGTCTTGTTTTCTTTTTTTTTTTTTAATTAGCCTATTATCTTAAAACTGTTGTATTATGTTGGTATGTAACCTTTCTAGCAGGCTTTAAAAATATGGAGTTTTATTATTTACAGACAGTTTCTATAAATGAAAGAGTTGAAGCAATGAAGTGAACTGCTAAAGCTCGTTCATAACACTGTGAAGAAAAAATAATTAGCTGTTGGTTCAAAGACAGAGGAAGATTAATTAGTTTGTGAAGTCATGATTTTGGAGAACAAATTACCATGGAGAGAATGAGTTTGCAACCATTCAGTTCAGGAACAAAGCTTTTATATTGACCTCAGAAACCTAGTAATTGTGTCAGCTTAGCATTTCAAAATATGCAGAGAACTCCATGACCCACAGTCAGCAGAGAAGTCAGCTGCGTGCTGTGAGGTGATTCTGCTTTCAGAGGCACAAAGTCTAGTTAAGAGCTTACGTTTGCATCAGAATTGTGTAGGGGCACGTGCAGAAGGTGGAGCTCTTCACTGGAGCTCGTGGCTGGTGTAGCACAGACATTTGCAATGAATCTCCTCATCAGGACTAGGAATTTTTACTGCTCTATCAAAGCAAACAAAAGTAGTACTTGTCCTCCACCAGAAAAGTTATGAAGTGACCGATGTAACTTATTTCAGACTGAGCGAATAGTAAAAATAAAGTTAGAATTTTATAGAAGACCTTTTATGAAATACTGTGTATCAGAAATAAAATAAACATGAACTAAGGGACTCCCAAGAGTAAAAAAAGATTTTAAGATTTTAGCTAGACCATGCTATCCTGACTAGATTAGCTATTGTTATTTTCTCTTAATTATTTCAGCGTTTCACAAACATCTGGGGTTTTTTCGAGGGAACTAAAGACATCTTTCCTTTTACTTCCAAACACAGAAATCCTTTGGTAGCTACCTCTCAATTTGTTTCTTTTCAAAATGATGTTGATTTTTGTCTTTGTGCCAGGTTTCTTGCCACTTTATCACTCCAGATACTGATGTCCTTTGGTAGAGAACATGCAGTAATGTCAGGAACAGGAAGGGGTAAAGGCAGTAACAAAGGTATCCTGAAACAAGGGGTTCCTTTGATAGGACGCACTAATTTCCTCAAAGAAAAATTTAACATCTCCACTCTTTATTTTCACAAGTCTTTTGATAAATAGTGGGGAAGCTTAAGAGGGAAATATCCTGTCATCTTTTAAGCCCAGCCAGCAACTCCGCCCCACAAAAACCACTCCCTGGCTCCCCCTCAGGAGAATGGGGGAGAGAATTGAAGTAAAGTAAAAAATTCATGGGTTGACATATGAAGACAATTTAACAGGTAAAGCAAAAGCCACACACACATTCAGAGCAAACCAAGGAGTTCATTGACTACTTCCCATGGACAGCATCCCCAGGACAGCAGGGCTCCAGCACATGTAATGGTGACTTGGGAAGACAAGCACCATCACTCCAAACAGTTCTCTTCCTCATCTTCCCCAGATTGATACGCTGAGCATGATGCCATGTGGTCTGGGATATTGCCTGGGTCAGCTGGGATCAGATGTCCTGGCTGTGTCCCTTCCCAGCTCCCAGTCCATCCCCAGCCTCCGTGTTGGTGTGGTGGGGTGTGGTGAGGAGCAGCAAAGCTTCACTGTGTCAGCAATAACAAAAACATCCCTGAATTCCAATGGTGTTTTCAGCACAAATCCCAAACCCAGCCCCATACCGACTACTAGGAAGAAAATTAACTCCATACCACCAAAGCCAGCACATCTCCAAATGTCGGCTTGTCTGAAATAACACCCTGAGCACTTCATCACTTTTAAAAATAGAATAGTCCCTGCAGGCTGAGGAAAAGAAAGCTTTCCATCACCCGTGGTTTGCCTTCTAAGAAGTAAGGAACTAACCCAATTCAAGAGAGGTATATGCTACACAGTATGCTTGCCAATTTAACCCATTAGTGGCAGTGTGTGGCAATCATCTGTCAGTGCAGGATGGGTAATCCCTAACAACTGAACCTTGATTCTCCAGCAGTGTAGGCATTGCCCTTTTTCCAGATATGGAGGCTCTTCACTTCCTTCTTGATAAAAGTGGCTGTGGTGTGCTCTGTTTAGAGGGAGAGGAGGTGGTCAAACGGGACCAGTAAAGAAGACTGTGGTAATACAGAGGTTAAAGGGTGAAGAAAGAAAGATAGTTCAGATTCTTTGGAAACTTTTTTTGTGATCATTTTCAAAGAGATGAATAAGCCCAGAGAAAAGAGAAACAAAAATAGTAGGGATTAAATTTTTGTACTATAGGCAGATCAGTCTTTTGAGTAGTATTTGCTGCAAAGCAATATAAAGGTCCTTCCTGGCCCTTCATCTGGTTTCCTGCACTACTGCAGCCTCTGGGCAGCTACAGTGTGACTAGGAAACAGACACTTCTTGTCATTCAGCACTTCCACAGCTCAGACAGAAGCAGGGCTGATTCAGCTCTGTGTATTCATGCAGGTGCAAAGTTCTGTTTTCAAATTGGATTTAGTTTTCTAAATCCTTTAACTTTACATAAAGCTCATTTTCCCAAATTTAAATGTCACCTTTGTTGATTAGGCTTGCACTCCTAAGAAACTTGAAGTATTTAGTCCTAGTGTCCATATATTTGGCAATACTGATGGATATTTTAGCAGGAGAAATAATAAAGGCAAGTTTGCAGACATGTTTTTTTTTTTATGCTAAACTCCCACCCACATGTACTAGCAGGGATTTATAGAAATTATCTTCATAGTAATCTACCTGTGCAACCTAAAGTAATTAATCCAAGGGATGACAATTTAGATGAGAATCCAGGCAATTAGTCCCTTTGTGAATTTTCTGATAGTTACATATCAATAAGAAACCTGGATAAGACAAATAATATTAAATAGACCATATTTGATAAAAACAGTCAGAAGGTAATGACTGCCTTTGAAGTGTCCACCTTGAAGAAAGCTTTGATCCTTAATGTGTCATATCATTTAAAAGGGTGATCCAGCTGATGTAATTAGCTAAGTCCTGTTTGAAGCTGTGTGCTGGTTTGGGTGTCAGCCAGCAGATGAATGGAAGTGCTGCTTTCCTCTTTCACTGTATGTGACCTTACATACCAAACATCAGCCTGGACATGTCTGAAACTTCTTTGCAATGACCTTAGTGCCTTGGTGTTCCAGTGCCTTGTACAGCCCCACATCTTATGCTGACTATTCTCTTTACTACAGTAAGTTTTAATAATCCAAAATGTCGCATGTGTTTAGTATGTTGAGATGGACTTAATACTAGTCTTCACATTGGCTTGTTTTCCTTTCCAATAGAGAAGTACTACCCAGTCTAGTAAACATCTAAATATGTGATTCAATGCATTTGGGGGTTTTCCAGCTGGATGTTGTGGGGCTGCTTTCTTGATATAGCTTTGTAAGAAGACTGAATTAATGCTAAGTGCCTCTATTGTGCAGAGTTCTCAGTGATTTCATACTCTGTATACGTGTGTGCATGTTTGAATTTTTTTGGAGATGTCATCTGGGACAAACATGTGATGGAGCCTGATATTCCAGCTCCTCTTCCCAGGATTGTTAATGGGTTTTACCTCAATGAATTAGAAGAGGAGGGACCACAACATGGAACAGCCTCTTCCTCGCTAGTCTTTCTATCTGTTCCCTGTTGGCACTGTGAGTCTGGTATTCTTTTGGATTCAGTGTTACGGTCTTAATAGGGGTTGCAAGTGTGTGGTTACCTGCGGTTCCAGAAAATCTCACAGGTCTAATGGTTACGAGATTCTTGGGAAGGTAAGAGATGAGGATCTGAATCCCATTGGGCTATGAGGAAGGATATGAATAATTTTGTTTTTTGGATCTTTGGATTGTACTTCTGGGATCGATAAACTACCATCCAGAACTTATGACATCTGTTGTATATGGCTTTTTGGCTTTTTTCTTTTTTTGGTCGCTAACCTGTTTCAATAGCTAGTAAAAGGGCCTTGTAGAAGAAAAGTTGGATCAAACCCATTTGTCTTTTCGAAAGAAACACTGGCTAATGTACTTATAAATTCATTAGAGGGATGAAAATTGAAATCAGGAGAACATGCCTGACAGAAGGGCTCTGTTGTTAGAAAGGGTTTGATTTTTGTGAGGCGAAGCAAAAGTTTTAAGTAAGCGAAGTTTCTTAGAGCAAACTGAAAGCTGTGGGGATGATTATCATCTCACAGGGGCTTTATGAAGATGACAGTTATGGGAAGACATCTGTTAAAAGCATGCACCAGAGACCCTTGTGAGCAAGGAACAGAAGTTTCTGTGCTCGGAAGGTAAGGAGCCACACTGACTAAAATAAATAGCAGGACAGATGTGCCTGAGAGAACCTGTGATAAATTACATTTTTATCTGTCAATTGTTGTTTGATATGTTCTAGAAATTCTGGTAAAAGTTAACTGTGTAAAACAGGCAAGTAAGGCCACTTCTTGAGTTTAACTCTGATTCCTTCAAGAAGAAATAATTGACATGTAGACTGGGAGAAAGCTGTCTCAGGTGCAGGTCAGATCAAAGTGACTGGTAGAAATGTGGGTATGCAAGCCAGGAAGGTGGGAAAATCATTCCAGTTCTACACTGTGGATATGGAAAGGGACCACAAATTAATACTAGTACAGTTATAAAGGACACGAGTCACTGTGCAAAGGAAACAGTGGGATCTACTTGCCTATTCTGAAGTCTGTGTAGGCCCAGGTGGCCCACAGCTCCTTCTCCCAGAAGGGCACAAATCACTAATTAATCTGGCTTTGGCTCCTTTTGGTGTGTGCAGGTTGGAAACTTTGCATCTGGCTCCTCTTATCTCTGTGTGTGGCAAAGCAGCAGCTGGAACTTATCCCATGGTATTGTCAGTGCTCATCCACTGATAGTCGGAATCCTTTCGCTTGCTCCTGTCAGTGTCTGCAGCAAACAGACTGGGAAATCAAGTTTCTGCTTAAGGTGGTTTCCATAATCCTGTATTTATGTTTCAGTTTGGGGAATTTTATCTAAGGAATCCTTTTGCTGAATTATATTTACCTCCTTTTGAAACTGTGCTTGATCTGTAATGTAAAATATTAAACAATTATCCTCAAAGGAGGAAAGAAAATTTGCAGAGAAGCTCTAGAGATTAGACTAAAGTCACATTTTTGTAATTTGCCCTGCCTTTATCCTGTCATCTTCTTATTATTTTATATCTTGTGTCATTAGGTTCATAATTTTTGGGATTTTTTATTTTTAATAGAAAGCTAGGATGGAGAAGCTAGCTATGCTTTTTTGTTGTTTAACCTCCAAGGATGTTTAATTTGTTTTACAGGATAAATATATGACAAGTAAGAACTGGAATCATATTGCATTATATTTCTTGATCTTTTTACAAAATAACATCATACACTATTTTAGATCAACAGTATCAGCTCTTATTCTGGAATCACTGATGTCTACAACACAAATCTCTTCCACCATTTCAAAAGCACACTACAATGTGTTTATTGTCAAGTGAAAACTAACCTACAGGACCCCCCCATAAATGTTGAAAGAGATTATGCATCCAAACTGTAATGTCTAAATCTGAATGTTAGAAGAAATATGGCAGCAAAAGATCAAAAATATCTGAAAAGATGAAGAACTAGTGCACAGATTGTCTAATCATCATGTTTTAGATAAACAAACAAACAAAAAAAGCATATTGGGTAGAAGATTTTTTTTTCTAAGTCCTTGGAGTCCATGACTCCTGAGATTTAGTTTGTAATAACTTTTTCAAATTGCTCTGATGAATACCTGACTTGTTGAACCCCAAGGTAGGTCTGTGTGCATGCAACAGCAGTGTGTTAGCACTGAAAGTTTGAGAGCTTCTTTAGGAAGTTTAAAATGAAATTATAAAATTGCAGTTCTCTAATATACCAGATTTATTGCTCTTCCTTTTCCCTTGGGTGGTAGGCAAAGACAGTTCTCTTTCATGGCAGAAGTTCTCAGGTGAGACCCACGGCCTCCCCATCACTTGACATTCTTCATACATCTTTAAACATGATTGTACCTACAATGACTTGACATACAATTATGTTGGTTCTTGCATCACTCACAGTGTCCCATCTGCTTTGTTTGCCCTTTGAGTCTGGCTTTGACTTCACATGGGAGAGCAGATAGATACTTCAGTGGAAATTTTTAAATCCCAGGAGACTTAAAACGCTTGTCATTCCTATCTAATTCCTGTTCTGTAGGGAATATACACTGACCATGGAGACCTCCTCTCTTCAACAGTGTGCCAGTCAACTCAATGTTTATTCTCCCTCTGTCTCTTCCAACATTACTCCTTTATGTCCTATTTCATTACACTAACAACATATTAGTTTTAATTAATTCAGTTTTGATTTGACTCTTTACAGGTATCAGTTTTTCTATCTCATCTTTTCCTTTGTGACACCTGCATACCAGAGAAACTTAGATTTTTTAACCACAATTTTATTGTTTAGCAACCACTACAGTGTGAGCTAGGAGTTCTCTTAGACCTCAAAAAGAACATTCTAGTCTTGGAGGGCAACATTTTGCAGCAATAGTCGTTAGAGAGGAAAAGGTGTTACCGCATTTTCTTAATGAGGAAATAACATTTCAGCATGCTTAGTTTAATTCCCTATTGGTTTGATAGCAGTGGAGTGATCCACTCTTGCACTTGCCATCAGCAAATCCATGAAGTTGCTAATTAGGAGAAGATTTACAGGTAGGGGTAACATCTTTAATTAGACTAAGTGTAGTTGGGAAATAAAAAACAGATAAGCTCTCAGGCACATAAGTAGTTCTTGAGGTCTGAAAGAGAAGAAGGAAACTTCAAAGCAAAATTCAAGTTGGAAGCAACTGCTCTGACTTAATTAAAGAATGACCTACAAAATACTTCTGAAAGATAAGCCTGGAAACTCAAATTCATAACTTAGCAAATACCAAAAACTATGGACTCACTAGAAATAGTTTTTCTTGTCCATTACAGCCTATATCTATATATATAGACCAATATATACATGACCTTCCACCCTTACTCCACCCCACCACCCTTGCAAAAACAGATTAAGGTGTTATTACATTAAATTTTTCTAGCATTCTTTACATTCTATTGAGCTCCTCATTTATTTAGTAAAATGGTGCTTAATAATAAACATTACTGTACACATTAAATATTTCTGCTCCTTTGTGTAGTATGAGCAATGACTGCATTAAACAGTTGCTATACTTTCTGAAATGTAATATGATGAATCAAAGCACTTTCAAGGGTACAGTAAGAGTTTCAGTTTTAAGGTCTTACTGCATAAATCTATATACCTGTAAATGACAGACTCAATATATGAGGTCTCCTTATTTGTGATACTCAGTTTCTTTCTGCCGTGAAGTGATGGAAAAAGAGAGGCAGAATCATAATCATATTCAATATGATGAGACGTCTGACAGCCCTGAGCATCTACAAGTAGCTTTCAAAATCCAGAGAAATTATTTCTCATTTCTTTGCATAAACTGTCTTGATATGAAATGCAGAGCTCCTGATATGTGTAACTGAGCACAGTACAAGGCTATACTGCAGAAATGGATATAGCAGAGAAATCCCATCCCAGCACTGTCTTACATGGAAGAGCGCACTGATTTGCAATCATGTGAATCAAATCAAACTCTTGTTTCTAGTAGAAACGTGGTGTGACGATGTCTGTTATGAGCATGAAATTTCTCCAGATTAAAAAGCAAGAAGCCAAGCCCCTGTAAGGGTTATAAGGGAAACAGTGCATTTTATTTAAATGGGGCTTTTTTTATACTTGAAAACACCCACCTAAAGAAAGTGAAACACTTTTCCTAAACTGTTTACCAGCAACATCTGGAAAACAATACTGTAAATTTAGTGTTATTTTTAAAGCAGTGTTATTAACTAACTTTCAAAGAAGAGGTCCATTAGTCTATTTAGATGAGACTCTTAATAAATTCCTCCCAAGCACAGTTTGTTCCATTTTTCAGTATCAGTCACATAAGTGATCCAATAGTTACACTTACTGAGAATAAAATTTGCCATCAAATCTTGAAGTATTATGTACCAGGCTGCAATTTATTCTTGTAAAAGAACTTGATGTTTTCTCAGATTCCTTAGTTCTGGCTCATGTCTCCTCTGTCAAAGTCATTGTTGCATAGTCAAAGTGACTCAACTAAATGTAATGCCATTTTGGGGAGTAGGTGTTTGGCCTAGTCCATCTGCCAGTCAGCTGGAAAGTCTCTCATTGCTTTGTGGTTTGGTTTTTCTTTTTTTCACCACTAACCTTTGGTAAGAATAGCAAGGAAAAAAACATATTACCAACTACTTGAAACATATGTATATATCCTTAAATTCTGGTTACTTTCAGATGAGAAATTAAAGTGGGATTTAAAAATAGTTAGACATGTGATCTACGGAATTTCAATTGAACCATTTTTGACTGCATCATGATACAAAGTAAAATAAAAAGTATAATAGTGTATATATACACAACATACACATATATTCCACTGTGAAGGTACAAGCTGTTATGCTCAAAACAGAGCAAGTTTTTCAGCCAAGAATTTCTGCAGATTATTTGTACAATATGTGAAGTTCATCAGCACTTGCTACAAAAGTTAAAGTTGAAATAAATCATGAAATAAAAAAAAACAAACCCACCATAAACTGGCTGATCTCTAAAACCTCTGACACAACATACATAAAACCCAGCAGCCTTCCTGTCTCTCATCTCCTCCCAAGATCCCCAAATGGTACTTTCTGACACAACATTCTTACCAAGGTAAAAACTTCTATTAATAATGAACATCTCCTTACTTCCAAAAACCTAGAGGAATATTTCTCTGTAATTCTCTGTCAAAAATAATAACTGTCTAGGAATCAGAAGCAGAGAAGAAAATAGCTTGTAGTGCTGTGAACATTTTGATGCTTGCTCAATTCTCTAATCGTAATTCAGTGCCTAAGGTCCAGCATAAAAATGTATTCTTTGACCAGTTTCTGAAGGGGGGAAATCATTCGGTTTATGGTTTTTATGAAATTCATTGGCTTAACTACAACCTAAGCACAATGATAATTCAAACACAGCTATTTTAGCTTCCAGGGTTTTTTTTAACTATGTCCTAGGATTATTGCCAGGTAGAGAAAATAAAAAGAAGAGGGTGTTTTGCATGCAAATAATAAGGTGTAGCCTATTCTTTTAAAAGACAGTATAAATAATTTCTAAAATAGCACTTTAAAGTTAATATATTGGTACTGAGACAAGGTGATTGTTGCAATAAACATGCAGCATTCTTTCTGTGTTGGATTTGGGTTTTTTTGAGGAATTAGGATTTCACTTTGGGGCTACAGGTTGAGTGTCAATTTGAAACTACTGATTAGATGCTGGAAGAGCTGTATTATTTTTTTCCCTACCCAAAGTTTTTCCTCACCCAAAATTAGTGTCAAGATGAGCAACTGAGCCAAGCTGTTCTTTAATTCATGTTTCTTTTCAATGAAATGGCCAAGATAAATGTCTCACAGGTCTGGGAGATTCAAATTCTGTAAAACAGAATTACCCAGCGGATATGCTTATGGAAATTTAGTATAAAGTCTTTTATTTGTGTGTATTTTTGCATATACTTTGTATGCCATGTAGTTTGTGAAATTCAGACTCGTGACTACGGTAGTTAGGGGATTCAGATTGTTTTTATCATCCGCATAAGTGTTAAAATGCCAGAGAGGATGGAAGTGTTTTGAGTACTAGAGCAAGTGGCAATCCAGCAGAAGTGGTGGGGAGCTCAAAATTGGCCAATGGTGCAAATACTCACAGCCGGTGCTTCCACCAGCACTGTCCTCCTGTTACCACGCGGGAATCCTTCCCCTGCCTGCCTGGAGGCAGCTACTGCACCTGGAGTGGTTTATCAGCACATTCTCCTAAGCACACTCTGCTGCCCTGTGTGGCGTGAAAACTCGGAGGGAATACTGGTTTCAGTGCTGGGACTCCTGAACCAGTTCATGCTCTCCTCCTCCATACTGGGCACACGCATGTTCATTTGTTGAGAGAAAATATCTGACAAAGGCTGGGAGTGTTCTGCTGTAAAATACTTCATGTTTTGTCTTTGATATTATTTATGCAGTTGATGACGTACATTTTTTTCTTGCTATGAAAGGAAATAATATTTTTTTATTTTTATTGCTGTTTCCCACAAAATAGGGCTTTTCAATCACACTCTGTGTGTTTGGTTCTTTGACTGGTTGGCCAATCTTTTATATCTGACAGAGGCCTGGAAGTAGCAAAGAGTTCAACACTGAATACAGGTTTCTGGGTGAAAAAGAAAGACCCAATTAATACCCAAACTTATTAACCCCAGAGCTAATTAGTTTTTCTTTTATTAAACAACAGGAGCTTCCTATGGAGATTTGGAAACCAGGCTTCATTAGTTCTGCTGCTCACACATCTACTTGTTTACCTCTGGTAACAAGGAAAGGAACCTTCTTTAGGATTGGAAAACAATAATTTGCAGACAAAATAGGAGGAAATTATTTGAACTAATGATGAAAGATGAATGAGGGGTTTTGTCTCTGTATCAGAGCACTGTTATGATTAAAGTAATTCAAATTCAGTCAGTTTGAAATTGCTAGGCTGGTCATGATGTTGGTTTGGTTATCTTTATATTAGTAGGCTAAGTAAATAATTGGAGCACAAAAATAATCTCAAGCCCAAGGAAATCTAAGTCTGGAGTTCAGAGGTAAACACTTTCATGTCATTTAATATAAATGGGAAATCTGTTCCAGCAAATTTAATCTAAAGGTCAGTCACATCAGGGAGTTAAATAGAAAACCAATCCAGACTTACCCTTGCCTATCCTGAATTAGAAAAATAGTCATTTATGTAGTAAATTGTCTAGAATATTTGGAATTCCACTGACAATTCTTTCTTTGAATAACCACCTATTTATGAAGAAGTTTGAAAAATATCTCACTAATTAGCGAGGTCCATTGTATCACCTTAATCTGAGTTCAGTTTTAATTCCCTTGCATCATTTCTTCTCTAGCCCGAAGCCTCCCTTCATAGCCCCAGTTTCTCAAGTCACCATAATGTGAGTACCCTATTTGGAGCCTTGAGATTTTCAGGTTATCCCTATTTTAGATGATTTTGGAGGCTTATAAATACACCTCAGGTAATGCAGGACACACATTGCTCAATCGTTTCCACTTGTGAGGAAGGATTGCATTTCAGGTTCCTTAATAAATACCAAATTTTTCAAAAGATTATAATTAAGTGCTTGTCAGTGCACAGTAGGTTTGATCTCACTTTACACTAGCTCTGTGGAGTTGTTTAGTGGACAAAAGGGGTGTGAAATGGTACCAGAAACATGAGAATGCATTAAGTTTATATGAGCCAGATAAAATTATCACACATGATAAAAAAGTGTCTTGTGAAGAACCCAAAGCAGACTGATAAATTTGAGATGAAGAAGAAACGGAGTTTGTTCAAGGGTACTTGAAAGCTTATTGAATTCTTTTTGAATAATGAGTGTAAAAAAATTGCTGGTTGAAGCATGGTCCAAGTATTGAATCAAAAGACTTGCTACAATTCCCATTGAACCCACAGCCACTCTGTCGCTTGTCACTTAAGAAACATTGTCATACTAGATAAAACACATCTTGTTCCTTCTGAGTGATAAGAATAATTCAGCTAACAGGGATTTTGCCTCCTTGGGCTTTGTACAGCACCTGGCACGCTGAGCTACCCTGAGAAATCATACAGGCACATCGAGCCTGAGCTGCTTTCCCTTTCTTGTCAACTTCCTAGGGCAGTGAGGGGCTTTGTCCTTGGTGCATTTGCTTTCATTGTTACAGCGACACTGATGTAGATGCTTCTTTATGGGTGTGCATGTGTTAAGAGACTCATTTATTGGACTACATTGGGGTTCTATATACTTAGTATTATAAAATGTTTCTACTTCATTTTTTTATTGGCTTTAGAGACTAGCACTTCTGCAAGGTTTCTTAGCATCATTTCACAGCTTTGTGTTAGGATGGACTTTATTGATAGCTTAGAACTTGAGCACAAAAATAGTTGTAGACCTATAGCTGAGAGTGATGAGGAAGTTTTTACATCTCAGTGTCGCTTCAGTCAAACCATTCATTTGTCTAAAATATTGTAACACCTATAATTTTTATTTCTTCCTTCCAGGAAATATTAAGATTCTATTTTATTGTGTAAGAAGTATTTGTTGCCCTAATTCATTATTGGAAGGAGATGTAAACATTTTCAGAAGGTGAAAAACAAGCTCTCATAGACAGTACATCAGCAAATGTGAATGTCTGACCATACAGATATTTTTTAAGATACATATTATCTGCATTGCTCCTCTGACAGAGTGAAAAATGTTTAAAATAGGCTTTTCAAGGCATGAAAACAGTTTGGGATTTGCTTTCCTGTGAAGATGTCTTTGAACACAGCATTTAATAAAACAGCAAAATACTTGATTTCTCCTGAAAGCTCTTCTACCTTTTCTCACCAGTGAAAAGGAAACTTTAAAGTTATAACTTGTATTTTACTACTGAACCTGTGTTTGGGGAATGCGGCACTTTTGCAGATTGCAGACAAAGGAGCTTTTTATTCTGAGCAGTTCAAATTTTACTTAGACTTTTCCTAAGTGCACACTAGAGTAATCGGAGGCAGCTTGTTGGAATTGGTCTTGGAAAACAATTTTAGTGTGTGCTTGAACACTTAATTTTCTCCCTGATTTATGATGACTTTATTTATCTAGGCAATTTCAATAATTTGGGGGTAGTGTCCTTAATGACTGATATGGAATTCCTAACAGAATTGTTTGTGCTTTGTCATCTATAAATATCCATTGGTCATTTGCAATGAAATGTTGATTTAACATTTTGTTACTGAAAAACAGGCTCTAGCATGATGTATTTTGCACATTGAACTCCTACATTTTACAGTGCTCAAATTTATAGGACTTGTCATAATTAATTTAATGGTATTTTAGTGCTCTTAGCCTATGCTCAGCCAAGAGAAGTTGAAAAACATGACATTTGTTGTCTACTTGCTGCATGAAATGGTTCTCTGGGAACCTCTTAGCACTTAAAGAACCACAGAATCTGCTGAGTTGGAAGGAACCCACAAGGATCATTGAGTCGAACCCTCTCCCTTGCACAGGACCATCCCCAAGTCACACCATGTGCCTGAGAGAATAGTCCAAACACTTCTGGAATTGTGTCAGGCTTGGTGCTGTGACCAGTGCCCTGGGGAGACTGTTCAGTGCCCAACCACCCGCTGGAGGAAGAACCTTTCTCTAAATATCCAGCCTGTGGCACTGATTGGGTTGGCCTGTTCATGTGGATAATGTTTATACCAAGAAGCTGATGCTTTTATGCATTTCTGTGTGTATAACAAATATGGGACACAATATTAGAGAAATTTCCTCCTGGATTACATTTCCGAGCTATGTTCAAAATAAAAGAAAATTATCCCTATTTTTCAAGGCTCTAACACCTGTCTAAAACAAACATGTTGAGAAGTCAGCCACTTGAATCTGCTTGGATTTGTTCCACACCAGCTGTCTGAGCACACACTTGCCTGCATCTCCCCTAGTGCTGTGACATGGCCTCTGAATTCCTCACTTGCCAAATTCCAAATGGAAAGAAATCCTTCTAAGCCTTTGCTCCATCCCACTTCCCCAAGATTCCCGCTCCATGCAAAGGAAAGTACCAGTAATCCTCAAGATATAATCTTATTGACATGGAAATTTTTCGGTAGAAATTTTCCCAGTCCCTTGCAGTGATTCAGAGGCAGAAGGTCAGATAAGAACTGTAGTGATGTGGCATCCAGGGAAAAAGGCTGAGCTACCTACTGATCAGACTAGAGAGAGCAGTCATGAAACTGAGGGATGGCAGCAGGGGAACTGCAACACTAAAAGATCTTTCAAAATATTAGCCTGGGAATTTGGAATTCTTTCATGTGGCTGTATATTCCTGGAGCAGCCACTGCTTATGTTGTAGTTAAAGTAGGGTAACTTCTTCTGCACTACCAAGGAATTATGGTTTTTATTGAAATTACTGCTAAGTTCCCCTGTATGAGACAGGAATTTACCCAGTTTGTTTAAAAGAAAATTAGCTAGCGCCTTCAGTTATACATTATGTTGCACAACTGACAGTTTCTTGTAATTGATTCACGGGTAGTTTTCGAGATCAAATGTTCTGCGAAAAGGCAGTTTCTGTGGAGGTGGTTGGAGCAGGTCAAATTGCTTCACTTTTTCTTGTTTTCTTCATGCATTTCAGCAACTAGTACATATTGACAGACTTAATTGCGATTGCTTCAAAAGCTAGAGGCTACTTATTTTGCCAAAGATTTTCCATATAAACATGACATTAATAATGTGTGTTTTAATTAAGTTGCAGATAGCTTTTTAGTAGGCTATTTGCTGAAAACGACAAGAAGAAAAGCAATAATGGTTGAGCTGACAGAAATAGAATTTGTGAAAAGAATGAAGTGTTTACCACTGTGTTTTATTTAACACAAATAATAACAGTGAGGAGCATTTCAGACTTTGGTGACAGCAATGTGTCAGTGAAGCACATGGAGTAAATCTTCCAAACGCCAAAACTTGCAGCCTGGCTCTTAATTCTTTTTCTTTGTGGCCAAAGTTAATGAGTGGCAGATTCCAGTTCCTTCCTAGGAAGGGTTTGGGGTTTTTTGTGCATGAAGTGGGCCTGCAGTCCTGCTTCTTACTAGTAGTGGCTATTGATTTTCCCATCTTGTGATGCAGTGTGTGCACAGTCAGAGCGCTCTTGAAGGAACATGAATTTCCTCTCCTAATTCTGTCTGGCTCAAGCTTGCAATAAGCTCTGTTCGTCCTTGCCAGTGCCCTGCTCGCACTGCCCCACTGGCTGAGAAGGCTGGGCTCAGTACATTGGGGGGTTATTTTCTCCACGGAAAAATACCCAATGCTTGCAATGCTGTAGATCTTCCTGCGCTCATTGTGACAGACTCTGTTTGTGGGTTTGGGCCTTCCCTGTGAGTTCCAAGTTGATTATCTGTGTTGGAAATGTTTTAAGGAGACATATGGACCTTTCTGATCTAAAAATCTATTGCAAGATTTCCAGTTTGCAGATCACCTCTCCAGGGACAGGCAGTAGTTACGGCACACAATGTGTAGGCTTAATGAATGGTTCCAGCACTAATCACTCTTCACTTGAGGGCGATAGAAGCAAAAAATGCCTCTCTCTGCCTTTGTTACTTTGTACTATCCTTCACGCTCTGGCTCGATGTCCTGCCAGGCTTGGAAGCTCCTTTACTTAAGCGTTTCCCCTACAAATCATGACCTACTGAGTCCAACCAAGTTCCTTGAGTTTAATTAGACTCAGTTGAAAAATCAGCAGAAAGCAGGAGAAAAATACTCTGCATTTAGAAATCACTGTGTTTATATTTTCAAGCTCTTTTTAATCTGCTTTAAGATTTGGACCTCATGAAATGTGTAATGCTGTGAAAGCCCACACAGTCTCTTTATTTTTTTTGAAGAAATTCTAAGGCTTTTCTTTTTCTTTTTTTTTTCCTATTTTTTCTACTTTTTTTTTTTTAATTTGTGAGACATAAAGCTACACTTGGAGGAGAGAATGGGGATTATCTCTACACTTCTTCTTCAGGACTTGAAAAGTATTTAGGAAAGAATGGGCAAGGACTTCGATGTCCTTTTTTTTACCATAATGATGTGTTCATTCATTTAAGAACTAAAGAATGCATGAGTTTATAATTAAATATATTCAAAGGTTTGAAGAACTTTTGGGTGTTCATTAAGTTTCTTCTGTCTGTTAATAGGGTCTATAAATGCAATTCTGTACATTACAAAAGTTAAATAAAACATAATAAGCCAAAGACATGGATTAAAAAATCCTCTATTTTTCTTCCTTGGAGGAGATTCTGAATGTAATGAGTTGACACTGGCCATTTTTCTATAGTTTTTCCTAATGAAATTGATAGTGCTTTATAGTGGGGAAAAAGATATTCTCAAAGATCCTAGTATGGAAGGTCTAAATAATAAAACAGAGAACCTAAACTTCTAAAATTTTTTTAAAAATTGAACATAAAGGGTAATTTATTTCCATTAAAAGATAATGTTACCTATCCTTCAAGGCTGAGTGGATATAATTGCCATAATATAAATCTCTTGACAAATAGTGCCCTTAGGCAGCATGACACTAATAATTGTTCAATTACAGACTTTTAGCTTTTCAAATGGCCAGAGTCATTATTATGCCCCTCGTTAATAGAAATAAAGGCATCGTTTAAATGCATAGGAAAAATATTGTTCTTTTGAAGATGAGTTCCTCTTTACATTTAATGTCTTTTGTAATTACCTGTAATAATTTCTAGTAATCATTATTTAATTCCCTTTAATGATAATTGCACTTTAATCTGACTGTTTACTGAAAAAAAGAAAATAATGTAATATTTGTGCATTAAATGTCAAATAATATGTTAGCGATATATTTACTGTTCTGAAAAATTATGTTTATTCTACCTCTATAGCTTTAGGGTATTTTAGATGTTTCTAACCTATCAAATTTATTCTCTGAGCCAATGTAATCATCAAATAGTTAAGTGTTATACTGCTAATCTCTACGTCACTTCTCGATTCTCAGTCATGCAATTTAAAGGTACTGAAAATAGGCTGAAATCGATGATCTGATAAGTCCTACATGTTAGGAAAATTCTTGGAAGATACAGACAGTTGTTGGAGATGAAATGGAAAATCACACCTATTGTTTATAATGTTGTTCCTCTTCTGGTGTAACATAAAGGTGTGAGAGGGAAGATAGCTGGAACTCTCGCGCCCCAGGAATGTTTGCCTGCAGAAGTCAGGAGGCTCATTGTTATCCAAATTGCCAACCTCAGTCAAATTGTAAATAACTATTTCACTCCTTGCAAATACTAATCAGCCTCAGTGCCGTTCTATTTCATTGACTCATTCTATTTCACTCTACTAATTATAATGTGTTCCCGTGCTTAGATCGCCATAAATATATATAATATTACCTATTGTCAAATTAATTAAAATGCCCGACCCCCAAAGAGTTTGGAGTCTGATGCTTTCACCTGTAAGCGCATCTTCTTTGTCCTACTGCGTGTCTGGCTTTTTGAGTGTTCAGTGTTTATTATCACCCCATCACAAGGCAGAACGGGGCTGTGAATACACTGGAGTCACAACTTTCAGTTTGGCATTATCCCTACTGAAATGGATTTATCTGAGAGAACTTTGAGAAATGGTTTCCTAAAATTGTCTGTTGTTAATGTATTCAAAACCAAAGTATGATTTATTTCTGAACAATCTGACATGATCTGGAGCAAGGTCAGATAAATTTTATCTTACATTTAATCCTAAATTCCCATTCTTCTTGTGAGGATAATTGAATTTTCATGTATTGATTTATTTAATGTATCTATGACTTTTGACTTGCTACAGTTCTTCACTGTTTAGGTAAATTTTGGAAGATTTAAAGGCCTTGGAAAGATTGAGGGCTCAAGGTACATTTTTCAGTATACAGAGGATTATATTCTTCTTAAAATACAGGAGATTGTATTGGTTCAAAATTCCTGTGTTTAATGTATATCTTTAACATAGACATGAGCATAGGAATTAGAATTTATTAAATGCTTCTTTTGAAATCTAGACAGGATATTTGGTTCTGTTTGGATCTCTGAAATTTCAAAATGTATATTTGTTTTGTTGTGAGACTTACTAAAGTTTACTTGTGTGTGAATTTGAGCAAAACTGAACTTTTTAAATTATATTTGCATAAGATTTGAGCCTGATGCAGAGAATTTGTTTGTGTAGGCAGAAAGTAAAACGTGTCAGGAACCTTTGAAAAACATGCAGTAACACAGTGGTTAGGTAGAAGACTTTGTGGCTGTGGTTGCGTAGTCACAGTCCGGGTTTAGGAGAAAACCTTTCCGAGGTCAGTGTGTTAACAGCATTGGGGAATAAGAAGCTACTGAGACCGTGCTTGTGTTTGTTAATGAAGTGGTGTGAAGGCTTCCAAAAGAGCATGGCCATAACCCAGGCTGGCGGGGTTGGTAACACAGGACCTCATTCTCGCTTCCAGAAGCCAGCAATCATAGAGACAGGGTAAGGGTTAAGGTAGGTCTGCTCGCAGCTGGAAATGTAGCACTGGAAACTGGTTTTATATTAGGCCTTGCTTTAAAAGATTTGAGATCCACTTTGAAACAGGCTGATATTTCTCTGTAATTTACAAACCTTTTCCAAATCAATACGGTCATTTCAAATCCATCCAACTTTCAAATTTTTGCATTTTGGACATATTTTCAAAATTACCTCCTAACTCTTTTGTAATAATTCTCATTGATTGCATGCACTTGATCAGAGCCAAAGCAATAAAATGCAGACTTCAGAGCTGCTACGGTCAGCATATACAGTAGTTATAGCTTCATCTGGTCTTTTTGCTTTTATGATATGTGTTACTTTTAAAAATCAGAATTTTTCTGAGATATCTTGAGCTTTGAGAACACTTTAGTATTAGAAAGAGGGATAAGGAGGAGGTCCACAGGAGCAAAATTATGTTACATGGATATGTGTTTGTTTCATGTCTTGCACGAACGTGTGTACAATTAGGCTTGCTTGGTTTACTTTTGAAAGTAGGACTGGATTCCAGTTTGCCTATCTGTAAGGCACATTTAGAAAGAAGGTAGTTTTTAGTTTTGCACTCTGACCACAATGAAAGTTTTAGTGCCAATTATTTGTCTATATCTTTTGATAAGGACCAGTATCTTGTCCAGAACCTTTGAATGTGACTATGACCTTGCAGAGCCCAAGGATTAAGATTATGGCCAGCCCTTCTGTGGGAACACAGGACTATGAGGAGAGGTGTTCTGAGACTCTTATCTATCCATTTCATTGCCCAAATTCTGCCTGGAGATCTGTGTGCATGTGTGCTCAGTCAGTGACAACAAAAACATTCATTTAGTTTCTTTAAATACAAAAATTTACTCTCAGGTTCTTGTGTTACTGGCCTCAAATGTCTCACTGGTACTATATCGGTTTTACTTCTGTTTATAAAATTTATGCCTAAACCTTACCCATTTCTTTTTCCTTTCAAGCCCAGTTGATATTTACAATGATTTTCATGTAAATATGTGATTATGAATATGATTACAATTAACAAAAGGATTCAGTTAATCTTTCTAGCTTTTTTTTCCCCATGTACATCAATAGGAAGGTCAATAACCATGAATACACACAGAACGTGACTATTCCGTGGTAGAACTCAGACACTGGCACCCTTTTTGCCTTGCAAATCCTATCAAGAGTTGTACTGAGGATGATGTAGCTGACTTTTGGTCCTCTGCTCAGTAAAATCTGCAGGGAACTGAAACTACCTGGTTATTTGAATGCTTTATCTCCGACATATATTTTGTTATGAGAAATTTGTACATCTGTGTGCATCTGCTGTGTCTGAGAATCACTACAGCATGGTACTCATGTTCCTCAGGAGATCTAAGCCTCGATGCCCACACAGAAAATGTTGCCACTACAAAAGACATGTTGTCCTTTCATGCCACCTGATCCTCCTTGTCAGTCATTTGTGCCCTGAGGTTGTTTTTGTACATTGCGGTGTTGGGACTGACTTCAGAGTATCTTCCCTTATAATGCAATTTTCATGTTAGAGGAACAACTGTCTCACATGAGTTTTTAGTGCAGAAGACAGTATAAAACCACGATTGGGATACTGGAATACAGGAGTGAAATGTTAGGCACTTGCTCTGTAATGAGCGCAGATTAAAAAGAACAAAAGAAGGTAAATACAGCTGTTCTCCTGTGAGCTGCTGACTTAAACAATGGGAAATATTAGTAGTTAGCAGCTAGTTGAAGAGTTCTGAGAATACTAGAAGAAACCAAATAAGGATGGAGTTGAGAGGTAGCATCATATGGCATTCAGCTGTTCCTTTAGCTAAATTTCACAGTCTACCAATGTTCTTGCAAACATTGCAGTTCTGTGTTTGCTGGAACTGAAACTCTATTGGTTCAGAAAATTGTCTCTAAGTACTGTTATTACTTCCATTTTAAACATCTGATTTAATATACTCTAATACTGGGCAGCATTTGAAATCATGCATTCTGTAGTTATGTATAAATCACATATTAATCAGCATTGATAAAAATATGATTATTGTGTTCTGTTCCAGACTTCCCAGTGGTCCTCAGGAGTTGCCTTAAGGCAGCTTTGCAGGATGAGCTAAGCTGTTATGGTAGAAGGCATTCCTTTTGAGAGTAGCTTCAGAGGAGCACTGCTGGGTCATCACATCCGAGTTCTGTGGTAGAAATGTGCTGTTAATGCCGTCAGAACTCATAGAACAGACGCTCAGCAAAGGGTACCCGGCCCTCATTAACTTGAATGTGGCGGGGCCTGGGAACAGTCCAGTCACAGAATTACAGAATGCTCTGGGCTGGAAGGGACCTTGAAGATCAGTTTGTTCCAAGCCTCTGCCATGGGCAGGGACACCTTCCACTGGAACAGATTGCTTAGAGCCCCATCCAGCCTGGCCTTCATAGATGGAACAAGAGCAGTTAGTGCTGGTTGGAGGTAACTGTATCCGTGGGTGCATTAGAGTGACAGCATCATCTCTTTCTCCTTCCTGTTCATTCAGTCTGAGTTATTCCTCCGATATGAGGATGATGCTGTGCATATGCAAACATGCAACTCCTAAGAAAGCTTTTGGCTTGATATTTCACGGTAGCTTGCTTGGGCAAGAAGCATCTTCCAGTACTCTGTGCTGGATACTCTTCAAAACCTCCTGTATTATGGAGGGAACATAGGGGCAAGTCCCTAAGTTAGCAACTTGAGAGCTTGAATAAGATGAATCTGAGAAATGTCCCACAGTAAGCATTGACATATATTGCAGCAGAGAATGGCTTTATTTGATCTCTCACTGTTGCCTCATACGACTACTTTATACTGTTGAGCTGTCCCTTGGATATTTGAAGCATATATCTACACAGATATCACTTTCTTACTGTCCTTCCTGCAACTCATTCTAAAACATCTCTTTAAGAAGTCCAAGAATTGTGTTCCAAGAGATGAAAAATTTTATGGTACAATGAAAACCTCTTGTTTGAGGAGATATTGGTGCCCTGTTCTGAAGCACATTTCTCATTGAAAAGTCTCATCACTTGCTTCCTTCTCTCCTGCACAGTGATATTTGTTAACATTAATTATATCATCCTAGAATGTTCCTTTCAATTCCAGTATGCTGTTGAGTTGCTCTATGTCATGCACCTCATTTATAGTTTTCCCCACAAAATACTCTGTTTTAACATGCGCTTGCTGCAGCTCTCTTCTGACATTCATTGTGTAACAGAATCCATTTAATTGTTTTTCAAAACTGCAGAGAAAACCAGGTTTGCTGCACGCTCCTTGTTGCCTTGTACAGAAGTATGTGCAAGTAAGGGAAGTGGAATTTGACCTCAGATTTCAGTAGCCAGTGTGACACACACACCATTAGGGTTTATATAAAGCTGTGTTCCACATGGCAGGTTTCCATATGCAGTATATACTTTTTAAAGTCAGAGTGCACACTATGAAGACAGATAAAGAACTGGATTTTAAAATAGAAGGAACAGAGTACTTGCAAATGGACTCATTTGGTTTAAGTGCAGAGAGAATTGTGTTCTCATGGGAGTTACTTGTTATCCCTATTTATAACCTCTATAAATGGCTTGGGCTACGGAATACAAACATGAAGCAGCAAATCTGCTGATTATTCCAAGTTTGAGGAAGTAATGAAGGCAAAGTTTACGAAAGGTGAGATGCAAAAGAACAGTTAATCACTTTTTAATTAGGCTTTTGAGGTTTCAAAATACTACTATTGGTTAATGAGAAGTAACATACTGTGTGAAAATAATAAATGTACTCTAAGAGTGGCAGAAGTTGGAAAGGGTTTTGCAGGATAAGGAAAAGCTTTTTTTTTTATGTGCATCTAATGACTTTCTGGAAGTCTGGCCTTATTTTAAAACACTTGACATATTTCAGTGCTTTAACAAATTTTGAGTTATATTTTCAAAAGTCATAAAGGCCCCTGGTCATCAGTATCCAGATCTTTCTGAGAGTCACTGAAGTACCTGGAGCATTTTCTGCACACCCCAGGGTAGTGTGTCTCAGAGGTGTCCCACAGATGAGCGCAGGAGCAGAGCTCTGCATAACCAAACTCACCCTACTGGAAACGCTGTCCTTAGCTTCAGGGTGTGGGAAATTTCTTTGCTATGATGTCAAGATTAAGGTTAGAGATGTGTTAAAGAATAGCGTTGGAGACTATAGAGTGACAGTAGATACATCTGTATCTTCTAGGATTTAATGTGAAGGAGATGGTTTAGATGGGGTGAAAGGCTTATGTTGAGGGTGGGTAACAAAGAGAAAATTAATTTTGAAAGTGCATTTAGAGTTAATGATAAAATAGGGACTGGCACATGAGAAAGTGGAGAAAGCAGTGCTCAAGCAGCTAAGATTAGTCCTGGATTTCCCAAGACTTGCAAGTGTAGAAGCATGTGGTAAATTGAGATCCCCAAACTCTGTTTCCCAAATCACTTCTAATTCTATATGTGACACAGCCTAGTGGATATATCTCTGCTTGTAGCTAAGCGTAAACTGTCTGGCCTACCTTGCATCCATTCTAGTTCTGACTGCCTTTTGAGATACAGCAATAAATGTTTGTCTTCCTTAGTGAATTCAAACCTATTTCACACTCTAGCCATGAGCATTGCTCAGTCTCCTGAGAAATAGCAATAACATATTTTTTACTGCTGCCACAAAGTCCATGTCAGTCCTGCAGCCTTGCAAGATCAAGGAATATATCAAGATCCTGTGTTTCTTTCCTGAGCCCTGGATAAATGTGTAGTCCTAAGAATACCTTGTGGAATCGTTTGAAAGGAAAGATCAGGTAATCTGGTAATATGGTCTAGATTTTAGAAGGGAACTAAGATAAAATCCAGTGATGATAATGATGGAAAACATATGGTTCATGGTTGGGGAAATATCCCCAAGGTTAAATGAAACTTGGGATTCTTCATCTTCATTTTAGGAGTAATGCTTGCAGTTGGGCTTACAGCTGATTACAGAGCTGAATAGACCTTTGTTACCTGCAGACATGAGAGAAAGCCTTGTTTTAGTTTTCCACTGATGTTAGGGGTTGGAATAGAAAAGGTGAAGGACTAGGGTTGTGATGACAGACCTTGAAGCTGAGATCAAAACTACTGCTGAGGTCTCTAGGGTTTCTCGACAAGTTCTGGTGACCGAAAGGGTTCTCTGGGGTTAGGCGTTTCAATTACAGAGCAAAAGCTTTATCAGTTCATCCTTCAAAGTCCACAAGCCTGGGATAATGCCTGTGGCTGGAGTCCTTTGCCTTGGTCTGAACCTAGAGTGGACTCGTGTTTGGGCTGTAAGGTATTGTAGGTGCTGAATATACTTTGGTTATAAAAATGCAAAATTTTTGTTTGGAATTCTACAAGTCTTTCTGGGGTGAAATGCAAGCAGGGAAGGAGAGTTTATCAGTAGTTTCAGAGCAAGCTAGGATTAGATTTAGAATAAATCTCAGGTAATCTTGTGGCTCAGACAGGCTTACTGGTTTTCAGCGAGGGAGAATATTATTAACAGTGAAGGTTTATGGTAAATTCAGGCTAAGTACGGTTTTCCGGGCTTGCCTAGGGGTGAAGGATTTTGTGTTGTTAGGGCCAAAGATGAAAGCTTATTGCTAAGTCATACAAGTCTTATGCAGTTAAGAAAAAGGGTAAGTGGCTTGGGTTTAGATCAATTATAAGTGCCTGGTTTTGTTTAGAATGTGACTAGCTCTTGGGTTAGAATTTGGGACTCTGGGGACAGGAAAACTAAGTACAGTGTTATAAACCTGCAACATCCAGCAGTTTGGGGCAAGGACCAGTGCTGATTATGTTGTATAGATAAAATGACCATCACCTGAGCTGACAGAAAAGACACCAAACCCTGGATTTCTATATGTATATGAGCTTAAGGGTGTAAACTGTCATATGTTAAAACCAAGCTTATTTTGAGGACCTGTAATAGTCATAATCTTTGTCAACCAAGGCAGAAAAAGCCAGTACAATAAATTGCCATCTATATAAAGATCATCAGTGAATTAATACTTATCACTGTAGCAGTTGATTCCACAGTACTTACAATAACTAGATAACTAGTAGCTTTCATAGAAAATTTGGAATAGGAAGTAAAAAGAAGAAAGTTTCTATTCTGTGTGACAAACTGGCAAACTCAGGTCCTTACAGCTTCAGATGGAAAATGATGGTAAGTTGAACTGATTTTTCATCTCTACTTTTTGTCCTTTAACTGAAAATGCTCTTGATGTATCCATTGCACACCTCTCACAAACAGAAGTGTGTTCCTTGACCACTGTATTAATATTGCTGACTGAACTATTCATGATGTTGCAGTGGTTGAATCGAGTTTTATTGTGTAATTCCAAACATGTGAAAGCCGAAATCACTTTTTAGTGACCTGCCAGTCTTTATTCAGCACTGCTGACACATCAAATGAAGCTGTTTCAACAACAGTTCTATCAACGGATTTTTTATTTTGTAACAAAGATAATAAAGAGGCAAACAAATTATTTTTACTGTTAGAGCTTGTATCCCGACTTAAGTACTTTTTGTAATAATTTGACACCCTTCAGCTTTGGGACTTAAAAATCTGATAATTTTTAATTGTTTAGAGGTTGTATTTGGTGTTCTTAACTTTGTATATTAATACCTGATATCACAGTTTTCTGGTAGGTATTGCTCCAGGAAATAAATCCTGCCACTCAGTCATGATGCTAAAGAGAAATTCTAAAGTTAGCCAAAACATTTCATAGAAAAACCCCTATGAAGAAGCATTTAAAAATGAGAGTTACCACAACCAATATTAGTAATTTTAATTAATTTTAATTCATATTTGGGGGATTGTGAAAACACACATTTTGAAATATTTTTTTATAAATGTCTTCAATTAGATTTTGTACTCCAGGTTTTATTCATACTATATTTGCATGTATATTATTAAATTAAGATTTAATCAACTAGCATCCTGCTATGACACCCTTTTTATCGCAGAGAAATATATTTTACTGTTTTATAGAAATAAATTGAAAAATGTGGCTACTGTAAAATAAACCATAATGATAAAATATTTATTGTACTTTGTATTGATAAACAAATACTTTATGATAACTGAAAGAACAGAGTATATTAAATAAATTGTTTTTTCTGTTGTCATAATACAAAGCTCTCTGGAGTAACTATGCAGTTCTTATTTACAGGGATCTGTAACAATAATACTAATAGTGATAATATAAGCCTGGCTGTACTCCTTAGCAGAGTATTTAACCATGAGCTTACATCTCAGCTGAGGGCTGGAGAATCCTGTGCCTGTTTAGCAGCATATATTGAACTGATAGCTCAACTCAGAGCCTTTATGTATTACTCTGGTTAAACTGTTGAAAGTACGTCTGCAGGAACTATATGGCCATGTAAGAAGCTGACAGTCTAATATTAAACAGTGGAAGATTTTTCCTGCAGTTTTAAAGCTCAGCATTTCTGAAAAATTACTCTGTGATTTAGGATCTATGTATTAGTGTGGTCTGCAGGTCACGATAGAAGTGCAGCAAGAATAAATAACATTTACAAGAATATACAAGTAAGCATGAACAACATGTAATTGGCTAATAACTGCTGGTATATTCAGCTGTGAATCATACTCAGCTGAGGGAGACTGACTGTAAATGATATCAAACAGATGTAGAGTAATTTTTAAAATGTTGGAGAAGTAGCATTAATCCCAAAACAGCGGAGTGAGGATTCCCATATGACTACTTTGCATATAGCTCATCAAGCGAAAGCCATATCTACTCATAAAATGATAGTTTGCTCAGCCTCATATGTGATTTTTCTTTCAGCTGTGTCCAACAAGCTAGCACTAAATACATTTTACTTGTAATGATTTGTGCAAGGAAGTGGGAATGATTTTCCAATCAGTTGAGGAAAAAAGTTTTTGAAAACTATAGTGCATTGAAATGAGAAAAGATTTTTTATTCGGCCCTTGACGCAGCCACGGCTGTGAGCAGATGCAGCTGTTTTGTGATTGCACTGCCTAAACTCTTCTGCTGAAAGCAACATCCAGAGATTTTCCATATTAAAAAAAGGCAGCTTTTTTTGTTTATTTATATAAATGGTAAAAGGAGAATCCTGGGACATATTTGGCTTTAGAAGTTAAAAATGCTTATTTTCAACTGAGCATTTTCTTACAGCAATATACTTTGCTTCTACTGTGCAATTTATAGATGAGGTAATTGGGACACAGAGCTTCGGCGATGCCTGGGGTTCAAGCGGCACGAGGTCCAAGAGTTACAAACTGAGCCTGGCAGTTTGCTTGCAGTATACACTGACTGATAAGCCTTCTCATGCAACAGCATGTGCTGCCTTCAAGATGATGGTGTTGCTATTTCTCAGCCCCGTTAGCTGTTGTTTGAGCCCACACGTATACCCTTTACAAGTGGCTTTTTAAAAAATAGAAGTAAAGGTCCCATTCTTTAATGTCTCACCTTTAATAGCTGAAGCCACTAAATTATTCATTTCTGATGCAGTGTGACTGAGAAGATGCAGTACTGAGCTGGAGTTCAGGATGCTGGGCTCTCTTTCTGGCTCACGTAAAGGTCTGCAGATTAGCCTTTGGCAAGATCTTCCCCACTTCGAGTTTCACATTTTTGATCTCTCTTTTTATTTCTATAAAAGCACACACCTGTCTGTCTGTCTTGCTTGGTCTTTTTCTCTCACTGTCCACAGCAGGAGCAGAGATTTGTATTTTTACAACTAATTCTACAACTTAAAGAAAGTGCAAGATTTTGTGCTTTTAGGATAAATTAAACCTCAGAAACACTTCTCATGTTTATAACATAATGGCAGTGAAGCATTTACTTTTAATAGCTATTAATTTTATTTAGATTTTCATTGTTTCTCTCTTCTTTTGTATGTCTAAGTAGCCACAATGTCAGAATATTTCCTATTCCTTTTTCTTTCTCTTTCTGATTTATTGAACCAGTATACCGTAAGCCATCAGATGAGTACTAAGCCATAAAGAACTTCGCCATGTACATCACAGGTTTTTTGTGTGTTTTTTTAAATTGCAACTTGTTCATTTTGCCAGGTTTTTTGTCGGTTTTTTCCTTCTTATCTGTAAATCATCTTTAGATGAACCATAATACTAATTACTGCACTTTATTGTATTTTGGACAGCAGCATTATTATCTGAAAAAGGTAGAACAGTACAAAGATAGAACAACCTATTTTTGGAGTAACACTGCTTTTAAAACATCACTCAACAGCTCCATTCAGTATTATTGTCCAGCACTGAATATAATGCACTCACTGTTTCCATCTACTGTTTCAATTTTTTTCCAGTCAATACTAGTGAAAGACAGACAATAGAAAGAATGAAACAATTGACCAGCAAGGAACATTTATAGCATCTTTCCTGAAAGGAAAAGGTAGTTTGTAAAAATTCCGTAAAAAAAGAGAAAACTGATTTCTCTGTAGTCAAGCCACCTTGTTCTGCTGCTTGTAGTTAACACCCTGCCAGGTGCTCAAGAGAAGATGATTAAGGTCGAACCCACCACCCATTTCACTTAAAGTGATGACCCATGAGCCAGTCTTTACATGTCTGTGCAAACTTAGGTGGTTGGGTGGTTTCTTAAGAGCAGCTGAGCCACCAGAGCAAAGCAGAGATGAGAAGTAAGGTTGCAACAGAGGCTGGAATCCCTTCTTAGACTCCCTTCTACTTTCTTTCCACAAAAAGGTAAAGGAAACTTACTGTAAATTGATGTTATATCAGTAAAATCTGATGTCTTGCGATTAACTAGAATTTCTAACCTCTGGTTTACCTATAAGTAATTATTTTATTTCTCTAAGACTTTGCTAAATGGTGAGGTTTTTTTCTGAAGAATGAGTCATATATTATGTTTATAGAAATTAGGACCTGGATAATTATATAGAAAAAAGTGCTGGCAATGCACATTTTGGGTGACAGTTGAAAGGAACAATGAGGGGCATTGTGGAATGACTTCTGTTCTCTTGAGCTGCTTTGTCTGTGCTGTAATGGAAGGTGTGTGTAGGGGACGTGTTCTTCTGGTAGAATAAAGTTAGGAGACAGAGCTCATTGCTTACCATAAAATAGATTGACAACTCCAAAAAAATAATTGGATAAAAATTGAATTAAGTTGCTTGAGTATAAAGGATATAAAGCGTACCAATACAAACGTTACAATACAAATAAGACCTTCATAAGTCATTCTTTTGATTTATTATATACGTTTTTTAAGAATGGAGAACACATAGTAGTCCCCCCCTTTGTATCAAATATCATTCAATAAATTGATAGCCATTTTGGAGTGGAGAGGGAGACTAGGAAAGAGTAAAATAGCCTTGAGGAACATGTTTTTGCAGTGTGTGCTCAGGGCTGTCTTGTTTTTCATCATGGGCTTTAGAATGTGTGTTGCAACGCAGCTGAAGAAACTGCTAAAGGTATTTTTCAACCATGCAAGCTCATTTTGAGGTGTGCACAAAGGGACCCGTGGATGTCACTTACCTCCCTCACCCCTCTGCAGTCTCTCATCTGATTTGATTTGACTGAAAGGAACTGGTTATTCTACTCAAACATATAATGAGTTGAAATCTGTTGGACTTTTAGGGCTTTCCTGGGCTCTCTGTAATCTGGATCAAATTTGGGCATGTTTAAGGGTCGGTCATTCACAGCACCACACTTCAGTGTCGCTTGCACTGTCCTCGCTCTCCCTTCATCTGCCTCAATTCCCCTTGCCACCGGCTGGCAGCAGATCAGAACCAACCATGGCAACGCTCCAGCGCCTGGACGCAGTTAGTTCCACCTACTGCAAGTCTTTTTTTGGGAGTCACAAACAGCATGTCTTTAATAACAAAGGCTGGTAGTACATTCGCAGTGATAATTCCTCAGAGGTTTTTTTCCCATTGCTTGTTTAGGATTCTGTTGCTGTTAAGGTGTAACTTCTAGATTGTAATCTGGCACCTATGTTTTATCTGTGAAACCAGTTAAAGATAAAAGTGACAGTGCTTAGTCATGCAAATACATGATGCACTGTTTATGACCCAAATTAAGTACTTGTGCTTACAATTAATTGCCTTCTTGATTGATCCTAGTTAGCTTTGAGAAGGAACGGTTTGTAGAAGTTTTAGTGTGGTGTCAGCCTAATAATAGAACTTCAGACTTTAATCAAAGCAAGCAGTAAGAGTAAATGGCCTGATAACTATGAAAGAGAATAAACAAGGAAACAGGTTGTAATTTTATTTTCTGCAGGTTTTTCAGAGGTAGTGGATATTTTATACTGTGGTTTTAGTGAAAACTAGTGGTGTTTCAAAGGAAAACTTTATATTAAAAATGTCAACACAGTCTTTGCATACTTTTCTTGCACAGTTCAGTGGAGTATGAAAAGACATATTGCATCCTTTCCTGTAGGAAGTCAGTCTTCCTTATGTGGTTTGTATTCATCCTTAACCATCACCGAATATCTCACAGGATTGTGGCTGGGTCTGGACAGATTGCTGTGCATCTCAAGCTGGTTTTCAATTTTCAAGACGTACTGAATTTGCAGCCATCCCATGCAGCTCATCATACATTTATCCCATCACCATGAAAAGCTATTTTCTAGTACTAACAGGCTGGATTTAGTACCGTGCTGGACTCATCAGTTAGGTATAAAATTCCTATCTGTGCTGCTTTTGCCAAAAACCAGGAAAAAAAATATTTCCATGGCTGTTCTGCCTCAGCAGCTTTCCTAACCATTCCAAGCACTTAGACTTGATATGTTTTGACTATATTTATGTGATTTTTTTTTCTGGGTGCATTCTTCATTGCATGTATTAGGTTATTTTTTACTCTCTTATGGGGGCTTCCTGGTAAAGTTCTAATATTGCAGTGCCTAATGAGCTTGAGTAGCACTCCTGAAATTTATGAAGACAACAGGCTTCAATGTGCTCTGTGGTTTATGCCACAAATTAAGACACCCATCCTGGTCATTAGCATTCTTCTCTGGTAGGCAGAAGAAATATAAAGAATTTTTAGAGTGGTGTAAACCTGGGAAGAGGCTGACAAATGGGCAGATCTCTAAAATCTTCTGGAACAAAGTTGAACTTCTGGGTCACAAATACCAATGCATAGCTGTTGTGAGAAAGACAAAGCAGTTGGGAAAGATCATGATCTGCTCTTAAGGCAGAGTGGATGAGTAGTTTGTTTACTCTGAAGTAATTTTCAGGTGACTGAGCATGAGCTGGGCTGGCTTTGCTCAGGGTTCAAGTTCTGGCTGCTTTGTGCATTTATGAGTCACCGTGTAGTATGTTGGGGCTTTAAGATTCCCGGTAACCACTGGTCATGTTTCACTATCAATTCTTTAAATGAGGCACCGTAATAGATGAAAGGAATTTTTTCAAGTGGAATGGTTAAGCTGTCTGTGTAAATGTATTTAGTGTTTGTCTTTTGTCAGTTCTATGGTTTTTACTTTTGCTTGGGAACTCCCCATAGAATATTAAATTGTACGTAGAGAAAGCTGTTGGTTTTGTTCCCCTTTTATTGATTTAGTTGGAATAACTGGCTGTGGTCTGCTTGATTCATAATTTCTCTACATGGACACTAAACTGTTAGAGTAAGTATTATACTGTCTGTTTCAGGATAATAGTATAATCTGATTACATCCAGAACTTGGAAGATTTTCCACAGTATTGAAACCTTGGAGTCATTTGGAATGTAAAAGGCTTCAGTAATTTCTATATAATATTTTTAATGATTGCCAAAGGACTCCTGTTCTAAACAAATTTTGTTTCCCTTGGTGGGAAATGGAAATACAAACACCCCAAAATTTTGAGCAGCTTTTTGAAAAAAGGAGATCCAGAGCACATGGGTTCCAGTAGTTATTTCTGCTCCGTATGTTGAAATGAGTATCGGACCCATATTCTGCAATAGCAAAACATGATGTACAAGTAATTTTTATTTCAGATAAATGCTGAATACTTTATTTCATTGCATCATGCTTGCTAATAGTATTGGATAATTAATACAGAATCACAGAATATTCTGAGTTGGAAGGGACACACAAGGTCCAACCCTCTCCCTGCATAGGACCATCCCCAAGAGTCACACCATGGGCCTGAGAGTATCATTCAAACACTTATGGAACTTTGTCAGCCTCGTGCTGTGATCACTTCTCTGGGAGCTTGTTCCAGTGCCCAACAACCCTCTGGGGTGAGAACCTTTTTCTAATATCCAATCTAAACCTCCCCTTACACAACTTCAGGCGATTCCCTCAGGTCCTGTCACTGGTCACCACAGAGAAGAGATCAGTGCCTGCCCCTCCTCTGCCCCTCATGGGGAAATTGTAGACTCAACTACTACTGCAAATGTTATACATAAATATATAAACAGTAGATTAATATTCACCTGGTTTCTTCCTATGACTGGCAGCTTTCTTTGTGAAGTTATTAAAGTTGTGTTAGTACTCTGACTGTAGAGCATCCAGCTTGCAGTGGATTTTCTGTGTATTTCATAAAATCAGTGTTAGCACATTTTTGATACAAGGTAGGAGAATTGTTTGTTTTATCTGTATACACACACACCCTCACTCCTCCAAAAATACCACCTGCCCAGAACAGTCTCACAGCTCTCATACCACAAAGAGACTGAAAATTTTGGTATATGCTGGATAACACTGTTGTTCTCCAGTATATGGACAGCTCATATAGTTAGCATTGTTTTGGAAGAACATTTTCTAAGGACAAAGCTTGCTAGAATAATATTGTTTCAGGAATGAGGGGAATAGTGTCTGAAAGCTAAACTGTGCTCTCACAAGTTAGAAAATTTGGGATAAATATATTTATTTTGTTGTCTCCTTGTAAGAAATAGTGTTTTCTTTTGAGTTCTCTTTCTGGAGAGGTGGAGAGTGCCTGTGGATAAGCTTGGGGAGGTAGCTGGAGCTTGGCTGAAGAGCAGCTGAGCTGGCAGCCTCGAGGAAAGCATTTGTAGCTGTGTGGACTCACATTGATTATGCACTCATCTGAAACTGTCTGCCAGTTTTTGCTACACTGACCTACAGCCTGTAGAGTAAAAAACCTGTATCTTTTCATGTCTCTATTTTAGTGTGTATTTCTTTAGGCTTAAAAATTCTCTCAGCTGGGAGGATATTTTTATTCTCTTGGGAGTGTTTCATTTATTTTATTGGACTTTGGGGTACAGTCCCACTGAATGTGGTAGATGGTGTGTCTTTTACTCTGGCTTGGGAAAAGTCTTCTTAGGAGAACCAAATCCATGAAAAATACTGTCCAATGGAAATAACTATACAATGGACTATAACCACTCCAAATAAGTCTGGAAGGTGACACTAAAGGACATCATTACTTTCTTCAGCTCTTAGCGAACAGCCAACTAAACCAGCTGCTCTGGGAGATGGCAGCCTGAGCAAAATGGGAGCTGTAGGTGCACAGGGACAGGGATACAGGTTGGACTAAGCGACAGAGAAACAGCTGCACTGGAACGTGGCAGCTGAAAGGAACGATTTCTGTCATAGGAAAAGCAGTGATCTTAAAGGAAACCCCTCATTTGTGTAGCCAGCAAGGCTTGTGGCTGCTGAAGAGCTGTGAAGTCTGGCAGAGAACACAGGCAATGCTCATCTATCGCTGTAATGAAGCTTTTTTTGTTGGGATGAGAAAGTTGGAAGCTGTATGATAGCTAAATGCTAAGTTTGTGTCAAATTTAGACCCCAGCATTCATGTTAAATTCAAATGCAGTTTGGATAATTTCATGAGTCTGCTCTTCTTAATTCCGTATAACTTGAACACCTCCCATCCCTAGAGGTGTTCAAGGCCAGGCTGAATGGGGGTCTGAGCAGCCTGGTCTAGTTGAAAGTGTTCCTGCCCACATCAGGGGAGTTGGAATGAGATGATCTTTGAGGTTCTCTTCAAACTTGAACCATTCTATGATTCCATGAAAGTGCTTTGGTATAGTACAAATGAAAATGGAGGTAACATCTTCACTGAAGGGATAGATGATCCATAAGAGAACTCTATCACATCCTCATCCTTATACTTGCTTATTCTTAAGCGTATCATCCTTATACATCAGGAGACTTTTTTTCTTTTTAAGTAATTTTCTGGCAAGTCTATTTTATTTTAATATGGCTACTAAACTCTAAATGCTTTCCACAATCAACTGATGGTTGAATATTGAGAAAACACTGCACTAAATCTGAATTATGTGTTTACTCAGACACGGAAGGACTTGATTATCAATGTTTCATTTCAACGCGTATATTTTTGTTGTTTTAAAAGAGCTCTGGAAGTACCTAGGGGACTTCTAGAGGACTTTCGTCTGCCAACAAGGAATTAGCATTAGACTGGATCCTCTCATGGAAAAGCTTTATTTAAAGCAGCATGTCTCATTGATTTGCCTTCTTCTATAAAGCCAATGCATTGAAATAGAGAGTCCAAATGCAGTTCAGAGGAGAATCCTCCTGCAGTACAGTGAGAGTTACCTTTGCTCAGCACTGCAGTGGCTGCCACGAGGGTATCTGTAAAGCCCTGTGTGCAGTGCAGCATCTCAGCGTGTTGACCCCCTGGCCAAAGATTGACTACTGGGTGCTGTTTTTGTCAGTCTTCATGAGCCATTTTATTACTGCGTTATGTGAGAACATTCTGCCTATGCTGCCACGTGTCCAATGTTTGCCACTTGTTAATGGGATTTATTTCTGTTGCAAAACTCCAGGTATGGTGAGATTGTTGCAAATTCAAAGGTAGAACCAAAACGTTTCCCAAGGCTCAAAGGTGCCATCCTGAGCACCACCTACCCAGACACAGTACAGTGTGCTCTGTACCTCACTGCAGCAGGGGATGAACGCCTTGTTTAGCCAGGGCCTGGTTGTTCTTTCAGTCATAATGTCAATTTGGCCCCTAAAAAAAAAAGCGCTTTGGTGGGGGTAAGGAAGGAGACATACATAATGATCTTTTTCAGGTTGAACTCTTTACTTCAGATCCCTGATTATTTGCAGGCTTGTTAAAAGAATTATTACTTTTTTCTTTTCTCCTTGCATCTTTCTGTAAGTGTCTGCCTTTTCTATTGATGTCCTATGAGCAAATCTGCAGAGGAACAGGATAAAACACAATGCTACATGTGTCAGAAATATATGCTGCTTTAATGTTCTTGGGGGTATGTGCCTCAGAATTCCGAAATTATAATTCGCTTGAGTAAGTAAGATCAGCAAAAACAAACAGAACATTGCAGTTTATGATTTTAGTCAACATTTTGCTTTGATGTCCTGTATTCTACAATGGCAAATCTGTCACTGCCAAAGGATTGAACCATATGGTTCAAGTGGGTCTATGCCCAGGTGGCACAGTGGGAAAGGCCACATGCTTTGAAGAAGGGGCAACAAGTTGTCATGGTGTTTTTGGCAGGGAGGCTGAAATAGGTGCTGCAGCTCCCTGGAGGAAGGACCAAGGGCAGGGAGGGGTAGTGGGGAGCAGAAGGGGATTTCAGTCTTCCTGTTGTGAAGCCCCATCTGCAGCCAGAGTGGGATCAGCTCAGCAATTTGGTCCATGAAGTATACGGACCAAATCAGCAAAAAGTCTATTGAAGGAGTGATTAGAAGCCCTAGAGGTTTCTCATGCCTTCATTTCAGGGTAAAAATTAATTTCTTGTTCAGCCTTTTGGTATGTGAAAGGAGAACTTCCAGTTTATGGATTCAAAAAAGAAAATACAGCTAACTAGGTCAATGAAAAATACTGCATATACATTTTCTGAGTAATTTCTATATTGCTGAACTCTACAAGAGTTCTTTACAGATGTATGTAACCTTGTCCCTTCCCTGCTGACTGTTTAAGTTGTGGAAGATGTTTTAAAAAAAAAAGTCATCTCTTTTCTGTTGCTGTGCCTAATCGTTGTGTTGTCTTTCACTGTAGCCAGGACTGGACAGTGATTGAATGCCATCTAGCACTTATTAATATGAATGTTGTCATTTGTCATCCCAGTTATCACTGTCACTTTGTCATTTCAGTTTGTGTTATATTGGCTCACAGTGTTGCTGCTTCTCTGTCCTTCATCTCACATGTAGATTCATGAACTATGTAAGTTAACATATCTGGAGACTAGGTCCAAGGAAGGGAAAAATATCCAGGTCTAAAAATTACAATCACCCTGTGTGCCTCTACTGCAAGTGGTGCATGCTTTTTAGGAAAGAAGAGTATCTGTTTTTTCTCAGACCATGGAGTTTGCTATATTTCTATTTTCTTTATGTTCCTTTCCTGAGAGAATAGAAGTTAACACAATGTCATTGCATTAGCAAGAAAAAGCCTTTGGTCTTCATGTTTGATTGGGTTATTCTGGTGTAGTCAGGAGAATATGGTCTTTCTGAAATCTCAGCTATAAACTTTTACTTCTGCCTTCAGAAAGCTAAAGAGCGATATTAACAACCAAAATAATCTCATGCTCCCATTATCTAGCAAGAAGGTAAATTGGGTTCAGGAAAACCAGAATGTTACTCCATAGCTGAAATAAACTGGAGTGTCTGTTTGAATAATAGAGAGGGCTGGAGAGAGCACAAAACATCAGTGACATAAGAGGTGTATGTGTGTGTGAATGTACAGATATATTATCTAAATATATATAAAAGCAGCTCTCTATAACATTGTTGGTTTTCATAGAATTTACTGTACCAGTGGGAATTGTTTTAGCATGGAGACACCCAGGCATTGATTGAAATAGTTAATTTTTTAATCAGGACTTAGTTAATAGCTGTTAACACTTGCGTTTTTGGAGTATATAGCAGCTGAATAGCAGAGCTCTGTTTAGTCCAGGAGTGAGAGCAGTGCGTTACAGAGGCTGCCATGCTGCTTGCACTGTGCCACCTGGCTCTGTAGGAGTGTGGGACTGCCTTAGATTGTCAGGGGCTGCTCTTGGGGGATTTGACTGGACCTTTACTCACAGGGAAAGAGCCTGCCCTGTCTGCTTGGTCTGTTCTCCAGCTTGCTTGGAGATTCCAGAGAACCAAACCCACCGACATATGTTGCAGGAAAAGCAAATTGCTGAGGTCTTAATTAAAGAGAAGAAATTACTTTATTAATTAGGTAGATTGGAGAAAGAGCTTTCTAGGGAACACCACCTGACTTCTCCAGGAGTTTCAGAAAGCAAATGTGTGTCCAGAGAATGAGCCCATTCTAGACCTGGAAACATCAGGTTCTAATGCAAAAGCAGAACAGTAGTGAAGAAACAAGAGGCCAATGAAACTGAGGCAGAGCCAGTGGGAAGTGCACAAGCTCAGAAAAAAATCATTATGACTATGGGACTGTAGTTTTCCCAAGTAATAGGAAATGCAGGAATGCTGTCTGATAAAATCCGTGGTTAATACTACAGATACGAAGCATATTATAAAAGGGAATGAAAAACCTGCTCACCTGTACATAAATGGAAAGCTGTATAAATGTTATGCATGCATTAATACTTGTAGACCATATGGGAGTGATGTATTTTAGATTTCAGGGGCTTTTCATCATCATCATCACTTGTGGGTTTTATGAATGTCTCTCTTGGAGAATAAAGGTTTGAAGAAATGCTGAAGGCAAGGGAATCTGCTGTTAATTTTCATTTTCCTCACAGAACTGCCTTATAATATGCAGTAATCCATACTCATTCTGTTGAGGAAAAGTACTGTTGGCTTTTTCTCTCCCTTTTTCCTTTCTCTTTTTTATTTCAGATGAAGAAATTACTAGAATGCTTTCCTAATTTCTGTCTTGGAGGAAAGAACAGACCTTTCTGTTTTTTTTTTTCAAGTAAACTGTCTTCCTTTAGTTTTTTCAAAACCACCTTCCCATAACTTAATTAAAATTCAGCCTTTTTGCTAAGTCACCTTAATTTTATTGCTGTATTTTGTAGTTTGCTACTTTGCTTACTAAATAATGCAATAAGGCAGTGGAATTTCATTATGGTATCCAATAAATAATAAGGTAAAGTGTAAAATGCAGCAATAAAATGATCAATATAAAAATAATTATGTATTATACATATAGCATCTACATTTAACTATTTCATTTTCCTTTGAAATTAAGCATTTTAATATCTTGGCAAAAGTTTTGGGGAGTATAAATTGTCCATGTCCTCACCACACCCGGGCTTTGCTCAGCGACTGCAGCATGACAGCCACCACTAATCCATGCAACCTGCCCTGAGGAGGGGACACTGTCAGTGGCACTGAGGCACCAAATTTGCGCAGTTCCGTTTCTGGGCTTTATTTCTCTGACTTCTTGTGAAAGAAACAGTCATTTCAGACCTGTTCCAAGGCGCATCATTCTGCAATTATATACGAATCTAGGCTACATACAGACTTTTGCCTGTGGTATGCATGCAGCTATTTGTAGAATTACAGTGTGTCCCCAGTCAGGTGAGATTACTGGTTGCTTAAACTTTAATCTGTGTATCTTCACTCTCTTTTGCAGAGGATGTTGGAGGCCAGGCTTCATGTGGGTTTGTGTAGCCATAGGTGCCCAAGGTGGTTATAATAAAGCTGTCATTGGTGACAAGACACATTTGCAGTCACACATGGAGTGTTGACACATATAATGTTGTTTTGTTCAGGTGAATGTACATCCTAAAAGCTCGTAAAGCAATTATGGATCACATGCAGGGCAGAATTAAAGCCAAAAATACGCTAGGAGATCTGTTCTCAGTATACACAGGGGCAGTTTGAGGTTGTGCACCACATTTCCAGAATTAGGGTTCCTGGGAAGCCAGGTGTAGGTGCTTTGCAGTAGTGAGAGGGGTCAGTCAGATCTAGCAGATTTTATTAGACCAGTCTGGACTCAGCTTAGCTTGTGAGATGATGGGCTCTGGCAGCAGCTCAGCTACATCTGCCGGGAGGGCAATCTTGAGAACAAGAAAGAGAGCAAAAAGCCAAACCCAAAGAACAAAGAATTTTTCCCCTTTTCTAAAAGTAAACTTTCACTGGAAAATTGAGAATAAATAATTCAGAATGACTGCTTTGAGACATACTATAAAACTACATAAGCCTTTCTACAAATCCCTAAAACAGAAGGGTTGAGAAATTTCCATCTTAAAAAAAAAAAGATTATCATTTACCCCACTTAGAAAAATTGAAGATTTAGAGGTAGAACTACATTACATGTGCTGAATTACATGTAATTGACTGCCTCACCTCTCTTTCTTACAAGCGTGCGATGGGACAGCATGGCTGGATGGCACAGTGTGGTACTTTGGTGCTTCATGAAGACAGTTTTTCACATTAGTTCTGCGCTTAATCCCTTCAGGGCTTTTTATTTTGTTTAAAATTAAAATAAAATTTTATTTTATTTATTTTTATATTTGATGCAGAACACAGACACGAGCAGCTCTTTTAGATGACCTCACTATGCAGGAATACTTTTACTGAGGAAAAGGAATTTAGAAAGCTGCAGGGCTTTGGAATTAGCGCTCTCTTTTGGGCAGGGAAGCAATTTTGTTGCTAAAATAATTAGATAACTTTCCTTCCTTCTGGGAGATGTCTGAAACCTAAAAAATGGTAATTTAGAAACCTTTACTGTGTTAATCTTGGCTTGGAAGGTAAAAATGGTTGTTTTACCTTTCAGAGATTTGTAAGGAGAGGAAGTGCTACTTATTCTTATATATATTTTATATTCTTACTTTGTCTGAAAATCTTATTGTGGTTTTTGCTTAGACTTTAATTCAGGTTAGCCTAAGCATAAGATATATATTATTCAAGAGACAGGATACTTTAAATAAAAAAAAAAAATGGCAGTAGTGTTGTGTATATAAAAGTCAGTTTCATTTAGATGATAATACTGTTTTAATAAGACAAGCCATCAGCAGTTTTGAGTTATTTGAAATTCAGTGACAAACACTTTAAGATAATTAAGTTTATATGTTTGTTTTGTTTGACCAAGTCCTATTTTCTTGCTTCCATCTGCTCAAAAGGAGGTGTTGTGTATGGTACACAGTGTCAGCAGGCAGGATGGCTCTGTGGTCGGTGTCAGCAGTTCCAGTGCTACGAGTGTCACTCTGAGATTGGATTTTGTGCAACCAAAAGTGAACAGCAAGGCAGTATCATATGCTTAAAAGTGAAGAGTTTTAAAAAGAACCACATAATAGGCTTGCAAAATTTGGCAAATGCTAGATTATCTTTGTGGAATGGGATGATGATCTGGTGTTTCAAACAGCACCTTTCAAAAGCAGATGTGGGACTCCCTCTGTGTTAGAGTCACTTGGGAGCAGGAACCCAAGACAGAATAAACTCAGTGTTTTAGAAGGGATGAAGATCTCTGACAACTATAACTCCACATTAAGGGTTTTTTTTTTAAAGGGAAGAGTATTTTATGACAGAAACTTCTAGGTTTACCGTGACGATGTTCTTTGAAGGTGAAAGATATTATGGGAGTCTTTCTTTCTTCTCATATCATCAAATGCATTGTTATGGTTGGAGTGTTAGGGGCTGTGAACGGGGCTGGTGAGAGAAATCACCACGCTGGGACTTGGTGTCCCAGTAACTGAACACTTTTATTGCACAATGGTTGCAGTAACCTTTAAGCACAGGAGAAAAGACTGATGTACATTGTACGGGATGTCTCAGTCATGCAGCTGGAAAATATGGGTCCCTTTCCGTATATCCAGTTCTCCCTTCTCATATAATTGAGCTATTAACATTTTAGAAATCATTACTGACTAACAAGTCTCATGCTTTTTGCTGAAAATGGTGTTGTGTGTATTTGAATGAAAAGGATCATTCTTTCAGGAAAGCTTTCCTAAAACCATATCTTCTTGTGGATTTGAGTCTGAGAGCTATTTCCTCACGTAGAACAGACAGTTCTCTCCAATTTAGTGCTCTCTGGTGATAGCAGGGAGAAACTTGCTTGTACTGTTGCAGAGAAGTTCCCCATTTCTGTGCAGTGGTGTTTGCTCATATTTACAGCATTTAGTTCCTTATCCAATAACTTGTGGAATGCTAATTAAAAAAAAATGGAATTTTTATTCCTCAAGCTTGATAAGGCACAACTTTTTTTACTAAACCCCTTTTGAGTCTAGTAAGAGCTATGTTGGACTTTGCTAAGCTTGGCATCTTGTGCCCCCAATAGAACCATCACCTAAAATATGCTTTGTTTCTGGAAAGGAAGTTATACTATAAATATGCTTTGTTTCTGGAAAGGAAGTTATACTATCTCAGGAATTAATGGCTTCCATTACTCTGATAGTAAAATCCAATCCCCATACAATATGTCAAGTATCAAGGAAAATTTGAGTAAGACCGTGAATGTCAGGTTATTTGGAAGATATTTTAAGAACAGCACCTTCACCTCCATGGTAGAGTCTTATGTTTAAATGAAATTAACTCTTCTGTTTAGCTGTGTGTGTATTCTCCAAATCCACCAGGACCTGTCTGGGTATAGGAATATTCAGCCTGGTCTGGTTAAGTACTTTTGCTATGCATGATCAATATAGAGGGAACTGAAGAAAAATGATGCATGATACTTTAAATACCATCCCAAATGAAACCATCCCAGATAACTTCCATGATTGCAACTTTAACCTCAGAAGTACAAACAAGGGTGAAGGATTCTCCATGGGACTTTATCTTACAGCATTGAATGCTTATTGTAATTTCTTAAAATGAAAATTTGCACTCCTTAAAGCAGTTGTTAGGGCGCTTATGTATGAATGTATTAACAACTCTCATTTTAAGTTTTATGTTACTTTCTCGGGGATATAATTTGCTCAGAGAGAGGAATCCTTCGCATTAAATGAATGAAATGATGAAAGCAGCAAGAAACTTGAACAAGAACCTAATATTGAAAACTGAGGGCAACCTGAATGTAGCAATCTCCTTTCATACTGATGCAATCAGTGTGTGTTCCGTAAGCAATGTTTTTTCCCCTAATGCACATTGGCTAAATCACAAGGACTTGTGTGTTGTACAGCTGTAAGGGATTACGAGTGTGTGGCAAAATCCTCAGAAAGTAAGAAAACTTGCTTGATTCTACAGCTGCCTTCTCTGTCATGGTTCTCCAGAGTCCACTTAGGAGAAATCACGATTTGCATTGCGGAATGAAAAGGTGAATGTTTTCTGCTTTGTCACTCCTCAGAATAAACCTCCTGTGTGTTTCCAGTCCTTATGGAACGTGACCTTCTCCTCATGAGTTGTGTGCTTCCATAAATCAAATATGAAGCGTGTACATGGAATGTTCAGAACAAAAAGACTGAGACTGGTTATGGCTGGGAAATAAAGTGCTGTGAATACTAACCTGAGATCTCTTGTCTCTGGACTTGAGTTCTAACATTCTGACAAACTTGGCAAGCTCAAAGAAACAACTAAAACCATTTCTGAAAATCTGAATTCAAGATTTCCAGCTCTGAACAACAGCAAACATCTATAGTTTATCCTTTCAATGCATGAAGCTGTAGCTAACATTGTAAATGTGCACAATCTTTGATAAATCTTGAAAGCTGCTCTTTTAAAGTATAATTTATTTAAATAAGATACTTAATCAGTTTATTTTTTCACTATTTAGTTCTTCAAATGATGTTTTAATTAGTTCATTCATCTTTAATGATTTTTGGGCTATTTCATTTTAGTTTTTAGAACTGTAATTTCATTAATCCTGGACCCTAGTGAGGCATAACTCTTGACAGCCAAAGGAATGCAACACCTTTTTGATAATTAGCTATTAAATAAGATAGAGATTAAAGCCAAGAGGTTTTGGAAATTTTTGTATTTCCTGTAGATTGAACCAATTAGTAAAAATGTTACTGTCAGCAAAGAGTTTCCATTATTCTTTCCCACATGTATCCTTTGCAACTGTACAAGTTCTTTCAATGATAAAGAAAAATGAATCTTCTTTCTCATTTGGAAAAATGTAAAAAATTGAAAATGTCCCACTGATACCACTATGAGCAATATCATTTTTCAGAAAAGGTAGAAGTTGTTTATATCCTAATATCTGATAAAAATATTCAGGCTTATTTTGAGCCCTGTGGGACAACAATAAAGGCTTCTGCTTTAACAACTGGAATAAAGATTGTTTAGAAAACCTTGAGTTTCTGTAATAAAATAGAGAAGTGGTCTGTTAAAAGAGTATCTTGTCTCTGACATGGTAAGATGATGTCATATATATATATGCATATATAAAGAACAGCAGAAATTCATCAGCAAAATTACTGTCACTACCCTGAAAAATATGGATTTATGTTCTTAGCATTTTAATTATTTAATTTTTGTTACAAAGATCATCTCATTGTATTTCAAATCAAGCTGTTAGTTGATATGCACTCTTAGTGTCCAGAAACTCAGCTCACTGAAAGACAGCTCCTGTTGCCCTGCAAACTATATACACAGTACTGAGCACTCACTGCAATTTAAAGTTTAGACTTTAAAAAAAATCAGCCATTTTATCTCTTGGTGGATTCTGGTTCAAGTCAGTCAAACTCTGGTTAGATTTAGCCTTAAATTGGCTTAGCAGGTCACTGTGATGTACCTTAAGAGAAGCTCTGCTTTCTTTTAGGATAGTGGATCTAGCCGTTCTTACACATCTAGGCACTGTGTGCTAAGAGATGGGAATCTGCATTTTGGGATGTCCACGGGTGTCTCTTAGGATAATGTTTTAATTAGGATGAGCAGTGTCTGTAGTGGGAGGGGTTCCTTAGAGCCTGGCCAGCAGACACCAGCGTTGTGTGCAGTTTTACCTCCTTCCTGCTTCTCTGCATTCCCAGTCACATCTGTGAGCAGAACTGAAGTTGTCTTCTTGGAGTTTGGGTTTTATGTTACACTTTCATTCACTTAACATTATAAAGTAGTTGTTTAGTGTGTGGGAAATATATTTTGACTAGTGAAGTGTTTTATAAAGGCAAATAGTACATAGATTAGACTGTGCAGAGTTATTTAATAACATCTGTTCCTAGGTCCCTGCTTGGAAAGATTTCTGCAAAACTACACTTCCTTGCAATCTAGAAAAATATTTTACAAGCATTTTATGCCTCTCAGTTGAACATATAATTGTCAATGCTGTTTATTGTTATTTATTTTTGAACAGAAAAGCTGTATTTCTGTTGGTACCCAAATTTTAAAAACTGGAACAGAATGGTGCAATTTGGGTGACATGGATACCTGACTGATTATTAAAAATTACTTTAAAAAAATTTTTTACACATGAATATGTGCTGTTACTTACTGGCCTTCTTAGCTTAAAAATTACTGTTATTGTAGCTGGTTATGCAGTGAATAAACCACTGAACTCTGTAAAGGTTTCAATATTCTGGTTTTTAAGATTTTTCACTGTTACAGAAATGATTTGTAGTATTTTACTATTACATGAAGCAAATAATACAGGATTGCTGAATCTACTTTATTTCTCTCTTTGATTTCTGTCACTTCCATCCAACTTAATGACCCATTATCTGAGGTGCTTACACATGATGCACATCTCTATTTTGTGTATATGTGTACATAAATATTATTTTGTGATATTTCTGCAAGTACTTCCTGGAGCCCGAGGGCTGTTGTTCTGTGCAAGCAATATGGGAAGGGCAAGGCAATGCTTGTGACCTTCAGGAGAACTGGCACAGGGACTCTGAAATAAAAGAAGACAGAGAGCTGGGAGCATAAAAAAGCTTGTAGTGTGTAAACTCTAGAGTACACATTTCTCTCTGAATTTCCTTACTTCCTTGTAACTTTGGGTCAGGAGAGGGAGATGGGGGACATCCCTCCATTCTCATGGTAGTTTCTATATTATTGGCTATTTTCCGTGTTAAGTACTTGTATGGATTGTACTAAATACTTCCTATTCTGTCTATTCCCAAATCATTTCTATTTCAAAGATTTTATGTTCTATCATGCTCATAATATGGATTTTCCAACTTCATGAAGACATTTATGCAGGAGACCCTGATAGCTTCTAGTAGATTATCAGCAATCGCACAGACAAACAAATAGTCCTAGGTATAAAGACTCAGTTAAACTTTGAATAAATACTATAACAATATTTGCATGTGGCTTCTCTGAAGAATCCAAACCTGAGATTTTAGTTAATATCTATCTTCTCTTTTTTTTTTTTTTGAACTTAAAAATGTAAAGCAATTATTTTTTTTGGTGTTTTGGAAGTCTGGTTTGATGCAGCCTATTTACATGGAATAAGCGTAGACATTGCTGATGTGTAAGATACAGTGAAATAGCATCTGCTCCCAAAGCCTAGTCCAAGTCTTAGCTGTCCTATTCTTTAGGGACAACAATCCTGGCTCAAATAGGAAGTCTGTGGAAAGTTAAATGTAGTGGAAATATTTTAATTTCCACTGCTGAACCTCTGACAACACTTCTCTCTTATGGGAATAGTTTGAGCATAAAATAGGCAAATCTCTTCTGATGGAGATATTTCTGTTTAGCTTTTGAATTTTACCGAGAAACTTAGCACTGAAAAAAACCCCACAGCAGAAAACACAGGAAAAAACATAATCTGTAGATCTAGCAGGTGTCTGGATAACCCTAGTATTTTGTGTAAATATAAAAAGTTTCTCAGAAACGGTTGAGGATATAGCTGAATGATTGTGTGTGTATTGGGGCCAGAGGATATGCTGGATCACTGTTATGCGTTTTTCTTCTGCAGTACTGCGAATTTGTAATCACTTCATTGATCAATTCCTGAAATAGAGCAGATTCTTCTATTTTATGTCATCATTAATCCTATTATACAGTGGGATTTTGGATATACCTTTCTTAATTATCAGTTTAGATTTATGTTGGTGAGAAGGTGCCTCAGTATTGCAGTGTGGCATGGGGATGACTTTTTATTGTGTGTTTCTGTGGTGGCGTTTCAGGGCTAATCTTTTTTGCTCCTCTGATATGTTCCATGTAACACTGCACTGGCCTCGGTGTGATGTTATCTTTTGATGCGTATGTTAAAATGCTCTCAATGACAGAGTTTGGATAACCTATGTTTTAAGTGTATAAGGGGGGATTTCACGTGAGTTTTTGCTGATACCCTCAATGGTTTTCTAGCTTGGCTCCTCATGACAAGTGTTGAAATTAAAGCTAAATACATAACCACCAAGACATGAGAAGAATACTGCATTCAAAATATAAAAGTGTTTTTCTGAATGTGTTAATCAGCTCTATATACCTTCCAATTATGACTTTAATATCTGTTAAAGAATCTTCCTATACTTATTTATTTTTAATTTGGGGCCTGGTGCAATATTTAGAATACAATTATGTTTTGGTTTACTGTGCTCTTCTTGCCAATTTCTTGCGTTTTGAAGTCTCTCACTGATTGCTTCTCATTTTTCGTTACTGATGGCCCCTTCAGACAGGCAGGCTCCGAGCTAATTAGCAAAGCTTTGTTCATGAATGCTTGTTTCCTCCAAAAACTCTGCAGGAAGGAAACTCATGGACACAATCCGCGGTTGCAGAGGCTGTAATGTTAACAGCAGTGTGCTGCAATGTTTGAACTAAACCCCACTATTTAAAAGAATTATTAGTTCATGCTCAGTGATGGGGAAGTTTATAGTCCAAAGGATAGCCGAGTAGGATGATGCGCTGCTGCAGTTTGGAGAGTCAAGATCTGGCATGCAAGAATGTTGTCTGTCTAAACCACCATTTGAAATTCTGTGCTTAGGCCCTCGAACTCTGGGCTATTTTTCAGTCATCATTTGGCAAGCTTCAAGCCTTTTTTGTTTTCTTTTGTCCTGCATTGTTCATCTTTTGATTGTGTGGGTGCCTAATTGCTGCTTAAACATATTGTGCCTCACAGCGATGAAGGGTTGCACTCAGTCTTTTTGTCAAGGCTGAAAGTGGCAGTGAACAAGATGAGTGATAGACCTAAGTATGGCAAGAGGAGGAACTGGACTTTCTGAGACAGTAAAGAAAGAAAATCCAGTACCTCTGGGATGTAAGAATCTGTGACATAAGACCTTCTGGTCATCACTGCATCATCTTTTTGCTGATTGAGGCATCGCAGTCCCTGTTCAGTGAGACCTCCTCTGCTTAGGAGTGCCGTGCTTCTTTTGGGATAGTTTTTAATACTAGGCTTCTTGCATAAGATGCAGAATTTGTGCGTCTGCATTAAGATAAATATTTTTATTTCTGGATAATTTTAAAGTTTTTCACATTAAATAATCAATACAAGTTGCTATAGCCCATCTGCAGAGGGAAGTGTTGCCAGCACCACTGAAGCTGTGCGATTGCCTCCTGGCTGACACTGCTTAGTAGATCTTTTCCAAAGCCGGGACATGTTCCTTGGGTCTGCTCATGCTCTTACCGTGCGACAGTGTACATGAAATATAACATGAATCTAGTCAAAGTCATTCTGTAAATAAGTGATCCTTAGTGACTAGATGGAGATTTGTGTGTGTGTAAGTTCAAGCTTCCCTGGAGTTACAGAGATGAGGGTTCTGGAAGGGGGTCTAGCATATTACCTGCTATACAGTAGATGAAGAATAAGAGTTCCTGCTGCTTCAAAACAAGACAACCAGAATATTGATTAAGAGCTGGCTTTTGAAAAGATGTATGTTAATCCTTTTGAAGTGAATGTTTATTCAAGGAAGTTTCTGCAGAGATTGCCCATAAATTTGATGTTGCTTTAAGCGATGGGGAGAATGCATATTTCCTTGAAAGGAAATGTAGCATATTGGTTCCATTAAATTTGAGTGTACATTTTGTTAGCTTGTCGTGTCATAGCTTAAACTCATGACTAGGCAATGCAGTGTGCTTTTAGTCAGAAATAGTTCCTAACAAAGATTAAATTTGGGCATATGAAGGTTTTGATTAAAATCAACATACGGAATGACAGTTACAGAAATGTGGATGAAAAGTAGTACAAAGAATTAATAAGGGACACTGATAATAGAATGGCCATTGCTTAATATTTTATGTAGATTCATAAAACATCTTTCAAGTATTGAATCAACAGCTGGTAAAAAATGCAATAGTAATGAGCTCATTTGTATGTAAATGACTGTCATTCTATTCTAGGCTACCCATGCTTTATGGTATCCTGCTAGATATCACTAAGTATGGTCATGAAAATAGGCCTTTTCGGGAAACTCTTCAAAAAATCAATTTAAATGCAAAGTCTTTGCCTGGCTTTTAAGTTTTCAAAAGTAATTCATAAGGTTCTATCAGTTTGAAAATTCTGTATACTTGTATTTAAAATAGTCATCCAGTGCATTATTGGGAGCTGAATATCATACAAATTAGGAGCTCTAGGGCCATTCTGACAATACCAGAAGGTAATTTGTGTGTTCCAGCTCTCTCGGAAGAACTGGTAAAGAAGGTGGTAATGCCTGTGTACCGAGATGTGAAGTGAATGTGCAAAAGAACCCACACTGGGTGCATATCTTTATATTGCTTACACTTACTATGCACTAAAGCCCCATATTTTCTGTAAAAATCTGGGCTTAAAGGTGAAAGCAATTTATAATGAGGACATTCTACATGGAAACCTTGCCATAGTGAGTTTTCCATAGCATGTGTGGTGCAGAAGGATCGTGCCACGTGCCCTGTGTACAAGGAGCAGCTTGAGCTCTGAACACAGTTATTCCCAATGAACACCTGAGAAGAATGTTCAACATAGTTTATGCTGTAGCGCTGTTAACAGCCAGCTATGAGGAACTGAAATCTAGCTTTTTAAACAGAGAGGGAGTGTTCCCTTAGTTATGTTCCTCATGGAGGGAAATGGAAGAACGGAGGGTTTGTTTGATAGTATGCTGCTATATAGAGAATAATAGAATTTTATTAGTAGTCCTTTACTGAAAAAGTACGTTTTCAAATGTTTGGAGCAGTTTTGACCTTCATAAAGCTTCAATTCAGTTAAGCCCTAAAGAATTGACTTTCACCCATATTCACTAAAACATTCCACTATTTCTTGGTTTTAGTAATGGGGTTTTTTTACATATAAGTGGCTTACACACACAGTGAAAGTCTAAGTGCACATATATTGGAGATTAGAAGTGTGAAAATGAAAACCAGAAAGAAATATTTTGATTGATAGCTCAGAATGAAATGCCAAGGATAAATATAAATACAGTTGATTGCAATTGATGTGGGCAAGTGGTAATCAGTTGCTAATCTAAACAAACAAGACTCCAGCAGATATTTCAACTCTTCACCTTTCCACTTGTCTTTGAGTTGCCTTTCCCAATCCCATTTATAAACAAATTTTTTTACTTGTAATATTGCTGCTGCATTTATTGTGGAATGGTAGACTTAACAAAAAATACCTTTTTTAAGAGAAAAAAAGTGTACGGGTGAAGTGAATGAGTCTGATTTTGGGGGCAGTCTCCGCTTTATCAACTTTAGAGAAAACCAGGATACTATAAGTTTTTTTTCCTGCAAGCTAAAATACAGCCTCATTTATTACACAACATACATTTAATACAGTAATAATAAAAAAAATCTACATACAGGAATTCTGTGTGAATTGTAATTTTCTGTAGAGTGGCAGGAAATACGAAGAGGGTGCTCTTTGTTTCTGCTCCATTATTTACTTTGCCCGGGAAAGGTTTCATGAGATAGCAGTTGGCGCTCGTTCCCGTGGTGTGAATTATCTGGGAGAGCCCAGCTCTCTGACAGGAGGTTGCTGTGGGCAGGGCTCCTGTAAATGGTCCTGCCTTCAGGCTGATGAAGGTGATGGGACTGACCAAAGTGGCTTGGGGAATTCAAGGATCATGTCATGAATGATGATGAACCCTCTGTGCTCTAAGTGAGGTGGGGGGACTGATCGGTTTTTATTAGATCTTGTGTTAACACAGGGCAGCTTTGAGCTCTTTATTAACGTGTCAGCCTCCTTGTTAAGTGATTGGGCATTTAGTCTTAAGGGTACTTGAAAATACAGTTCCTTTGTTTCAGTTCTCCCATTTAGCTTCCTTGAGGATTGCCTGCACTACTCCATATAAATAATAAAATCTGACACATAGAATTCTTGGTTTGTGACATCTTCTTAAGAAGCCTCTTTGTCAAAGTGCAAATCGCAGAAATGAGTTAAGACTGCTATTACTACCACTAATTTTTATCTGTGTATATTGTTTACATTGTAAACCAAGAAAAAAAACTTTTTCCTCTGTGTAAGGCCACACGTGTGGAAAGCAAATATAAAATTTCAAGAAAAATAAACTCAAGCAAATTTTAGGTAAATATTAATAAAGGTGGAAATTGTCTGCATAAAATACAGGTATTTGCACATTAAATTCAAGAATTACAGTAATTCATAGGAGAAATAATACCATGTGAGTGCATTTCTAATTAGAATGAATTATCTTACTGTGGATTTTAAGTAGTTAACTTAATTGCAAGAAATTTTTAGTTTATTATCTGTGAAGTAAGATGAAATATGAATACTCTCAAGAATCAGAAGCAGCTCATGAATTGGTTGCTTGTGAATTTGTTGCTCATGGATTGAGGCAAAGTTGAAATAAAAAATAATTATTCATAGTTATTGAGGAGTGTGATTAGAGTATTTTGTTGTTTTCTGGCTTGTTGCTGTATATCCTGAAAGGTGATAAAACTGGAATTTCAACTTCATCTGAGGTGATAGGAGCTAAAAACAACTATTAGAGGTTTCCAAGCTGACCACAGAAGGTAACATCCTACCCTGTTCGCACAGCTTTTTACTGACCCTGAAGTTTAACAAGGTTGAGCAAAAACAAACACCTGCTGGAGTTTCAGACTATTGTATAGAATTATCGACAGACCCTATTAAAGCATACAATGCTGCATTGGGAAGTCTCTAAAGGCTCCTTTGTCAAGGTTACTTTATAGTCCATATAGTTTGTTAAAAGGCTTTTAGATTCATCATGGTCGATTGGATCCGTGTGGCCGTTCTAAGTGTGCAGCAAGTCAACAATAAAGTTCTTATGAAATTTTAATGCCAAAAAATTAAAAGCTCAAGTGCTGTAATCAGTTCATCACACAAAATATTTGAGTCTGACCCCATGCTGCCAAGTGGGGATCAATGAATGCCATATTGTCTTCTTTTCTTTCTCTTCAGTAGATGTGTAACTTGTCCTCTATAGCCTTAGCCCAGGGCCCTGTGTTGGCGCTGGGTTGCTGCGTTACACACAAACCTGATCCCAGTGCTTGCTCCTGATGGGGCGTGTTCTGTGTGGGAAGCTCTGTGGCAGCACTCGGCTGTGCGGCTCTTTGCTGCACTGAAAGTCTTGGAGTCTGTACTCACTCACATATATTTTCCAGGGATTTTTAGATTTTTTCAGCTTTATGACCAGAAGTGAATGAAGGGTGACATGTTTATCCTGAAGAAAGTTGGTTACTGAGTTTTCTGTAAAAGTAACGTGCTAAGTATGAGCCTGGAGTCAGACCGGAGGTATTGACTGGACCTTTAGTTATGTCAATTTCTGGTTTATTTAGATTTATCTTTTTTTCATTGAGCTTCTCACATTCACCCGTTCTCTTCCTCCTTCACCCAGAGTTATAATCTCTATTTTTCAGAATAGTATATATTCTTTTATTTCCCCCTCAGTCCATCTCAATCTCTGCCAACTCTCTATCAATTCAGAGAGCATTTTAATCCTGATTCTTTCACTTGATCATTTATTTTCACCCGCATAACATTTCAGAGTTTGGCACCAAGTTTTACAAGCTCAAAATCTTTTAAAGTAACGCTATAAATCAAAACTGAAGGTGGTAGAATATGCAACCACTAAAAATGCAACATCTTTACACAATGCTGAAATAATGTGAAATCCTTAAAGATTTGTTTACTTAGTGTACCTATAGATGACAAAGCAAATGTCAGGACCCCCTCAGGAATATAACGGGAAAGAAATTTTATGCCTTCTCTTTAAACACAGAGGAGCAACACCTTTTCAATGTGAACAGTTCATAAACTGCATTGCTTGCATGCAGAATACAATACAGAGCTAATTTAGAACGATAATTATGTATCTTCAAAGCAGAATCAGGCATGTGGACAGAGGTGAGGAAAAACTGGCATGGAAAATCTGTTTCCTAGCAGTAATTTTTCCATGCCAGGAAGAATTATTAGGAAACTTTTAAATATTAAATAATTTGGAGGAAAAAAAAGGGGACTATTATGATTTATATCATCCTGAAGTAACAGTGGCATATAACCTTGTTAGCTCCAGAGAAGAAATTACTGCATTCCTGAAAGTCATCAGCAATGGAGGCTTTTCATGGTGTAACTGAGAAATAATGACTAGATCAATTTTAGCAGGAATGAAGTTTACACATTATATATAATGACACTGTTCCAGGGAATGTAAACAAGAAACCCTGAACAACCAACCACCCACCTCTTGAATAATATATTTTTTAATTTTTTTTTAAATAAAAACAGTCATGAAGGCAGAATGTATCTGATTTTATATATTTTCTTACAAGCTGCTGTTGCAAGAAAAATCCAATTCTTGTTGTTATTATTACTCAGATTGACTGTATAAGTAAAAAAAAAGTTGTTTTCGCTGAAAACAATGCTCTAAATCCCCTTTACTTCAGTCATAGCAGGACTGGACATTGCACTTAAGGGGAAAGGAGTTTTGATTTCATAGTAAACTGCTGCAACAGTTGCTGTGTCTGAATGGTCCTCGTTAGAATTTGCTCATACTTGTTGTGGCTCTTTTATTTTTTTTAATTTTTTTTAAGACTGTTATAAATCTCTTTGGATTAAACAGCATACAGAAGTGTTTCTGAAGTGTTTTCTGCCTAGCAGTTTTGGTGTGTGTGCTGTGGAGGGGACCAGGAGAAGCAGGAATCTTCCACATCTTCATTTCGTTCCAAAACCTCTCAATGCTTCTTGTACTTGTTTCAAGTGAACAATATTCAGGCCTGTCTTTCTCTCAAGCAATTGCCATATTTCACAGATAACCACACTGGAGGAAATCTGTATCACAGTACTATAAGGAACCAACAAGGCTTAGATATTTGCTTATTTATCTGCTGATGTTTATTTAATTAGTCTAACAAGCATTTATTATTATTCAGGTGAAAAATAATTTCTGCTACAGTGTGTTTGTATCCATATGTGCCAGAGTGTTCTTGTACTCGTAAGATACATGGTCAAAATTCCTTCTCCTTTAGTATGATTTTCCTGGGCAGAAAAAAGAAAATGGGATTCTAGAGGGGAAGAGAAGTGTTTAACAAAAATAAGGAACTTCAAGTTTACTGTAGGTAATAAGAGCCTTAAAAAAATGTCTGTATTGCTTTTGACAATACCACACTAAATGTTGCCAGGTAGTCCAAAGGAAGTAGGAAGTTTCTGTGTTTCAGGATTTGCTTCATGGTAATTAAAAAGAGATGTCAGCACATGGACCAGTGATGCAATTTTGTTAATATCTGCATGAAGACTGTTGTCCCATTGCTGGCGTTCACTTCTCCATCAGAGAGAACAAACACTTGTCACTGGCAGTTTACTTTTGTGTGCTTTGTGGCATTTCGTGCTAAACATTGATTCAGATAATGGTACAGTAGTTAGAAACCAATTTTCTGCTCTTGTATATTTTTATTTGTTACCTGTTTAATCTAGTCTGCATCTTTATCAAAATAAAACATCATTTGGAAAAATGCTTTTCTCAACAATATAGAGTGCATTTAAAGTTCTAATATAGTCCTATTTTTTAAAAAGAAAGATAAAGGAAGGATCCCCTGCATCAGTTTTCTGTCTAGTTTGAACAAGGGCACTGCTCTGACCTTCTTTTGTAAAGCACTGCACGATATGAGAAGTTTACCAGAAGAAAGTAGAAGCATTTGCCTTTAAACATTCATGTAAAAAGCTGAAATAGTGGGATAGTTTTCCAAGTGACAAGTTAATGCATTATGTTTTCTCAGTGGAATTTTTTTTCTTGAATAAGATGGACAAAGGACAACAGATTGACAAGGGCATATTTTTACAGATATTTAAATTGGTCTTGCATTATAATATGAATATTCTAGATATAAATGCAACTCAATGCTTTTCTTTCGAAGTATTTGATCTTCAAAAGACATCTACTTCAGCAATTACAAGAAAAAAGTTAGCTTCAATTGCAATTTTCTTGGTAGTTTGTAATCTTTGTCCCAGCTGGAACTGAGCTTGTAGTTTTTGTGCAGTGAGGTGCTTCAGAACTGCAGGCAGCTTTCCACAAAGTGGTTATGGATAAGGTATTGCAGGAAAATTTTACTTCACGGGAAGTCAGCTTCAAAATCTCATTGACTTAATAGTGCTAAAAATTAATTTGCCACATAAGCAACAGACATTTCATTACTCCACAGATTAATGCACCAAATGAGCTTTTTGTTAGGTTTGGATGAACAAGTGGTGCTCGGTGCGTGTCTTTGTGTTGCTCAGTGGGGGAAGTTTGCTGTGAGAGGATAACACAGTGTGTGCATGTACCAGAACTGACTGAATGCCAAAATAGAAGAACATTTTCTCTAACAAGGACCTATTAAGTCCAGTGTTTAACTTAAATTTGTTTACATTCTAAAAATAGCCAAATAGCTATGGGGACAGCAACAGCATAGTCTTGATGGATGCAATAAACTGCCACAAGCAAACCAAGTCTAATTTAGAGATCTCACCATTTAAATTAAAAAGTTATGTAATGCCAAGCCAACACCTGTGCAAATAGTTCTTATTTGTTATTCGTCTCTTGCTAAGTCTTTCTGGTGTCCTTTTGCTCACTCTAGTTGTTTCAGTGCTCTCCATGCCTGAAGCCAGCGCAAATGTGGAGTGGCAGTGCCACAGGAGGCAGCCCCTCTGTGTGCAACCCCTCCTTGCAGCCACTCTTGATATGACATGACACAGATACTGAGAAACTGCCAGTCACACGCTAAATAAACACCAACTCATCATCCCTGTGCTCTTCATAAAGCTTAAAGCTGACAGGAAGATGGCTGGTATTCCTTCATTTTCAGTTATCCATCACTTGAAAAGAACTTCTGAAAGGCTAATAAGAAGCTAGTGTTCAGTAATGTAGCTTCCTTGCATGTTTTGAGAGGCAAATATTTGTATTTGCAAGAAATAATAATCTAACTATGATTCCCAACAGGGTGTCATAAGATTTTCAGCCAGAACAGTCTGGGAGTACATTGTTTCAGGCTATTTATTCAAGAATTGAGAATAGATGAAATTCTCCAATGGGATTGAAAAAGTTCCATAATGATACCATAAGACATTAACTTAGCAGTTGGAAATAACACTTATGAACCACTGGAAGTTAAGTTCTTGTGGGTTTAATATTTTCTATAGGCTCATAAATCCGATAGATACCCCTTTATTAAGTCAGAAATTCTGTTTGTTTTTGGAAGCTATCAACAGTTCTGCCCTGAAATAAATGAGCTCCTCGTGGTAAACAGATTTGCACATAGGAGGTACTATACTTAGGGAATCCTCCACACATAAATAATCAGATATTGTCTCTCCTTAATAATAAAAATAAACTAATGCAGTTTCATGTACAAATGTCTATGCTAAAATTAAGTGCTTGTGTTAATTTTCTCGGTCCTGGGGATTTCGGGTCTTCATACAGGTGTTGGCTGTGTTGCAAAATTCGTGTCACTGCAATGGAGTTGGCTCTGGTCCTGCAGAGTGCAGCACCCGCTGTCCTGTGTGCTTGTAGTGGATGCATGGAAACTTGTGAGAGTCTCTGTGGGAATAAACAATTATAAATAGTAACCCATCCTGTCTAATAACAGACATCTTAATTGGGTGCAGGTCATCAAGGAAATTCTACTTTGCTACCTGAGGTTATTTTTTGCCAGGAAATATTACTGAAAGTTTTTAGGAAGAAATAACTTCAGGAGTAGCTGGCTTGTACAGCATCCATTAAAATAAATGGATTTCAAAATAAATTGCATTTTTGAAAGACTACATGAAAGAATTTGAGTCCAGCTGTTTTGTCTGGAACAAATGTGTCCTTCTTTCTTTCCTTTTTTTTTTTTTTTTAATGTGGATAGGAAATAACAGAAAGGGATTTAGCTAATTCTTGAGAATTTGTGTGGATTAAGGAATCAAGTCTGTTAGCATTGTGTATATACTTGATTATTACAGAAGTATTTATAAATAAAGAGTACAAATGGAAAATTAGGGAAATGGCTATCAAAACATTTGGATTTGATTTTTTTTAATAAACCATATTTACTATTTTATAGGAAAATTAAAGAACTTTTTAAAATTGAAATTCCATGAGATGGAAGTAATGCTTTCTATTGATGTATTTTTCATGAGCAATATTGTCTTTTACTGCTCTCATATTAAGTTCTATTTTTAAGAGTGGAATAAAAGTATGTATAGAGATGAGATAATGGTGGATTCCATTCCTGGAGTGAGTAAGCAGCTTATAGGAGGGTAGCTGAGACCTTCATCTTCCCTTGCCTGCAATAACCAGTCTGTCTGATTTATTTCTGTGTGTTGCAGAACTGCATCATTGTAATGACTTTTCCAATATTCTGCTACTGGAACTTTCCACCTAATGCATAGGTGTAGTTTGGAGGGAAGAAAGGAAAAGGGAGGTAATGACTCAACTTGGGTTCACTGGGAGAGATGTTCCTTCTGTCATGAATGCTGCAAATGGTCCATAGTTGTCCTAATTCTGTAACTACAGAAAGTTGACATGTGTTCCTTGGCCATTTCACGGAGTCACCTCTCATACTGCTATTTTTCATGGAGCTATTTATGTAGCACTGTAGAGGACATGAGTACAGTTGTAAGGGTGACATTCACAAGTAGCATCTTGCATGGATGGCTCATATAATGAGAAATGACAGCTGACCACAGGGATGAAAGGAGAAGGCCTAAACAGAGCAAGAGGATAAATGGCTAGAAATGGGTACATCTCCACATTACTGAGCAGTCATTCAAGAAAGAAACAAACTGCTTTGTGTTCTCCCCTAATCTTTTAATGCTCCAACTATATATATAATTTAATTTTCATACCCTCACTCTCTGCTCTTGTTTTTGAGACTCTCTGGCAGATGCTGATTTGCAGTTCAAGGGATGTGCTCAACATGTTAAGGTTACCAATTTGATTGTTTTTTTCTATGTCACCATATAAATACAGTCAGAAGGCATCTGTGCCATTGTGTTGGCAGTTGAAGGGGGTTTTATGTCTGCCCTTTACTCCCTGTTTTGCTGGTAGCATTTGTACTCTCATTTTTTGCCTTCTCCCTCCCTGGTGGATTTCATGGTTGGGAGTAACACCTGTGGCCACTCTGAGCTCTGACAGCTGCAAGACTCGGATGCCAAGCTCTTGAATGTGTTTTTTCTATTGCTGTCATCTGTGTTGGAAGATAGCTTCCAGGCAGACATCTCAGCTGTGTCTCAGTGTGCATTGCTTGTAGTTGGACAACAAGGTGTCATTGGGCTGGTGAACTTTTCACAATTTCATTTACAGCGTACTCAGAGGTGGCAGAGAATTAGCTTTCTAGTACGTGTCATTCTAGAGTAAGTTCTGGTCTGCTGTTCAACGTGTTTAAAACTGTCCTTACATCATCATGTGCTCTGGAAAGGGTTGATAGCTTTTTTTGTGCTCTGCAGGTGGTCAACAACACTTTAGGTCTGTAGCAAATTAGGGATGTTCATAGAAACATCTCATCAGAGTATCTTACTTGTCTGCTGTTGGAAGTATTTCAAATCTAATTCAGTGTTTGGAAACCCAGTACCTGGAACCAACCATGGCTGGCTCTGCTAACACAGCACCAGAAAGGAGATATGAATCACAGTCTTGTGTCTTCCTTCTGCTGTTCCAGGCGTTGCTGTAGCTTTTTGTTCCTTAGGATGTATTTGTGCTCTCCTACACAGCACCTCTGTGTGAAACCAGGCAGGTTGCCTTCGGGCTGGGGCTAGGATTAGGGTTAGCAAAGGATACCAAAGTAGACTATGAGTTTACTCTAAGCCCTGGAAAAGAACAAGATCCTATTGCATTTATCTGAAGCACATTATTATATTTTTCTTAATTCCCTTGTAGCTTTGTTATTTATTTTAAAATTCTGGAGTATTTCAAAATATAACATGGCTAATATAGGCTGATTCCTGAACGACACTGGATAAGAAGTTGTAGCCAATAAATTCTTGACTTTGTGACCTTACTGCTGTCTAATGTGTGTGTTGGTACACGGCAATATTTTGTGCAGCCTTGTGACTGCTCCAGACAGGAGAAACTCTTGAAAGCAGCAAGGCTTTTTCGGTCTTGGAAATGTTTGAGTGTTACTGGATATTCAAACAAACCTAAAAACTCTGTCTCTCCAAGCTGGCTGTAGAAGGGAAAGCAGAATTAAAGATTGCAACTCAAGTTTGATCAGCTAAAGATAGAAATACCACTAATTTCTTCCCTATCACAATTCCAGTGAGCAATATCTTGTACTCCATTTCTGTTCAACCAAGAGTAAGTTGAAGAAGTGGTAAATGCAATTTTTCTGCATGAGATATAAAGACATTTGTAGGAAATCATATTTCCACCTGTCGGCTTATGCTCCGCATTCTGTTTGGCTCTTTAATGCTGAAGTTTGCATACAGAGTTCCCAGTTTCAATATTTGTGTGATTTCTTTCTGAAGACAATTAATTTATGCATAGTCTCTTGTACAGAGCTTTAGGTTTCAGAAAACTTGTTGTGGGAAATGAACACACAAATTAATTTGACTCATGCAATTTACTGAGGCAACATCATGGAAAATATAGTCTCTGTTGTAAGCAAAATGTGTCGGGGGGAGAGATGACCTTCGGAGATAAGGCTGAAATGAAGCAAAAATGCATTCTCTTCCTATTTCATGTTGAGGCTGATTTTTATCAGAACACTTGGATGCATTTAAAAATGGAATTTAAGAACAGGAATGGACCTTCAAATGTACCTGTGTGACTCTAAACATTACCTGGACAATTATTTTTCTCCTGCTTGTTATACGCTAGTCTTTGAGGTGAAAGCTGAGAGTGATAAAGGCACTTAGATACCTTGTGCGTGTAGCGTGGGAGAGGTACTTTTGTGTGCGTAAATGTGAAAACTTTTTAAAAGTGTGAATGCTTTAATAAAAATGCATCTCTTTTTTTAAGGATTCCATTTTGTGCATATATAAAAACATGTTTCAGTCTAGTTTATTTCCGCATCAAACAAACTCAAAAGATTATTTTTATCCATTGCTTCTATATGGTCGAGTTCCCAGTGAAGCACAAAGGTGGCTTAAGGGACCGGCACACCCTCATTTGGAGAGAGGGCAGAAATCTTGGCTGCTTTGCTGTAAACAGAGCAAAGATCTGTTTAACTCAAACAATCCTCACCCCTTCCCTGCAAATCCCAGGGCCATATGCGTTTATGGGTTTCCAGGCCAATCCAGCCCCGCAGCCGGGAATACAGGGCTCAGCAGGGAGTTCAGTGCTGGGTTGGCCCCAGAGATCACTGTGCTGGCTTTTTACACGTCCTGCCTTTCTCTGGAGGGTGTGTTTGCTGCATGTGTGACTTTGTCTTCTTCCTGCCCCTGCTAGGCATACTTTCTCTGCCCCACTTCAGGCCTGCTAAATTGCTTTGTTTAGGTCATGATGTTCTGAACTGTTGAGGTAACTGGAAAAATGAATTAAAAAAAAAAAAAGAAAAAGAAGACTATACTATCCCAGAATTACATGGGATGCAATTCCTGCTGCTTATAATGGATTTAATTAATAGAGATTAATTGACTTGGCAGTGCTGTACTCTGTTTGCCATGCACTGGATAGTGTCAACCCAAGAAACCCAGAGGTACCTTGCTGGGTCTTATTAGATTTGAAAAAAAAACAGAAAACACTCAACAACCCCCCCCATAATAATAAGTATTACATATTACTATACACATAAATATGCTAGCTGCTGCCCACAGAAAGGCTGCCCTCTTCCTCTGAACCCTCATACTCTAAAGTTTCATTTAACATAACTCTTGATTATATGTGTGACACTAGTTAATTCTTATGATCAGGTGGGTGTCAGACTATAGAAAGTGTTTGGTAACTCCAGTTTCTAATGTTGGTGGTACAAATGACTTTAACATACCTCATGTAATTTCAGCAGAGAGGGAAAGGTGGAAGATGAAGAGCCATTGATTGATCTTGCTGCTCAAGGCGTGACTCTGCCAATTCAACCTGAGTGTCTCATATTGAAAATAGCAGTGTGGCAGCTCATAGAGCTGACTTTTCTGAGGATTTTGCTGTGAGAGTTCTCCAACTGGACAGGGGAAAATACATACAGTAGAAAGTTAAAAGGATAAATGGCCCTTATGTGCTTGTTACTACTCTTAATTTTTGTGCCTTAGTTTCATGTTGGATTTTAGAAAGTGGTCTACTTTGAAAGAGACCGATTCTTTTTCTGCTGTGTACCATATGAAAGCCTTGCTGTTCTAGCTGCTTTTTCAGGCTTTGATTTGTTTTGGATTCTCATGACTGCCTAGTTTTTTTGAGGGTTAGGGAAGATGCATCCATGGCAAATAAAGTGCTGGCTCCAGTAATATTGGCAGTGCTGAAGAAAGCTTAAATCTTCTTTGTGAACCTACATTAGTACTGAAAGACTGAGTCTTTTAAAAGGTCTGTTACCCCAGGCTTTCCTGGCCCCTGCTCCGCAGCCTGGGCACATTCAGCTCCTAATCCCCGTCAGTCACCAAGGGAAGGAGAGGCCTTTGAAGGGCCTGAGCCAGTGCCAAAAAAATCAGATGGCCACAAGAAGAGTTCTGTTAGTGACTGGCATCTTAATAATGTTAAAGTCATGATCAGTGATAAAATAATAAAGCATAAATCATAAAGTAATAACCAGAAGCCTTAAGGGCCCAGTCTACCAAATTTTTACAGTTTTCCAAAAGTTTTCAAGTGTTGGACTGCTTTGTTTTACCTGCTGTGTTCACATATGTCAAATTATTAAAGAAGAGAGCATTCTTCTAGAAGTGTCAATGAAGTGGCCATTATTTTCAAATAAGCAGTACTTCCTTACATGCAAAATATTTTAAATTACATCCTGCAGATTTCATGTTTTTCCTTTAAAGAAATGTGCTATTTGCACAGCTGACTGCAGAGATACCCTATGCCTCACTACTATTATTTTAGTCCCTAACGTAATAAAGGATTTTCAGTCAATTTTGGTTTTGAAAGGGAGCACAGGAACAGGTTTCTTTCTTTAAATTCATTTTCTGTTAGTGTGAAATTTTTGTGATTTTTGTTTTTCCTCTTGCCCCCAAATCTATCTCATATTTCACAGACAAGTGATGGTGTGTCACATCCAGTTACATCAGTCACATTGGCAGTCATTACTGACACAGCTTAATGCAGTCTGACTGATGTAATCAGACACGATGCCTCTCACAGTATACTGTGTCACCCTGAGAAATACAAAGAGACACAGATTTCAGAAAAACACCGTTAAGGGTTGTTTTAGAAAACAAATAATAACCCATGGCATTGTGTCTATAGACATGCAGCCAAAACAAGTAGGTTCTTCGGGACAGAACAAGACCAGTGTGCCAAATTAATTTCCTTAACGAAGATAAGGGTTTTTTAAGCCGACCTGAATGAACTTCACTTATAAATGAGTTAACACAACTTTCTGCAATAGTAACTTCTTTTGCTGTTCCTCATCTAAAGCAGGATGATATCCATTTCAAAAAGTTCTTTTGAGTGCCTGCCTTTTTGGGATACTCAGCTTGTGACCTCCTCAGTGCTTCTGGTTTCAATGAGCTGACCTGAGATATCTCATATTTGGCTTTCAAAAATTGAGATTGTCCAAGCAACTCACCACAAAGCACTATATTTTAACTCTGGAAAGTATTGTGTAACATCAATGTCATGTTTTTTTTCCATGGTATGTGTGTTCACTGATGGTATTTTGAATGTACTTTACTGCTCAGCTGCAATGGCTCAGCTGCAAACAAAGCTTGTGTTCATACTTCTTGACGTGTTGCTAGAGGAGGGATATTTTTTCTAATCATTAGAGGCAGATTCCAGATTAAGGTGCTCAACTGGACCTGGTCATGTCCCAAGTTTGTTTGAATTTATTCATCCAAAGTTCAGCTTTAGCTTTCCTGATCTCTAGAACAGCATATGAGATCTGAGGTCCACAGCAAGTCAGTCCCAAGCTTCCCATTCACTTCAGCAGGGCAAGCTGAGATGTGTGGAGCTTGCTTCAGGGACTGACTGAAGGTGGAGTTGTTTGAGGAAAGTTGTCCAGTTTCTTAAAGTGACAGTTGGATAAGACATACCACTGGAAGGGCCTCTGAAAGATGCTGTGAAAAAGCTACCTCTTTTTTACCATCTAAGCAAGTGAGAACTTAAAATTTTATTGGAATAGAAAGAATATTGATCAGTAACAAAGGGAGAAACATCAGTGTGTTCTATGGTCCTAAGTCTTGATTTGGGATTCATCCATATGACTAAAATCAAAGTAATAAGTATTAATGTGATTCTGGACTCATAAATTCTACTGGAGACATCATCAAGCTGTAATTATAAGAGACATTTAAATTAATGGGTTGAACATAAATGTATCTATTAAAGCAGTTTTAAAAATATAGAACTTAATCTCTACTTCTGTCTTTGTCTCCAGAAGTATCTTTTAATGTCTGTTCCTAAAAAAAACACCTCTAACCTCTAACACCTCTAAGGTTTTTTCCCCTAAAAGTGATAAAATGAAGGCAAATAATTTGTGCTTTAAAATAGGAAAAAGAAAATATAGAGGAAAACAAATGTATCTCTGTCTTCCACTCTCTGCCACCAGCATGTTAATGATCACTTTACAACCTTGCTATCTCTGAACTTAGATCCATTTCAGCTTCCTCAGCTTAATTTGCATTCAGTGTTATTTGGCTGTTTTGAGAAGTATTGATTGAGAAAGCAATAGAACAGTTTTTGTACAATGTCTGTGGAAAACATAAGAATGTGAGCATGGAGTCGCTCAGTACGGGGAACCATTGGGACCTTCACAAAAATATTCAGTCATTTTTAAGGTGTCATTGCCTGGTGTGTACAATGTATGCTTGTGTTTAATCTTTCTAGAGGGGGCTATCCCATTTGTAGCAGTGGTAATTTGAACTTGAGTTTGTCACAGCTGATGGCCCTGGTTTGCTCTGTGAGTGCCTGGAGCAGAGCCAGCTTTCAGCTAAGGCCTGGGGAGCCAGAGTTTCTGGCACAGCATTCTCAGTCTTCATTTCAGCTGTGTGTGAACTCTGTAACCTTGCACCTGGACAGTCATGGCACTATCGAGGGTCACAGCTCTGAGAACTTAGCTGAACTCTGGAAGGAAAAGTTCCTATTTAGGGTGGGTGCCTCCAAACAATAGTGAAAAATAGGGCAGCTACAAAGATTACATGAAGAACAGTTCGCAGATAGAGGAGAACATGTCATTTGTATTGAGCAACACTAACCTGAGAGGTGTTGGTCTATCACAGTGACTGGCAACCGGCCAGACATGGGTTCCTAATCTTGTAGCTGTGTCTCCTAAATCAGGGGAGCAAAGGAGCTGCCAGACTGGTACCCACCATGCACTGAAATAACCCTGGAAGACAATTCAGTATCCTGCTTGTGCCAGGCAGGTACAGAGGCTGCAGTGAGGACCACAGTCATAAAGCATTTGAAGAATTGTTAACAGAAGGCAAAGCACTTCTGCTTAAAACAAGCTACAGTTAGACCACGTGGTGCACCACCCCGAGTATTCCTGGTTCTCATCTATCTAACCCAGCACTACAGCTCTAATCTCTTTGGTCCTCAGATAAACCCTGGGGTCCAGATCCACCACAAGCTGGTGTTTATGGCCTTGGCTGTGACAGTCCAGTACACCTGTGGAGGAGCAAATGGGCTGTGTTGTTTGACTGACATCACAATTATATTCTAATTATTAAATAAACTTTACTGCTTAGTCACATTTAGGCAGGTGAAAGGACACTTTTTTTCCCTCTGATTGTACAGAGGTAGTAGTTCAAGTGCTTAACATGCTATGTAATTTTAGGTGAAAATTAATTAGCATGAGTAAGCAAGGCACCCCATGGTGTCACTATTTACTCAGTTTTCTATGGAGACTCACACTTTAATAGGAGAACCAATCTGTTTTGTTCTCAAGACATAATAAAAACAAACAAAATTAGTAACTGATGCATCACTTTATCATAAGTTTTCTTTCAGCAAGGAGGTGACTGTTCTGTGCCACCCATTCCACTGCTGTTAGTGAAGGAAAGGGGGAGGGCAGAAAAGCCTAGCAAAGTCTAAGCAAAAACCTCAAACAAATGCCATCATTCTTTTCCAGTGCAGGCACTGCCAGCTCGTGCTTGGAAAAAACTGCTTCTGAACCTGTTCATCCATGCTTTTTGATGATAGCACTGAAGAAATTTGTCTGAGCAACATAATTAGAATCACCGGGACAGAAGTGAGAGCTGTCAGGGGTGTATTGAATGCTCCCAGTCTGGTGCTGTGACAGTATGATGGCCTTGTACAGCATTTTGATTCTCTCTAAATTACCGTGATAACTGACCTAAAGGAAAGAGAGAAACAGGAGACTGCTTAAAAAATTAATAAGTGCAACTCTTTGATAAATACAGTGACTAGGACAAATAAAACAATGAAGCCTTTTCATATGTTAAATCTATTAAGATGTAGGTGATGAGAAAGTTTAAAAGAATAATCTCAGTGTGACTAATCTTAAGTGTGATCAGAGTTAAAATGTCTTGGTGATTTCATGTCGATAAGTATTTGACAGGAGTACTGAATGGGAGGATGTGTAATTGAAGACAGGATACTCAGGCTCAGATTTTCCATCTGAAATTTAGAAGATCTTTATTCTTCAGCTTTGGTGTTGAGCTTTGTGCAAGAGTTCATGTTCAAGAAGCCCATAGAAATTCATGCCATCAAAATCTCTGGATCTTGGGTTCACCACGGTGTTATCAGCAGCAATGTAGGAACAAATGTGCTGTAATACTGTGATTTGGAGTATTTGGCACGTGCTCTAAAGGAGCGTTTGGAAGCAATAGGATCAGTGATTAGGGCAAACACTCAGGGAGAGAATATCAGTGACTTTTACTCACTATTGCTTCAGCAAGGCTCTTTTTTCCTCTGGTATTTTTTGGTGTAAATCATGTCATTGATTTCTTGTAGAAATATGCTTATGATTTCTCTTTATTGTTTTTAGGTGTAAGTACTTCTTTGATAAACACTTCCTGAGAATATCCACCTTCCTCTTACTAAAGGTGCTACGTAGAATTATTGCAAATGGGGCAGGTGAGAGGTGCCAACTTTTCTCTGTTTACTTTTCCCACTGACAAGTGTGTCTGTGTACAGATAATGTACAACACTGAGACTGTGTTTCCCTCAGGGGCATGACTTTTCAAACACAAACAGAGGAGAGGAAGCATTCTAAGAAACAGAAAATGGCTTGGTTATGCCTCCCTAAATTGGTAGGGGAGATTCTAGGATGTTCTTAGTACCTGAAATAGATTTTCTTCTTTTTTGCTTTCACTTCACTATGTTTGAAGCTGATAATGTCCCTTTAAATCTGCTGTAGCTTTTGCTGCCTAGGAACAGACATATGCTTCCTCTTATTTCATGGTTTTGCCCTGCTATTGACTGGTAGGAAAAAGATAGGCAGGCAAAAATAATTAATTTGTAGAATTTCACAATTTTCTTACAGAGGGAGGAGGAACAATTTCAAATTAAAGCAACTTTTCTTCTGCAGGAAGACAGATATATGCTTGTATCGCTTCAAATTTGTATTAGACCATATTTTATTGTTGAGAAGGGTCATGCTGCTGCACTGAATAATGCAACATGGGCTGACCTACCTGAATGTTGAAACACTGATTCACCTGTCAACATTTTTTGAGCAAATGGAAATATTTGTTCTTGTCTTCAAATGGAAGTACAAAACAGAGCAGATGTTTACAGGCATGAGTAAACTTCAGCGACCAGGGCTGCAGTGTATACTGTAACCTCCAAATTTCATCAAGACTACTCTTTACCCAAAGATGGTAGACCAGAAAGCTGTGATTTATAACATAAAAATTCATGACTATGTTTGAGTAAGTCACATTAGTAAATACCAACTGCCTGTATTGCACAAGAACATTTGATATTCTATTCTAAAAGTTAATATTTAGTAAACTTGTATTCTGAAACTTCTGCTTATAGTTGTTAATAAAGGAAAGAACAGTTCAGCTCCTGAGCTAGAGGGCACATCTTTAAGTAGCCTATAAAAGGAGACAACATGTCCAAGCATTTGTTATGTAGGTGTCGTTTCAGAAGACTTAATTTCTGTACTGAAAGAGCTCCCCAAATTTTTATTAGCCATCTGTTTATAGTAGGTGTGTACTTGTTTTTTTTTCCATTTCACTGTAATTACTACTCTGGCAACAAGAACAAGTTGAAATTGTGGCTTGTCTCCTGGAAGTTCTTCTTGCATTACATATGGTTCTCTCCATTAAAACCCAGACCAGTTGCTCAAGCCACCTTAAGGGGAAAGCACTGGGCATGCTGCTCCCAAAATGAGGCGTGCAGGCACATTAACAGGAGCAGTAATTGCGTACATTATTTGCTGGCTGGAGCACTGGCTGTGTGTATAAATTTGCAAATTATTGTACTGGCTGCAACTCATTGCTAGTGATCACCCACTGCCACCACCTTTCACAGGAAATGAAATATCCTTTGTAGGTAACTATTTATGTTTATACTTAGGGGTTATAATGATTAATGACAAATGTTTTCATGTTTGCTGTTCTGAATTGCATGCCATATGTGTTGGCCTGACCTTCGAATGAACAATGTGGTGGGTGTTGCTGAGAAAATATGGAACAGAGTGGATTATGCGTAGCTTTTATACACTAAAGGAAAAGTGGAGGAGAGGAATCCACTTGGTTCCTAAGGAGCAGGATCATCTCTAGACACAGAGCTGTTCTAAGAAGTGCCTTGATTCTGTCTGACCACAGCAGGTTTTTCGTGTTGCTTTTCGTGTTGTTTTCGTATTACCCAGGCATGGTGGGATGGAGGCTACTTTCCTCTGCTTTCATCCTCTGGCTTTCTTGTCTTTAATTCTGATGAGGGACTGAAGAGACAATCCTGCAAAAGCTCCTCTTGCAGCTGGTCGGTACTCGAGGGGTAATGCTAATGTGTTGCTGTTCAAAGAATATTCCTGGCCGGGAAGTGAAGCCATTCCCTGTGCTGTGTATAGGATCTTGACTAGAAATGGAGAGAAATATCCATGTTGCATGAAGGTGCCGAGGTAGGAAAGATCTCAGCCATAAAAGGCGCCTCTGGGATTGTGTCTTTGGGAGACAAAACTTTTTGGAATTCTTCTCTTCACTTTTATCCCATCTTAATGAATGCTGATCTACCCAAAGCCATGAAGGAGTACAAGTCGGCCCACAATTTTGTAATGTTTATCTATGGATTTTTTTTTGCTTTTTAGATAGTGAAGTAAAAAAAAGAAATTGGTTTAATCCAACAAAGAATGGAAGAATGAAATTCAGAAATAATGATTGAAAAAGTTTCTCTTCTGTTTCAGCCCTAGATATTTTTAGATACTGCTCAAGAAAACTTATGAGCTACACACTACCAAATAAATTATTACCCATCTAAAATTCTGTGTAGCTCAAATAATTGTTGTCTCAGTTCCTCTCCCTTCCTTTCTTTTTCACTAAAATTTAAAATATTTATATTTCTATGGCTTTCAGATATTTAAGATGTGTATCAAACATGTACTCTTAATCATCCCCCTCAATTAATGAGCAAGTTTACCCACAAGTGTTGTCATTTTTCACTGTGTACAAAATAAGCAGGAAGAGCATATTTTAGTACCTACAGGCTGCTGTAGGTATAACATTATTTTGATGTATTGCACAGCCTCCTTAATAAGATGATTGCCGGAGTGTTTTGCATGTGGTGGGTGCGTAATATGCAGATGATATTTGCAGCTGACAGCAGCCGTCACACTGACTCATACAACGTTTGTGCTGTAAATTTTCTCTGAGCAGCAGACACATCAGCACTATCTCTTTCATATCTAAATATTATATTGTGTATGTTTTCACCTGTATTCAAGCAATACTGTGGCCTAGTTTGTTTCACCCTTAGGAAGCAATATTTCAATGCTTATGTTTTCCAGGCTTCCATACAGTGACATTGAGGAAAATGTATTATTTCCTAGAAAATATTTGCTTGGAGAAGGCAGTTACCAAAGATGAAACATTAGCAGCCTTGTTGATATAAACTTGCAGATCTGTTCCTGATTTATAGATTAGACTGGGCCTGGGCTGGGCAAATGTTCTGAACTGCTGCTGTGTTCAGAAGAGCAGCAGGGACTCACTGAGTGCACGCTGACATCTCCAGAGAGCTGGACATGTAAGCCGTGATTAAATAATACAAGTGTTGTAGAGTGCTTCAGTGTGGCTGATGAACTGAAAGAAACTTGTAGAACCCTGATTTTACTTTTCTTTTTAACCTTTGGTGCTTTTTGAGAATCAGTCTTTTTAAGAAGTTACAACTTGAGCATTTGGCCTCTCATTATCTAAAGACTTGGTTTTGAACTTGATGGACCAAGTATCACTCTTTGCTCAGACTCAGCTTGAGTCTGAATAGTGTCTCCTCCCCAGAATTATTCTGGGATTTCAGTTTCTGCATTGATCATCAATGTGGTTTGCTTTTATTTCTCTTAAACAAAGTGAATTGAACTGAAACATGACTTAAAACTGAACAAAAGATAAACCAATTTATTTTTGCTGTGAAACAAAATCAATGTGTTCAGCTTTAGGTATGTATCATACAATCAGAGGAACACCAAAACATGGTAATAGATACCTGCTTTGTAATGAAGTTGCATTTATCTTCTATAGGGTCTTATAAAAATTTGTGTCATGGGATTTTCAGGGATATTCCAACTTGTCTCGGCAAGCTCATAACCTTCAAAACCCATGAGAACAGTGGGATTTTGTTCACTGCTGTGTGACATGGCTGTCACCTCCAAAGAAAGCGTGAAAGTCCTTGGGGTTTGTGGTTTGCTCCTTCCTCGTCCCCACCTCTCCCACCCCAAGAAAGCTGATACAGGATCAGCCTTTGGTGCCAGGGCTTCCCTGAGGTTTGATGCTACTCTGGTTGATTTAGGAAGTCTGTAGCCAGGAAGAAAGGTGTGACTCTGAGGCAGTAATTCAATTTGAGTGTGTTTGAGAGGCCTTTTAAATATAATGAATTTTAAGTCTAATAATATATTACAGGGTGTAGTTCCCAAATTTCTGTTAGGATGATGTTTCCACCAATCTCTTCTCTTAGGAGTCCTGTAGAGCACTTTATTTCTCAGAAACCAAGCTCTAGGTTTAATGTTTTCTTTAATAGGCTACTCCAATCTCACAGCTTTTTAGTGTCTAATGAAATATAACTATGTAGTGAAACTGATTAAGTTGAAAATAGCAGTTTTTGTAATGAGGAAGGAGCATAAAAATGATTTGGGACTAAGATACTGATTAGATTTTAAAGCCAAAATCTAAATAATGAGATCTGCCAATTTGATAAGTGATATTTGGATGCAGTTTTAATGAAGACAATTGCTTTTTTGAGCTAAAGGAATGTTAGGTTAATAACAAGTTATTTTCAGGATTTTGTTTACCATGGAGAGTACATTAGTTACAGTGATGACACCTGCATGTTCTGTAGTCTGGTCTTACCTTTTCCAGCAATCGAATTGTGGCCCTAGGAAGCTGAGTGATAGAACTCTTATTAACTTGGTGAGAATTTTGCCCTGAAGCTTCATATTAATGTATGATAAGTTGTTGGGCAGTATATATAAAATGAAGGTAATATGACGAAGGAAGGACTCTGAAAGCTGGTAAAGAGAAACCTGGAAACAGAAAAAAAAGAAGCAAACTTTCTTTACTGGTATATCACAGGAAAGTTGAATAATCAGCCTAAATTGGAGACTATTTTCCATCTTTCTTCTTTAGTTCTTGTACTTTTGTGTGCCTTTTTCAAACCACGTTTATCATTAAAGAGATTACCTGAAGCTTGCTCTGTTTGAGGAATTCAGTGTTATCATGACACCTGGCTCCTCAGACTCTTTCAGACCTTTAAGAAGATGTAAGTCCAAGCAAGAAGACATCACAACCAACCCTATTTTAAACAACTGAAATGTAATATATGGCATTATTCCTTCAAGGAGACCAGGAATCCTGCTGCAGAGTGTCAGCAAACACAGCTCTGTAGTCATCCTGTAACTCAGTTGCCACAGCAACCTGGTCCTTACTTGCTGCAGAGGAAGCAAAACATATGGTAGAAATATTGTGCTACTCCAAGAAATACCAAGATTTCCAGAATAATAATGCTTCAAGTTCAGATTTCCCCTCAGAAAAACATTAATCAAACTGCTTTACTGTATATATTGGAAAATCATGAAAGTTAATGAAAAAATAAGACAGCTTTCCTAGTAAACTACCTAAGGTATAAATGAAGAATTAGTAGTTTAAAAGTAAGAAGTTAAAAGGGGAATTGTTTACACTTCAGTCTGGGTAGTTTTCTGTTCTATGGACTAACAAAGCATGTGAGAACATGCTTGACATTTCCTGAATCAGAAGTTACCGAGTTACTTGTGGGCACAGGGCTCATTTCTTTTTCTCTTGCTGTTGTGAACTTACATTTGTGTCTACAAAAAAGCATCCTTGGTAGGCTGGAGTATCTTTCTGTTGTGTTTTGAAAGATCCTATAACTTTGGGTTAAAAAACCCTAAACCCCCAAAATCCACAATGTGAAAATAAGTATTTCCTACAGAAAATAACTGCTTTTCATCTTTTCCAAAAATCTGTCAACCATGGGGATTCCACGTGACTTTTGCTCTTTTGTTTCAATGGAAAGGTGTTTTGTTTTCTTTTTGTCTTTTTCTGGAAAGAGCCCTGGTAGTACTAAACAGGACTGACTTCTGATAACTTAGATTTTTTTTTTTTTTTAAATAGGCCATTATTAAACTTTAAACAATATTTGTGATTTGCCTTAAATGCATGTAGAATATTGCTTCTACACATAAATACAGACTGACTTGACCCATAGCCTTTTTTATATGGCTCTATGAAAATGTATGCAGGAAGGAGCAGATCGAGTATAGTATATAACCCAAACATTTCTGTGAATAAAATTTAATTATTGTTCAGTGGCAAGAAGGCATTTTGGCATTTGGCAAAACAAACAAACAATACTTTTGTGTCTGTGGGACTGAAATTAAGGAGAGGAAAAGGCACTCTGTACACCTGATGTTTTGCAGTAGTTCCCAGAAGAGCACATGGTACAACGTGACATCTTAGTGAAAGCTATGGCACGTTTTTGCCTACCAAATAAACTCCTCTAAGTTATGATGACCAAAATAGACACTTCCTCCATTCTGTTCATTGAATTCTTTTTCCCTGCATATCACTATGTATGCTTCCTGGTGTAGATGAATATTCTATTTTTTTCACCAAAATGGGGTGCTGAAATAAAATAATGCACTGGGAATGTTTATCTGGTTGGGTTTTTTTCCTGATCCTTAGTATGCTGGTTGTTAGATGGAATAACGAATGTTCTATCTGCTTGAAATCAGTGCCAGCTTTAAGACAATAATTCTTTGCAATGTTGTGCAGCTGTTCTGAATAAATTTATTTTTCACAGCGTGAAAAATAGAGTATTCTAATGCATATGAAAAATAAAAAAAAATACAATGGTGCAAATGGAAACAAAGCTTCATTTTTTTCCTGTGTAGAAGGGAATTGCAAAGTAGCCTGATTCACAGTTCCCAGACAAGCAATATGTGTTAATAACTACCTTCATTCAGTTTGCAATATCTTGCAACAGTTAGTCTGTGTTGTATAAATACATTAATGTAAGACAGTCCCTTTTCAGACAATATCTTGGTGTTCAGAATTCGTGTAGCACACTAATTTCATATTCTGTCATGGAAGGGACTTACAGGGATCGTCAGGTCCAAATCTGAAGTGAATGGGCTGGCCGGGGATTGAACCCGCACCCCTGGCGTTATTGGCAACGTGTTTCTTAAGCCCAGTTCCAAATCTAGCAATTAACGGCCACGGTCCGTGTTATGAAGAAGTCGGGAAGGGGACTTTGATGTTGCTGCTGCACGGGTGCAAATCACACGGAGTTACAGCAGATTTAGCCTGGTAGAACACAGAACTGATTACTTTTGTCCTTGGTATTTTCCTAGTGAATAAAAAATAATTCTGCTATAGAATTTTTCTTTACAATGTGTCTTGCTTTTTCAGATCGCTTCTCTGTTATTCCTAAATATTTGCTATATTTCACTGTTATTAAAAGCAAGTATTTTTAGCATGAAGGGCTATCAAGAAGTGGAAGTCACTGCAGAATCTGGAGTGTCATAAATACCATGAGTGCTTTGATGAAGCAATACTATTTAATGTTGAAATCATTGTATTAGAACAGTGGCTTACATTTACTTTAAAATGACTGCTTTAAACACACCTGCTGTATGTTGGAGCTCTGTTGTAAGGCCAACTAAATTTTTCAGATCTTTATAAAATTGTCTTCATCTGTTGTCTTCTTTACAGCGGCATAGCTCTGTCACAGCCCTCAGGAGATGACGGCGATGAAGAGAGGCTTCACTGAGTCTTCAGAAAGGGAGGAAGTTTCACACTAATTAGGTGAGTTTAGAAGAAGTACCTGCGGCAACATTGTGTTATGAGTCCCCTGGTCTCAGGTATGGTACCAGATTTAAGTCTGCAAAAAATATAGAAAATGACTAATAACTGAACATTCAAAGAAGCGTTTTATTGCCTAAAGTGTTTGAAAGTCAGCTCAGATTTGTTGCTGACAAAGTACATGTGTTTGGGTTTTATTCTAAATTCCAAATGGTGTTTTCCAAACAGGGAAAGCAGCATAAAGGGTTTATGTTTTTGACCCAGTGTCAGTTCTACAGTTGACATTTATTCCAGCCATTCTAGTAGTAGCATATGGGCATCAAGGCATTGCTCACTGGAGAGAATTCTTCACAAATTACATGTTTTTATTTCCTTTCTATCTCTACACCTCTGCAACCTGTTTTGGACTGGGACAGCCCTCTGTCATTAAACCATAGTTTGTGTTTGGTGAATGGACTGTTGTTTCTGTTTTACAAGAAAAGCAAATATACTGAAAACATTTACATTACTTTCCCTGAAAAGTTCATTGATGTCACAGAATGTAGTTGGATGTCCTTGTAAACTGACTTAATGTGGCAGAGAAAATTTTAGACTGTTTCCCAGTCTGCAGAGTTTATCACTGGGTAACAGGAACACTTGGGATCCTTTTGGTGTTTGATTTGTGAAAAACAAATTTTCACGTTATTTGAGTTTTAGTCAGCATTGGTTTAGAACAGATAAGATTGTACTGGGGAAAAAAAGACATAGCAAAATAGAAGAAGACATAGTGAAATGAAACTAGTGCTGCAGAGAAGTAGTTTTTTCCCTCTAGATTTAAATTTTGGAAGTGAAGGAATTTGCTTCAGGGAGAATTGAGTATAACCATAATTCTTTCAATTCTGTAACTTCAGGAGTCAGTATATGGTTGGAATAACAGACCAGAGTCTGTTCAATAACAGGAGGGATACTTCATTCAGTAAAAAACATTCACTTACGGTAATATTGCAGGCAATTCTGTTTCTATTGCCTTCAGTTTTAGTTTTTGTCTCTGTACAGTTCATCTTTTCCTCCTTTAGCTTCTCTTTCCACACCCTCTTTGCTTCAAGTGTGTTTACAAGGGTGGATTTCGGATTAATAGTGAGAGAAATTAAAAGATCTCTGATCCACTGGCTAATTGGGAGTGCCTGAAGCCATATGTAATTTCACATAACTGATAGGAAGCTGTAGCTGCCTCGCCCCTTTCTGTCCAAGCCAAAGCTGTGCTGTCCCTGTGGTTTGTATTGGATGTTGCTTTTTCCTGTTGTTGAAGGCAGGTGCACGAGCACAACACACACACCTGACGAGTGGGGTGTCAGCAACATAATGAAAAATACATTGTCACTGCTTCTGGACCAGTTCTAGATAATACTACCTGCATAACTACTGAATTTTGTGTCCTCTCAATCAGTACTGTTGGCAAATTTTAACTAATTTTTATCCTTCTTTTCCTGTATTCTTTCCTTTCACTTAGCAAGAAGATGGCTTTTCAGTGTGAAATTCATTTTCTAAACCTTGTTGCCCTAGGGATCAAAATAGTGGAGGTTCTGAGAAAGACATCAGCCTTATGCTGCTGATGGAGGTGGTTTGTTCTATCTTCTGGCAGTGTCTGATGTGGCAGACCTATCAGCACATTCATGACTTTGTCGATGAAATGGTTCATGGTAACAGAAAGACAGGTGTGTGTATGTCCATCAGTTTTGGCGAACTAAGTACAGAATTCACAAGCTGTACAAGAGTAAAGCATCTGCTTTGTTCCTGACTGCTTAGTGTACAGACTTTATTCTGTTGTTTTGGCAAGCACCCGTTTTCCTGTGGTCTTTTCTATTCTCCTTTCCTTGCCAAAGGTCCGCTTTTTGTTATGTTACCTGCTAATGTGCCATATCCCATCAGGCAAAGACTGTTTTTATTTAGAGAAAAGCCTGCACGTTTGCATAGAACGTGTCAACAAGGTAGCTAAATTCTTAAGAGGAAAAAAGGCCTCCCAGTTGTCACTGGGAAGATCAAGGGCGAGTATAAATATAGGACTGGGAACACAGCCTGATAGAAAACGAGTAAGACTTGAAATAACAGAAGGCAGCATTGAACACCGAGGTGATAAATATGACAGCTGCTGTACTCCTAAGGCCAGGATGGAAAATCATATAAAATCAGTGTGATTTGATGGAGTAGTGTATATATTGATAGGCTTATCAAGCAATAATTTTATGTACAGTGCCATTTAAGTAGTCTACTGATTCTTTGCATAAAACCAGTAGACGTAAAGAAGTTGGACTCTGTTTTATAAAACTTTAAATATCTAGAAACCTAGGCTCAAGCATGCTGTCCCATTAACCTCCACATAAATGGTACGTAGACTTTTAGTTTATGAGCCTATTGGAAATAGTATAGACAAGAAGGATCAATCCCAGCGTTGTTTTGCTGTGATCAATAGAAGATCTCTCTGACAGTAAGCTGGGAAATGGTTTTTTGGAACAGCTTATTTGGCTAAAGAGTAAAATGCTTCCCCACCTGTGGCTGTGCTGCCTATTGAGAATTTAATTCAGCCCTTAGTTCCCCTATAGAGAGGAGGATGTTGCAGCCCTCTGATCTGCCCCTCAGTGTTGTTTACACCCTCTTTCAAGTGCTGTGGGCACACTGGGCTTTGATAGAATAATGCACCCAATGTGTGAGTATCGCCTTGCCAGGCACCAGCCCTGCTTGATTTACTGAGCAGCGTTATTGAGATCCCCGTTCTGACCGAGCCCTTGGGCTGGAGCTCTTCTGGCTGCTTATTATAAGCAAGGAATGCTAAAAGAACAATGTTATAAAATAATTAGAAGCCTCCCCAAATGGGCAACTAGATAATCCTGTTAATATTTTTTAAATCTCTTAAAGGAAATAGAATCAGCAATTTTAGTCTTGCACTGGGCTCGACGTTAGACCTAATGGTTATGTTTCAAGGTGGACATATACAAATTATATATGTGTGTTTGTATGCATACACTCATTTTAATGTCAGGGAAAAAACTGTCAGATTTGCAAAATAGCAATATATACTTCAGGATAATCTATGGAACATCTGGTTTATCAAGAGATGTAATTTTAACAGTAGGGTTATACCATAGTATTCAAGAGATTGGCAAATTTTGGAAATTGCAGAATAATAACTATTATTATAATTATAGCAACAGGGGATTTTTTTTTTAAATGTCTATTTTTTTCTGAGAAACAGCTGCACCTGGAGCTTTACCTTCCAAATAAAAATGTCCGTCTTTATTTTCAAACAGTTTTCAATTTTCTGTAGCATTGTGTATTTTTAATTAACTCTCTGAATTGTGATTATTTTTCCTGGAGTACAAGCACTGAAGGTCAAATGTAATCATAGTGATGACTTTGCTCTCTCAAGAGCTGTTTATAACATAGAAATAAATCTTTCTTTTTTCCCTTTTTTTTCAAATTGAGACTGTGTTTTACCTAATAAAGCAAAACTGATTGACTAACAGATACCTTAAGCTAAAAGTCCTTCATGCTTTTTCACGTTTTCATTGGATGCTTTAGTTATTAGGAAGAAAATAACAAGATTAAGACCATGTTAAATTGTTATGTCAAAGACTTGAAAACAGTCCTTTAAAACAAAATTATATTCTGTACTTCTTCCAAATCCCAGTTAAATTCAACTTATTTTTTCAGGAGGCAAATGTTATTTACCAAACACCTGAATTATAAAATACAGGAGCCACCACATCATTGTCTTCTGTGCTTTGTGAATTTTGCCTTCCAATACTTTAGTTTCTTTAGCAAAATTGTACTTAAGAAAAAGTTGTACTATGGATACATCTAATCACAGTCTTGTACTGAGCAACTTCGTTAATTCAAGTACACAGAAAAGATTTTTTATTTAGGTTATACAGACATAGATGGGACAGAATATGGCATTATTTTTCCTGCCAATTTGTGAATGCTGGACCTTATCTTGCCAGTTCTTTGGAATCATGTCTGCCTGAAGTTGAGCAGAAAATGTTCTGACATTGATCAGGTTTTCTGACATTTATTTACATATCTCTGAAGTAAAAGAATTAATTGTTTATGTTCATGTTGTGATAATTTTGGGGACCGGCCAAATTTAAGCCAAATGAATGTGTCTCATTCAACATCCTTTAATATCTGTTTCAGTATCTTAATGCTGATGAAACATCTCTAAGACCTGCTTGGGTTTTGTGTCTTTGTGAAAGAGGAGGATTGTCTGTTTGTGGTGATGGACCTGCTTGTGAAACACCAAGAGATTTTTGTCCCTAATTATGCTCCTGCTTCAAGCTGAGACTTGAAGAACTGTAGTTACTTAATTGTGTACTTTAATTAGTTTATTGGTTATCAAAATCAGACAAAATTCTTCATGACTTTGTCAGAAAGAATGAGTTACTGGGCAGTTACAGTAATAATCACTAGAAGATATACTTATCAACCATTTTATTCTGCAAATATTTGAAATACCTCCATCTTCCTAACAGCAAGAAATTGCTTCAGGTTGTAAGCAATTATCTGCAACTGCTGCCTGTGAACATCTGGAGTGACACATCTAAACACCTGAGATATCTGCACTGTGGTTCACTTCTGGGTGATGATCGTGTGCAGCGCCATAGGCAATTCACTTCAGACAGGCTTATCTGGTCAAACTGGATTGGGATCTGAACCTTTTCCATTATTTATACAACATCATATCAAGTCCAGATAAAAACATCTCCTATCCCTCATTTTTTGTTGTATTTATATTTGTGTTAAGGTGTAACTTGTCAAGGCGACCTTCCTGACCAACATATATTTGTATATAATGTGCTTCTAACCCCTGACTGAGCCACAAAATGGAGACTAAAGGGAGGAAATGTACTTAGTTTCCAAGCAATGCTTAGTTTGTACTATACAATCACTTAAATGAATTCATCTCTGCATTTGTAAAATGAAATCTTGCTAGAGAGAGTTACTTTAGCAGTGTTCTGTAATAATGCTATCACTGAGCAGCTGTTCTAGAGCCCCTTCCCTGAGCACTTATGGAGGGGAGTAGGACTTTAACATGAAGTTAATGAAGTCAGTGACTTGTACTAAATAAGCAACATGACTTAGTTCCATGTATAGAGTGGAATATGTTAGAGGTAACACTGTAAGTGACTACTCAGTGGTTTCATACAACATATGTAGGCGTAAAGATACTGTTTCTTTAACACTATCATATTATGACAATTTAATTTCCTGCTGCGTATGAATAATTTTACTGAGAAATAATTTATCACCGATATTAATTCAGATGTTGGATGGTCTCTCGAATCAGCTGGCTACATTATTTAAATCCCACAGATTTTTACTTTCATAAGTCAAAGTACTCTCATTAATATCATATTCTTTTAAAAGAAGTGCCATGTTCCCTACTTTGAAAAGTAAAATAGTTCACAGTCAAAATGAATCTTTATTGCCAATTTTACTAGGAATTTAAGAAGACAATCCTTCTGTCAGTTAATAGTGTAATCAAGAGACCGATGATCATTAAGTGAATCTAAAGTTTCCATTTCCTTTAAAAATATCCTTCACACCCCCAATCTAGAATCCAGAGGTTAAAAGAAAATCAGAAACGTGTATTTTACCTATTATTATGGCTGTATCATACTTTAATCCTCACTGCATTGAGACTTTTTGTCCTAATTGTCCTTAAAGAGTTTTGAAGTTTAATTAATTTCTTTTGGAGAATAACTTAAGTATCACAGTGATGAGTGCTCTAAAAAAACCCATGACAAAATAACTATGATATCTTCAGTTCACAATCTGGATTTTTACAGTAAATATCAGAGTGTACATCTACTCATTAACGTGATAGTGCCTGTGTTTGTGAAACCACAGAGCTTCATCCATTAATAAATGAGGGCAGGGTTAATGCCAGTTAAGAAATGCTAATTCTGTCTCCTCTAATCTTTTACCTGCAGCCAGTTTTTAGCCTCAGATATCAGGAGAAAACACAAATTACTGCCAATGAAGGCAACACAGCACCACAAAGAAAGGGTACATTCGCGAATCAATTGCCATGAGGATTTGCATGTAAAATTTAAACTCCTGTTAGCAATGCAATAAATTCTTGTACTGCAACATTCTGACGTAACCATTTGTTTTCAAACTGTCTGGAGTCCTTCTCCAGTGTTAAATGTTGATATGAGAGTGGTATACCTTTCCTTCCTCACCTGTCTTTGTAACCCCTGAAGAGTTATCTCAGTGCCGTGTATATTTCCAACCTGTTGATCCTCTGAACGTGTGGTGGTTTTGGCTGCATTTTGAGCTCTGTACAGAAAGACACTCTCGGGAGGAGGAATGTTAATGGACTTAGCTGGAGCTCCTTCAAGCAGCTGCTCACTTTGATCTTTAAAGTGAATCATCACAACTCAGAGGTGATCAGTGAGCAAGGCTTAGGGAGGTTTGACTGATCCCTGCACACTGTGCATGGTAAGGAGCCTGCTTGTTGGGATTGCCTGAGCCTTTCCTTCTGTGCTGCTTACAAAGTTAAGCGATTGTCCTGGCATCTCAGGTTATGCCTGGCTGTGCTTAGCACCCAAAGTTAGGTTTTTGCTATTGCTTTGAACACACCAGTCTTTAAACATCACAAATTCATTGGCTGTTATCCTGCTATTCCTCCAAGCTTGTTGCATTGGGGTGTGCATTGGGTAGCCAGAGGCATTTGGGTGATAAATATTTGAATTTAAGCTCATTTCTCATTATATATTCCATTGCTTTTATGGTGTTCCTAACATGACTTTGATGCAAAATTTGTGATGTTTTTGTTCAGGACTTTTAGTATACCAGTTTTTGAATACGCTGTTGTAAAATCAGTGGAGCTGAAGTTAGAAATGTTACTACAAATAATCAAATAGCTTTGGCTGAGCCTAAAATCAATAATCTGAATGTTCAATGACATGCTGAACAGAATGAGTTCATAGACTGTGATGGGGAGATTTTTTTCCTCTGAACTTTTTTGGGCCCTTCAAAAATTAACATTTAACCAGAGATGAAGAATATTATCAGCCCTTTTCAGTAAACTATAGCATTTAAATATCATATCTAATTTTTCAGAGGGTATGGATATTTTTAATTTTTTTTAATCATGCAATGGGAGAAGAGGAGAAACACATATCACTCAGTTTGTACTGAGGTACATTCGCCCATTACCCAAAATATTCAAGCTCAGTTGTTAATTTTGTATGCTCACAACCAACAATTGCTTATGCTGGGAAGGTGTCTGAGCGGGTCAGCATACAGATGGATGACCAAAGTTGTCCTGCATCCCTGTTTATCACAGCAGTAACCTTTTTCATAACAAGCTGCTTAAGGTACAGTTTGATAGATCATCAAATTCTCAACATTAGGATGAGAAACCAACCACCTAAACCCCCCACTGTTAACTGTTTTACAGATTTTAGTTATAGATCATATATACTGGTTCAAAGCAGGACTCGTAAAGACACAATGCACTTGCTAGGATTTTAAGAACTGTATACAGAATGTATAGCTCAATCTTCAAGTTCAAATACACCTCTCTTTTATAAGACTGTAGCCTTTGTTTTCTCTTCCTAGACTTGGAAGACAAGCAAATATTTTGAGTAGAGTTCATAAAGGAAAAGATCCCACTGCATTTTTGTAAACAGGAACTTCAAATTTACTAGAAATTATTGTTAAAAGCCCTTGAATTCATTTTAGTTAATAGCATAGGGGAACTGAGAAGCAGCTTTCCTTTTTCTTCCCTCTATCTTTTTACAACAGGTTGCAGACTTTTATGACATGTTTCTTGCAGTTCAGACTAGCTGTAAGACTGGAGGATAAATCATTTTGAATGGAAGGAAAGAACCCCTTGTATTATAATGTATGGAATAAAATCCCTGTTCTAACTCTCACTGAAGTTTCCCTGTATGTCCAAGGAGACTGCATTGCTCAATTTACAGAACACTGAACCAGCTTATGAGGTTGGGTTTATGTACAGCTTGCTTTGCCATTTATTTCTCCCTGCAGAACAGATTATTAATCTTCCTTTCCCTTATAAAGGACTTTTGAACCTACTGATAACTGTGAGATTATTAATATGCATATTATTATTTGCTTCTCATTTTAAATTCTTTTTGCCGTCAGAGTGGAAATCTATCCTCTAAAATGAACATGTTTGTTCCTAGAAATGTCTTTTTAAAACCAAAGCCAAGGAGAATTGCTGAAGGCAGACAGACTGCCTGGTTAATATTGCACACTCAGTGCTGCTGAGAGAGAATTTTGAAATTGTGACTCTTGGGACAGTGGCACTGCAATGCTGCGTGAGCACGGTGACTGTGCTGACTAATGACATCCTGTCTGTAAAGCCCATGAGAATATTCATCACGGATTAGACTAATGCCCATCTAGCTTGGCATCCCAGCTCAGGCATGGATACGAGAAGGTGACACTTGGTGGGAAGTCTGATGAATGCCTTCATGACTTCTGAGGAAAAGGCACTGATGAATGTGGGATGGGCTTTTTGATTTTAATGGCCTGGAAGATTTTTCTTTTGTTTATGTTTTCCAAAGCTTGTGAATGCACACATGTTTATAACAGTCACTGTATCTCAGGGAGTTCCGCAGTTCATCTGTGCATTAAGTGGAGAAGTGCCTGCCTGATCGTAATTTGAACCTCTGCCTGTGAATTTGTGTTTGAGGCTTTCTCGTTACTGTAATGGAAGAGGCAGCTAACTGATTTTTCTTGCACCTTTTCTGTGCCCATCATGATTTTTAGCTGGCTCTTGTTTGATGCTTTTCTAGTTTGGGAGTCCTAGCCTGTAAATATCTTCTTTCCATGCAAGGTTATTGTCTTTGATAATTGTTGTCAAGCTCTCTTTTGAATTCTGCTATATACTTTTTCTCAGATTTCTGTGAATTCCACATAACAATCGTGATGTGGGCACAATGCAGACTTTACCCAGTAACATTACATTTTCTGAGGTTTTCCTCTGTTTCATAATAATTCTGAAGCTGCTGAACTGATGTTCATAAGGCTGTTATTTTAACCTAAGATCTCTGCTGCTTCTGGTAGTAACTGACTCAGAATCAATCTGTAGGTACAGAAAGTGAGAAGTGTTTGGGTTTTTTTGCCAAGTTTGTTATTTTACTTTTGCCCGATTTGAATGTCGTCTGCCATTTTATCCTCAATCTCTCAGTGCCACTCTTTTTTTGGAGTCAACTTTTGTTTTTCTTCCCCTGAAAAGTTTGACATTAATAGCAAACTCAATCTCCTCTCCATTCTCTTTTCCTGATCGTTCCTGAATGTGCTGAGCAGCTGAGGCCTTAGCAAAGATCGCTGTGGGACTCCACTTGTACCTTCCCTTGGCTGAGAAAATTGACTGTTTAGTGCAGCTCTTTCTTTCCATTTGTTTCGTTAGTTATCCCTGTGAGGACCTTCCCTCTTATGTCAGCTTAATTTAAGACTCTTTGGTGATTAGACCCAGTTGAATGCTTTATGGAAATCAGAGCAGGCTGTGTTAACCACCTCTCCCCTGTACTCAGTATATTTAGTTTATTTTCAGAGGTTTTTCTCAGAGAATTCTAGTGGATTATGGGGTAAGACTGTTAAAAAAAAAGCCATGTTAATTCTATTTTGAAGTACAGTCACTGATTGACAAAGAGAGCAGAGCAACAAACTGTTTAACTGCAAGTTTGCTTAGTTTCTCTTGAGAAAAAGGTTATTTATATTGTCTACAAGAAATTTATTTTGACTTAGGAGACATGCTACCTGTGATTGATATTTTCTCAGTCTATTTAGGACTTGCTGGGATAATGAGAACGGTTGATGAGTCTTTTCTGAATTCAGCCCCTTTTGACTCCTGTACACTTCAGTACTGCTGATACTTCTTAGTCTCCAGTACAACGATGTCAATTCACACTGTTTGGAAACACAGAAAAATGTACATTTTGGGTCTTAGCACATAACTGTTTGTAGCCATATTCTGAAGAAAAAATTGACCTGTACAATTTACAGTATAGATCGAATCCTAATACTTTGAAGATTGGGGGATTAAGAATGGTGTGACCTCTTATAAATAGCAGTTTAACCACATAAGTGTGCCACTTTAGTGTGCAAAGGTATTTCCAATCTTCTAAGTGTTTTCAAGACAAAGTTATAGTTTATGGAGCGACAGAATTTGCCGTGATTTTTTTTCTGATAACTTGTGAATTAGTAGAAGTTGCTGCACTTCACTTCATGGTGTTGGAAATACCTGTCACAAGAAAGTCCTGTCTTCTGAAACTCTGTATCATTATGCCTTGGAAAAACATGGAGAATTAGTGATAGGACACCTAACAAACATAAGATCTTTCTCCTCGTATTTATTTTTAGTGAAAAGAACTCAAAGCCTGGTATTTTGAAAAAAAACCAAACCCCAAAACATATGCAGTTTGCCGCTAAATTCTTACAGAGAATAATCTGCCCTGGTAATTTGGTAGGGCTCAGAAGAAAGTACAGCAATGTCTGGCCATGCCATGTTTGTGTAGCTCTTGTAATAAGTGATAACACAGATTAGTTTTATTGCAGTCTGAAATGGCAGTGTTTGGAGACTACATGAAATTCCAGATATTGCTCAGGCCTCTTTTTACCTTATTTCAATGCTGGTTTATTGAATTAAATGTAATCCACTTTTCAGCTTTGATCATGATAAATTCTATTCTACAATTCTTTAAACATTGAAATATACATTGTGTTCTTTATAGAGACTGGAATAGTAATAAAATGAACCCTATGCTATTTTCTAATCTAAAAGTCTCTGTCATAAGCATTATGACTTTAGGAAAAGTAAACCCTTAACTGAATTTTATTTTTAATTCTGCAAAGAAACAAAAATACTTTTAAAAAGACTGTATGAAATTATTACATTCTCCACAGAAAACTTTCATTGACTAAAGAAATCTAACAACTTAGTAAACAAAGTATAATGTACTCTAAAGAGATTTCTGCTTCGATTACATTTGCATGTAGCTTCCATAATGGGTCAATAATAGAAGACTCAAATTCAAGAGAAAGTAAATATTTTGTATACAAATATATGTAAAAGGTTTATCTATTTCTAATTATCTTTAGCGTTACAGAAAGAGCCAACTCTGAATTCTTCCCAAGGGGTCGAATAGAAAAAAATTAGCAATTTAGAAAACTTGACCTCTCAGTTCTTGTTCTGGGTGGCAAAATAGCTTAAATGTGGGACATTTGTTAAAAACATAAACTATGGTGTTTAAGCTGGTCTTATCTCTACTGGAGTAATGAGAAAAAGTTTCCAAGTGCAATTACAGAACAAAAGATTCTGGACTGGAGCTTATTACTGGTTTGGCAGGCTCGAGACCTCCCACTTACTGAGTTGATTGTAATTTATCTATAAATTGATTTTTTCCGTCCTGTCTTTGCTGTTTTGATATGTTCAAAAATTATACAGCTTTTTTCATTATTAATGCCAAGCCTGAAGCAGGAGCTATGACTCTTATGAGTCAGGATGAGCTTAAAAGGTACGACAGTGCAAGGTGAAGGTGGTAATTGCTGAGCACCGAGTGTGGCAGCAATGTGTGAGAACAAAAAAAAGCACATTAGTAAATCTTGTCCTGAGAGCATAGCTTTTGTTTGGCTACCTCTGAACCAGCTGCCATTTGTACTGCCAGGCACCACTGGAGTTCAGTCCCTGCTGATTACCTGAGCTTTTCCAGGGTTCTCGGGTGGGTTGTCACCCATGTCCTTGTTACAGATCACCTTCTGAAGAGTTTGGGCATGTCCAATCGAGTTGTAGCAACATCATTTGGACCAGGATGTGGAAGTGTCCTCAGCTTGCAAGACAGGATGTCTCTGAGTGTCTGGTTCTGCCAGTGTTAGTGCTCTACAGAGTTATAATGGGTACAAACAACAGGCCAATCTGGCTGTTTGGCTGGTATTATATGTTGGGGTTTTATCCCTGGAAGTGCTGAAAGCACTGGGGCAGGTTGTGCCCATTAACATCTTCAGTCCTACAGCTGTGGATTCTAGGGAAGTACAGCAGGAGTGGACCACAGAAAGCAGCCAGGCTTCTGTGCTGCCTGGGATAGCTTCACCCTTCAAACACGTCAGAGACAGCAGAGCAGCCACAAGGACAACTGCTCTGACTCAGGACATTTCTATTTTTTAAAAAAATATTATGCAGGATGGCAGCATTGTTATCTTACGTACTTGGTTTGTAAGTTACAATTTTACCAAGCAGATACAATTTTTAAGGTTCTGCTTTCTTATTATTATACTTCTCTCCAAATGAGAACTGATGTTTTGAAGCCTAATAAACCAGAACAGTCAGAAAAATAAAACACTGTTGCCAAGCATATCATGCTGAATACTGATTAACTCCATTTACATCAGTGATGCTGCTCACATGTACATTGGTGTGATGTAAAATAGACTGTAAAGAATGGGAGAAATGAATAGGAAGACTGAGAGTGACCATGAGAGAGAATGGGCTGACACTTTCAGCACAGATATTTTTGGTCTTCCAATTCAGAAATTTCTCTTTCTGCCAAGACACCATATCTGAAACATGTGAATGTTCAACCTTTCCCAGTATCAGATAAATTGCATTGCATGTGAGCAGCAGAACCTGCTGCAAACCGTCACCTACAGCAGTACTTTGAATCTTGTCTAATTCAGGCACTTCTGCTCCCTTATTTCAAGGAGTGGTTTCCATTCATATAAACAATTGTATTGAGAAGAACCAGTATTTATTTTCTCTTAACTCCCTCAATCCCAGTCATGTGTAGCGTTAATGAAACTTTTGTATGTAGGAAGATTTACCAGTATTATAAAAAGTTAATGTATGCATTTATATGAGGCAGATGTTTTAGCAGCTTTAGAGATACAATATGTTATTGAGTGTTAAAGGAAATGTCTCTTGTCTGGCCCCAGAAATGACAGAGGGATGAGTCTGACTGTCCTGACACCAGAGATCAATCATGTTCCATTAGTTTGCTTTATTTGACACTGTCATGTTACTTTATATTTCTTGGAGGTGATACAAACTCAATGGAGGAGAAATATCAAGCATGGCATTACACAGAATAGATGTTTGCACTGTTTTGGATACGTGTGTCTTTCCTAGATTGATTGCTATTGTATTTCAAGGCAGCTCACATAATTTGCTGCATCAAACATGAAAATAAGCCTCCAGGTTTTTACAACATGATGGATCTAAATTCTAATCACAGAACCCATTGAGGCAATATTTGAACACTGATTTAGAAGCTCAAAGTAATTCTGAAACCTCAGGGTCTTCCTTCTTTAAATGTCTGTATGATAGAAACTTTGTATTTCTAAACTCCAAATTGATAAAACAATAAAATAGTGAGCTATTGGTGTTCTTGGGAAGGGTATAGTTCAAATGTAGAGGTTGGGCTGAATATTTATTTAGTGCAGCCTTAATGAGAGTGGTAAAATACTCCCAGTTAAGCATGTGTCACTAGGAACTCTTCAGACATGGCTGCAGAGACCAGGTCTCCTTTGGGCAGCCTGGAACATTCTGGGAATATGTAACTAAGGGCAAGAGGAGAGAATTACCCACCAGGCATCAAAGACATTACAACAATAAAAACAACCCATAGCCAGTAATCTCTTTCATGAAAACACTTACAGAAATAGCATTTTCTGAAATACAAATAAATTCTTTCCTAATGTAAGATACATGAATTATTAATAAATTAATTATTAAGGAATGCTTTTAAATTATAACTCTCAGCAATCTACGTTGAAGACTGTACTTGATGGTGCAGTGAATATCTATCAAATACAGAGTAATCTGTTACAAAGCTGTGAGATTTATTCTTTTTTTAAATGCAAAAGACTTTGGAAATGCAATTATAAGACTAGACATGGCTAAATGTAATTTGGAAACAATTTAATAAATGAAGTTTGTTAAGAATAGAAAGTAAAAGCACCTTGTGCATCATTCTAATGAAACTGCACATTTATATTTGGCGGTTTTCACTTTCACCACTTGTACCAACGTGCTGGATATTTAAGTCATGGGAAAGGAGGCTAAAAATGCTCATCTATTTCACAAAAAAAAATAATACAGTAACCTGTTTAAATCTGAAGGAAGATAAATTAAAATTCATATTCAAGTCAAGCCTGTGCTATTGAAGATCTTATTTGAAAGAGAGGTGGGGGAAAAAAGGGAAAAGGCAAGGTGATGTAAGTGCTGTGAATCATTGTTCAATCTTCTACGGAATGTTTAGGAGTTAACCAATTCTTTGTTGTCTCTAGAACTATTTTATTTTCCCTTCCTAATTATTCTGATTTTTGAATTCTCCATTTCTTCAACAGTAAAGAATAGTGCCAATGGGTAAGTTAGAGTTTTTCCTTTAGGAAACTCTTCATAGCTTATGGAGTGCGTGTGGTTTTTTAATAGTGGGAAGGATCAAAGAAATTGGATTTGAGGTGTTTAATTAAGTCTGTTCACAGACAAATGGTCTTGATGAGTGGCAGGTTGGCATGGTTAAGTCCACCAGGAAAAACAGCAATTAGAATGAACCTGTGGACTCTGCATCACAATCTTTTCAAGTTCAAGCCACAGAACTAATTTGAAGAGAGCTAACATGATGTTGACAGAGAATCAATAATGAAAGGCACCATAGGATATTTCACTAATGTGAAGTTGCTTTAACCCCACCCCACAATTCAGCATTTGTTCACGATTTATTCCATTTTAATTCTCCTGTGGTCTAGTGTTTTATGAATGTGCAAATATGAGTTTTTCTTTTCCCCCTTTCATAAAAATGTTGGAAACAAAATTACTCGTGGATCTAAAAACTTTGTATGGTCCATGCAGTAGGTGGGGAACTGGCTGAAAGGTGGCACGGCCAGAATGTGGTGGGAAATGGCTCTGTCTTGAACTGGCAACCTGTCACAACACTTGTGACTCCTCAGGGAGGACCTGGAATTGATTAATGTCATCATCAGTGATCTGGAAGATGGGATCAAGTGTACCCTGACAAAGTGTGCAAATGATACCCAGAAACTGACCTGAGATGTGGATAACCAGATGTGAAGAACCCCACCTTTTTTCTTTATGTATAACTTTTACTGGGGAGAGAGGCAAAATGGTTAAATGCCGGACACTTGGTTCAAAAATGAATGTGCAGGAAGAACGGAAATTCAAAACAAAATTCAAACCAAAACCTGCATTTTGAAAGTGGTGTTTAGGAAGGAAACCAAAGGATTCAGATTCCCAACAGGAGACAGCAGAACGCAGAAGGGAAAGCAGCAATGCTGTTCCTCGAGATGTAGTTTCTGAAGAAAATCTTTGGGTTCATCATGGTGCTCCTTTGCCAGGTTTTACTGAGTTATTAGAATTAAGTTACTGGTTTGGAGGGAAAAAGATGCCAGTTAGTCTTGCTTTAGAGAGGGCAAACCTTGGATTTGGGGGTCAAATTCAGAACTACTGAAAGGAAAAAGTGTTGTTGGTTGGTTGGTTGTTTTTTCCCATGGAATGCTGTGCTGTCAGCTAGAAGACTGCCTTAAAAACTGTAGTTTGTGCTCACGCTCCATGGGACAGTGTATCATTAGATTCTATTAATGTGTCCTTCCTTTGCTTCGAAGGTGTAATTTCAAAGCATTTTCCTGCTAGCCAAGACTCAAGAATAGCACACACAGAGTTCTGTGCACTGGGGCATATTGAGTTCATTCTCATTAGGTGTTTGCTAAATCTCTGTGATACTAAAACAAGTTTCTTGGAATTAATGTGCAGCAGTTATTTCAATTAAACATTTGCTAAAGGCTTTTAATGTTCTTATCAGTAAAATTCAGTGTAAGCCTTAGATTAATTTGCTCCTTATTGTGTGGTGCTTTGGAAATATAAACTACTAAATAAGAAAGAAATGTTATTATTGTGCTATCTCCTAGGTTCTGCAGTACTGTGATTACTTTCTGCTAATATTTCTCTTCAGTGCTGGAAATGTGTAAAACTTAACTTACTTAACAGTTGAAATGCTGATGAATATCAGTTATATGAAGAATTATTTGCATAATTGTATCAGATGAACATGCTTTTGTGTATTAGCCATATTTAGTATATTTAAAGCTTGACAAAGGCAGGTGAAACAGTCAGAGATATAGGAAATTATGCATCATCTTTTGAAAGGAAAAGGACAGGTTAGAACGAAAGGAATAAACCTCACTGTCAGAGTCCCAGGTAGATAAAGAGGTTTGTGCTGGTGTCTAATGATTTATTGCACTCAGGGTTGTAACTCTTCAAAACAGCGTTTCGGGTTCAAAATTTAAGTATCACTTCCATACAGAAGTGGAAGAAATTGGTTCATTATTTTTTGTTTCAGTGTGGGATGCTCCTGTCTTTAGGGGTTGCAGCCTCAGAAGAGGAACAAGGGAACTTGCACAAGCATGTAATCTCTATTTACTATCGAAGGCCTAATTCACTTATCATTTAGTCACATCTCTCAATACAGTAGCCCTTAAGCAGACGTCTCTACTTGGTTGTAAGTGGAGGTACATGTACTGTCCCGAGCGCAGCGGAGCCCGGGGGAGCTGAGCCCTCTGAGGGGCCGTGCTCCAGCTGGGGCTCAGTCTTGGTACCTCTGTCAGCCGGGCTGGGCAGTCCTGGCTGAGCTGCTCTGCTCGTGGCCTTTTGAACCTCTACATTCAGCAGAGGCCACAGGTACCTCCACAGCAAACTATTCCATGGGGAATCACAACTCTGACTAGAACTGTGCCATTCTTTAGAAATTTGCCTAATAATATCCTCTTCCTGCGCTTTTCTCTCAAGTAATGCATGGCTTCAGCTGTGTTTTCATTCCATAGTTTGATCAGAAGGGAACAGAAAGTCTATTTCGGTATGAAGTGGTTTGGTTCTGAGGTTTTTTTTATAACCTAAGAAATGTTTGTTATATTCATTTGGATCAATGAATCTCATAATTAAGACACTGGAATCTTGTAGAGTGGTTTTAGATGGGTTTTGGTCCACATTTGTAACTTCCTTGGTTTAAAACTTTGGTGATTTTGTTTCCTCCTAATTTGTGTTACAAGAACTTTGTCCAGCTTCAGCCATTTGTATATTATTAAAAATACTGTTGTGTGTGTCATTGTGTTAAATCAGCCCATTAGCAGTTTCACCAATTGTTTTTCTTTTTTTTTTTTTCTTTTTTTTTAAAGTGTTTCTTTCTATTACTGTTGCCAGCTGTGTCCTATTTCCAAAGCTTCATCTACTAGCACAAAACAGCTTGGAATGGTGAGGTAGATTTTAGGAGATTAAAGATTGCACTGTAATACACTAGACCTAATCCTAATGCCAGTAAAGTCTTTATATGCTATCCTCCCCTCAGGATTACAAAGATTTATGTAACCATATTTTTTTCACATCCAAAGGAGCTTAAAGCAATAGACATAGATTGTTCTGGGTGTTGAATAAAAGCAGTAAGCCCAGATAAAGTATTTTTGTTCCTCAGATAATATACCAGAATGTAGCATTTTCAAATTGAGTGGTCATAGGAGACACAGTTGAATGGGGTGAAGGGGGAAGAAGAGAGCAAGTACATTATTGCTAAAAAATAAGAGGTTCACTTGTGAAGTGTGGATATCCTGGAATGAATTATTTGCTTTTCTGGCTTTTTGGTTTAAACAGTGTAAGGGTAATGAAAAATAGGTCAAATCCTCTGTTTAACATACATTCTTTAACGGAGAGTTTGCCTTCATAGATATCTAACTGGTTTTCTTGTTTGTTTTTGTTTGGTTTTTTTGTTTGTTTGGTTGGTTGGGTTTTTTGTTGTCTTGTTTTGTTTTATTTTTTTTTTTAATGTGAAGCATATTCCTCTGTGTGGAGCTGGGCACCTGAACATGAGTACCTCAGCTTTGATTTCAATAACTGAGACCTAACACTGAGTTTTTATGCACCCGCATCATTTGATTTTGACTTCATTTTTTAATCTCTAGAACATGTATATATATAGTAGGTCTTGCTTTAAGATCTCCACATCATCTAAAAAAGTAGTACATAAATATGACACAGTATATGTCACTGGTGTAAAAAAATATATTCTCAAACCCCAAAATGTCATGTTTTGAAGTTATTTACAATCCTGCTAGCAGTGTTGCCTGTTTAAAACATTGATCCTAGTCCCAGAAATTTATGCTGAACAACTTTGAATGTGGCTGAGACACTCAGGAGTTCCTCTTTCAGTGTTTTGATCAGCACCCCAAAAGATCAGGAAAACAAGACATGAAAACAATGAAACAATTTTCCCTTTTGTAACTATTGAAATCTGATATACAGGATGCATTTTATGTATTTTTGGGTAATATTTTCTTTGCTAATCTTAATATCTAGCTCCAAATAAAAGCTATGAAATGCTGAATATTGTATTTTTTGTACTGGACAAAGTAGCATTATTACTAATAATTTTTTTCTTGTCTAACAGACATGATGTCATGTGACATGATGTCATTAATGTCATGTGAGTTTTGTTACTTAAGATTTGTCCCTCCTGGATTTTAGCATTAAATATTCCACGATGTGGGTGTGTAATAGGGTAAGGCTGCCTATCATCTTTCCAAGCCACATTGTGTGGGAAACATACTAAGGATTGTAATGAAAGTTGTTTTACAGCCAGCAATGTATCAGGAGCTCTCAGATGTTTTTATGTCTTGGTATGAGGGAAGCTCTTTAAATATCGGTATCAGAACCATGAATATCCTACCCTGATGTTCTCTCAATATTTAGCGTAAGCTGTTAGAATTTTGGAGGACAGACCTCTGTGTGTGAGTGATTTGTTGTCTTCAGTCCTCTTTGCTGGAAGGTTAGTGTAGCAGCAAATATCTCTGACTCAGTTTGATTTCTGCTGTTTTCAGGGTGAGTGGGAGACTTTACCTCCTGCTTACCTGTACTGTTGTGACATGACATCCCTCTTTTCCCCATGTTTCAACACTCTCCTCTCTGCCGAATGATGACTATATTTTCTTCTTTTTGTGAAGGAGTGAAAAAATCACTAAGGTCAAACATGATCTCAAAAGATTGAGATTATTGGACTGAAAAAACATTCAAACAGGGCCTGTACTACTTGGATGATATTTTTCACTACTGGAATGTCTAATGTTTTGGTGGAATTTTTTTAAATAATAAATGTAATTTTAGCATTAACTGACTTTTAGAGGAATGAAAGAATAATTAAGCAATCTCAATCCACAAATTCACACTTGAAACCTCCAAAATGAAGGCAATCAGATGTAACATAGTAAAGTTTTAAAAAAAAAAATGCTGGCTTATCATAGTAAATGGAAACATTAAAAATTGGAGCCAGGCCTCATTATTTTTCAAAGAAGGAGAGAGATAGAAGAAGGTTTGATTTCACTGCACTTCTGCATTGCTCCAGCAAAGTGCTTATTCAGGGGACGGAATCACAGGGAGGAAGAAAGGATGAGGGAAAAGCACCTGGTGTACAAAGCAAGGTCTATTTATAGCTGGCATCTCAACAATGACTTTCATATACCGGAGAAGATAGAAAACATTGAAGTGTCTGTTGCAACAAACGGTCATTTGGAAAAGTGGAGTTTCATCACCTTTTCAGAGGTGCTTGGAGCCTTTGACAGCTGTTCTGTAACTGTATGCAGGGAGATAGATGAGGCGCAGCACTTAGCATTTTATCAGCCAGATAAGAAAAAAATAAAAGCATAGTCTGTACTTTGAAAAATGAGTGGGGAAAAAAATTGTTTCCATCTTTGGTGATGTCTGAAATTTCAAAATACTTGCGAAGTAGTGTTCTGCTTTTATACTTTATTTTACTGCTAAAAATATCACACTGTATGCTGCTTTGGATTCTCCAAATATATTTGGTGTTGTAGAATTTACACAGTCAAAGAAATATATTTGCAGAAAAGGAAAGAATGTAATTCAGAAAGCATTTTGATGTTCTCGTATCTTCCTTTTTAGGATGTGTAAATCCTGTGTCCCCTCTGCAGGGGTGAGGAAGCATTATTAGGCTCAGGTGACCACTGTTTCCTGCAGCATTAAACAACACAGGAAATTATGTAATTCAATAGGAAATGCTGTCAGAGAGAAATGAAAGGAAGTCATTGGTTTCTCTGAGCTGTCACAAGTCTGGTCTTCAAATGTTCAAATCATGACCAACAGATGAATTTGCTTCTGATCTCATTAATGTCAATAATTCTGTTTTGTTGTGGTTTTCCTAGTGCAGAATTAGAGGGCTATCTGTCTCGCCCTCCACAGGCACTAGCTTTACGTAATTCTGAATCATTCTGTCTCAGTAGCAGATGACTGTAAGCCAGTGGTAAACTTTTTAACATGCTTACTCTATTTTATACTGTTGGTATTTTAGAGTATTATCACTGTTTCATTGTTCATGAAAAGAAAGAGGAGTTCAAAAATACCCATGAACTCCTAAACTCATAGAGAAAGTACAATTCTTGCAGTAAGAGAGGAGTTTTGCAATAGCTGAGTCCTGCTGGTCTTTCTTCTACCCAGCAGATGCTAAGGATGGGAGTCTTGGGTGTTAATGCTCAGCTTTTGTGGTGTTTATAGTTTGTAGTGCCTTTCATCCAACAGACTTAAAATATTTTACAATTCCCCTTTTATTAAACCTTATAACACTTTCATGAGATGATAGAAAAATGACACCAAATCTGACTTCTAAAAAGAAGACAGTGGAAGTGGCAAAAGCAAATCACTACTTTTTTGATTCATACTGTGTGAAGCCCCGAGAGCTGCCTTGCTGTATTCTTCACTAAAAATACAGTATCTAAACTGTCGTAAGAGTAACAGCATCCTGCATGGCCCATAGTCAAAAAGAGCATTTAATTACCTATTGGAAATGGCAAAAGGACAGCTTTCCTAGCAAAGTGGGTTATCCCTAACTGTGAACTAATGGCCCCAGTGTGTAGTAGACCTTACTGATGCTGCTGAGTCACCCGCTCATACTGTAAGTATGATCATAAAGGATGTTGGTGCTAGGCTTAAGTGTGTGTTGAATTGGCTCAAGAGTGATTGGCAGCTTGAGGGTTGAAATTTTGGGTTGCTATCCATTGTCAATAAGGAACAGAGCACCAGCAGAGGGAACATTGCAATCAGGAGAGAGCAGAGAACTGGGGGAAGTGTGGCCATCTTCTGAAAGAGTTTAGTTAGCTGGAACGTGTTGGGACCTTGACAATGTGATGGCCTGAACACCTTCAGGTGCTGAAAAACTCTTCAAGGTTTCAAAGAGATCATGGCTTGATTGTAGTCTAATTCCACACTGGCCATATATTCCATAGGAAAATGGGATTTCATTATGCTTTCTCTGGATGTTGTTTTTTTCTTTATGTTCTCCCTTGCATCTATACAATAGTACATTAGAGAAAATGTTCTAAGCAATGATTTACTCTGTCATGCTTTAGTTATGTGAAATATGAATGCAGTCTCCTAAGTAGGAAATGGAGGTGTTCCTCCTTAGAAGTACGATTCATAGGAAGCTTTATTAAATGGTTATGTGGCAGCACAGCTCAGTTATCTGCATCAGCATAACATCACAGGCCAGGAAAGGTCTTGTTTCTTTATTTGATTGGAAATGCACATAGAAGAGATTGCCACTAAAACATCATCCGCCCGCTTATATTACTCTCTAAGGGATATTGTAAAACCCGCAAGATTTTATAACACTGCACACATGAAAAGCATTAATGTTTCCAAAAATGTTTTTAATGTAGCCTAATTTTTAATATATTCGTCCTCTAAGGATACTTTTTTTCCCCTTAAATTTGGAAAAGTCCTTCAAACAGAAAGATGTTATAGATATTTAGAATGTCACCATTATATCCAAGTCAGGCAAGTTACATCAGCAAGTCCCTTAACATCCCTCTCTCTGTTGTGCCCATGATATATAACCAAGTTTAAACTCACGGGCTCTTTTTTGGCATTCAACATACTCCAACAGCACTTGGGTGATAGTGATTTCTAGGATGAAACATGTGGAATGTTCTCCAGAAAGATTTAAACCCTTTTATTCAGCAAGCCGATCTTCCAGGGAATAAAGCTAGATTATGGGACAAATTCCCACAAGGGCCAAGTGTCATTACAAATCTTCCATTACACATGCAAGACTTGCTTCTTCCATCTTTTTTTCCTAATGCATACTCAATCTCCAATGTGTGCAGATTAATTTCAATCTAGAAATAAAAATCTGATCCAAATATTTTACCTTGTGGGCAATAAAGATGCTATTAAGTTTGCCTGCTATATTTGTGGCAGATGTGCAGGACCCAGTTGGGTACATTTTTAAAAATACATCAGATGTAATAAGTGCAGTCACTCCTACTGTCAATTTGTAGTGGTCTCTTGAAAAATAAATTAAAAATGTGTGTTTCTTCATTGCTGTTGGCAAACATAGTTGTCAACGACACGGAAGTATTAGAGCAGTGGCAAAAATTCACTTTTCCTGGATTTGTAACTTCCAATGTGAATACCACTGAATGCATTTGAGTCTTTGGAGAGAGCTGTAAGGCTTGTTGACAGTGTTGGAGACGGTACAATCAAACCGTTTAGAATGAAAGTCATTGCAATAGCTCAGCTGTAGTGAATCTAATAGTGCAAGTTTGCAGGTCTTTTTCACAATATTGAAGAATCTTCTGTATACCTAGATTAATTTAACTGTAGGACTGTATTTAGCCAGGAGGTGAAATAGCCTTACCTGCTTTAGTGAGGAGAGATTTAATTGCTTTGCACCAAGAGAAATGTTGTAAAATGAAAGATAACTCTTATACGCTGGAGATAGTTTATAATGATAATTTCCCCCTCTAACATCAGCCATTTGACGGTAAAGATTGAGTCTCTCTGCTCTCGAATTACCCCCTCAAAACAGCTTGAGGAAAGAGGTTCACGTTAACCCGAAGTGCTGAAATTGTCAGGCAGAGACCATTGAAATGACTGGCAAAATGAGCTTCGGTAATCTGATGATTCATCTTAATCAATTGCCCACTTTCGTGTATAAAATTGTCTTTCTCAATGATACATGTGGATAATACAGATACCACATTAATCTCACCAGATACTGCATAATTAACCTTGCCCATTTATCTTCTCACACACATGCACATCATTAGTAACAGCTGCAAAACTCAGCTGAGAGACAGTTCTGAAAAGAAAATGGAGTCATTGGTAAGAAAACTCTTAAACTGAGTTCAAATACCTTTAAGTCTGAATGCTAGTTTTAAGCAGACATTTGTAGATATAGTTGTATTTGGTTTCATATATACACAAGTTGAATGTTTGTATCCTAACAGAAGGATAGTTATTTGGTCTATTAAGACTTTTACATCTCTGGCAGGTGAGAGGGTGCTTTGTTGTTTGTTGTTGGGGTTTGGGGTTTTTTTCTACTCTGAAATAACTAAGTTGTCAGCCTTCCAAATCAGCAATCATAAGAGGTGTGCTGGAGGCTATTTGATTTAGAAATTCATTTATTACAGATGCATCTATTACATATGCATACAGATGCATTTATTACAGATCTTTGTAATTAGATTAACAGATGTTATTAACAGGCTTTTGGGTATCGATATTCTAATATCTCATGAGATGGCAAGACAGTTCCACCTGCTTCTGGGTGCCAAAATGGGTAGCTATGCTCACTTCCAAGCTCATTATCCTCCACAATAGAAATTCTTGACTATGCTAGTATTGTCTGAATGTTAGTGGTAGTTTTATTAATGAGCAATACCTGTGCAGCATAATGACTAATTTACAAACCACGGTAGCAGAGCAGTGATCACAGCAAGTTCTGTTGTATTGCTGTGTGGGATTATCACATCTCACATAATGAGATGATTCCATTTCTATGTACAAGAGAAAGGAATGGAGCAATTCTCTTTTTATGGGCCTTGATAAATAGTTCACCAAACATCTCTGTCTTCATGTAAGAATCAACCCAAACAGTTGTTTTAGTCATGAATAGTTTGAAGCTTCCCCAAAATTGTATAAAATAACTGGGTTCCATTGTTGTAAAATACCAGAAGTGTTTGTTGTAAGCATAACAATGAGAATTTTTAGAACTAAACTATTAGTAATTAAACTAGAGCAATTGTTTCTGGATATTGACATGCATTCCAGGAGTAAGGAGGTAATTGATTGCAATTTACTTATTTTCTTCTAAAGCATCTCTACAGTATTTTAATTGTGTTGCTAGTGTATTTTCCAAAGGCTTCTTTGAATTGGAAATGTGTGTAAATTGGCTGCAAGCATACACAGTCCAACTAGTTGTTTAAGGTTTGACTGAGATATGCATATTGAGTACTTAATACCAGCATGTTCTGGGAACCTTGTCTGCCCTTACTCAGTTCAGCACACTAAAGCTGAGTTTCAAAGGCGAATCAGGAGAAATTGTTTGGAACTTACACTTTTCCTTCAACACTTCCCACTTGACAAGCTTAGACTTGCTTAGACTTATTCACACTTGCTAGTGCAGGGCTTATTGATTTGTACAGATCACTTCTGAATTAACAGAAATATAAGAAGCCTGGACTGGTGTTTATTTATATGCAAAGGCATCCCGGTTTAGGAAGAAGGACTTGAAATGTATAGTAATATAGGTTCTTCTAGCATCTTGCACGTATATTGTACCAGCACAGGTCCCTTAGATAAAGGCTGCCTGGTATCTGACATTGCACCCACTGATGCGTAACTTTCTGCCCTCACACACATTACCTCTGCATTTGTCCCCGTGCTTCATCAGAAGGGGTGAATCAGAAGTGTATTTACTGATGCAGAAATCAGCACAGCCTTGACTTTAGCAGGTTCTGTAGAGGTCACAGTGAAGATGGAAGTTTGTCCATAACAAGCCTTGCTTGAGTTATTACTATGGCTGTCTTAGAGTGCTGTAATGAATGAGAGTGACTACGTGGATGTGAAATACTGTACTTCATTGCAGTTTCGTTTTGTTTCCCAACCTTTGGAACAAAGATTTCTTCATCCAAAACAACTTTTGTGTACCTTTTATCACATTCAGAATAAGAAAGGTTTATGTTGCTTCAGCTCAAAGAGTGAAAAAGAATATTCCAGGATGTCAGTCAATCCAAAACTCCCAGGAGAAATCTTTCTGGGGATAATACTCAGCACTCCCCCTGTTACTACATTTTGGAGAAGTGCATTCAGACCTTTCTGAATTAGATTGTGCTCTTTGAAAAATGTGAATCTATCTGCATTGAAGGTTCATTTATGTGTACATTTTCTTTGCCTGTGTACTCCAATGGGACATCTGTCTTTAATCTCACGGAACTTTGACAGTGTCTCATAAGCATACAAATTGAGCAGATTTCTTTTGCAAACTAATCAAGTTCCTGCTGACAACCTGAGCCATCTTTCTATTTTAAGTGTGATAACACATTCATCCTCTTCTATCAAGTCGTGACTAATGGATAGAAGTATTAACATCTTTTATTATTATTTTTTTGTTAACATGTTATTATCAAGCCTCTGATAATCTAAGGGAAATAGAAAATACAATTTTTGTTGGTGGAATCTATGATGTTCCTTGATCAAACAAGTAAAAAAATAGAGAACACATGGAAAGCACTGTCAGGTGCTAAATTAATAAGATGTTTATGGTCTGTGTAATAGCTTCAGTATTATTCTCATAAATTGTTGACTGAATTGGTGATATTTCTATTACAAGTGGTACTAGTATTTGGTGGTTTATCCTTGTAACAGCGCTGCGTTCATAAAAGGCTCGTCTGACTCCGCTTTATGAAAACACCTCGGAAGGTGAGCGTGGCAGATGCTCCGAAAGCACCCCTGCTCTCCCACTGCCGAGCACCACAGGCTGGGGAGAGCAGTGAGCCTGTCACAGCTCTCTGCTTGGCCCTGCACATTACTGCGGATGCTTTTCATTTCCCTGCTAAGGCCCTGGAACTGCAGTTTTCTGCCTGTCTGTAACTCTATGAGAGTGCATAAATCCTTGACTTTAAAGGTTGCAAAGGTGGAGTTTGTTTCTTTTAAGGTTCTTTTTTTTTTTTTTTTAATTTGTTGCCAGTTGAGGCTGCAGAATGACTGCATTTATTATTTCTGTGGGAATTGTGAAGGCTTTTCCATTGTTTTGGCCTTGTTGTCCAAACATCTTCACCAGTATAGGAACAGGTCTCCAAATAACCTTGAAGAAAAAACAGTGCAACCTGTCACATTCAGTGAGACACGGAGAATGTTGAAATCATTATTTATCACAGTGTTTAGGCAGAAGTCCCGCTACAGGTGAAATTAGCAGTATTAAAATGGCACAGTAGTCTAAGTCTTCTCTCTGTATTGGCCAAGTATTTTAAAAACACGTCATCTTCTGAAAGGACAGCAGAAAGGATACAATTAACTCTAAAATGGAGTCCTGGGAACATTTCCTAGGTTTTTTAAAGACTGCTTCCGGGGAAGGAAAGTTCATCTTCAGCACTGGTTCTGGGAGGTTACATAGCCTTATGAACAATATCTCTAAAAATGCTCTGCCATGTTAAAAATTATAAGGACAGAAAGGTTAGCTTAGATTTTTGAGACCAAAATGGTAAAATATTACAGACACAAGATTTTTGTGTAAATTGAAGGGTAGGCTGCACATTGTACTGACAACCTTAAAAAGCACCAAATTATCTCTAGTGCAGGGGAGAATATTGCAATTAAAATTATTATTTCAACAATTTTGTTTAATTCACACTGCTGACTTCAGGAGAGAGAGAAAACTGGTTATACAGCTTCCAATGAATTTGGTTATATATGTGGAGATGACACATGGATATCACCTACTATACACACCATATATTGTATTCCTTAGAGCCAACTATAACATTTCATTCTATAAATGCACTGGAATAATTACATGCTGCTATTAAAAATCTCCTGTGAAAGAATGATTGGATATCTTTTATCTTTACACCCTGAAGGCTACGATGAAAAGAATATTGCAATTATTGAAATTACTTTAAAGAGGTATAAGTAGCAAAAGAGTTTGAAATCCAGCCTTCCTAGTTTGGAGCTGCAGATAATTAGTGCAACCGATGTTATTTAATCGTAAAAATCCTGCATCTGAAATGTGGCCACAATTAGACAGACCTATCTATCTGAGATCAGAATCATAAAATGCAGTTCATCATAAAGCACCTTCACTGCTGTTCACACCTTTGAAACTGTTCCTTTTGGAGATTGGAGGAAGGATGAAAATCAGCACTGAACACCCTCGACCTTCCTCATTGCTGCAAAGAGCTTGAATTATCTGAGTGATACCTTACCTGTTCTAACCTATGGGAAATGAATAAAACTCACGTCTTTCTCATATTTAGCCAATTTACCTCATATTTAAAGAGCAGTTGCTCAATAATATTTTCATGGCAGTGCCTAGTTTTCTATATAAAAGTAATAATAGTGAGGAACTGTCCTGACAGACTGAATTATTTTGTCCCTGAGAAGGATGGAGGTCTACCAAATGCAGTCACCTATTTTCCTTTTCTTGAGAGACATCCCAGTTTTTTAAGCCATGTGAGGAAGAAGTCCAGTTAAGCAAAACTAGATTTTCAAAGTTCCAAAGCACTGATTTCTTGTAACCTTGTAATTAGTTTCTTATAGTCCAATTATTTTAAGATTTTTTTTTAAGTATTAAGCATAAAGTTTATCAGTGCATGCAGTCAGGATTCTTACTCTATAAGACTCCTTAAAAATTGCTTCAAGATATGAAAGTGTTAATATGAAAGGTTTGATTTTAAGTGTTCTTCACTTAAAAGCAAGACAAGAATATGTTTCCCTAACAATAAAAATAATGAACAATTAACAAGCAAAATCAAAGTTTCACAGGTAGTGGACCATCTAAATGTATTTAGACTTTAGGAAAAAGAAAGAGTGCAATAAATTTAAATCAAATTTCACAGCTGCTGAAATATATTCATGCCATATTTGATTGACAGTCTAACACAAATAACCCAATCTATAAAGCAAAGTATTACATTTAAGGTCAGGCATGTCATTTTCATCTACCTGTTTTCAGAATGCAAAGCCCTGAAAGATTCTATTCATTTCCTTTATCAACTTTGTTTTTCTCTGCTATCCATAGCGATGCTTCTCCAGAGGACTGAAATGAACCTGATGAATGCTATTAGTTTTTTAAGAAGACAATAATAATTCCTCACCTTCTGTTTATGTGTTGTTTTCTTGTCTTCACCTATTTAGAGACTCATTCAGCTTTCTTTGTGTAGCAACTGAATTTTGACCAAATGGAAGTAAGCCCTGAACCCCATGGAAAGTACAGGAAGTTTTTACGTTTTTGTGTTGTATTTCTTTGGTTCATATCAGTAGTTCTTTCAGTAAGCTGCTTTGCTGAGTTGGCTTTCATGGAAGAGACAGATTTTGTGCAAAGAATCATTGCAGAGGAAACCAGAAAAAACCCTGGCTCTTAATGGCAGCTGAGAGTAAACAGATGCTAAAACAGTGGGAAGGTCTGGACTTGCTCTGTCTAACAATCAGCAGCTTATTGCATTTAAATCAGTAAAATATTTCCCCCATAATTACTAGAAGGAAACTAAGCAGAATACTTGACTTCTATAGGTGATATCTAGATTTGAACAGTAAAAGATGATGACAATACTCTAGGTATTTCAAAGCAAAATATTTAGGCATGGACTGTTGCTAAGAAGGAAGAAAATTTGAAAAATATTTGTGAAAATAGGGTACTGGGGAAACGGAAAGGTTGTGGGAGAGCATAAGTTGAGGAAGCTTTTGTGTTTTGGTCTTTTTGTTCTTTTGGGGTTTGTCTCTTTTATTTTTGTTTTGTTACATATATCAACACATAACCAAGGGATCTCGCAAATCTTTGATTCTCAGTATTACAACTTGCACAGCCAGAGAGAGAAAGTTGCTGAGGTGGTGGTGCCAGGGAACCTGTCTGCAGGATTCTGAGCATTCTGCTGCATAGGGCCTTATTTAATAGGTATCTGCAGCAGTCAGTGGGGCAACAGTAAAATGGTTTGTTTCACGTATTTTTAAATTTGGTTACATTTGTACCTGTGTTGCTGGGTCAGTGGCTGTGCTTGAAAAGAAATCCAGGAAATAGATGGAGTCTGCTTTTCAGTATGCTTTCCTCATCTTATGACCTCTTTCCCATATCTATCTGATTCCTTTAACAGGGGTATGGAGAAACTTCTTACACGTATTTTTACTCGATTTGAGTTTAAGAACAAATATTGCCATAGCGAATGCACAAAATAGTGTCTCTGTGTTGAATAGGAGTTTTTAATTTCATACAACATTAGCAGCTTGCTGCAGTAAGTCTTCAGACACTGCGTACCTCAAAGGGTCTGAACCACAGAATAGGAATATATATTTTTGTTTGAAAAATTAGACAAAATGCCTCTGTCTCTGTATGTAACCATGAAGGTGAAGTAGTCTTTTAACAGCAAAATTTATATTTTTTGCTTATGTCAAATACATTGTCTACAATGTTTGTCTACAAACAGTGACTAAAAAGGGTATTACAATTGCCTCATGTTATGCACTGCTACCTCTTTCTCAAGGGGAAAAAAACCAGCAAAAATTCAGTGGGATCGTAGTAGTGATTTTGTAGGTATGGAAACCAGAGAACTTGTGCTGATTCTGAATCAGGAAGGATTCATGTTCCATCAGCTGCATATGACACTTCAAGAACGACATGGAGCTGCCACCAAGCTGCTCCTGGCAGGCCCCTGTCTCTGCTTCGCTGGGCACGGGAAAGGTTGGGGTTGGATGATTTCTGCACTCCACTCAGCATCTCCCAGCCTCAAAGAGCTTTTTTGTTCACTTCACCTCTCTTTCAGTCTCATGAAAGGTTACATTTCACTAATTAAACATTCTGTTAAGGGGAAAAAAAGTATTTCTCTTGGTTGTAATAATTGGCAGAGTGCAAGGTAAGTGAATGTTACCTGCAGTGTATCATAGCAGATGGGTTTGTTATTACCACCTGCTCTCTCTGAAGCGGCAGATGTATTTGTAAGCTGGTAATACAGTACTTAGTAAATGGCCAGCTTTCTGCACTGATTTCAGTGTAGCTGGGCTGAAAATCCAGTGCCCTCCCTCTGAAAATAGTAATGATGATTTAGATAGATTGTTTTACTTAGTTATTCTATGAAGCTACTTTTTCACTCCAAAACAGGGACATGTGTGGCGCTATAACTCAGCCCTATCTCAAAGCAACCAAAGCAATCTCTATGAAGCTTGGTCAGTGTCCATTAAATTATTTCTGACATTTGCTTTTTGCTGGATTCTTTCTCATAGCTTGGAAAAAACCGAGAAATGATGAGATGAATCTGTTAAACTAGATCTTTTCCTGTACTACTACTCTTACTAATTCGTTGTATTTTTTTTACCTCTAGACCACTCAGATCTTTCTGAGTAAGCGACTCTTAATTTTCTGGATTACTTTTTGAGCAAATTAATACACACATTCATGGAAATGTAAAATAAAACAATCTAAAGATTGTATTAATCCAAAGGTCATATTTTTTTCTCATTAAAAGATAACACAGTAGATCATTAAAATTTTCATTAATATTCAGTGAGTTCTTAGCTCTAACTATAACACTGCTTTGTATACCGAGATGGTAGAAAAGTTGATTTTCTTAATTTAAAACTTTTACAAAGAATTACTTAAGTGGCTTCATTAGAAGGATGAGCTGATGAGAATAGAAAGATGTTAGAAAACATTTCAAACTGTAGTAATCTGAAATTAAATGAAATTAATTAATTGTATGATGAACTAGTGGTTTACATGAATAAGTGCTCATTAAATGCTATGTTTTTATTACTGTGAGAACTGAGAATACTGACTCAAGGTTTTGATTTTAATTAGAAATGTTTCCAGAACTTTCTGTGGTGCTCAAGTTCCTCAGAGATGTATCTTGTAGAATCAGTCAGATAAAATGTTTCAATGGTAAACTGTGCTAGACTAACACCTGCTTTAGAAAGGTAATGCTGTGTTGTGAGTGTACATACAGCAGGTATATTTGCTGCATCTGTTGGCTAAGCTGAGGAGGTCTAGTCTGTTTAATTGGTTTCTTGTTGAGAAACAGTTCTGCTTCATTCAGCAGCATTATTCGCTATTTCTTTTTCTTTACTCTTCTTTATAATTTTGCTGAGTTGGGGGCACCAGAGCTGCATGCAGCACACAAGATTCAGGCTCATCCTGTTTTTATATGGTGGTGTAATGATAATTTATTTTTTCTTCAATAGAATTTTTTTTCTACTAGTAAAGCAAATTGAAGTCCTGGAAAGGAAGAGGGGGAAGTGAGGTGGCAACATCACGAAACAACAGCTGATATCCAAGTCTCTCAGTTTCTAGGCTTCAAATTTCAAAAGATGTTTTTGTCTGGCTGCTGAGCTCTAACATGGACTAAAGAACAAATTATCAGATGACCTTGTCTTGGTGTCTGGCATATAAAATGTCCAGAGATCCTACTGTGAGTGAACTGGTCACTCCATCAGAAACATCAAGGGATGCTAGAGATTCCCAATTCCACTGAGATTGACAAATAAATGTTTTATTAAAGGATTGAATATATTTATATTAATTTGTTATGAGAGATTCTGTTTGTCCGTTCCATGGATGCAAAAGATTTTAGGAAAGAGAGATTAGGTTGCAAAAACCCAATTCTTTCTCTTACTGAAAGAAGGTGCTTTCTCTCCATTTCCTTAGGTGTCACTTTGAAAGAGGACAAAATCTTGTGTGAAAGTAGCCATTCCATGTTTAAGACCACTGGATGAATAAGCATTAGAATCCTAGGGAATTAATGAGTGCTATTAAAAGGCAAACCAACCAACCAAAAACTGACAAAACCTGAGGGTTTCGCTGGGGAAAAAAAGGAGTGCTAAAATTCCTAAGAGTCATCTGTAATCATTCTCTAACTGAACATAGCCAAGAATAATGGTGGCTGGGACAGTCTAAACTATCTTGAGAAATTATTCCACAATCATGGCAATACTAGGGAGGGTTTACTCTGACATTTAATTTGTGTGCACATAGTTCTGCATTTGGTGATTCAGAAAAATAAACCTGGAAGCAGAATTGGGCTTTCACGAGAGTAACGGTAACCTACAACACCTTCTGTGGATTTACAGAAATTGCAAAATGCATCAATGAATAAGTAGATTTAATTTTACCTTTACTCCTAGTACTTTGATAATAGAAAGTAAGAAAATTCCACAGCTTGCTTTAGGTTCATCTTGAGTATTTGCTCACAGTGATACCCAGGTCACTCAGACACAGGCGCATGACAGTATATAATCAAAACTTGAATTATACATCTTTCATGTCAGGCTCTTTTCTTCCATTTCCTTGGAGAAGGGAATTCTGAAACTGTATTGGTTTCTACTGCTGAGAACCAGCTGCATTTCAAACTGCCAGGATGGCTCAGGTGAGGCAGTAATTGGTCGCAGGGATGTGAGTGGTAAACACAAGCCCCCGATTCAGGAGAGAGCTGGGTCGTGGCTGCCCCTGCGGGTCCATGGCACAGAAAGCAGGGAGCAGCCCGAAGAACAGCTGGCCCCTGAATGCTGGGCCTTCTGTACAAATGCAGCGATGAGGATGGGCTTGCAAGGCAGACACTGCCCTGGGAAGCGTGGGGATTTTTTTCTCCAGTCTCTTTTCTTTTTCAGAAGAGTGGCAGGGTTAAGGCTGTGGGCATAGTAGAGCTGCAGATTACCAAAGAGCAAGAAGATTTGGGAATTTTAAAGTCCTAGAGATGTTGATCCCTTTTGGCTCTTGTTTTAAAGGCCAAATAAATGGAGCACCTGGTAGTGCTTGTGTTTTTTTGCCAGAACAGTAGAGACAACATCTGTGCCCATCCAGGGCTAAAAATCTCATGTCGGAGAATACAGCTCTTGAAGGCAGTCACTAAAGCATAATTCATGCATAATAGAAATAAAAGATTTTTAAAAAGGATCTTAGAGAAGAAATGGAGATCGAAATGTACCATTTAAAAGCAACAAACAACATTTTTTCCGCTGAGCAGTTGAGAGAGCAGAGACAAAAGCTCTTTTGCAATAAATGCAGAAGAGAGCTTAGGGTGAACTTCTGGGAAAGACCCCAGTGTTAAGCTTGTTGTTCTGGCATATAAACACATATTTATGCACTATGGGAATACACTGGTGAGACTGCTGCTGGAATACTGTGTCCAGCTCTGGGCTTCCTTGTTCAAGAGAGACATGGACACAGTGGACAAGTCCAGGAAGATGACTAAGGGACTGGAGCATCTGACACACTAGAAGAGGCTGAGAGCTGGAATAGGTTAACCTGGAGTGGAAAGGGCTCAAGCAGATCTCATCCATGTGTTAATATCCCTAATGGAAGATAGTAAGGTATGGATCTTCACAGTGGTGATCAGTCCCAGTGGAGTCAGCTGGCACAAGTTGAAATTGGGAAACAAGGCTGTTTGTTGTTTGGTTTGTATTTTTGTTTTGGTTTCCGTTTTTTTCCCTGTGATGGGGGTTGGACACTGACACAGGTTGCCAGGACAGGTTGTTGAATCACTGTCCTTGGCAATATTCAAGACCTGATGGGATACAATCCTGGGCGACCTGCTTTGGGTGTTCCCCAGGTGTCCCTGCAGACCTTTGTGATATGGCTGTCTGGGTGGAAGTTGAATTTATATAAATTCAGACCATAAGTACATTTTTAAGTAAAGGCAATGAATTGCTAAATATTTGCCAAGGGTCTTGATAAATTCTACAGCTGCAAAGATTTTACACCAAGATATAAATGTTTTCACAAAAAGTGGACTTCATTCAAACATGGATATTTTTTTAATGCAAGTCAAAACCTTTCAAGACGTCTCAGCTTGTAGAATTGAATAGTGTCACCTTAAGATTAAGAATAAAATTACTTTTTAGAGAGAATTATATTCCTCCTGCACTATTTGAAATTTAACTTTAAAATTCTTTAAATAATTATATAGGTTGTCCCTGCAAGGATGGCACTGAGAAACGTGAATCTGGTTAATTAAATGTTAATCTGTGTCTTAGCACATTTACATGTAGTGAAATCTTTCTTTGGTAATGGTTTTAAAGCAAGCAGTAGAGGAGATTTTAAAACCTGTAGAAAATGCTGTGTCATGAGCTCCAGGGGAAGACCAGACCAGTGTCTTATTTAAAATCATCAAAGCAAAGACTTTTTACTAGGAAGCTTTAACTCCCTGGGACACCTCTCGCAAATTCTTTGAAAGTCATCTTTGTCTGCAGAAGTGTCCCCCAGCCAAGAAGAAAATTTGCATTGTGGGGTTGTTTTATTTAGAAACTATTAAGCAACTGGACAAATATAATTGTTGATTCAATCAATACTTCACAGATATATGAAGAAGGGTTCAGATTTGTATTTCGATTGCATTTTAATTTTCATTTCTGATTATTTTTTCTAAAATGCAACAGGAAGTTTAGAAATTACAGTTTTCAAGTGTTTTGAGGATTGGGGTTTTTTGTTCATTTTGTTTGTTTTGTGAGGGTTTTGTTTGTGTTCTTTTATTTTATGTTGTAAGAACAAAGCACTTATTTCTCTGACCTTATCCCAGTGAAATTGTGTTCAAAGTCTTTTAAGACTGCAGGGACTTAATTCTCTCTAGAAGATAAGTAATGTGCTCCTCTTTGGCAATATATGCTTTACTTTTTAAGTCTTTTTCTCCTTATTTAGCTGCATATCTGGCAGTTTTCCATGACCCAAACACAGACAACTAGGTTGGTTCACAGTCTCTTCCCATTTCCTTAGCAGACAATTACTGTTTTCTGATTCTAGATGAATAACTCAGGTCTGGAGTTTAAGTGCCGTTTTAAGTGACTGTTTTCCCAGTGATCATCAAATTTATCCAATTCATTCTTTCCTGCTTTAGTTTCTACAGCATCTCTATGAATCTGTATTTTCTGTCTTTCCCCTGGTTCTTTTTAGCAATCCAGCTTGCTGCCTTCTGTCGTTCTCTGGGAGAGTTTTCAGGACAGTGGCCAGCTGGCAATTTGCCTTCTCTGAGCTCTTATCATGTCATATTGCAGCATCTTTCTTGTTCACAGTGGGTAGTTCAGGTCCAGAGAAAGACAGAGTGCTAAAAGAGATGGCAATAGAGTTGAGACTAGTGCTTTTTATTCTACTCAAATTGTAAGAGGAGCAAAGCAGCAATGTAGCACCTGTAAGGTGACTCTAGTGTACATGAGAAAACATCTCGTCATCAAGAAGTAGCCTCCACCACCTTATATAGACATAAAAAAAGGTGACCGAAAGGCTGATTCAAGGGCAGAGAGATCCTCAGAAAGTTACCTCAATGTGTTTGTGTCTTCCTCTTTGTTGACTTTGAAGATGAGTAGTGTTAATAATCTATAATGTGGTTGGAATGAAATATTTGCCTGTTAAAATTCGATCTCAGAGATGCCCGTTGCTGCCTTTCTCTGTATGGACCTTTATCTATGCGTGTGTTGAGCACAGTAAAAGAAAGCACCACAACCTTGTAGGGCTATAGAAACCTTTGAGTAGGACCAGATCAAGTTTGGCTTTCCATAAATACTGACTTCTTGCTTTGCAATGTGGGGAGCCACTGTCACCAAGGCACTGGCATTTGTCCCTAATAATGAGCGGAAAATGTAGCCTCCTAAATCTATGAATGTAGTGCTGTCTTGCAGGAAACTCCCTTCTTCATGTACTACTTAACCTGCAGTTACTTATGTAGGATTTGAATATTACATCAGCGCTTTAAAACTTGAGTTGTTCATCCATATTTTTGACCTATTGCTGTTTTGGTTTTGGGTTTGTCTAATTATTAGCTCCAAGCCATCAGCCAGCCATCCCAGCAAGTATTTTGACTGTGTGGTTAACTGTATTTTCCAATTCGCGCATGGAGTAGTCATTGCCTACTCCAAAGCTCTCAGCTACCCTGGAATTAGTAGAGCCTGTATTGCCTTGTGAATATTGAAACCAATATTGTCTTGTTTTCCTGATCCCCTTACACATAAAAAAGATTGACATGGCAGAGTAATAGGAAGTGTATTGCATTAGGGCTTGGTATTAAAGATAAACAACACAAATGAAACTGAAAGCATATGGCATTCCTTGCCTTCTATGCCAGCCAATGAGCAATACATTTTGTATTATGATCCACTTTGGAGGCTTTAAACCATTAAAACCTTGCTGTTCTGTTTTGCATGCTTGAAAGTTGCCAGTTAAACCAACTGGAGTAGCCTAATTTAGGTGATTGTGTGACTGATGTGTCAGAGCTCTGGCTTTGAATTTCCTGGGCTGGAAGTGAAAAACTGGACGAAATGAATTGAATACAGCACGTTGTATAGCATAACAGTGCCTTAAAGATGGAATACTGAAGATGGAACTGAGACATTATTTATGAAAAACATATAAGGCAAAGAATAATTCTTATGGTCAGTTAATACATACAAGAACTCACAAAAATTGGCATTTCCTTATGGATATCTAGTGGAACTATTCAGTATATCATAGCATTTGGTATGAAAATTGTGTTAAACCGTTAGTATACATCAAACTAAATAACTTCAGATAGTTCTACCCCACTATCCAAAGACTTAAGGTCTGTGCTAACATTGAGTGTAACGGTTTTCCCCATCTGAAACAAAGGATTTTGAAATATTCTCAGTGATTGCACTTGAATAGAATCATGGAGCCATGGAATCATTTAGGTTGGAAAAGACCTCTAAAACCATTACGTTCAACTGTTACTCCAATACTGCCAAGTCCACTACTGAACCATGTCCCAAAGTGCCACATCTACATGCCACTTAAATCCCTCCAGGGATGGTGACTCCACCACCGCCCTGGGCAGCTGTGCCAGTGCTTGGCAGTCCCTTCAGTGAAGATGTTTCTCCCACTATCCAATCTAGTTGCTTGATATAATAATGCTAAGTACGTAAAATAACTCAGTTGGAACAACAGCAGAAAGAAATGTCACTTTGAAATCTTACTGAGAAAATTATTTTTGATTTTTTTTTCAAATTGTTTGAAACATTCCTATTTCACCACTATCTCTATATATAGTGATCATGATCTGTTATTTCTGTGGCTACCGTCTCATCTGACACAGGGATGAAAACATTGACCTGGACAGCATGGTTTGACTGTGTTTTCCTCTAAGGAAAAGATCTCTGGCATGCATTCACCATTGGGTTTTATTACATTAATTAAAAAGTTTAAAATATGATCACTGAGAAGCTCCTCATAAGCATTCAGGTATTGATTCTACTTTTTAATGAAGTATTTGTGAATCACAGACTCTTAAAGGTCAAAGGAATGTTAGCTGAAACCACACCTGTCTTTTGATTGAATTTCTTGGAAATATTTGATCACGGGCTATAAAATAAAATCAACATTCTCCAGGGCATTATTTATCTATTTCAATTTATGTCTTTCCTATTTTGCATCAGACTTTTTCTTCCAGAGGTACAGATCTATTTTGACAGGTCTGGTGTTCCGTGCGACAGTTTGTTCGTGTTTTTTTGAGACTTGAAAGTGCAGGAAAGGCAATACCTCTTTGCATATTTCCTTTTAACTTTTCTGTGATGAAATGTGCCCTGCTGGTGAGTGATAGCCCGACTGAAGGCTCAGCTCTTCGCTGTTGTGAAAGGACTGCAGTAGTGGCTGGGTGCAGGAGGGTGGCCTCAGCACAGCAGTTTTATCGTGGTGGCAGGGCGGGTTCTGGAGAGGCTGAAGGAACGAGGAAGAGTCAGCGAGGGTTCTGCAGCCAGGATGGACACGGCCCTGTGGTCCCCAGGCTGAGAGAGCCTTTCTCTGCACCGCCTCCTCTCCCCAATATCCCCACATCAGTCCTGCTAATCTGATCTCATCAGTGTTCTGGTACCTCTCTTGGCATCTCTTTGTGCTGTGTTGGAGGCAAAACGTGGTCCTGGTTTAAGCCAGAGTTTTAGCCAGTCCCTCACAGTACAAGCTGACATGCTCTGCTGCAAGTGTGGGGATTTTAGCTTAATGCTCCCTTGCTGAGGCCCTGCTTGTGCCTCTGGACTGGACTGGGTAACTTCCCAAGAGCAGAGATTGAGCTTTCAGTTATGGTATTCTTCTTTCTCGGCTAATTAGAGGAAAATATTTTAATATACTGGTATTTATTGTAATTATGACAATGTCAAAAGTTTTTTTTTGTATTTCTTATTTCTGCTCAGGCACTTAAATAATTAGATTATTTTTCTGTTTTCTAATTCACTAAAGTTAACTATGTAGAAAAACAGAAGTTTGTTTTTTTTTATTGTATCTTTTGTGTTCTCATCCTTCTACATTATCCCCTAAATAATTTAGGAAGTGGCAGTCACATGTGTTGCTGCTTCTCAGAAGTTGCTAAGTGATAAGATTTTTGCTTCCGAGCATAGAAAATCTTTTGGAATTGTTTGAAAGTGTTGTCAGTGTAATATTGTAGCTGAGTCAGAGAAAAAAAGAAAACAGTTTCAAAATAGGAAAACTGTGGTTCACCAAGTTTTTGTCTCACTCAGCATATTTCTGAATAAATCCTACATTGAAAGTTGAGTAACACAATAAATCGGTATATTAGTGTTCTGTTTGCATGTCTAGCTAAATTCAATCTCTTAATAAAACTCAGTTATTGATTATCACATTTCTAATTTGCCTGAAGGCTCTTCTACGCAATTATAGCTAAGAAACAACATGTAAAAGAATGTTCATGAGTAGAATTATTAAAAAATAAAAATAGAACATAAAGCTGAGTTAAATTTATGTCTTCTAGCTTTAAATCTAGCAGAGAGTTTTAGCAAGTAGAAAGTTATATGACAGTTAAACTGTTTAGAAAGCTACACTGAAAGTACTAAAATGTAAAACTGCACTAAAAGTAATTGATAGTAAAAGCTAATGTGTTTGGCTGCCAAGTTCAGGGTATCCAAACACTCTTGAAGGTTAGAGTTGAAAATTCTAACTGAAGGCCTTTGCCTTTCATTCCAAACAACCGCAAACCTGGAAAAGGTTTAGGTTTGGATTTGACTCTAGTTCCTCCTGCTCAAGTTTCTCTCTGATGTTCAGTAAAAAATCACCTTAATATTTTGGTTATGGTGCTGCATAAGTAAGAGTAGTTATCTAATGGACATTTTCACAGAATCACAAGGCATTTTTTTTTCCTGGAGAGATATACGTTAGATAGATAGATTAGATAGATATGGATATAGAGAAAGCAGTACTTTCTCTGAAACAAGCATTGAATTGCTTACTGACTTATATCATGCAATCAAATGTAATCCTTAGTCTTGTATTGGTCATTTGCTGAGAGTTGCTGATATAATTTAGCAGGAAGTTGCTTCTGGAGGAAAAAAGGAAAAGGGAAAGGATGAGTTGCACCAATGTGGTCAAACAGGTATTGAGATTGCTGCGTTGTGAAACCATTTGTGGAGTTGACCATCTGACTCACCTAAGACTCTATGCGCTTGCTTGCCTGGATTTTATATAACAGAAGAGGAGAGATTTTATGCTTCTGTCTAACATGGGTTTATACTGTTTATACTCTAATGATAAACATGATGAGAATTTAATGCAGCAGCGCAACACAGTAAAGTATTTTCTTCCAGAAGCAACTGAATTAGAAAACCTTGTGGCAAAATAGTGAATGTATTTCCTGTTGCAGTGAGACACCTCATTATTTATTTGACCTTTCAAAATTGTAGTTATTTAAAATTGAACACAAACTTTAAGAGATATAGTCATATATGGAAAATATAATGAGATCTTGTAGTAATTCTAAAACTCTGGGGAACTTTGCAAGTATAGAACATACCTCTTGAACTTTGATGACCTTTAAAACTTGAAGAAACATCCTAAGTGAGCACACTGAAATTATTGCTGTGAAGTGTTGGAGGGAGAGAAAGCTGAAATGTATTAAATGCACATGTACACTTGGGGGAAAATAACATTGTCAAAATATTTTTAAAGTTCCTTCCATGAAACTGTTAAGATTTCTCTGTGCTTTTATGTACAGTGGATTACTCAGGAAATGGTTGAATCTCATCTGCTGCAGAACTCCTTTTGGGATAGAGGAACAGAACTTTCATTCCATGTCCTCTTTGTGTTGCACAGAGACACTTTTAACTATACTCTGCTCTTTCTATGACAATGACAATTATGGCTCTATATAATTCATAGAAGAGACTTTGGGGCTGTCAAAGCAAGATTCGTTGTCTGTTCAGATGTTCCTTATCTCCTTCAATAAAAGAGAAGGTTTCTGTCTCCTTAGTGAAATTGCCTTCAAGGCTGAATGCAGAGCACAGCACATGCTGTTTTAACTGTGAAAAAGGTAAACATTCAGGTTGTGGTCTTTTGGGCAATTTCACTGATGCCATTTGAGTATCCTAATTTCTAAAGGCTTATTCTGCTCTTAGAATTTACTGCTCAAATAGGAATGTTTATCTGTATTGGTTTTTCTTCATCCATTTGAAGGACTTTGTATGATTCTTCCATATCAGAAAAAAGGGATGTCTTCCTGCACCAGGAAGAAGGTTCTATCAATTTCCTCTTGAAATTAGAGTACAGACAGATTTAGGCAGCATGCATGAGCATGTCATGCTTATTGCTTTAGATTTTAGAATTAAAGGACTGTATTGTGTGCAAGATGGACTTGTTTTACTGTGCTGGATTCTATTAAAGACCATGGACTCACTTTTCTGTTGTGGACAATGTCTTATGCAGAACTTCTGTCTCTCCAAATGCCTGGAAACTGGGATAACTTTCTTCCACTCCTTTTTCACAGTCCTCTGTGAGCTTAGGTTTCAGATGTCTATAGACCTGGTAACTGCTTTGGGGTTTATTCTGCATCAGGGTTGAAGTGTAGTGCAGTTACTTAATGAAACGGTATGAATGTGGAGGGTTCGATGTCTGGGGAAGAGAGAAAAGGAAACAATAATTATCTTAGAGTCTGTGTTCTCCTTCTAAACAGTTCCAAAATGAATGATGAAATGAGAATTAAAAAATAAATAATAATAATGTATTTTCAGGAAATGTTATATAATGTTTTATGTATAATGATTAGTTTTACCTTAATTGCATCAAAATATAAGTAATTCAAATTACTGTGTATTTGAGTGGAAAATAATTGCATTTTAAATTTCATTGAAGAGACTTGGCAAACAGAAGAGTGATTAAAAGCAGTTGTCACATAAATAAAAAGCCTCAAAGCCTATAGACTATGGACTTTTTATTCCTGGATTTGAAAGCAAGCTAGGCAGAGTAATGATTGAGATTTATCCTAGATCAGCTGAAAGGGGACCCAAAATTAAAAATGTATATATCATAGCTTCAAAATAAAACTCAGAGAGAAGAAATCTCAGTGTCATGCTGAAGTGAGTTCCTCAAGCCATGACACAGACCAGCTGTATTGCTGTTGATTGAATAGTGACTTTCCCACAAATTGAATTATTTCTTTCCAACTAAATAAATAATTATACTGTAGTACTGTCTGTACAATGCAGTCTTGTAGTTATGGATTTCACTGGATGTTTCTTTCTCATTCTCTCTTACTGTTCCCTGACTTTTCAATGTTTTTTCAGTCTGTTTTCTTTGTATTTAATTTTCAATTTCCTTCAGAAGCAAAACTGTCATAACCAGTGCTGTTCTGTAGATGCAGAAAGAGGTTAAACCCCAGTCCTCATGGAAGGTTCAATATCCCTGTGTAACTCTCAACCATCCCTTCCTTTCAAGCATAGAAGTGTTTTGCACACATAACAGGGAACAAAACCTGAGTTTATTTTTCACAGTTCTTCCATTTGTGCTGTAGAGATGGCTGGTAGCTTTAAGTGAGATTAGGATATTTAGATGAGTTTTCTTTTATACATGTGTGTATATATTTATATATGAAGCTCCTGTCTTGACACATTCACTATCTCAAAGAGTTCCTGCTCTGTGGAAAAGACTAAAAAAGGGAAGAATAATAATAATTGTTATTATTATCATTATCTTCTAAATGGGAAAGTGACTTAAAAAGCTCTTGTACAAGGTTGTATCAGAGCCAGGAACAGATGACCAATTCTTTTGAATCCCTTTCTGAAACAGACATTCACAAGTAGCCTTCTTTGAGGCCAATGACTTCCAAACCCAAAAATCTTTTTAAATGACTTGTCACAATTTCCAGGATTCAGTATTTTACTTTCATTTGAAGTGCCCCCAGTGAACTTCTCAAGCCACTGTATGGAGGGCAAATAGCATTTTCCTGGGTTTAGAAATGGGTTTATTATGTTGAATAAACTGAGCAAAGAAGTGTACAGCTGGACCTATCCTTTACTCATTGGGTCCCCTTTTTTGTCTTTCTTGCTCCCAGGAGGAACATGGAAGGGTTGTGTCATGTCACTGAGAGCTGAAGAACACACCATCGAAGATCCCAGTGTATCCCCCTGTGGTAAGTTCAACTTTTTACTCCCTTATTGTTTTTACCACTTACAAATGCAAAGGCATGGGGAACACCCAGGTTCCACACTGAACAGCTTTTTTTTTCAGAATTACTGATAAAAAAATGTTATATATCTGTGTTCTACTCTAAAGGTTGCTACTTTGTAATGCTGCATGATGGCTGATTTTTTTTTTCTTCATGAGCTGGATCCAATTTCTCTGGGACTGGTATAAGCTTTTTCCTTGAGAACAGGGAAGGTTTTTATTCTTTTTGAGTCTGATGACTCTTATTGATTTGATGTCCTCCGGAAATCTCTTCAGAGGAATACGCTCTCCTTACAGAGGTAGATTAACTGTTTGACCTTTAAGAACCACATGAAAATCAACTCTCTTTTAAATGCAAAAATGTCACCTGGTAATAAAAGGGACTTCTTAATGTGTTTGGGAGAAAGCTGAAGCTTAGGTTTGTTGCTAGAGCTTCACTCTATATTCTGCAACTTGCCTTGTGGCAGATTGTTTCATTATCCAGCAGTATCATTAATCTTCTTTATTATCACCTTAAAAATAAACAAACAATGATTTTGTAGTGTTTGACACAAGTAGTGCATTTTTATTTTGTAGGCTTGTATTATTGACTTAGAAAAACTCTGTGATGTTTCAGCTTGAAAAAGTGACTTACAAGTATGAAAACGCTCTTCAGATGTGTGGAGGTGGCATCTGTTGTGCATATTAAACAAAGTGTGTGATTTTTATCTCTTCCACATGGAGCCTGGTGTTAACTAGGAGAGCTGATATTAATTAATTTGAGAAATAATAACTTGTCATTCATTTTGCTTTCATGAAAATAATTGCACTGTTCCGCGGGCCATCCTGAAAGCAGGTCTTTTCAAGGAACTCAAGGTGTAATCCTGAGTCACGTGCTGGAGTTCATTTCAGTCATAATTGAAAATTCAGTTGGTTTGATAAGCTACCTCTGTGATGTTTTTCTTCATTTTACAACTTCTAAAAATGTTTATCCCTTTTGTTTGTGTCTATCAGTTAGAGGTAATAATGGTGATGATGATGATGATGGATTAATTCAAGCTTATTAAGGGGGTTTAGATATAATTTTCTCAATTTTGGACTGTGCAAATGTGGACAGTTGGCATGTATTTCTACTGGTGTTATGGTCTGAAATTAATAGAACAATTGTACACTTATGAGGGGAATATATGAGAACTCTACTCGTGATGCCTTCATTACACTTGTTGCCACTGGAATAAAGTTTTGTTTCATGGTTTGGTGTTCAAAGCCAAAGTGAGATTGCAGTGCTGAAATAAAATCCAACCCAAAATCCAATACACAAACCCAAGTGCTCCAGAGAGAGATGTAATTGGCCTCTCTTTGGGATTTGGAAAGTGTAATAATGATGTAACTGAACAGAATTAGGGGGTGAAGTTTGTTTAGAATGTTTCTAGGGGGAATCCAAGTCGATATTCCTGTTAGTCCCTAACTCACGTTTTCAGTAGTTCTGTTCTCTCTGTTTCTGGTGGGGCATGTCATATACGATAAACTGATATATGCAAGGAAGTGATTTAAAACACACCTGTGCAAAACACTAGCAACCAGAATTATTCAAGAAACAAGGAGTACAGCAGAAATTTATAATGACTATGATTTCATTTGAAGAGTTGCAACAATATGTTTTGTTTCAGAGACTTGGCCTAGATTCATTAAACACAAGCAGCACGATGGTGAAATCTCTGCTACTTTAAATTGTTATAACTTGAAGGCTGCTTATTTAGCTTTTTTTTTTTTTCATAGCAGAAGGGGGTTTCTCTTCTTTTTACCTGAAAATGAAGCATTTACAGAACAATATGTGTGTGTAATAAGTGTATGTGTTTTAAACTGACTTTTTAAAAGTCTCTTCCTATTTTTAGCCTGGTTCAATTATGATTACTAAAGAAAAGAGGTTCTGGAGACTAGATTTCTGTAAGTGCCCAGGGCAAAAGCGTCATATTTTCTCGCTCTTCCTTGGATTTCATCCAAAGCCAATTCTGTTTAATCTGCCTGCTGCTGCTCTGGAAGTGACATCTGTTCAAATTTACACTCTTTATCATGGCTGACATGTTGTTTGTGTGTCTGTTTACCCCAAGCCCTTGTTCCAACTGCCTCTTGCAGATAATTTGTGATTTTTCCTTCAGTCTATCGCAGGTTGCTAGGCATTGAATTGCTGCATATGGAGCTTTGCTATTATTTTTTATTTCTTTTTCTCAGCTTTGCAATTATGTTTTGAAGAGTAAATGAGAAGACTAGATGCAACATGTGTATCAACAAACATAGGGAGGAAGGGTAGATGAGAAGTGAATGGGTGTGGGGGGTGTGGGCACACCAGCAATATTCCCGGTCAGCTTTTCAGATACGTGTCTGGTACAGTTTGGGATCTGATATCTACACACCTCTTTTGTGGAATAGATATTGCTTTGTAATTTAGCTACAAAAGTTAGGCCAAACAAAGAAACCTAGAACATAGTTATCTGATATGGGGCTCGTATTTATTTACATAGATAAAAAGTTCTGTACTGTAAGAATTAAAAGGGTAAAAAAAAAGAATTTGCTCTTAAAAGCTATGAGATGGCCTTTGAATCAGAGCTGTTTAAAAATTATTCTGAATACTTGACTATCCCTCGAAGTTTTGGCTAAATGAAGGTTTGCAATGTCAAATGTTCCCCAAAATTTTGCAATCATGATATTACCTTTAAAAATCAAAATCAAATATTAGATTTCACTTAGTCACTTCAGGAGTGAGATTTATGAGAAGTGGGAATTGCAAGAGAGATAAGAACCGCTGCCATCTGTATGTATATGGGGACAAGGTTTCAGAAGAACCTTCGTAGCTACCACAGATACTGAAATTCACCCTGAGACTGTCTTAAATTCCACAGTTGTGGAGCCCCGCAATATGAGGAAGCTACTGGGAAGGGCTGAGGGGAGTGAGGATCATTGCTCCCTGCCTCCAGGAGCTCACAAGAAAAGATAAATCATATTGACTATGGTCTATACTGAAGGAGGTAAAGTCCTCAGTTTTACAGACAGAAATTATATCGGAAATAGATTTAATTTTGAAATATCAGAGAAGGAATAAGTGCGATTTGCAAGAATTGGAGCTCAAGTATGAAACTAAAATAATAAAACAAAATTGAATATATTCCTTTATTGGGTTTTGGTGCTGTAAGAATGACCAAACACAGTTTCCTGCATCCTAAACCAGTAAACTCCCTTTGGTTTATTATTGGTTATTTTTTTTTCCTTTTTATTCTGATTTTTTTTTTTTTAATTAAGTGCATAACCAGGTCAACTAAAAGCTGAAACATGATTTAACACATTGGCCCTCCTTTCTGTATCTGCTTCTTCTGGTAATAAAGTCTCCATAATTAGACCTGTTGCCAAGACAGTTCCTGCATTCATCAGGCTGAGGGCTTTCAAAATCTGTTTAAGAATTTGCAAGAAGGACACGTGATGTTTTCTGAAACTCTTCCATTGGAGGTTCTCTAACAGAGAACACCGTGGAGATCTTCCACTTCCAGAAGAAGTTAATAAGGGCAGCACAAATGTGTTTCCATAGTTTCCTTAGAACATTTTATGCATAACATGCTCACCTAAATTCAGGCACGTACCATGAAATACAGAATGCCATGTCCTAGTCATCAGAAAGTCATCAGGTGACATTGAAAATGAATAGACAAGCTATATAAGAACAGGAATAATAATCCTGTTTGTCTATTGTCTATTATTTTCTCACTGATAGAAGAGGGGTCTTTTGTTTGTTGTTATTGTAAGTCCCTGATTGTTTTGTTAGTGGTGATATGTCACTCCTCCTCAGAATCATTTGAGGTAATTTCATTAGTTGTTTTCATTTTCTCTTTTCATCTATCCACACATTGTGCATATGGTCAGGATCATGACCCTTCAGTTGTTTCCCTGTCTTTCCTTTCTAGCTTCACCAAATTTCTGTTACCAAACAGTAAGATATTGGAATGTTCCCTTTTACTATATATGTATTTTTCCATGAATATTCTGTTAGGTCTGTTTGAGTGCTCAGCAGAGGATGGGTGTAAAATCCCTACAAGAGCAGGATACAGGAGCTATTGAATTGTGTTTACACAATCTGACAATTTGATGGATTTTACTATGTGAAAATGTACTCTTTTGTAAGTCGGCTTTGAAGAACATTATGAAAGCAGAGGTTGTGTTCATCCTCTATCATTCTATTTACATTCTCAAAGTACGAAAATAACAAAATAATAAAATAATGCAGTTCTGGTTATTATAGCTGCCTTGCTTTGGGCTGATTTAACAGAAACCAGCGGATAAGACACAGCTAAGCTTGTTTGGCTTCTCTCAGTATTTAGCTGTGACTTGGATCTTATTTCATTGGGCATTTAATTCACTACATATCCAGAAAGGCAGGTTGTTCAACTAGAAATTCGAACCAAAGATGATAGTTTTGATCCAGTAGTTAAGGAGATCTGTTAGTAGAGTTCTCTGTAAGAATGTAGTCACAGCAAACTACTCTGTCTGCATTCAGAAGCTGGCTGGATTGTAAGCAGAAAAATGTGGGGTTTTGCTGGGCCATGGTTTTAATAGCCCAGGTATAAGGGTTTCCATCCAGAATAACTGCTTCGAGGCAGCACACGTAACATGCTGCAAACCATCAAGCAAACAGTCAAATGAAACAGGAACACTGAGACCAGATACTCTTCCCTTTTGTGGCACATTTATCTCTTTTTCTACTAAAACTGCCCTGCTATTTACATAACGCTTTATATAGAAACCATACTGGCTGTCCAGTTCTATGAGCTGAGTGCGGTTTCTTTTCCACACCTTAATTAGTGAGGTATACAAAGATCTAATTTCCTGCTGTTCCGTAAACCTGCTGCCTGAACAATTAATGAAGTTCTATTTTATCAGTATATGGATTTAATTAGTTTCTCTCTCTGTTTGCATGGCACGAGTTTGTACCAGATCTGCAAGTTAAATTTCTGGATTAGTCTTCTTACTGTTTTTATTATTTTTTCCTGAGGTGGGCTGTAATGTAGAAAGGCAACATAGGCAAGTGGGTACATTATAAGGGAGAAAAAAAGATTCAATGTAAAGCAGATGTATATGCAATCACATTGATTACTCCATTTTTGCTTCTCCTTCTGCTATATGTTGTCCTTTATATGACATGGAGTCCATATTAGTCTTTATTAGAGTCATTTAGAGTCATTAGCCTTTTAAGCTGACTCTCAGAGTAAACTGTGTATATGTCATTGTACAGCATGGGATGAGAAGGTTTTTATCCTGGGTAATTACAGCATATTCATATTAGCATTTCTCTCTTATTAATTAAAAGGAAATTCTTGCTATCAGATCTTCCAGATGAGCAGCTTGCGGAATACAAACCAGGAGCTGACATCTATTTTGCTTTTTTTTTTTTTTTTGCAGTGCAGAAAAAATATTTTGTCTCAATTGTTCTGTGTTGTTTAAGAGGAAATTCTAGACCATGTTTCAATCAGCACTGAGATGGGATCAAAGTCAGCTTGTAGAAAAATGTTCCAAGTTTGTGAAGTGAAACTTTTTTCCCCCTTATTGTCAATATAGGAGAACTGTTTCATTAAGTAATGATCTTCTCAGTCTGAAAAAACACTTCATCAATTGTAAATTTCCCACCAGATGACACGTAAAATAAGTATATTTAAAATAGTCACTTGTTTCAAATTGTTGCTTGTATTCTCTTTTACAGAGGTATTTGAGGTACCACTGTTTTCACCTCTGTGGAAAAGAGTAATTAACTGAGTCTCTTACTTAGGAAAATGTGACTTGATTATTCCGTCTTGCAATGTTTGATTTCCCCAACGTTAAAAGTAAGCTGATAGCTTAAAAGGAATGTAAATATCTTGCATAAAATCAGCTGTGCTGCTGTCACCAGCTCTCCAGAAATGCAGGAGATTCCCCTGACCTAAAGCCACCCACTGCCATTGTGCCTTGCAAAGGTTTCTCTCAGTAGCCAAGAGGGAATAAGCTCAGTTAATAATTTTTGAGGGAAACCTATAAAACTACTTTTTAAGCTTGAAGAGGAACTTGGTGCTCCCTTTCTGCATGGTACAGTTGGTTGGTAATGCAGCTTGGTATGTCCCAGCATGTGAGCTTGGGCTAAAGCTGCGTTTGTCGGGGTCTAACTCTGTGATGGCAATGGGATGGAGCTGCACTCTGTTACCTGGGCTTGGGGCTGTTTCCCTGTGGATCCAGTTCCAGCTGATCCAGGCTGCTGTGCCAATTCACTTAGTTTAATGAGCCTTTTCACGGCATCATTTTTTTTCTGTTCTGAAATCATCCATTTTATTTACCTTTGGTGTTACTGTGGTTCAATATTTCTTCGGAAGTAGTGTGAGAGTGAACAAAATCAGCCTCCTGGGTATATACAAAGCAGTGGATCAGAGGGTGGCTCTCGTGGGTCCTATCAGCAATTTCCTTGTTAAGCTGAGGGCCTGAAGACATGTAACACTGTTACTACTGCTTTGTGGTGGCAAATGTCACTTTTGAGTGGAAACCAGACTCCTGTGTGTGTGTGTGTGTGTGTGTGTATCTACCCTTTGTTGTCAGAGTGGCGAGGCTCTGGCACAGGTTGCCCAGAGAAGGTGTGGGTGCCCCATCCCTGGGAATTTTCAAGGCCAGGTTGAATGAGGCTCTGAACTATCTGATCCAGGGTATTAGAGTGAGATGATCTGAAGGGTCTCTTTCAACCTGAATCATCCTATGATTCTATCATATATAGAACATAAAAGTTTGTAGTGTTGGCCTCAGATGGGTTTGTGACTCTTTTCTTTCCCATCCTGCTGAAATTTATCTGAAGAAACCTCTTATATTTTAGATACAGGTTAATGTGCAACAATCAAAACTTAATTACACCTTGTGACTTAGTACAGACGTATACAAAAACTATTTTCTTAGGGTTTTTTGTTTTATTTTTTTCTAAGTTGTGCCATCTGTGGTGGAACAGTCCCCTAAGATTACATACTGCAACCTCAAATTCAGCCTACAAATAGAAATGCACCCTCTGGTACTTCAGTCACAGAGATCCATGCCTGATTCATCCTTTTGTTTGTTTTTTTTTTCTCCAAGAGAACAAGAGTTGCTCATAGAAGTATTGCCAGGATTCAATTTTAAACATTGAAAGCTGTGAGAATGGGGATTGACTCAGACTAAATTTTGCTCATTAGTGGTATTTTGAAACCCTCTCCCCCAAGGTTAAGCATTTTTATTTAAGTAGAAAGTGAAATTTAAAAATTGGTGCTCTCACTGTCCTGAATAACTTTCTAGTTATTTTTTAAAAAAATTGTCATAATGAGACTAAGTTAGTGGAATAATAATAATAATGATGAAATAATAGACACTCAGAATGTGAGGAATAGTAGTTGTAGTTTTTCTGGAAAAAACATGACCAGATTTGTGCTCTATCTCACACTTTTATTTTAGTACCTTTCAGTGACCACATGATGTAAACTCCCTTGGTAAGGCGCTATTTGTTTCCACGGTTTCTTCTTTTATGGTATGTTTAGCTTTTCAAGACTAAAGGCAGACTGTTCCATCTTTCTGTCAGATCTTCCTAAGCAGAGGGGAAATTGAAGCAGGCAGTTTTAAAGCCTTAACATACAGTAAGGAAGCCAGGAACAGGCAGAATATAAAAAAGCAATCTAAAATTCAGCATCTTAAGTGCCTGGGGCTTGAAAAGGACTGAGGTGTTATAACTTAATAATATCTTTTTTGGAATCACATTTTGGACTTAAAATAAGGGAGGAAGTACAGCTCAAGATCTGTGATAGAGTGTATTGCTCTGTGGAAGAGAGTTTGTTGCTTATTCATTACACTGCAGTCTGCATAGAAATGAAAGTAGGTTTAAATTAGCATTTCTGGATTATTTAGCATTTAATTTATGATAGGTTAGATCAATAATTAAAATAGATACTTTTTCTTGTTAATAAAGTTTTTCCTATAACCTTTCTAAACCCCAATAATGAATGTTTAAAAAAAGAATAAAGAGATTCTTGTCTCAATAATCTTAAATTCATGTCAGACAACTGTGTAGTAATGGAAAATATAAATTAATAGTCGCTCAATGATTTTCTTTTTATAGTTTTTGTATCAAAATGGGCAGCCCTTATGCCATCCAAGCTGGTTGCCTAAGTAAAGCAGTCACAACTTTGGGCCCTTATGGGGCACCTCATGTGACACCTTGGGCTGGGTGGCCTGTACCCAAGATGAGCTATAGGGAGCTAGAAAGGGTATCTTGGACAACAGCTGATCTTACAGAAAAACAAAATCCCAAACCCAGCAAAGAAACTGAAAATGCTCACAAATCCATGTAAAATTTGTAAACGGTTTCAGATGATACAGTTATGATTCCAAACATTTCAAGAGGACAAAATAAATATAATTTACTTTCTTGTGATGGCTTGGCTATTATATCACTTGCGGTTAAAAATGTAATTAAGAAGACTTTTGGGATAGTTTATGTAGGATTATTTTTTTCAGCTTGCATTTTTTGAAAAAACATTATTTCCATATATATGTGAAATAATATTACTTTGCCTGATTCTATCAAGTACATATACAATGGAAATAGGCAAGAATAGTAATTTAAAGCATCATACATCATAATTTCAGAAGTTACTGCAGAACCATCTCATTAAATATGAGTATATAAATAAGCAAAGTACATGCTTTATATATGCAATTATTCAGAAAATTCAGCAGCTAGAAGGGATGTTGTCAGAGGGTGGGAACATCTTGCTGCAGTGGGAGGATTGCTTTAATCTCCTGGCAGCCAGAGACCAGAGGGCTCCATGTGGTGCCACATTTATCAGCACGGTCTTGGATGGAGCGGAGCAGTGCTTGTGCCACTCGGGGACAGTATTAGATCTGGTCTCTAAAAGACCCATTTCCTCTTGGAGGATAATATTAAAAGCTTCAGAACCAATTGAAAATAGACTTGAGCGCCTTGATTCTCAGCTCTCTAGAGCTGAAGCTTCTCTCTTTCCTATTTAATTTCTCAGCTACAAACTGGAAGTGACAGGTTAGTAAATATTAGTGGACCTGGTTAATGACAGCACCATTTAATTTTCGGTCAACTCATCTAAGTTGCTACAGAAACAACACTCTGAGTGTCCCCCTGGTGAAAGATTTGTCAGGCATTTAATATTAGCCAGCTTTTAAAGAATGGATGTTTAATTCCCATAACTTTGAATACAAATAGCTGCATGATGTCAGGTTGGATATTAGAAAGTGGTGAGGCATTGGAACAGGCTGCCCAGGGAAGTGGTGGCATCACCAGCCGTAGATGTGGCACTTGGGGACGTGGCTTGCTGGTGAACATGACAGTGCTGGGTTAGTGGTTGGATTGGGTCTTAGAGGTTTTTTCCAACCTAAATTGTCCTATGATTCTGTAATAGCTTACTTGCTCCTTCCACATCTGCCTATTCTGTCCTTTGTTTTGCAAAAACTTGTGTGATGAGGTACTTAAAACATAAATTTCTGCTCTGTTGTTTCACCCTGCTCAATCCATTCTTGGAGAAAAGAGCACACTCCCTAAGCTACTGTGGAAAGGATACAGTGATGTTCCCTAAATCAGGAAGGCAATCTTAGATGACCACATAAATCTTTACTATGCTGCATTTCCTCAGCTCTGTCACCAAGACCGAGTTGCCTTTAGATTTCATCCAAAAATGTGAAAAAAATGCAAAAAATATTTACTGGAGTTCATGCAGTGTTAGAAAAACAGCAAAGATGTGAATTGCCTGCAGTAAAGAGTTTGTTGATTTTATTATGTGTTTAATGATAGTAACGTTCAAAGGAAGTGAATTATCAAGCACATGACTTTCATATGCCTGTAGAAGGGAATGAAGATGAGGGGTAGGAACAATATTATGTAAAAAGGTTTGAAATGAACTAGGAAAAAGACAAAAAAACAAACAAAAATAATTTTCCACCTATTACCGATATTAACAAATTTGAAGGCCTTATTTCATTTAAAATCAATCTGGGTGACTTAAACTTGAAACATTTTAAGAGACACTTTTAAATAATGATAGAAGATGAACTAAAACTTTATGATTAAGGAAAACTCTACCTCTTTTATTTAAATTTAAAAAGAAGGCTCTAAAGATATATTTTAGGACTTCATAAGTTAATGAAGTTTAATGGAGATTATTTTCATTCTTGCATATTAGAAGTACGTAAATCTAACCTGACTTGAGCCATTCATTATGAATTCCCATTACTTTATTAGCTCTTCCACACAGTCGATTGAGTATTTGATGGGAGGGTACAGATGTGGGTTTAGGGATGAGAAGATTAGGTCACTTGTAAAACCTTATTCACTTTAGGCCCAAGGCCTGAATTTAAATTCATGGAAACTGTGTTGACTATTTCCATCATCCTAAGCAGAAGTTTAATAAGTCCTGAGAGTATTACTAATTGTTAATCAATTTCAATTTTTCTTGATTAATTTAATTTTTCAGTAGGTACTCTGTTCTCATTCCCTTTCTTTTTCTTTGCAAATGTGTTTTTAATTGGCAATCTTATCAACCATGTTAAACTGTCTTCATAGCATCAGCAGTTAATGCCTCATAGTTTCCTCAATAAATCAATCAAGCCATCCATCCTGCTTATTCCGTATTACGTAGTCATTTGCTTTAGTTTAAACAACTGATTTCATCCCACAGGAACCATTTGTTCATGTCCCCCACTGCTGCATAGCACACAGTGGAACCGGTACATGGGACAGATAAACACATTAATCCGTGCGGTGCAGAGGAAGTGATTGGGAATTAATATTTTACAACCTGTAGCACCTCTGCAACAGCAATTGCTCATTAGTGACTCTTTGTTTCCTTTCGGCACTGCCTAGGCCAGGACAGGTTTTATGGGTCTGGGTGTAATTCAGAATCTCGTGATTTCCAGAGCTGTGACTGTGTCGCTGTGTCACAAACCGGAGTTCGCTGAGTCACCACTGTGCTGTCTCTGAGTCACCTCTTTGCATGTTGTCACGTGAGAGTCACTGAGAGAGGGTTTCACGTGTTTTGTTTCTAAGCGTGGAAACTGATTCTGCGGTGTTTGATACACCTTCAGTTGCCAGTCGAGCAGCTGGCTCCAAACTGAGAAATCTTTGGAGTGTGTTATTCTGCCATTCTCATAAGTATTAATTTTGTCTAACATTAACCCAAAAACTCCAGTAAAGAAATTGAAATCCAGAGAAAGACCATGAAAAAGGGGAAATGCTGAAAGGACCCAAACTTTCCAGTGGTGATTTTGTGGTTTGCCTTTTGGTTCAGCCGTTCTGTTGCCTCCTAAAGGCTGGTGCTCCGCAGTGTTTGATTTAGCACGTAACTCACACTCTGGATGTGGTGGTGTTGCCATCACCTGTCTCTTGTCTTGGCCCACAGGCTTTGCAAATTCACTGTGTCTGATCTCGCAGTGTATAAGTGAAGCTGAGTGCTAATCTGTTTTGTTTTAATCTCTTTTAAAACTGCAGCTCAGTTCATCACAGTCAATAGTGGCACAGTTACTGTCCCAGTAAGATTAATTTTTTATTCTTTGTTTGAGTGTTCTCCAGCCCCATTGGAGATAAGTGGAAAATGATTTGATATTCAACCTAAAGTTAATGCTTCTACATAAACATTATATTTCCAGCCAGTAAGTCTTTACCATTGTTACAAATGACAGCAAGATAATAAATAAATTAAAGACTCTTTTTCATTTTGTCTGTTTTATGTCTGATTGTTTCAGACAGCAGCTAAAGAGAGGAAAGCTTGGAAAAAAATGTGTTTGTAAAATCACAAAATTTGGCAGAATGAGTCAAGGGCAGAGCTAGTGTTTGATACCACTTTTAATTCTCTTTTTAATCGACCCAATATAAATGTGAAAATATTCCATTAAAGAAAAGCACAGTAAGTAATTAGCAAATGACCCAGCAGAATACAGAGTCACGTAGTCCTCCTTTGTTTCTTAATTTCTTGTTCATTCTTGTTGTGATGAGTACAGAAATGAACAGCCTGAATTAAAGCTTGAGACTGTGTGAAGTTTCCAGGAATGTGTTTCCATACGGTCTGTAATGGCATTAGAATTCTGTTAGCTAATTTAATAATAATTATTTTAGATAAAGCCTGGTTTGGTTTCATTTTTTAACAGAATCTTGCCATGACTAATAAGTGTTAAAGATTGTAGTGCTATACTTCATAAAGCTTTAAGGGCCCCACTTTGGCAGGAGTGCTTAGAAATTTCAGGTAATTTTTCAATCTTGTGTCTTCTGGAGAAGAGGAAGAGTCTAGTTTGGGCCATCAAATGCAAAATAACATGTCTGCAATTAGAATTTATTTTGCATTCTGATGACAGCAATCAATACAATAAAACAATTTACTTGTTTATGTAATGACTAGAAATATTTGGGAAGGGAGTCTTTATCATTGGAGAATTTCCAGTTTTCAATGAAAAGTCCAAATCTGTCACAGACTCTTCCAGCACAAAACTTGGAAATACCGGTGTAACTTGCACAGAGATTGATAAGTAAATGTGGTAAAAGGTACTCTCCAGAAAGCACGGTGCAGAGGAGAGAATCAGAAAGTCACATTACAATGTAGCAAAATATACAAAGAAAAGTAATTCAAATTTTTGTGGGAACATTCAAGTTCTGAATATCTGATGTCTCAATTTTGTTGTTGTGAAGAACTACAGATTCTACAGAACTACTTGTGCAAATGTGACTTTTTAGACGCATTCCTGGAGAACATTCCTATAGATATATATTTATATTTCTAGAAGATAAAGCAATTACAGGTTGGTTATGCCTAATGATGAAGGGTAATTGACATCAGTAATGAAATATTAGCCAAAGGGGACCAAACATATTTCTTGCAGATCACCTCATTAGCTTGTTTCCAAAATATGTTCACCAGAGTGAAATTGCAGCATGTGACTGGCTGTAGTGACAAACATCTGTTGTTTTAGCTCCTAAAAGGCTTTGGGGAGTGGGTAAAGACAAACAGTTCTTATTTAATCAGGTTAAATGTAACCTGTGAGACATTTTTTGTTGTCTCTGGTCTTGTCACAATCTGCTGTTCCTCCTTAAAAATTACTTATGGGGTTAAGTTTCTCTTGAAAGTTGCATGATCTTTTAGTAGAAGAATTATTTCCTTCTGCTTTGCAATGATCACAAATGTGGGAGACACTGATCATCACAGAAACCCAGCCAACCAGCCAAACCTGTCTGGACTCCAGGAAAATACCTAAGGGACTGAGCAGTCCCATCTTAAAAGCCAAAAAATATGGTACCCATAAATTGCATCTGGGAGGTTTAAAATTCCTGGTATTTAATGATCTAAACATATTTAGATCAATGCTAATATTAGACATAAATTGACACTGCATTGCCTTTCATCTAATTTTTGCATTTCAGAAAGCATGGAAAGGAACACCTAAATATTGGAAGTGCATGAACAGAATAAGAGTATACTCAACTTCCGTGATAAACTTTGTTTCGTTTCTTTTTCTGGGACTCTGTTAGATTTTTAAACCTCTCTTTTATTTCTTGCCTGAGAACTAGTTTGCAGTAGGTGAAGTGGGATACACCTGGGTGTAACCATTTTGCTTGTCACAAATCTACTCTAATTTTTAATGATATTTTCAATGGTTACTTGATTTTTGATTATAGAAAACTATCAATTTATGAGGATTAGAATATATTCAATTTTACCAGCAATGCAGTCTGTGAAAAACTGCTTGCAAAAGTAATTTTGGGTTATGTTCCTTTAGAAGTTTCTTCTTTCTGATAAGTGCTATATCAATTTCATGTATATGAAGAAAAAATTGCATCCAGTGGTCCATTAAGTTAGTTACTGATACTTATTCCCAGCAGCAAAAGGATCCTTTAGGTGGTATCTCCATCTATTTTCTTTTATAAAGAAATACATTTTTTAATGAAAAAACTCAAGGTTCACATCATGACTTTAGATATAGAGCTCTCTTTAAAATACTGGGTTTTTTCTCTAGAAAAAGGTATTTACAGCTCAATAAGTGTATCAATGACACTGCTTTTCCACTTTTAATTTAGAATTGGTACTAGTGGTGTTTGCCACACACTTTGTACTAACTGAAAGTGTAAAAAGAAGTTAAACCTGAGATATTAAGTGTAGTGTAATGGCAAAGATCTCTTCCAGGATGATCTGTATTAGCTTTTCACTGTAGCAGAGAAATCTTTTCCTAACCAAAATGACACAGTACCTGTCCCCAATGCTCCTAACCCTTTCATAAGTGTTATGTATTATAAGAGATGTTTCTTTAGAGTATTATCTACAAACAATAGGATAGTGGACAAATCTATCTGTCCTGAAGCAGGAGTGGGAACTTGCATACGTGTTGTCTGTCCTTCCCCACCCTTCCCACTGTTCTGGTGTCTCCCGCTTGTGTGTGGCAGGACAGAGAGAAGCATTTTCACCTAAGCTATCTTGGTTTGTTGAACTTGGCCCCAGTCTTGCAAATACTTATCAGGCAGATCATTTACAGCATTTACTGCTGTATGAGCAACTGGCTTCAGAGACATTTTCCTTTTCCTATATAACTCTTTCTTTATGCTTGTGCAAGATATAACAGAAGAATGATTATTCTTTTTTCCTTTTCCTCCTTTTTAGATGTTACTTTACTCTTGTATAACTCTTTTCAACCATAGATTTCAATATAATCAAACCCATAATTTTATTCTTTAATAGATCAGGTCACTGAAGCACAGTAGGCTAAAGCACTTGCCAAAGTAATAAACCAGATTACTACCAGAACTAGCAGGCAGTGGGGGTTCCATGAGCTGGCACCTGCATGAGCTAGGCACAGCTGTCATCTTCGTACTGAATCAGAAAATACAGAGAAGCATTTCCTTTAGAAACACAGGGAAGAGCTGGATGGTTATTTAAATGTTTGAATTTCAGAGTTTCATTGGCTGCTTTGCCTACTCCTACTTTAATTTTTAAAGACTCATCAAAACCTTGGATTTTGATTGTGTATGCATGTCTAGGGCCATTTGAAAAGTCATGGCAGTCAGGTGCAGTCCCTGGTGACCAGAAAAGGGGAACATTTCACCCCTTTTAAAGAGGGGTAGAAAGGAGAACCCTGGGAACCACTGACCTGTCAGCCTTCCCTCTGTGCCTGGGAAGATCATGGAACAAATCCTCCCTATGTTAAGTCACGTGGAAGACAGGGAGGTGATTCGAGACAGCCAGCACAGCTTCTTCGAGGGGAGATCTTGCCAGACAAAGCCTTCTATGGTGGAACGACTTCATCAGTGGACAGGGGAAGAGCTATGGTTCTTGTCTGTCTGGAGTTCTGTCAGGCCTTTGTCGTGGTCCTCCACAGCATCATTCTCTTTGAATTGAAGATACGTGGATTTGATGGGTGGACTCTTTGGTGGATAAAGAATTGGATAAGGAAAGTCCAGAGAGTAGTGATCAGTTCTCAGTGTCTGGATGGCAATCCAGAGTGTGCCATCCAGATGAGTAGAGAAAGGTTGGCACAAACCTTTAAGTTTGAAATATGACTTCAAATATTCTTTTCACCCTGATTTATGCAATGATAAAGTTAGTTTTACTGTAACTGTATTCAGGAGTGACATTTTTTATAGCTAAGTGGGCTGTGTCCATTGTCCAGGCACTTGATGTATTTCAGAAGTTTTATGAGGAGATTAGAGAATAAATTATTTTTAGTGGTTGTAACCAAACTCTAATGAGGAATTCAAACATGAGCAGAATCTTAGTGTTTCTCTCAACTCTAAATATCTTTTATTTAACCAGCTGCCAATACCAAATAAGACAACTGTACCTTTAAAGTAGTTGAAAATCTCAAGAAATTATATTGAAAAGATTTCTTAAATACTCTCAAGAGTTAAACATTAGGTTATCAAAAAACAGTTTTACTTGACTTCAGTGGGAGTGATGTACATTTAATTGAGAGAACTAATTTGATACTGCTTGATTTGTTGGATGGTTCAGTGCTCGTAAAGTGATTGTCCTTGTTTAACTAATTAATAAGCCCGATCTTAGAGGAGTTGAAGTTCAGACATTAAGAAGAGTAAAATGTTTCTTAGTGTCTGCGTGTTTCTAAAATTAGGAGCTCTGAAGATTCCCCCAAATCAGTGGGATATTACTCTGTCAGGTAGTGCTGACTAAGCTTTCCAGTATCTCATAGCTAATTAACAGCCTCACTTTGAAGACAGTCCTCTCCTTCATCCCAGGAACGGCATTTTCAGTGCTGTTTGCACATGCAAGCAGGTAGTTTCAAGGGAACATTTTTGAAAGTTCTTCCCCAGCTCTCCTCAGTTTGAACTGATGCTGACTCAGACCCACTCTCAGCAGTGACCACTGTTCCTCTCCAACTGGTACTACCCTTGTCAAGATGGACACACTCGCCTGAGACTCGTCTTGCCACATACTGCCTCTTTTAGCTTGTTTTCCGTTTGTTTGGGTTATTGTTTTGTTTGGTTGGGGGTTTGCTTGGTTCTGTTTTTCTTTCTAAGACACTGGAAAAGGCGAGTTAGAAGGCTCAGGAGATAAAACTTGAAGTAAGGTAGATGTTAAGCTGAAGCACTGTTCTTGGAGAGGGAACAAAATAACTCAGCAGCTCAGAGCCAGCTCACTGTTTCCTTGTGAATAATGCATTATTCCATCAAGAAAGTTGCTCCTGCTCAGCTCATACTGAGTGGCAATACTGTATTATCTACAACTGGGGACATGTCCAATGAACACAGGAACGTGGGAGAAACAGTTTTTCTTCTCTCCATGTACAGTGAGCAGCCTGTAGCCCTGGGGAGTATTTGATGTGATGCAGCACCACGGAGCTTGGGTTTGACTGCAGTGCAGACTGTGCCTCACAGTCCGGTGTGCTCAATGCACTTCAGAGAGCATGGCTGTGAGAACAAGTCTTGCTGTTACTAACGGAGGCCACACAAGAAAAGTAAAGCCTCTATTTTGAAAAATAACCTGGAGTTTTAACAACTGTCGGTTACAGATATTGCCATTACTATCGTGGAAAAAAATCAAGTAATTTAAATGTCTTACGAGTTTAGTTTGGGATGTACTGGTGTAACTGAGGGCAGAGATTTCACCTAACATGAGTAGGTTATTGGGCACAGAAGAATCAGTTGTTTAGTCCAAACCGAGGATTGTCCTACAACTCCCAGGCGCTTGGGTTTTTTCTAGACACAGGGTGAGAGAGAAGAGAGATTCAGAAGTCTCAATATTCAATGCACATGGGATTAAAATTGGCTCAGAAGCAAAGCCATAGAGGCTTGGAAGTGCTTTCTAGTGTCTCACTGTAGATTTAGTTAAGAAAAAGCCAACAAAACCAACAAGCATCAAGGGGCCAATAAAGTAATGTGTTTCCAAGGTAAGGTAATAGATTTGGGAAGACTACTTGTCTGGGGGAGGGGGGAATATGTGAGGGAGAACCATTGGAACTATATGTAACTATAATAGGATTGTCACAAAGAAAGCTATTTATAAAAATTAGAAGGTCTAAAAAGACTCAATTTTCAGCTCATTGAAATTCAATTAGACCACTTGTCAGCAGAAAAATTTCAGCTTGAGGTCCTTGAGAAGTTGAAGTTATCCTTGAAATTCTGTGACATACAGCTACCATTCCTCATTAGCCAGGTGATAGATTAATTAATCATGGCAACCCAACTGGATATTGCAACATTTTCACATCGAAGAAAAAAATCCAGTGTTAGTATTAATAAAATTTTGAGTATTGCCACTAAAGGAGAGTGGCATTATGTTGTCAGGTAACAATTAACAGAGGTTTCATTGTCATCCAACTTTTCCCAGATTTCAACCAGTGCAGAAGCAGTGATTTAAGGGCAGCTTACTCATCTCAGTCTGCAGAGAATTGCCAAGTCCCTTATGGGTGCATAAAGTAGGACAATTAGAGATCTTTTTTTCTATATTCCTTTTTCATTTTCTTTGCAGAATTAAATATTACTATATTTGTAGCCGTACATTAAATGCCTCCTTTTACAGTTGAATGCTGTTCAGGTGCAAGCCTGAATCAAACATCATAGTTTCACTCTGCCTGCATTTTCCACTAGAGGTTTTCAATATGTAGCAGGTCTTTCAGAACTGATGCTATATGTGATCATCATTAATGGTCCTGAACCATTCTGCATAGGTAGCTGCTTGACTGAATGCATCAGCCTCCATCTTCTGGTATTTATTATGTGCATTAAATCTCACTGACTAGCCCTTTCTTCATCTTATACCCTATCTTTTCTTAGTAGCAGTTCCTGTGTGTGCCTGCGAGACCACCCTCCCACCCCCAACTGCATTTTTGTGTGATCAGTTATGCACCATCTCATATTCCTGTAAAAGAGTGTGAGAGGAGACTGATTTCACCAAAATAACACCAGCAATGGCAACGTGATGTTGCAGCCTTCACAGCATCAAATCGACAGAGATTTGCAGATAACAGTCATTTAGAGATCAAGAAAGTATATGCTAATCAAATTTTTTTTTTCCATTGATTTGAGATCATACTTTTGGAAGCACATACAAGTAAACTACCTTTAAGAAATCATCACAATAATGTGAGTTGTAGCTTAGTCTTTTCAGAATGAAAATGAATAAGGTATCACAATGTCACCAAATGACAGGAGGACACAAAGTAAAAATTAAATGAATAAAAGTCCTTTTAAAATTTGGGAAAAATAGCAATGATATGGGAGTAATACAAACAATAATAGTATATATATGTAACGGAAAGAAATATCCAATCAGATTATGCAACATTCTAAGCACTTCTTCTCTCCCCGCCCCGCCTTCCCTTTACTTGTTGACAAAAATCTTGACAAGTCTTTGCTTTTAAATCAGGAATGGACAAACCCAGTGACAATGATCGTTCTTGGAAATTCTTTATGGGGAGAAAAGCTTTGACTGCAACCCTTCAGGGCTTGGCCAAGACAGGAGCAACGCTCAGTTAGCGCAGCCTTAGTCGGTGGCACCTGGTGGTGTTGGCAGAAATGCATTTTGAGCATTAGAAAAAAAAGGTTTGATATTGATGGTCATACTTTTACAGCAAGGTTACAGGGATTGAGAAAGACACAGCAAAAAGCCCACACTGCCAGAGGTGTGATCAATAACATTTTCCTACTTAAAATTTACTTTACCTTGTGACAAGTGCTCTCAGGACAGATTGATTGCAGAGGTTGCTCACAGCAAGTTTTTTGAGCAGCCTTGAGCACTATATGCTCTAAAGTATGTTGGCTTAAGCATGAAGTGTAGATTGACCTTTCTGTGACACAGATAAGAAGCGTCTTTATGATCTTCTTATTCGTGTGTGTGTGTCTTTGTGGCCTTCCCCACCATTTCAGTTAATAAATGATACAGGGAGCGACTTTGGTATCCCAAGTCCTTCATGGACTCCATCCTGCTTTCTTCACGGTTGCTGGTGTAGATTAAAAAGTGCTCAAACATTTTTGAGGAATGGCAGTTGAGCCTCTCTGCTTTCCACTCTTTCTGAATCCTGCTTTTTTTCTCTAGGACATAATTATTCATCAATCCATCAGTAGCAAGACTGGAGGATTAATTTAGATGTGTTCTCTTTTACACACCAAAAGCAAAATTGTGGTGCTTTTGTTATTTCACTGCTTTGTCCCAGAGGGAAGTATGATTAAAATATTTTGGGCTTATTACAGTTATGATAATAGCATAGTCTCTTTCTTTAAGGGAAAAAAAACCCACAACAGTTCTTTTAAACAAATATTTATCTGCCAGCACTGGAATCACAGAAATAGTATTGCTGATATGCTCCTCATTTTAACAGGCTTTGGTTAATTCAATCTGCTTTGCTTTAGGAAAAGGTTTTCCTTCGGTAAGTCACCATCCCTGGAGGGATTTAAAAGACTGTGGATGTGGTGCTTAAGTTTTAGTGGTGGATCTGGCAGTGTTATGTTAATCGTTGGACTTGATGATCTATTCTGTGATTCTATTCACATGGACCTGTCAATGAAATGCTAGTTTTTTACTGAAATCTACATTTTTAGGTAGCTTTTAGGCATATATATAATGAAGAAGAGCTAACATTCCCAACTAAACAGAAATTGAAAAAAATGGAAATTACTGTGCTTCAACAAATGACATACTGTCTGGATTTAGATTCCTCCAAATGCGTACAAGTCTCTCTAGTTGTTCTTTGCACTCATGGCTGTATAGATGTTAATATCCTTCAAATATTTACTCACAGCCAACTCTACCATTCATATGTCCAAAAGTTTAGGGGCTTAGGAAGAGAGAAAAGGAGAACACCCAAAAAATTGTTAGAAAATAAATTGAAGCAAGCCAGTTTCAGAGTGTTTATCCTGATACAACATACCTATTTCTAAGAGGATAATTGAGAGAGAAAAAGAATGGGACTGCTAGGGCTCTATTGAGAGGTGCTTCTTTGCCCACACTTATCCTGTTCATCATAATCCCTCAAAGGAAATTTGCCCTTGTAACAAGGATTGACTCATGTATTATTCTGTGTAATATAGAGAGGTTTCATCTATTCTCTACACCCAAACTCAGCATGCAGTCTCTGTTCTAAAGTGCCTGGCTTACTCTGAGCCTGTTTACAGTGCATCTGACATTTTGAACTGCAGAAAGTGACAAGCTGACAGTGCCTCTGATTATAAAATCAGCTCATCTGCTGATATTAGGAAAGAGCAAGATGATGTACGAAATCAGTTTTAAATAGCTCATACCATGCTCAAAAATATGCACATTTCAAGTATTTTAAAAGAAAGGATAGGCAGTATGCAGATTTGATTTATTTTGTCTGTTTATTTGGTTTGGAGTCTATTCTATGTTGTTATTATTTATTCTTACAATGTGCACTGGGCACTGAAACTAAGCCAGTGCTTTAAAAGTTAATGCAATGCCACATTTTCAAAGTTCACCTTCTGCAGTGAGGACAAAGAGCTCAGCTTCACATCTTAAGTGCCTGAGTAGGCTTAGCTACGAGCTGGCACTGGAGTACCAGCCAGTGCCTCCCATGATGATACCAGTTGCCAGATTGTCAAGAGTTCAATATATGAGTTCAATATATGCTGCCCAAAATATTTTGAAAATCTGGAGAACATAGCCTAACTAAATCAATTAAATTGCCACTCGTATTGATTACAGACATTGTGAAAGTAATTGTTCCCTATTGTCAGCCTTGATATGTGTAAAAAAGGAAAAATGAAAGTGATATTCAAAGGAAGTAGTGTGTTTTAAATGAAAGCAATACGTGAAAATATAATTTGCATTCATTTGTCATGTAGGCTGGATTTAGAGATGTTATGATATATGCACTCTGTGTATTCATTTTCATAGTATTTCAGAGATGTTGAGTACTAGATCAGCTCTTCCACCTCACATCCAGAAAATGCCCGTAGTAAATGTTTAATATGCTAGTACATAATGCTACCACAATAAAAATGTTCAAGTGCCGTTAAGAATCTGGCTAAAATCCATAGTACAAGGAACTTTAAAGCTTGGCTGGCCAATTTTAACTGTTTAGAGCCAGTACAGTAAATGTAGCTCACTACAATTTATTTTTGCCACTCTTCACGAAGAGCCCACTCTAAGCAGAATGTGGTGGGTACTACTTACAGTTCAACAACTGCAGTTTGCACGCGGTTGTGATTGCTGAGATCCCGCCTTGGATGTCTAACAAACAGCAAATCTATTGAATAGTGATTGAATTATTTAATATCTGAATTATTTAATGTCTGAAGCTGTCATACAGGCCTTTGGCATCACATCTTGATTACTGTGCCTTTATTTTCTCTGGTTGATAAATACGATTCTTTCTGTGTCCTATCTGTTCAGAGTGATGTCTCAAGTTTTTCTTGCTCATAGTTTTGGCTAAGCAATTAGAAGAAAGTAAGTTTCTAGATCTAAGGGGTTTTTGTATATTAATTTTATTTTGTTACAGTTTTCTTTCTTTTTAAAGTGTACAAGTACATATGAGCGTGTATACATGTCTAAACCATGCTGCTTTGTGGGGTTTTCAGATGCCATTTTTTCCCCAAGTAGTTTTCAGGGACAAACCTCATAGATAACTTGATAAAATTTTTCTCTGGTTACAGATAAAACTTGCTAAGAATGTATAAAAGGTTGTAGACAGTCCTGCTTTGGGCAAGATGAAATTAAACTGAACCCAGTTTGCTCTCGACAAAGGAACATCTGGGTGAACAGGAGAACAGTTCAAAGAAAAACAACCCAACTTTGATTAAAACATTTCTTTTGGTCAGGCCACGCCATGCATTGGTGCAATTGGATATTGGGTTCTTGCTCATGGGACAAAGCATAAATGTCTTTGTTTCCAAATCTTATGAGACTCTACCTAAAGTTTCTCACTCAGAAATGGCAAATTGACTCTCAGCTATGATTGGATACAGTTTAAGTTGCTTTTCTCACCTGTTAAACATATAAACCCCAAGTACTTTTCTTCCCCTGTGCTGCTCACATGCCAAAAAATAATCCACTAAGTATCAGTTAAGACAATTCTTCATGCACCTTTCACCTTCTACCTCACCATTTTTGCCTGGAGACTTATAAACATACAGTAGTGGCTAATTTCCTTATCCGCTAAGGTTATTTTCAGTGCTGTTGACAAAGGTGCAGTGACCCACTGTTTGCTTTTCCTCTTCTCTCAGCCTGTGTTTCTGTTTGTTCAACAGCAGGGAGCACAGTGAAGTCCTTGGCTGTGACTGAGTCTGCAATGCACGGCTGTAACATTAATTCTAATGATCGTGAAGCCAGAACAGTTTGCTTCTGAAAAGAGGTGTTTTACATGAAATACAGAGATGGCTGCTACAACATCTGCTGGAACAGCTCTCTGCCAGTTGTAGTATTTAACTCTCTGTACAGCAGGGGGCAAAGTGACTCAAAAGAAAAGGGAACTAATTGAAGATGTAGATTTTGGCCAGAAAAATTAAGTTCCCTTTAATGACATATAGATCTTAATTAATAAAATGTCATGAACATAAAATCCTTGATTCATCATAAAACCTGAGCCTAAAGGGCAGTTCTGAAAATCAAAAAGTGGACTTGTTTAAGGTTTTCTGTGACTACAGTGATAATACAATATGGATTAAAAGAATACATTCTGTAAGCTTATGTTAAAAGTTAATGAACAGAATAGAATAGAATAGAATAGAATATTTCAGTTGGAAGGGACTCCAGTGATCATCCAGTTCTACTGCCTGACCAGCTCAGGACTGATCGAAAGTTAAAGCATGGTCCAAATGCCTCAAACTCTGTTGGGCTTGAGACATTGACTGCCTCTCTAGGAATTCCGTTCCAGTGTTTGACCTCCGCCTTAGGAAAGAAATGCTTCCTAATGTCCAGTCTAAAGAAAAGATGAATTACAAAGAATGTAATATCCTTTTACCACTCTCGATTTAAGTGCAAGCTCTGAGCTGCCAATCTTGTTTTGCAGCATAAACTATTAAAAAGGAAAGCTTTTAGGTAACACCAGAGTAAAGCTAGATTTTTGAAGAATTTTTTGAAATTCCTTCTCTCTTGCATGTTTTATGGAATGATACAGCAGAGTGTTAGACCACTTGGTTCCCTACATTTTCATTTACAGCGTGCGTAGTAACCCAACTAGAGCCAGCTTTCAATTGGCACCACAAGGGCATGTATGCCAAGTGTTTTGGGAAAGTGTTCCTCAGAGTCCACCTACCAGGTCTAAACTGTCCAGCAGCATCAGCTGCTGTAATGAGAAATAAAACTCATTCAGTTATTCCTACAGGTAAAGGGCTGGGTAGCTCTGGGTGATCATTTACCTTCCTTGGTCAGCTCTATCTTTAATTCAGAATGTCTGTGCTGTTTTGTGGGGATTTTCTAGGGGGTTTTTTGCTGTTCTTTGTTTGTCCGTTTCAGCACTTTGGTTAACATAGTGGTTTCTTGTTTGTTGGGGGTTTTTCCCCATTAAAAAATGGATTCAGCTCTGGGCTGGTGAACACACCCTTTCCTCATGACCCTGGCCATGTCTGTGAGTTGACAAATCATACTCAAATGAATAAACATTTCAGATTAGCACTTCACTCACATTAAACTAAGTTTTCAAAAAGATCTTGGAGCAAAAAAAAATTTGCGCAAGACATCATAGTGATTTTGATTAAAGTGAACATTCTTTGAGCTTTATAGTCACAGAATCTCACATATGGAAATTACAGTTGGTCCTAATCTGCTTTCAGAAGACTGGTGCAAATATTAAAAAGTAATGAACTAACAAGATTGTTTGTTAATGCCACATAAAAGTGCTAATTATGCTTCATTTCCTGCCTACAGCTAAACCCAAGCGACATTGCTTAAGAAATTGTTAAATAAGTTGCCTCACTTGAAATAGGAAGAGATCTGCAGTGCCTGACGGATTTACTTTTAAGGAGTTTTGTGCCTCATAGGTCGTTCAAAGTGTGGCAAATGAAGGAGTACTACCAACAAACTTAGTTAGTTCACAGAAAGTATATTATTATCGTATTTGTGATTCCTACTACCTCACTGAAGAGGAAAGGCTTGATTCTTAATTGCTCTTTCCGTGCAAATTCAGTATGTAGCGTAGTATGATACTGCAATTACATGGTAATTGTACTATTAGGGCTTTAATTTTTTAAGACCATAATGATGGTATTTTTTCCCTCTAGAAAGTATACTTGAAATGTAACCCTCTATGTCACACTGGCTGTGAATATTTCTGAAGCGTTTTACTTTGCATCCCTGCTGACATCTGTCTCTTCTGTCATAGGGACAGGTGCAACATGAAAGAGTCTGCAGAAATGCCATGATGATAATTGAAGCCTTGAGGGGGGACATTAATTCACCTTTTTCTGTTTTTCTACTATAAATCTACCCTTTTTTCCCTTTCTAGGATAAAATATGAAATTTTAAAATGTTGCACTTGGTCCTTATACTCAATGTGTAGCAGTTGAAAGATTAGTTAATAGTTAAATCTTTCCTCTATAATAATTCAAAAGCAAGTTAATGTTATCTTTTCCCAAAGAAAGAACAGAAGCTGAATCTTACACAGAATTTTTCCTATTCCACTTAAATGATTGTTTTGGGGAGAAGGAAAGTTTTACTGTTAGGGATATCACAATGGCTCATCTTCTATGTGACTTTGCTTTAAAATACCCTCTTGACTAAACATAGCAGGAAGAGCTCCACAAATACTGAGGAGAGACAGTAACAGAAAACACAGGAGTGTTCATAATTAGGGGAGTCTTTGGACACATGCCTTTCTGATTCTGACTATGTAATTAAAGAAGGTCCAGGAAAACTTCATCACCCATTTTGCCCACATCTGTTTGAAGATTGGTCCGCATTTTGGAGGGTGGAAGCGTCCCTGTGGAGCCTGAGTGTAATATCTCTTGACAGATGTGGTGGTGTTACAATTCATTGTTTTCCACTTTAATGTGTTTAGGCTATTTTGTGCAGTAAGATTGTTATTTAATAGATGGCTTTACTTCGAACTTGTTACTGAGCTATTCAGGAATTATTGCAGTGGGCTGGCGTGGAGCATGGCAAATGCTGCACAACTTCTTGGGGCACTACTTAGGGCTATCCCGAGGGCACCAGCTGGGGCAGCACAGTGCCAGGGGCACAGGGCAAACAGCAAGGGACAGCAGTGCCTGGAGACAAATGGCAAATTCTTCTGCATCTGCAAACTCCCAATGCAGTGCAAGCATAGCGCAGGCAGCTCACAGGAAACAGAAGGCTTGTGCCAATAGGAAACTACTACAAGTCTTCACAATACTCTGCGTAAGAACAGAGGTGTTTGATGCGTTCTGTGCAAATGTTATCACTGATTAACAGAGAAACAAATTTGGTACAGAAACCGTTGCAAACACAACACGGGTTTGTGTTGAGATTGCAGAGGCAACATTATACAGCTTAGGCACTGCTCCAAGGAATGAAAAGGCAAGGAATGTAATTAGTACCTAATAACATTTTTATTCTGCAATTTTGGTAGGTATATTATGTTCTATTGTTGCTCTTTAAAGAACAGCTATTTTATAAATATTTTTGGCGTTAAAAATAATTTATGCCTAGAGTTAGCAATGATACTGCACAAGTGACCTATTGCTAATAGAAGTTTCTTTTTGTAAGGAACAATCAACACTCAGGCTGTGACATTATGCATTGTCTTCAGCACATTTATAATGGTATGAGTTCCTGATTAGCTATTGAGTGACTATAAGGACTCAAAATATATAGCCGTTTTTACATAGAGGAGGCAGTAATGTCTACTATGGGAAGAGCAATAAAACACATTTATTGGCTGCTTGATGAAGACTGCATTGAATAAAAACAGGTACATCCCTCCTCGGTTTACCTCTGCAAATTGTTAACTGCACAATTGCTGAGAATGTGAAAAAGGAAAACAATAAGCTCTCGGATAACCAAAAAGGAAAAAAGAGTGTATAGTTCTTTTTTTCTAAAGTCATCGGTGTCAGTTATGGCTGTTTTGAAGCATAAAGTAAAATCTCCATGGGCCTATTCCTCTAACAAAGGTAATTTGATAACGATAATGTTCTGTGTTTATTTATCTGTGGATACATAGTAAAACCAGATTTTCAGAGGAGTCAGGTAAAGAAATTCTGAGTTTACTTCATTTGTTTATTTATAGCTTCCAGTCAGAATGCTATATTGTGCTGAGAAATACAGCAGTTCTGGGAGATTTAGCATAACCAAATTTTTGTAAAAATCCTTATTAGTTTAGGGAATTGTTGAACTGTAGAATCTTCTATATGCACAACAGTATATAGTGTGTTATATATTAACCTAAGCAGAGGCCCATAAAGGATATGTCTTTATTGCCATTTTATCATTTGTTTAACTTTTAACCAAATTTAAAATAATTCTGCTTTTAAATTGTGACTGTGCAGTGGTAAAATGGAATGGTGATACAATGCATTTCTTATTTCTCATCTGTACTACAATTTTTTTTCATTTGCTATTAGCATTGTTATCTTTGTTATAATAGGAATGTATTTATATTGTACTCAAGAGTCTAGTTGTATTGTGCAGTAAACACAGCCTAAGAAATCATTTGAGAATACTTGCTGATCATGAAATAATAGTGTATAAGCCACTTCGGTTTTCCTACTTGAAATCCTCTTTATTGTGAAATGAAATACAAGTCTGTTATTCAATATATTTCTCTTACAGTGTTTTGCAAGTGGCACTTTGCTCTGGCACTTACAATATCATTACTGCATGACAAAGCAATGGTTACACTGTTTCCTCAAACTGCACCTATAACCTGGCCATAAATTGATAGACATTGTATGTAACAAATAGATTCTATATTGAGCTCGTTCACCTTTGACTCTTTCTAAAGAGCAAAGGCTTTCAATCTCAAAAGTGAATGTAAGTAGTTTATTTACATTTGCTGTATTGCTGCGACAGTCTTTACCAGAAGACTGAGATATAATTTTTATACCAAGCATAGTTTGGAAAGGATTGTAAACTTTGAATAGATTTATAAATCTAGATTTTAACCTTTTCAATATTCTGCTTTTTGGTTGGTTGCCTGAGCTACCTCTTCTTCCCAGGTTACTGATGCTGTTAATAGGAGAGAATAGGAATGGCTAATGAATCAAACTCCAGGACACTGAAAAGGTCAGAGCAGTACACTTTACTATTATCTTCCACAGAATATATGAGGCATTAAAATTCTGATGCTGCGGTCGTGTGACAAAGAATATAATGAGAACTATAAATAATAAACAGCACAACATGAATCTCTTCTTGTGATAATGATTGTAACAAGCATAAGAGGGAGAAAATTCTTAACCCATTCTCACTGTACTAATAAGGCCTCTCCTTGGATGTGTGTTCTAAGGTCTGTAATTGTAAGAACGAAAAAAGGGATTTTAAAGTACAATTGAATCCAGCAAGGAAGATGGAGGTCCAAATGTGCTGGCTTTCATGGACACTCTCTTCTAAAACGTAACATTTTTTGTCTGAAAGGCATTTGTGGATGACTGTGACAAGGTGCTTCCCAATAACGTGAATAAAATTCAGGTTGTGAGAAGGTTTGTAGACCTGAACTAAAGTCATTATCACCCCTTTATAAAACTGTCCACAGACCCAAAGAGATGATATTGACATATTATCTGTATCTGGCTTAGGTTTTACAATTGCAGGTAGTACAGGTGTTCATAAGGATTCCCAACCCCTTTGCTCTGGAGTCTGAAGGTACAGGAAGGGTTTATCACACTGGGGCTAAATCTTGCAAGGAGGAGCTGTGACCTGATTTGCTAAATGTACCTGTTCAAGCCACTGTTGATTTTGGAATAACTTCCAACTTCACAAAGTGCACAGTACAATAGGAAGTTCATGTGCAATAACCAGCTGCCCTTTCAAAATCTCTTACTGCTATTTGTAAAACTGGTATAAATAAACAGGAATAGCTTGTTAAAGAAAAAATTATTCATCTTGAAGAGCCCTGTGACTGAGTTACTGAAAACTGTCAGGAAATGAAGATCAATCATAAAAACTTCAGCTCACCATCCTTTAACCTCTGACTTCTCTACTACTGCTCCCAAGAAAGTCTGCTTGTTTTCATCGAACTGTTACCAAGACTGTTTGAGATTAACATTTAGGTTTTGCAGTTGGTATAAAATGTTGATTTTTTTTTTTTATATTTTCATGAATTATATACATGAAACCAAACCATAATGGTGTTAGACCACAAATAATTTCTTCAGGTGGAAGTCAATCCAGGAGGAACTAGAAAAGCACTTTCTCTTTGGTAACTGCCAATGAGATCAAAATTAACTTTCCATACTAAAATACTGTCTCAGTAGTGGAATCCTGGTAGTGCTACCACAATGTATGAAGATCAAAAATCAGACTCTCCTTTTTTTTTTGTAAAATTCTGAGCACTCTACAGGTATAGGATCAAGGCAGGCAAATCAGCTTTATAGCACCAGTACTGTCTTCACACCTTCAATTGTATTTTAGACAAATCTGAGACCATTTCCTTTCTGTAATGGGATTATAACTCTATTTAGGTTTCTCTGTCACAGAATCTAATAAACAAAACTGTCCTAATCTAAATCTATTCTGTCTACACCTTTGATGTTCTTGCAGGTTGGTTTTGTAGATCAGGTTCCTCCTGCAGCCTCTATCTGGCATTAGAAAGGATTACTGAGGTCGCTTGGTGTTTTCTTCCTGGGCTTTTGAAATCATTCTTAATTATTTCAGGTTTTCACTGTTCTTATTCTGAGCTCCTTCATGTTAGGTACTCTGATGTAGTTTAAATCTGCCTCCTGCAAGAAGCCTGACAGGAAGCTGGGCTCCTTCTCAGCCCCAAAGCACTGATTCAGCCACTGGGTGGTGTGGGACTTCGGTTTGGGACAGGAATGAAGTACAGTGTGAGTGGTTTGACGTAATTTCTAACTCCTGATGAAGGGGAACGTATACAGACAATTAGCAAATGAAATAGCTGGCTTTGGGAGTGCTGGATGGGTAGTAGAAATTGAGAACTTGCCTGAAAAGCAGCTATATATGAGCTGTAATGATTATCCGTGGCCTCTCAGCTGAAAAGACTCCAAAGGTTGTTCCTGGGTTGCTGAACTATTTTGAGGTTTGTGTTGAAATTCTAACTGAGAACCCTACAAGTGCATATTTAGTCTTTCTTAATAATAGTGAAGCAGTTCAAATTTGCATTATTGCCAAAATAATACATTTTTTTCTGGCAATGAATGTTATATAAAATAGATAAAGTGCCATTTAAATTTTTTCCATTTTATTTTGTATATAATGCAGGTCTCAGAATGCTTTCAAAAACCCCAGACTCTAGCATAATTATGCTTCCTGTAAGATGAAGCCTGATAAATGAAAGGTCTGCTAACAGATGTGGCTTACTGCTCTAAGTACACTGCTCTGAAACAGTGCACACGCTTCAGTTCCCGAGTGTTGCTAAGAAACACAGAGAATGGAACGAGTACGATTCTGTGAAATTGGTGTTTTCTAATTAGCAAATAATAACTGTTTTAAGAAAGTGCAAACGCCTGTATTAGGGCTGCTTCAGAACTGTGATTGTGCGGCAGAGAGCTGCCAGCCAGCTGCTGTCCTGTGCTCACATCAAACCCTCCTCTTAATCAGGCCAAGAAGGTCAAAGAAGGGAAACATTGAACTCTTGCACTGGGCTGACTGAGTCAAGGCTGGCAAGTTTCTAGTTAAATCAATAGCAACTACTTCAGCAGCCAAAGAGCTCCAGGCGTCTCTTTAAATTGATAGTTGTATTTATTAGCTGCTTCTTTTTTGCACTTGCTATGATCTGTGTGGGTTCTTTGGAACTGGAGGGAATCAGGCTGATGAGAGGTAGCATTCTATACATAACGTACAGTCTTTGGCCATTGTGTAAGGTAGAAGTAAAAGAATCATAGAGGAGGGTTATTGTTATAGCCACTTAGCAGGTGGAGAAAGTTCAGAAAGGAAGAGCTAAGGAAGTGATCCCCAGAAGAACACCAGGATTGGAGCGATTTCCTGCTAAGCTCTTTGGTGTGTTGGAGCCTACAATAAGAACAATTTGATTTTCAACCATTTAAGTGTACAGGACTTTTTTCTGTACACAGATGAATACAGTTCATGTGGCAAAGTAGTTTATTTGCAGTCCAGCTAGCACGAAATGACTGGATAGTCTTTCAGTTCCAAAAAAGGCAGATAGAGCTTTATTAAAATGAAAGTTAGTTTAAAATAGCCTTGGCAAAGCATCTCTGTCCTTCTAACCAGTTGTGGCCACATTTCTGGTACTGAATACTCTCAAACCTCTGCAACTAAATAGCAATTTTCTTTTTAAGTCTAAAGTCCTGTGTACCTGGCTACTGACATTTTTCTTGTCAAACTGCTTAAGAAAATTGTAAAAGATATCATCCAGTCACAGGAACTCATTTCCTTCCGTTTACTGACTGCAATACACAGCAACACGTGTGCAGTCCTACCACACAGAGCCTGGATGCCTCTGCATCTCTCTTTTCTGTACCATGGCTCACCTTTTGTGTCTGCAAATTGTAATCAGCATTTCACCTTTCCAGAACTAGCCAAGATTTAGAGTTTAACAAAGGAAAAAATAACTGGAAGTGCTCAGATGATTAGTTAAAGGAGGCAGGAACCAAGATGGCTGTTTGCTGCTTCTTTTTTAATACATTTAAAAAGTTCAGAATTTTTTTTTTACTTAAATGGTCAAATAAACAGCTTGGAAGCATAATATATATTGCCTACATTCAATATGCAAGAAAATATGCTGGCGAGGCCCAGAACTAAAATAATGATAGAAGTCCACCCAGAAGAAGCAGCTCCAGTTCTGTTAAAGTACAGTGTTGTGTTGCTGCCACCTGCGTTTGCTAAAAATGCTTTTTAATCATTATCAGCAAAACAACTGTTTCCTTATTTGTGAAGAGCTACAGGATGTGTCTTGCTGCCCTTGAGTGTGTATTTATCTTGTCACTTGATGTTCAATTGATTGCTTTATATCATTTTGGGGGAAAATGCATCTATTAGATGTGCTTTTAGCTGCACAACAGAAATTTTATTCCTCAGTTCTGAAGTGCCATTGAAGGTCCAATGTCAGTTGAAGGCAGCTGTTTTGCCTTGAAATTGTTTGCTATTATATGGAAATGGATTGTTGTTATTTTTGTGCATTTTATTTATTTATGCAAAGAAACAAAGCATTCAGTGCAAATCAGCATGTAAAATTTAAACTACTCTGAAAGAGACATAAAGCAAAGGACAAGAAGCAGTTTATAGATGATTTACTTGAATGGTCCAAATTTTGAAATAGTGTTTGAAGATGGTAAATATGCACATTCAAAGCCCAGCATTTGCATCAGCATTTAGAAATTGATTAATTACATGCCTGACTGCCAACTGAAAAGCATGAAAACCCTCTTTAGCTGCAGTGCTTCTTCTGTGTGTAGCTGGAACTAAAGGTTGCAGATATTCACTACTCGCAAATTGCCAGGTCTGTTTGAAATAGGGACAGTTGCCTTCCTGTATTAGCAGCACTGTGCAAATTTATATTAATGAGTTAATAATGTAGCGACAGATTTAATTGTTTTTCACCTTGCTGTAGTTAGCCCCAGCCCATTTTCTAAGCGTTCTCTAATTTGGAGGGACTGAGACTCACTAGATCTTGTTTAAAGAAATTAGTGCTCCGTCTCTGACTTCAAGACCTTTGAATAAGGACATTGTGTTCTTCTGAAGAAACAATAATTTCCCCTTATATTTTATAAATGCCTCTTCCCAGTCAGTGTTCTGCACTTTGGTGCATTATTCATAGTTAATAAATAAATTACAACATAATAGAAACATAAATATGAACTTGCTCTTAATACTGAAACATTATAGCGAATAAATGAAGTATAAGATGGATTCCAATGAGTGGAGACCCCTGCCTTAATAATGGGACCAGCAAAGAGGTCTGCTTTCTGCACTCTTGAGATGGGATTTCTGCTCCACCGAAAATATGATCCAAACTGTCAGAAGAAGGTTTAAATATGACAGTCTTTGTCCCTTGGAAAGAGAAAAATTCAGAAACACTTATTCAAAATCAACCTATTGCTCAGTGAAATAGATCTCGGAGGGGGCAAAAAACCCCAGCATGTCCCAGCAGATATATTGATGAAGGTGAATTGCTCTTTATTTCTGTCTCACCTTCCCTGTTTCACTTGGGACAGGGACTGTTTGCCTTGTTAGAGCTCAGCAGGAAGAACATCCCTTCAGCTACTGGGATCCAAATACAAGCAAATCTAGAATTGTATAGAACCTAATGGAATTAGGACCCCAAGGCCAGATAAATATTTACTGTGTGCTTTTCACTCACGTGCTACCCTGATCATCTGGCCAGGGTACATCTTAACTGGCACTTAAATCAGGTGGTTCTCATATCCTTTGTAATGATACACAAATGTTCATTATCCCCAGTTACGGATGGTTTTTTCCCCCTTTGCAGTTAGTAAATGCTAAAAGGAATGGGCTGTCAAAAAACCCCAGATGTTGTGTCCAAAGACAGCAGGAGATTCAGCATGGCTCAAATTTCTTGTTTGCCTGCTGCTGAAACTGGACTGGTCACGATTAACGTCTGGAATTTCTGTGTAATATCACAAGTGTTCAGAAGTTGCGAAAGTTTTTGCCCTTCCAGACACATTTTCCCTTTTCATTCTCTCTCCTACCCAATGATGTGATTTCACTGCACTGGAGGCACTACAGCTCAGACATTTGGAGATATCTAGTGCACCCACTTCATGGAAGAGATGTACTCAGACACACTGAGAAGGCGAGGCTGCCTGATGTTTAGTGGCACGACAGCTACAAAGCAATATTGAGGAGTGTGGGATTTCCCACACATGTGTTGAATCAAACCCTCTTTCTGTGTTAGTGAAGTACTGCAGCTATTGGGGGGACTTAAAATGCCAAGGGTTTAGTCAGGGAATAGACCTGAATCAGAGGTTGTGGTTTAAACCATCTTCCAGGGATGACATGGATGTTTTGAAACAACTGAATCAAATGCCAAAAATCTCAAGTGTATGATTTGCTTTTTCTCTTCACTCTATCATATCTGATTAAAATCTAAGTATACACACCAAGAAACTGGCATATCTTTCACAAATTAGCAGAAGTCCTGCTCCTTTTTTTTCCTCTCTTGCCTTTTTTCTTTGTGAAATATCTATTAATCAATCTGTAGGAAACACCAGGAGAAACTATAAGGAGTTCTGATTAGGTAAGTGTAAAATAGTCTTGAGGCAGGAAAAAGTAAAGCTATATTAGGTAGGTTGGATGAAACTGCTTTGAAATATTTACTTATGCCATCAAATTAAATTTTGTCTTATATTTAACATAAGGCTTACAACATTTACACAAACAACAACTTTATGCAGCGAAACCTAATTATATTTGTTTAGCCCAGCCAAAGTGCAGATATGTGTTTTGGCTAATTCACAGAAAAGTTTAGAAGTGCCAATGTAATTTATTTATTATTTATTGTAATACAAAGCTTGTCTGGACTGTGGTCTACATTTCAACTTAAAGTCTTCTGAACACAAGAAGAAATATTGTGGAACGCGCGCAGAATTTTTTTTTGGTACAAACTAATCCCTTTTGAGCATAAACCCATGAAGGGCTGTTCATAAATGTTGTTCAGATTTAATACAATAATGTAATGGAATCTAAATATGACATGCCATCCTGAGAGCAATTACCCATGTAACACAGATTATGAAGTATTAAAACTGTGGTGACTTTTCTACTAAAATAAGGGCTCCGTTATTTCAGAAAGGGATTCTAAAATTTTAATAAGGAATTCAATGACATGTAAATTCTATTGATATTTAGACTTTACATGTCAGGCTATGATTTCAGATCACACACACACAAAGCCAGTGTTTGTATCAGACTTCCCAGAAAGGTGCAGTTGCTGAGGTCAGAAATCTTTGATGAATCTCTGGAAGGGTGGCTTGTTTTTCTACTCCAAGCATGTTTCTTTCATTTATTTTTCCTCAAAGAGGTTTGAGGCAGAGAAACCTGGGCATAAACCACGGAGTAGTTCAGGTCAGGTAACAGGTTCTGTGGCCAGTTTGAAAAAATATAATCTACATAATATTTGGTTCCTTTGCTCAAAACTCTTATTCAAGGCTATCCCAAACTGCTTCCTGCTCTCCCACATCCCACCGTGCCCGAGCCAGCCTCTGTTTTCTGTGTCATGGTATGACATGAATCAACCTTCTCACTCTAGGCAAGTATCTGGGATAGCATCTCAGGAGCAGACAGAGATGGAAAAGAAAGACCAAATGGAGCAGGATCTTGTTTGACCAGTTGTTTGTGGATATCTGGGCCACACGCACAGTGGTGTTGCCGGGAGAGTATCCTTGCCCAAGAGCACGAGCAGTTTGCTGCCACGTTTCTTGCTTTTTCTGTCCTTGTCTGCAAGGACAAGTTGTGGGAGGTGTTGTAAAAAGGTAATAAAGAAGCTAGGTTGTCAAGCTGAAACTTTGTCACTGATCCAACAGAAAACTCTGTTTGAGTTGCAGGAATAATGGTGCAAACGCAGGTGTAGGAGCAAGAGTGAAAAAGTTATTTGAATGGATATTTAGTAAACAGAAATGCTGTGGATTGGCCTTAATATTTAATAAGCTTTTATTTTTAATGAGCTGTTAAATATTTTTGCCTCAGCTCACCTTCCAGCTCAAATCATTTTTACTGAGCACGTTATTTGCAGTATTATAGAATCAGAGCCTCAAAAAAATCTGAAATACCTTTCATTGTCAGTATTGTCTATTATAATTCTGATAAGGCAGAGATGTCACAGGTAATGGTTTTCCCTTCCTTTTGTGCTGATTGTGGTATATTAAAGAACTGGTCTGGGAGAGATTTAGTTTCGCTGTACATGAGACCCCAGTCCCCCAGTGTGTCAGCCAAAGTCTCAGCCTCAGTTATGGTTTCTGTCCTTCCCTGGGATGGATGTGGCTGTGCGAGAGCTACAAAATCCACATAAGTTTAGTTGAGTGTCATGAAACTCATTCCGTCACTTTCTACTTCTTGGCACTTACCAGTTCATTGTTCAAATATTTAGATCATTTGAAAACAGACAAATGGAAAATATTCTACCAAAAAAATACATATTTTATGGCTGCAGTTTTAAGTACCTAGAAGAACAATCCCCTGATAATTATTTGAATTTCACCACTCACAAGCTTTTTCCTTATGTTGTTATTGTATTGGGGAAATTGTGAACAATATTTCTCATGTGTTACAATTAGTATAATCATGCTAAAAATATTTAGAACTAAGGAGAATTCTGAGATCAGAGTCAAAAATAAGGAAAAGGATGATATGCTTGTAGACAGGATGTAGGGCCTTCTGGGGTCTGGGGGTTAAAGTTCAGTAAAATTTAGATCAAGAAATAGGTTTGGAAATAATTTTCCTACCTTCTCCACTTATGCATCTGGGGGTAACAACAACAGCAGAAGCAAGGGCTGGTCTCTTTGCAGTACTCTACACAGAGTAACAAATGCAAGAGAGAAACTGTAAGAAGTGAAACATAGTCATGATGACCTGATGTCTCCGAAAGGCTCACACGAGGACAAACGCGTCAGTCCCAGCAGAATCCAATTCTTTAAATGTCCTAGGAGTTCAGACTGTTTTCTCTTAGTCTTACGTTGTCAGAGAGACTTTTCACAGTAAGTGGGCTGTTATGTATCAAAGCAAGCCGATGTGGCAAGCGGCTGCGTGGTGAGGCGACCAGCCTCGGGTGTGCAGCCAGCGCCAGGGGGGCTGAGGAGATCCAGCTAGCAAAGGAGCTGCTAGGGGAGGGATTTAATTTAGCTCTGATCTTCGTCACTCAGGGCTCCAGTAACCTGTGGCACACAGAATGTTTGGCTTTAGTTGTATTTCCTATTACACTCTTTGGCCATGAACTCATATTTTGGCTGTCTCCCTAGTCTTATACATTCAGTAAACATCTGATATTAAATCATTTCAAAAGTTTCAAATTCCATGGGATGTATATATTTGCCAATTTAAGCTGTTCAAAACTGTTTAGAAACAAGGCCCATTCAATATCACTACAATTTCACTACCTGGAGGTGCTGTTTTCCCTTCAAAAGAAATAAATATTATATAACATTTACTTTAATATCTGAGTTTCAGAATTGTCTTTTATGGTTTATGGACGTTAGAGTCCAAAATCAAGGTCTAAAAGACTTTTGGAAAGTAAAGAATATTAAAATAAGATTTTACTGACTTATATAGAGAATTTGGAAATTGGTTTTGGGTTGTTCGTTTTATTTAAAAATATATATTACCATCACAGAAATAAATCAAAAAGGCTGGGCTCGTTACTGAATAAAGGAAGAAGAGCTATTTGAGTTTCACAACTAGTAATGATTTGCACGTTATATTCATAGTGTCACTTTGTAAATTTTTCTATCATAGACATGCTTTCAAAAAGAGATTATATCATCCTATCACCTTGAATTCCACCTTCCACCTGTTTTGTATGCTTCAAGATGAATGTCATTCCAATGCGTGCAGCTTCTGTACATAAAAGGGTTCATTTCAGTTAGAAAAAGTGTGATTTTTAGGATTCCAGAGTACGTGTTTGCATAGTTTATTTGAATTTATTGATGGTTCAAGACTTACAGTTTCTCTTGAGACTGTCATATGTATCAAAGCAGGAGAGTCTGAGAGTGACACCCAGATGAAACTAAATTCCTCAGACTTCAGGCCATAGACATTCCCTAAAGACCTCACCAGATAAACCAGGGCCAGGAGAAAGGCTGTCCGAGAGTTAAGCTCATTTCTCTGTTAAGCAGCAGGTGTGGGCAGGTGTGCTGGGCAAGGCATTGCTTTGCAGACTCTGGTGGAGCTCTGGCTTTGTCCTTTCACACAGGGCAGCACTTGGATTGTACAACAACCCAAGGCACCCACGTGACAGCAGTGTGAGTTGGGGGTGTTGGCTGAGAGCACGAAATGGTTGCTTTTGTAAGAAGGGGGAAGTGATAGAAATCCTAATGTGATATTTGCCTTCATTAATTAATACCATCACTATAATGCTTTATTTCATGTATCGCAGAGCAGACTTTTCTCTGTGGTTTCTGTAATTAAGTTTCTGACAGTCCATAGAAACACAATAAATTTCTTTAGAAATAAAAGCTAAGCCTGGCAAGCTCAATAACAGCTGTGTAGTTCTTCTTTAGTATTCCTTCTGAATTTCCTTGAAGTGTAGAGCAGGTCATGAGACAGTTCAATTCACAGATTATTCTATTGGATGGAATGGAAAGCTGCAAAATAAAGAAAATAAAATCCAAGATAAAACATTTTTCTGTCTTTAAATTAAAGTGCAGTTCTGTGATAGAGAAAAGTTACAATTCAAATAATTCACTAGTACAATAGTTTAATTAATTGGAACCACGTAGTTGAAGGTGAAAATGTGTATTTTCAGAAATGTTCAGACATTCCTTAATATGTAAAGTTAATGCTATAATTAGTGGTAGATCTCAGCATTTCCCCCCCATAGATAAACATTCCTCTGGGAGGGGAATATTGCTGCAGTCGTTCTGCTTTCAGTTAATGAGATGTGGGTTCAACTTGTTAGTTTTATGATAATAAAGCTTATAATTTACTGACAAACTGGCTTGCTTTCAAAACAGTCTCTTATTGCCATGACATTTTTTATTTTCATCAGCAACTCTGATATGCAATTTCAGTGTTGATGACAACAGATGTGTACTTTCATAGATGGGCAGAAAACCATGAAAAAGGGTGAAAAAGTAGTCCCAAAGTTTGAGAAATGTAGCACTGGGATGAAGGATATGGCCTGTTTCTCTGTGCTGCTAAAAGCTGGATACAAATTAGCAAACTGTTGCTCCTCACAGCTGAAAGCATCATTAGGAAAATGTGATTAGTTTATTATGTTGATTAGGTTCCTCATAACATGACATAGATATGAATTTTTTCAAGGTTTTTGGAAAATTTGTTAAATTCTCCCCATGCAAGGCCTGCTAAATCTCTCAGAGATTGCAGTCTTATGACAGGAACTGCTTGCTATTAGATAAAGGCTGAATTTACATCAGTTAAGAGGTTATAATGTTTTCCAAAACTTTGTCGAATCCTTGAAAGTTAATTCAAATCTGGACATAGAGATCTATTTCTTCAGCTTCATTTGTTTTGGCTTTTTAAATTTTCTTTTCAAAGATTGCTTCCGAAATGTAACAAGTTGCAGTGCAGCTTCTGAAGAATAATTCAATTTACTGACTCAAGTCTGTGGTTGGAACAAGAACTGCACTTTGACATGTTGCTTTTCACTGCATTCATTGCAGTTTGTATTGTTGGGACTCACATTGCGACGCTTGGGCAGAAATACAAACTTCCCCTTGGACATTTGCTGCTATGCTTTAGGTATCATTTTTTCATATGTTAACATTATAGCAGAAGATATTGAAAAAGAAAATATGACAATTAAGAGGAAGAGTGTGTTCTGATTTTGTATTAGGAAAGTTGTTCCAAATCCACGTTATAACTGTACGTGGTGTAACATCCTAAGGTGTTCTTGAGGCTTGGCTTGTGCCATGGCTAGAGAAGGTGTACACAGGGCAAACATCTCAGTGCTGCCCAGAGTCTGTGAGTGAGGATTCTGATCCAAACCTCTCAGTGACAGGGCAAGGGCTCTCTTACTCTCCTGGGGAAAATTTTCCTTCTAAGGCTGAGTCCTTAGACCATCTCTAGATTTTCTTTCTTGCTTTGATAATGTCAGACTGTATCATCCACCAGGTAATCCAAGTAATTTACTTTGCTGTGAAAATACTGTCTCTATGTTCATATTTTCTACAAGGTACTCTTAGTTTTTATTATTATGTATTTTGACAGTAATGGCAGTTTCATTGTAGAGGAAAAAGTAAATATTGTGATTTATAGAGTTTTCTAAGGTTTAAATAATCATCACTTCAATTTACGTGCTTTGTGTATATATTATTTTAAGCAAAGTAAGTACATGGCAATATTTAAATATTCTTTTGGTTTATTAATTTAGTTTACAGAAGATTGCCTAAGGTGAAAGTCTGTTCACTAAGACCTTCATTAGCATAATAAAGTAAGAGCAGTTTTAAATAGCTGCTACAACTAGCAAGCCCCTGCCTTGCTGAGTTTTGCTATGAACACACCACACTCACGCATGAAAAGGACATAATGAAAGGGTATAATGAAACTTTTTACGTGTAATTACAAACTTTGTGCCCTTTAGGACAAACATCTCCCAATTATCTCATTTTGTGCTTCATCCATTATGCAAGTCTGTCAAGAAGTACTCTCTTTTTCCAAGGCATTTGATTAACATTGACCAGTTTTTCTTCAGTTTCTGCTCAAATTAGTGCAGTGAGATTAACACCACAATTATTCGCAGTGGGTTGAGTCTGCTGTTTAATTAAAGGAAAATAAAACTGTCCATGAGAAAACAACTTGTTTTCTCTTATTTGTCCAAGTAGAACTGATTTTTTGAGGTTCAATTTATTCAGGAATAATTTTATTCCCCTTCCCAAAAAGATAAAACATTTTCTTGTTAATATATCTTATTTATTTTAAATGACTGAAGAGATGGTGATTTTTTTTGAGCAAACTTTGCATGAGGGAGGGAATTTATTGATGTGGCCTGGTGGTAAAAGCTTGAAATTGCCCTAAGTGTTTGTGATACCAGCCTGCAGTGCCTAATTATTTCTTTAATTACAACATTTCTAATTATGTTCCACATTTGTATACATACCAAATAGGATCAAATAATAAAAAAGAAGCATTCTTTAATTAAAATTTCAATTTCATGTCTATTAAAATATCAGCATTTCTAGAGACACACTGTATTCAGCTGCCCAAAGCAGTGGTCAGAAAATCTGCATCTCAATTGCTGTCTTTTCAAAGGTTTGTTAAATATGTACATAACAAATAGCACGTAAGGTTCATGGATTAGTAATCCTTGGGGGCATTTAAGACACGCTTGGTATGATTTTTCTGCGAGGAACACAGCAATTTAATCAGTAATTTAGAAGTACAAATGCAGATGAACAACGAAAGGCTTGCTATAGAAATGAAAATAATTCTGAACGGTCATTTGCTTTTAGTTGACTGTATAACTAATTGATACATTTTAATTAAACACCATGGAGCTTTCACTTCTGCTTTCAAGCAAGGCAAATCTCCGGGGCACGACTTGGTATTTCTTTGTGTCAAGATGATGTAACTTTGCCTTGGGCACAGCCAGAGGCTGCAAACACTTAGAATGGATAAAAAAGGAGACAGGTGGACATCTGTACATTCATTACCATTACAAGTCTGAGCATGGTTCTTCATTAGAAACTGATGCGAAAAAAGACGTGAGAGTACAATTGTGATGCCATAGGATTTAAAATATCTGTGTGTGAAGTGAGGTATAATGATTTTTGAAAGTTTCTGTCATTCCAGAGTTAGTAGTTTTGTGTATCACATACCTGCAGACACGACCCCAACAGACCTTGGGACTTTAAGGGGAAAGGAAAAAAGATTCATTTTTTCCCCCCCAAAATCAAGGTTGAATTTGATACACCCATTCAAATAGGATCTATTGTGTTATGGTTTATATTCTATAATTTAGTGGTTTCAGTATTTAATGTGTGATAAGCATTTAAAATTTCTGGTACTTTGCTAAAATTAAGTTAGGGATTCAGTAATCCTATATTCTTGCTGGTGAAACAACTGAAGTGAAAGGAAAGAAGCCCTGAAGAATTACACAGTGCATTCACTTTTAGTTCATAATTATTTGTATTATGATACCCAGGACTGCCATGGGTGACTGAGGCCATATTATACCAGGGATTGTTTAAAGAAGTGTTGTCGCTGCCTGAAATAACTGTTACACCTATCAGGGTGAACAAAAATTCAGTTCCTTAAGCCAACATATGCAGAACGTAGAGTGTCATTTCCTTATCAAATTAACAAGGTACAATGATACTAAATGTGTGAATTGGAAAATGTGTGTAGGTATTGCCGTGGTCATGGCCTGGGAGCCTGTACCTGGGAGGTGTGATGGTGCCCACGCTCTGCCACTGCTGTTTGTGCATCTGAATTCCAGCCTGGCCACAACAATAATGAAGCAAGACTGACACAAGCACAGGAGAAATAAAACTGCACTTTGCAGAAGTGCAATTCTGCATACCCTCTTTGGGAAAGGAGAAGTGCCTGTGCAGCTCACTGGACTTTGATGCGTTCTTAGAGTCAAGAGATGACTCTGCTTAGCCTGTTAGTTATGATCAGCTTTAATGATTCCCCACATGGTTCAAATGTTAAAGTGTTTTTTTTCAGTGAAGGCAGCCTATGTGCCAATGTATTATTGCTTAAATAACCTGTTGATCTTGTGATTCAACAGGTCTCAGAATACCATCATATTTTTCTTCAGAGACAGATTTACATTTATTTAGTACACAGGTTCTTACTGATGTGCTCCCTGAAAGGTTCCAGGTTGTCTTAATATATTCTTGTTAATGCATATACTCATACTTTGGGGTTCCTGGATTTCTCAGGGACTGTGGAAATTCAAGTTATGCATCAATAGTAAAGAATCCACATGTATATACGTCTATGTACAGTTCATTTCTACTTACTGGCTGCTAATGTTTTAGCATCTGTCTAGTTACTGCAATGTTGATGGTGGTTATCAAACTTGTTTACTTAACATTGTATGATTCTCTCCAGGCTACAAAACAGTACGGCTGCAACAGCTCCTCTCCTGCTCCAAGAGTTGCTGTTGGCAGATGCAGCTGGTTGACTGACAGGATAGTGGAAAAGGAGCTGGAGAGAAGTCATGGGACTTCTCTTCGGGGAATGTGCAAGTTGCCAATGAAAGAAGAAATTAATCTGTATCTGTTTAGCTACTTGACAGTCAGCTATCATGGGCAGTTGATAAAATACTTTAAGGGAATGTCACCTCTGCTTAGGGAAGTACTTGAAAATGGGGAAAAGCAGGGTTTTGGTTATGCTTTCCATGTCTCTCCCCTATCTTATATCCCAATGGCAGGTTCATGTAGTGTATTAAGCATTTTGGAACTTGAGAGGAAAAAAACCATTTTTTTTTCCTCTAAAACAATTTTGAGAGATTGTCTAAGATGGAAGTTTAATGCTCATTTTTGGCATGTGAATGTGGACCTAGAATGCTCAGTTTAAAAAGTGAGTGTACCCTGTAACACCCATAATAGGTAGAGGAAGGGCAGAAACTCAGTCATCCCTTGAAATGACAGAAATAGATCTTTCCCGGGGTGCTGATTGTCAGTTGTGTACAATTTAGGCAAAAGTCAGATTTTCAGCAAGATAAATGTGTTACATTGACTCAAATAATGCTCAAAATGATTGCGTTAATTTATTGCATGCTTGAAAATTAACTGTAAGCTTGCAGAAAATTCACTCAAAACAAATACCCCTTCTAAGTAAGACTGTAACAAATTCTGACACACTTCTTATATTTCCTTTGACAAATCACTTTATTACAAATGTCTGTTTACTGGATCCAAGGAATAATCAGTTACCTATTACTGATTACCTTCTCATACAAGTCCTAGCTGATACATTAGTTTTCTGCAGTGTCATGACAGTAACTTGTGTTGTTAAGTTTCTGCCTGAGCTTCATGGCTGCTCTATCGTATTTTGTTTGGTATGCTGGCTGTACTCAGAAGGAGGAAAAGATGCTAGGCCAAGTTCTGCTTGCAGTCTGCAAGAAATCAGATGATGTTGCAAGGTGGTGTGCTATGAAGACTCAACACATTTGCAGCTGTTATTGGTTTGGAGTAAATATTAAGGATTATGAAGTTTGGTATCATTGGGGCTTTACAAGGATGGCACACTAGCGGGAAGTACCATGCAATACAGAACATGTCACAAACTTGGGGATCTTCCTGGCAGTATGACAAGTGAGCTTTGAATTGTCCCAGCTGCTTGAATTCAAAATTGAAGGAAAGTATAAGTTCTAATTTGGCAATCTATTCTATGTTTTCTTTAGTTTTTAATATGTATATAATGAACTTCAAGTGAAGTTATGAATACTCTAAACTTTATCCACTTCTCTGAATGGTCAGAAGGTGTTTATGGAATGTAGAGAAGCTCTAGAGTAACTGTAGGGGCTCTAAAAGTGGAAGGAGCCAGGTGGCCATCAGCACTCATAAAAGAATACTTCCCTTATTCTTCTGCAGCTTTACATGTAAGTTTTGCAATTTGAAAACCTGATTAAGTGGATACAAAGGACTTTGCTTAAAAATTAGGTCCTCCAGGAACTGGGACTAAGGTGCTCCCATGTTTTAAATGCTGAGATGAAAGACACCAGGGCTGTGGTATCTCATTTGGAATTGATCCAGCTTGTGAAAAAATTTCCAGTTTCTTGCTGGAACAGTTCCCATATTCAATCCCTCCTTGGTCCCACAAGAGGGAAGTGCCAGCAGGGTATGAGAGGCAGCACCAGGGCAGGAATGGGCAGTGAAGGGTACAGGTGTTTGAGCCTGCAGGTACGCTAAAGTCACATCAGGCACATCACATGACAGCAGAGGGAGAGGACACAGGAGTGGGAGGCTGGGAAAGGCGAGCAGAGAGCTGGGGCACAGGGAGGATTTTGGCAGCACAGAGCCCAGGGCCAGAGGGAATCAGGGACACACTGCCTGCGGAGCACTGCACCAGTTCTGAAGGAGAGCAGAATACAGCATGCAGAGGAGGCAGTAGATGGTAGGAAAAAATAAATAAGGTTAGAGAACTGCCCTCGTGATAAGAACGGTTAATCAGTAGGACATTTTCTGGTCTGAAAGCTTCATGTGATTTACCTGAGATAAAAGCCTTGAAGTGTAGCAGCTGAGGAGGATATGCTTGGAGAATTCACAAAGAGGTTGGAGAAACTATTAGTTTGAACCATGACAGGGCCTTTTCATCATTTTCATTCTCGCCATAAGACACATTGAGGCAGTATATACACTTAGGAAACTAATTACTGTAAGCCTAGCAGGCCAGACCTAGATTACTGACTGAAAACAAATCTTCTGAAGGATCAAAGTATTAAGAGATTTCAAAATGCCAGTGAGTTATGATGCTTGTCAGTTTTCAATATCAAGTAATGATAAAACCAAGTGGCTGTAACAAATTATTTTGTGTCCAGTTGAATAGATAATGATGACTATCCATCCCAAATGTGCTGCTGTTTAAAGTTTAGTTGCTGCACTAATAAACTGAAGCTGTATCAACCAAGATGCCAAGCTCAATTTTGATTGTGCTGTGTGATAATTCACCTCTGCAGTCACTTTCTTTTTTATGGAAGTGAAATTACTTGTAAACTATGAATTCAGCTTTTCCAGCATGAAAACCCTAACACAGTATGGATTTGGGGACCATATAAAAATACTGTCTTTGTTGGAGAGCTGTTTTTCTCCTGATTAAACCTTCTTGCAATGGCCAGGTGACAGCTAAATCATACTGTTCTGGGAAAGCAAGAAGATTTATTTGATTTGAGTAGACAGAATTCACTTTGAAGTTCTTTACAAGAAACAGGCTGGGTTTAGTTATTTCCTGAAATGCAGGAAATTATGCTGGTCTATGTGCAAATGGAAAAGGTGGTCCTACCAATTCTTGACATCTTTGCTGTTGCTATGAAAGAGCAAACCGTAATCTCACTGCTCCCTTAACACTATAAAACACCTTTACAGAAGTCATTGTTAGATTGGGTCATCTTTGAACCTGGCAAAGAAGATTGAGGGGCTGGGTGGGGGGTTTGGGGCCGTGGGGTTTTTTGTTTGTTTGATTTTGGTTTTAGCCTGTTGCCTTTTGTTGAAATGGAAAGTAGTTCACATGAATATTCTTTGGCATCTTGTAGGTAAAATTGATAACATTATTGTTGTTCACATGGTAGCCACAATTCCTTTGAGAAAGAAGTGTTCTCATAGTCATTGAAGAAGAAGGAATTTGAAATGATGTGTTTCCAGTGAAAGCCTTTTCTCATGGAGAGTAATTTCAGGCATCAGATAGTGGGGTTATTAGCCTTACCTTTTTCTGCAGCTACATTTTCCTCTGTGTTATACTATGGGATAAAAAAAAAAAAAAGAAAAAAGAAAAGAAAGTGGTCTTGTGCCATAGCAAGTGAACTGTGGAAACATAAAAGATACAGGAAATTTGTATCTTCTTGTTTTTGAGATTGCTTAAGGGGAATGGGGATTTGTGTATTATTTTTATAATGGATCAAAACAGCAACAGCAAATTCCCTTCAGTCTTATTGATTTAAATTTGGTAGGCAAGGGAAACAATCAGAATCAGTAAATAGACCTTGTTCTTTTGTTTGCTTTAATGAGTAACTTTAAGCTCACTTGATGTACATCATTGTGGGTTTTGGCATGTGTAATTTATAATTATGGTGCAACTCTTCACAGCTTGGCATCTTTCAGTTCTCCAGTTTCAGACCTCTGCAGGTGTTACGCTGTGTACCTATTTGCAGAAGGATCAGAGTACATGTTAAGACAGTTTCTAGGCAGCCCAGATCGGCACCAGGATAAACAGCGACGCAGGCCTGAGCAGATACGTAACACCACAAGCAGCAAAGCCTCCCTGTTTTGCTGTCTGGAGTCTGAGGGGTCCATGTGTGCGAGAAGTGAGACATTCTGGCTCCTCTCTGGAGTCATTTCTGATACAGAAAGGGTCTGCTGGAGGAACAACTGAAGAATATGGTGTTTAAAAATGTATAAAATTGTAATTTGTTTGGGAAAGCTAATCATGGCATAAATTGCCATACTAAATGTGGTCCATCTTACTCAGAATTTGCCTTCTGATAGTGGCTTGTGGCAGACACTTTGAAAACTGCAAAGCAGATACATGTAAAGTAACGTTTCCGTATCCTTTTTCTTCCCTGAGGTCAGATTTTAAACTGCCTTACTTAGATATCAACTTGACCCTGGAGGATGAGATAATTTTTTTCTTTTTTAGAGTTCTTTTCTATCGTTGTATTCAGGATATCCTACGATACACATGTAAATGTCCAGTCCCGACTGACACAGGAGAGACTCCCATACGCACATCCTTGCGTCCCTAGTACCGACTGGCAGGGAGTTTCACAGTGCAATTGTGCACAGCGAAAGCATTTAGGCAGTGCTGTCAATTCCACCATCTTTCATTTTCATTAGCTTTCCTTTTACTCTTGCTTTATGATGTGTGTGGAATGGTAATGTCATATCTATCTTTCCCATTGTTTTGGTTTGGAATATGTCCTTTTCACGTCCTTTGTTATTTGTCTCTTTTCCAAGATAAACTGTCTAAGTCCTACAGTCTCTCTTTGTGTGAGTGTCTCTATGCTTGTGTTGCTTTTATTGTCCTTCTTCAGTGCAGCATCCAGCATTCCAGAGGAGGCTGGATTAGAATGTATTGCACATCTCCTTCCACTCATACCTAATGCATCTTAATGCGATTACAGTGCAAAAGAGGCTCTCACCAAGCTTCCTGTGCTACAATAGCCAGGTCCAAACCTATAAGAAGTGTAAATAGCTTAAATTCTTTCCTTCCCTTTGCACTTCTTCAACCATTGTCTATTCACCCAGTGTGGCAAAATTCTCCCAGATTCATCACAGCTTTCCCTGAAGTGGATCTGTTATTTGCAAATACTGCTGCCTTGTTCGTCCGCACTGCATTAATAAATATGTTAAACTTTGGATTGAATATGAAACCTTGGGGCATTTTACTGGTCAATACATTAGAGTTGTCACAAATGATTAGCTTTTGAAACTGTGATGCTTTTGGTCATTAATCCTTTTTAATGTTTACCTTGTTACTGTATTTTATTGACAAGAAACAACATTTCTGGTGCTATGCACCTATTTTACTAAATACAGAGGGAAAACTCAAGAGCAAAAACCACTTACTAATCCTTTTTTTTTTTTTCTGTTAAATCCTTTTTTACTTGGAGCAATGTTCTTGCTTTCCTCACAACAAAATAAATGGTTTTTCGCATGCTGAAGCCAGAGTGAAAATTTCACTCAAACATGGCAAACATTCAAACTGAAATCATGTTTTATGACTGCACATTAGTACTGCCGTTCCCCTTTCCCTATAAAATCCTGCTGATGGTATTAGCTAGCTCTAGCTTTAGTGCAAGCTCTGAGCTTAGTATTTTTCCTTTATTCTATTTGGAAGGTTAAGCCCAAATATGAGCCCGGAGGACCCTGTTCATCGCTGTTGGAATCTAATGAGTTCTAGCTAGGTTATGGGTCTCTTAAATTGCAAACAGCTCCACAGTCTAACAATGCCACCTGTTTTTGAGATGAATTCTTCTGAAACCTGAATTCCCCTGAAACTGGCACCTATACATGCACCTCGTTCCTGACAGATGGAAACTGAGGGCTCTGGCTCTCTAAAAATGTACTAAAGCAAAGACAGTGTTTGAATACAAACTGCCATAATGTCTTACAATCACCAGGAAGGATTTGTGGCTCTCTTCCCCTTTAAAATTAAACTCCAACCCTTAGATGGCACAAGGAATGACATGTGAGGCCTCATATGTAATGAAAATTCCTGCATTTCTTTTCTGAAGAAAAGAAATATCCCCTCAGCAGGTACCCACCAGTTCTCCCATTGCCTTGCCTTCTCCAGTAAAGCCACCCAGCTTACCCTCTTAGACTATTACTCATATCCACAAGTGCTTATTGTTGTAAACTCCCTGCTATTTCCAAATGTAAATTCCCAACAGCCACATCGGAAAATAGAGTGGGTAGGCAAAAGAAAGTACTAGATGTGGAGTGTTCATGGTACGGTAAAGGTGCCATTTAAAGAAATGCAAAAGGAGGGACCTTTTCTGGCTCCTCTTCTAAGGCAGTGAAAATAAGTAAACCTTTATTCTAATTGGAATGCAGCAGATTGGTGTTCCTGGATTATCTTTTCTATAATCAAGAGAAGAGGTGACCTGACAAGGTAAAGGAGAAATGTTTTTAATTCTCCTTGATGGACTTCACGGTCTCTTTCCCAAAGAATGAAAAGGCTTAACCCCACACACTGACTCCCCTCCTCACCCCGATCCCTGGCGTGTGAAGGGAACCCAACAGTTCTCTCCCAGCCTTTTGCCTCGCTCAGGAGGCTGCTTAGGAGTCTGAGGCCTGGCTGACACCTGGAGGACTCCACTGGCCAGATGGGGCTGTGGTGCCACGTCTGGGCTGGCCAGGACAGATGTGTCACTGCTAAGGCTTCATGGCTTTTCTGCACTTTTGTTTGTGCTGACATGCAAAAGGTACATGAATAGAAACTCCTGTTATCATCCTCCTTGTCACCTCACCTGCTGTACCTTTTGCAAATCAAGTTAAAGGGAAAAGCATTCAGAAACTGATTATTTCATGTAATTATTCCTTAATGACTGTTTCAAAGTGTCTGAACCCTTGCTATATCATAAAATTCCCAATATTATTTTTCATCTCAGAAAAACTAGAGGAGTGATTATATGTCTTTATTTGTCTATTACTCAAATTTCTTACTTGGAACTGGACTTAAAAAACCTATGTAGATGATTGATATCCTTTAGATATTATCAGATATTGCTTTCTAACCAGTTTGAACTAGGTTTTAATACTCCTGCACCTGTTCTCCTTATCAATCATGTAACTTTAAAATACTGGGTTTAAATTATGCTTTTCTTGAGTTTTTCTTTCCCTTTTTGAATAGATTAAATTGGTGCTGCAAAGTAGAATTTTACACCTGGTGGCCACTCATTACATTTCTCTTTTTAAGGCCAGTGAATATCCCACACCTGCTTAGTCTCTTTCTCATTAATAAGATAATGGTGCATTCTGTTGTGGCTCTCCCACCCCACAACAAACACTGTTTTGAACTGGATCATCAGCTACGGTGAGCTCCATTCTAAATGAAAATTACTTTCCAGGTGTTTAAATTCATTATCTCACTGCAGTGGAAACAAAGACAGAGATGGTTGGATTATACAGAATGTAAAACCCAATAAACTGTGGTGTAATTAGACAATTCCATTCCTGTGATTGGAAGTCATAAGGATTTAGGTGTAATCAAGACAGAACCAGGGCAAGAAATTAATAAACACATAAGAAGTGAATAAAGGAATATTGAATACTGTCTAACCTGAGACAAAAGAAGGCAATAAAGATTTTAATGGTGCCAGAATGATACGGCTTCTCCAGCGTATCTTCTCTGAAATCTTTTGTGCCAAAAACAGTACATGGAGGGCTATTTCTAGAAGAGGGGAGGTCATTCTGGTCTTGCAGAACAAAACCAAGTCCAAGTGTTTAGTCTCAACTATCCTATGTACTTAAAAGCAAGTTAATTTACATTTAGCACTGCTTCTCCCAGTTGTGAAATTTGGATGATTAAGCTTTTGTAAAAAGACTTTGCAATATTTGAATGAAAAGTGTTGTGGTTTTGGTTGTTTGGGTTTTTTTAGAAAGTGTTGTGGTTTTGGTTGTTTGGGTTTTTTTAGAAAGATACAGCTATTTTAGAGTTTATGAAGAGTCCAGATTATGCTTTCTTGTGTTTGGTCAACCACACCAGCAAGTGTATAAAATTATGGGTTGAAAAGTTAATATGGGTTAAAAAATTATGGGTGTAAAATGATCCTAGTTCAGCTACCCCCAGTTTCTATCAAATTCTTTGTCATTTCATAAACTCTTCACATTGAGTAGAATCAGATCCAAAGGGTTGAAATAATAAAAGCAATAAGGATTACCTACAGCCTGGGAGTGCTTATGAGCAGTAAGTAATGTTAATGCCAATATCCCTTTAGGCAGGTGAAAATGGAATTGTAACTGGTGTGATGAGAGTTCTGTATTGCTAATAAATTCATGCCAAGGTGCACTCATCTATGACTATGTAATGTAATTTATATGTATATTTTTATTTATTAGTGGCTTCAGATACAATTCATCTTTCTCAAAAGCAAAGGAAAGTTTTGACAAGAGTTTGTTGAAAGTGAACAGAGAAGGGAGAATCTTGAAGAAAGCAGATAGAAAGTTATCTCTTGGTAGATGTTCAGCAGGTGTTTTGGGTTTTTTCAATGCTATACACATAACATTCAGTTTGCGATGTACTGTGTGAGCTGCATGGATACAGTACTATGGCAGTGTTTGCTCTTGGGTCAGATGGCACTGGAATCCTCCATCATTGTTTGGTGCTCTGCATTCCTGTTTTAATAACACTAGAGTTATTGGGCCATTTTGCTGACAGAGATGGTAGGAAGTGGTGCTTCAATTCCTCCTCCTCCTCCCTCTTTTCTCCTTTTCTCTCTCTCATTTTGAATCCCCATTGTAAACTGAACCTGCAGGAGAGGGGACCAGTCCATTCAGTGTGTCTGATGAGTGCAGAGAGCTCTGCAGTAACAGGAGGGCATCTTCACATTCTGTAATTAAGAAGTGTCAGGATCTGGACCAGAAAAATCCTTTCTCTTCACTCACTCCAATATTCCCTTTCAAAATATGACATGTGAAACTGCAACTTCTGTTTCTTAAGTTCTCCAAGGCAAGAGGAAATATGTAAAAATAGAGAGTAGGTGCTTGTGATTTTTGCGCTGCTGCACATTTAGGCCCACATAGATGAGTTTACAGTGATATCTGTGCAACTGGTTTCAATAAGCTGGTTTCAATAGCACAGCTCTAGGAAATCAATACAACAATGTCTCATCCATACCAGCAGCAGTAAGCGTTGTTGCTGGGTCACATAGTTGGTGAGAAAAGATCATTATGAAGCATTAAGAGATCGCATGCAAAATTAGTTGTAGCTCACAGAAGGAAAGAGTATTCAGGAAACTGTTCAGAGTATTAATTTGCAGCCAATCCTGTCCCAACTGTGGAGAAATAGAAAATGCTAATGAAGTGTGAAGATGTCAAAAAGACGTAAAAAGAAGAAATGTTCGATTGAAGAAGCAAATATCCAAATAACAAATACTCTGGATTGACATATTCAAATGTCACATAGCTGTAAAGCAGTTCTGTTTTTGGGTGCATGCATGGACATATGAAATTCGATAGTAAAACGAAATTTGGGAGCGAGTTCTTTTGGAATCACCCATTCCCTCAAAATATCCATAACTTTCTGATTATAAGATGCAATTTTATTACATAAATGTAGTTAAAAAATTGGTCCTGAAATCTTTTTGAGATTGCACTGCATGTATGGAGCATGCTTGCCTGTGGGTAGAATACTTCCCACACAGTGAATGGGTTTCTGCACTTGTGCTGAATTTTGGCACAGTAACTCCAATCATACAAGATGTACTGTAACATTAGGAGCCCCTGCTAAGCCAGGAATTTGTGTAAAACCAGGCCATGCAGAAACCTCTGCCGCTTAAAACTATATTTTTTGGTTTGGTTTTTTTTGGTGGGTTTTTGTGTGTATGTGTGGCTTTTTTGGTTTTGTTATTTGTGGTTTTTTGTTTTGGTTTGGATTTGGTCTTTTAAATAGAATAAAAACGTTTTGGCTTTGTACTTTCATTAGACAGGATATTTTGATTTACATTACATAGGTTAAGATTGTGTAAAGCAGGTGTTTTTTGAACCATCTGAACTGCTCTGTTATTAATGCATTTTACGTGAAGGCAAAACAAATATTCCATTGACTGGGAAAGCTCTTTGCTCTTTCTCTTCCAATGTGAATTTGGTACCACCTGGGAGTTCTTCAATTAATTATCACACTTGAGAACCTTTTGAAGCTCAGCACAGAGATGCTTTCCTAGATTTTTAGCAAGAAGAAACCGTTAGATAGCCAGGAACTCACAAATATTTTGTTTAACCTTAGAATTTTCACTAGGATAGGATTTTCTATAACTGCACCAGTGGGCTATTATAATTAGCTGGATGGCCATTATCTTATGCCAATCAGTGTGGTCTTTGGATAGGGTGAAGTTTATATAACCTGTATTCTGTGTGATGCACTGACTTACTACTCTGCACAATGAACAGAGAAAATACTTTGAGATACTTGATGAGATTTTTGGCCTCACTTCTTTGACCTTTCTTTTTTACACCATTTCAGTCCACTTTTAAATAGCACATTGTAGAAAGCAGCACTTCAAGTTAAGCCATTCGACAAACTAGTTAAATATCTTTAATGGGTTAGCTTTTAAGAATATTTGAGAAATTTAGCTTGAATTATGTTGACATGTAATATTGACTATGTAATACGGGTGAGTAAAAATCCATATTGTATAATGAAATTAATAAAGCATGGTAGCTTGTGGAGGGGAGAAGGACATTGAAGAACAGTTTTGAGATATCCTCTGATTCATGATTTTGACGATAACTAATAAATTGTCCAAAACATTTCATACAAAAGCCAACAAAACTGGGGCCAGTTGATTTTTGTTGTGCCCAGTATACGTAGTCTAAGAACTGTTGCAAATCCTCTTACTCCTTCTTTGGTAAATTAATCTTTTTGTGTCTTGTCACTTGACAAGTGTTCTCTAATCATAAAATACTCCTCCTCCTACTTCTTCACCAGATGGAATAAGATTATGGGAATAACTGTTAGAGTACTGTATGTCCTGTGGAAAGTGAGAGAATAATACTTCTGGAAGTATTGCTTTATTGTGATGAAGAACAGAGAGAGAAGGTTTCAAGGGAACCTTCACTGTTGGTGTCCCACCACCTTGCTGTGCTGCTCTGACAACATGGGTGCATTACAGCATGGTTCATATGCAGAACACTTTTAATGAGCTTACTTTTGACCTGCATTTCAGAACTGACAGTCCCCAAGCAGTCACGGCCACCTGAGACTCACACACTTGTGCAGGTGTGCAGGCTGAGTCCCTGAGATACAGCATAAAGCGGCTCCCCAGTCTTTTCCGGTGGACTGGGCATGCATAATGCAATGCATTCTCGAAACTGTGCCTGACAACACTACATGCTTCATGCCTCAGGACAGGGAAAGAGTTCAGTGCTATAGTGTGTTTGAAAAGAAATCAAATTATTTATAAGCAAGACTGAGAACAAATGATTTTCTCCAGGTTTTTTAGCATAAATCATTCTGCTGAATTTAGCCTAGTGATACTGGCACAATTTCATTTTCTCTTTCAGCTGCTCTGTAGTCCTTTTTGAATTTTGTTCAGATGAACTATTTTCAAGTATTGTTTTGAGAGAGATCGTAATCTAACAGAAGGGGAAATAAAGGCAGCTGGCTAGATTCTTCTTCAAATACCCATGGCCAAGAAAGTCATTAAAGCAAATTAAAAACCAAACATGGTTTTCTCACTTCTTTACTAAATGCCACAGTTATTCATCCCTGAAAATGGACAAACACAATCTCAGTCAAGCTGTCATTATGAAGAGGAATGGACAAGTTATAATTTGAATGCTAATCAAACTCTTATTTATCAGTCTCAGCTGTGCTGGTTTGGAAGGCATATGCCAACAAATTTAACAAACATTTTGTCTTCCAAAGAGCAAAGTCTCTGTTTGCTTGTCTTCTCCATAAGTGATTTTTAATACACACTATTAATGGAAGACAAAATAAAATACAGTAACAGGAAAAGATTGGTCTTGCTGAGGGCACATTTTGTAACACAATATTGACAGAATGGCTGTGTTTCATCTGAATAGAAAAGATTTGATGGTAAAACTAGTCTGTGATGGAGAGGGTTGCAGTTTTTTGACATTTGCCTGAGGTACCTGATGACAGCAAAAGAATGATCACAAGGATGAGTAAGACAAAAGTTTAGTAAATTCCTTCAAGATGCATAAAAATGCTTTGAAATCAGAGTGTTTTATTGATTTATTTTCTGTAGTGTCACTACAAATACTATCTGAAGATCTGAAACCACTGGACAGTTATTTGATATTATGTCAAGTACTCTCTCTTGAGATTGCTGTGTCTGTCTTGTTTTCCAGTGATGTTCCTGTAAAACACTGTCTTTAGCTTATGCTGTACTTTAATGCAATTCCTTACCTTATGGAAGATTCTGACTTCCCTCAGGTTAAAAGTAGTTGTGATGTGTCAATTATAAGTGCACGTGTCTTGCAATGTGTATGACTGATAACACATAATGGGAAAAAACCGCAAGGGGAGGGGGCCAGTGGGGTGGGGAGGGCAGAGGTGGGGCTGTCTTTAGCTCTCTGGTGTGCTAATGCTGCCTGTTTGCTGGTCCTGCTGCTCTGGCAAGGCTGGGTTGTTCAAGTTTATACAGATTCAAAGCCTTAATGATGGCTTAGCAAAGCAGAGCACACTGGCAGCTGATGTGATTTGGCAGCCGATTTGTGATTTGTGACACGGATCAGAGCTGTTTCCCCATCTCTGCTGTTGCTGTGTTGGGTGGGATGCCAGAGTGGCATGATCCAAGTCCTGGGCTATAGCTTTGTCCTGTATACAGATCTGTGGTGCACTCCAGGACCTTGGGAACACAGGGTGCTGTGTGTATTGAATAATAAACACAGAATAACAGCATCTCATGTTTTGATTACCTTGTGTCCTTCGAACATAACCCTTGTTTGTGAGTTGGATCCCAGATAACCGTGGGCCACTCGCAGCCGTGTCCAACCAAAGCACTCTTGCCTGCATTTTTTGGGTGTTCACATTTTGGCTCAGAGAAGAGGCGTGAGGTTGAACAGCAGAGTATTCCAGATGTACTGATGAGTACATCAGTACACACATACTGTGTGTGAGGGTGGGGAAGCACTGGAATGGCTTGCCCAGAGAATTTGTGGCTGCCCCATCCCTGGAAGTGCTCAAGGCCAGGTTGGATGGGGCTTGGAACAACCTGGTCTAGTGGAAGGCATCCCTGTCCATGGCAGGAGGATTGAAATGAGATGATCTTGAGGTCGCTCAGAACCATTCTGATTCTGTGATGGAGATCATGTGTCATCTTGGTCACAGCCCCTTAGAAAATACTGTCACTGTTTAGTTTGTTTAAAGGTTTTACTGACATTAGTATTCAATGCTTTTAAAATCTCCCACTGTTGCTATTATAATCTGTTTCTTAAAAAAAAAAAAGTGCTTTTAGCAAATATATTAAACAAATCTCCTAATGACTATTTTGCTGTCTCAGATCTTACTGAGGATAGGCTGCCTTTTATCTTTGCCTTTCAAGGAATAACCTTGCCCTAAAGCTTCTGTAGATTGAAAGAATGGATTTGAAGCGGTGATTTCAGGATATGGCATGTGTACAGGAGGCATTACTAGCCCAGTGTTTGCCATTCGAGGCTTCAGGGGTTTTATGGGTCACCAGTACTGGATATTTAGCAGAAGAGAAAGCACTGATTTTGTGCAGTAGTTGATGTCTGCCTTGCTTTTGAAGCTTTAGCCTAACCCAAGTACAATGAGTGAAGGAATTTAATGCCTTTGGTTCTAGTAGGAATTAGTGTTTTAAAGTTCAGTTTCTTATACGATATCCCCGTTGACTTACAAATAGAGATCAGAATGATTTACAGTCACTGTTGGACTCTAGAATGATTCCCAGAAGTCTAAGCCCAGTAGTACTTCAATAAGCCACTGTAATAAGATATTTTATTATTATGGCTTTGAGTGTCCTGCAGTGTACGGTAATTCAGATATAAAATAATTAAAGGCAATTAAAGACCATTATAGTAAGGATTACTTTGTGCTAATGACAGACTGTTTGACTCAAGGAAAAATACTTCTAAAGTCATTCAGGGAACATGATACCTAGTCAAGGTGGGAAAAGGAGGCCATGTCTGAGGTTTGAGTGGGAAGAAGGCAAAAAGATGAGGACTTTTCGTTTATCATGCTCTTTCTTTCTCTAGGTATCTCCCAAATTACAATATATCTTATAATTAATTAAAAATATTATTCATTAAAGATGTTAAATGAACAACAACAATAATTTACAACTTCATTAAAGTGTATTTCTCAAAACATAAGAAGATAAAATGTTTTTGTGCTTTGCTCTTTTTTTTGAGAGCTGTTTTATTAAATGCATTAAAATCAATAATGCTAATTTTACAGCTCTGTCAGCAAAACTTTTTAGTAAAATAGATATTTACTTTTAAATACAATTCAGCAACTCTCAAGAGTCTGTCAGGAGAGAAGGCATTCAGCTTAGAGTGCTTGAAAAGTATAATATGTACCACAGATATTCCAAGTCGTGAACATTTGGGATTATCATAGCTCCTCCTAATTTGTATTATATTTGAAAAAAATACATGATACTGATGATGAGACATCTGCACATGTGTGGAAAAAATGAAGCACTCTAAAATTCTGAAATCATAAAGTACCCTCTGACCTGTACTACTGTTTTCTCTGTAAGTAGGACAGAAGATCTGGCTAAACATAAGAGGCATGTTATAAATTGGGTAAACTGTTAATTTAGTTTATGCACCGCTGAATAAGACTTGCCTACCACGCTACAGAAGTACTGTGTGTCTAATAGGAGTAGAACACATCTAATAGAATTACATAACTGCTGTTTCTTCGCCAAGAGCCCAAAACCATACAGATTGTGTCCAGTATCCAAAAGCTTCCTTTCAGTCTCCTTCAAATTCTCAGCATACTTACTGCTGGTCACTGCACTGCTAGTAACTCATTCTTGACTCTTTCTTGTTTGTAGAGAAGCCTGTATAGAAAAAAACCCACCATGAACAGCTGTAAAATGAGTAAACATTTCCTTACATACAACTGTGTATGTAAGATATTCCTTGTCAGGCAGGTGTCCCTCTGAGATCCACGGCTCTGTCTCTCACAGTAGATTACACTGCAAGAAGCCACTCATAAAGTTCTCCAAATAAGTGATTTTATCTTTTACAGGTAAACATGAAAATAAGCAGTTTTGCAAATATCCAGCAGGAGAGTTGTACAAATGTTAGTACATCCAGCTGCTTTAATATATCGCCATTGATAAAAATTGAGTTTTACCAAGCTGAACGCAAATAACATTGCCAGAACCTTACCCTACAGTGATGCTGGAGGAAAATAAGACTTTTAAGACATATACATTGAAAACTAAGTAAAAAAAATTGATAGTCCATGAAGAATGCAAATGTTAACACAGTTTTTATGTGAGGCATAAAGACAAGCATATCATTTAAATATTACTCTTTATGTGAAAATAAGCGGTTTTGCTGTGATTTCTTTCCAGCAGCCTTAAAATAAAGTGATTGCTTCTCCTCTGAGAAATTTTTAAAAAGAAAATGATAAAAGTTAATCCCTGAAAATGGGCTGTAGTTGCAAATTCTGGCAATACTTTGAAGAGGATCTAAATATGGAATTCTCTCTGGAATCTTTTTACAATCTCTGAAGAACTCTAATTTCCAATGCTGTGTGTGATATGAATGGCTGACTCCCATGCAATAAAATCCTTTCTGTATCCATATTTTTCTAGGCTACAAGACCATGACAGGGTGGAAAATTCATAAACTTCCAGAAGCTATTATTTAGAGCATAGTGTTGTCTGGCATCCAGTGCAAGAAATGCTACTAAAGCTGAAAACATAAGTAAGAAAATTGTGCATATAAAAAATGTTAAGCAATTGAGAATATTTCCAAGACTTCTTAGTAATGCTCCATTTATTAATTTTGAGCACTACTGCAGAGTTTGTATCTGCTGCAAAGTCCTGTACATCCTAATATCTGTTCAGGGTTTCACACAGCTCCTGGAAGGGAACAACATATCCACTGTTTAAGGATCTAAACATAATAAAACTTACACTGAGGTGAAAAGAATCCGTTTTTCTAGTTTTATAGATGAAAGGAAGTGGAGCATTATCTTACTGAGTTAAAAGGCAATACATGTAAGCCATTTAAATTGCCACTATGTCAACCAGAAAAGCTCTGTCCTGAGATCATGATATCAGTATCCAATTCCTGCAGTAATTCTTCAGGCAATCACTGTTCTCAGAAAGACCTTCCCTTATTTTGTAGAGTCACAAGTCTGGAAGCTGATTTTTTTCCCCCTTTAGCTGAAGAAATGCTTCAGTCATTGTTATTCCCAGCAAGAGAATGAGTGCTTATCACTATAATCACAGCTAAGAGGAGGCTGAAGAAGGTGAAGGAATCTCTTTAGATCTGGTAAATTTTATATCTTCAATTAGATTTTAACCTTCCTTATATGCAAAAGAAACTCTATTTTTCTTTATTCTTTATTGATTTAATAATAAAGGGGAAAATCTAAAATCTCTGTTAAAAAAAAAAAACAAATGTTTTTTTTTATTATTAACCAAGCATTGTACTGCTGTATTCATTTAGTTAATTTGATATGTTTGTATTATTATCTTTTCTGTAATACATAGCTTTACAGTGTTGAAGGCAAGGCTAAATAAGCTTTGAAAAACCTATTCTTAAATTGATAACTGCAGGGTCTCTAGTGAAACTCTCCAAGTTCTTCTGGCTTACACTTGATTTGCTTTAATAAGGGTTATGGGGAATGAAAAACTATTGAAACTCCATTTTAAAATGCCTGGCAACAGACAGGTGGAAAAGACTTAGAATTACTATTTTTCATTACTGAGGGCCCCTTAGGACTGCACTGGAAAGAATCCTGTCTGCCCCAGATAAGAGTCTCCCAGCAGTTTAATGTGCCAATCAGTTGCGCTCAGCAGCCCGGAATCATCATATTGCAGCTATTGAATAGTTCCAGACCATATGCTCAGAAGGATGGGAAATGTGATATGTGTCACACTTCCAAAGAATGATGATGAAGAGCATTAATATTCTGATGAAGAAGGAAAAGGAAAAAAGAGAGAGAGAAATCTTGAGGAAGCAAACCCACACCTTTGTTACCGAGCCTGACAGATATGTACTAACTCCTCCATTTCATATATAATTACAAGTTTGAGTTACCATGAGGCTGACATAACACTGAATTGCTTGGTCTCTTCCTTTCTCTTCCTCTGCCAATACGTTCTCTCTTTCGGTTTTTAAATCAGAATCCAAATATCTACAAAAGAAGCAATGAGCATTTTATCCAGCTGGCAGCCTGGAAACCATTTGTGTACTTTTGGGGTCTAATTACTGTAAAACAACTGAGTGATGGACCAAGTACAGCTCCATTCACATTAAATTACACACTAGTAACTTGAAGGAGGGATGATAATGAAGGTTCAGAAAAAATGGGAGAACAGTAAGAAAATGCATTTTCATATACATTTGATCCTTTCTTAAACAATCGCAGTGACATCACCATGTAACATACAGTATGATAGTGCACGGGCAGGTCCCAAGGAACTGATCTTCCGGACAGCTTTTTTTGGGGTGCCTTCCCCAGTGATCTTTCATGCACAAAACTGTAGAGCAAATTAAGAGCTGGTATATGCAGCTGAAATTCCAGTGATGTCTATATTTACCATGAAAAGCTTCACATCTCTCCAATTGTTTGTAAATTATACTAAGCTGTGTGTTGGAAGAGCAGAAACGCAGTATGGGAAGGATTTGAGAGTCATTGTTTAAAACAACTGAATAAAACCTCAAGAAATGGCTGTGCAAATGAGATCCTTTAATCAATACAAAAGAACGTGCCCTTTGAGGAAACAGGGAGTTCCAAGTCACCCAAAGAATAATTTTTAGTTGAAGCTGTCCACACCAATGTCTTAATGGATGTGCATGTATTTAATGATCTTCTCTGCTATTGTTACAGCAAAGTTTTCCGTAATACAGACATAGATGCACTAGATTTGCCAAGACTGTGAGGCATAATGGCTGGTACAGTGTGCTTTTCTAGGGAGCACTGAAATCAAATTCACAGATTCACACGGCTTTTAGGAACTGAGTTGTCTGCAGGCTGAATAAAGATTTCAGTTTGGGAGGATGCTCTCATTCTCCTTTGTCATTGTAACAAAAGTCACTGATTAATAATGCATTCAATTGTTATGAGATGAATTACGGGATTTTTCACATTTATTCTTTTTAATGTCATCCCTTTGGTTTTCTGATTACTCATGAATTTTCCTGAGTACTTTTCTGTATTCCCAAATAAAATTTAATGTTATGTATTTTGTTTCAGTCCATATGAGGTTAAGTTTCAGCCTAGTGGAACTCTGAATATTGGCGCTGGTTATATAGAGAAGAGTATAGATTATTGTTTTTTAAATTTGACATCTGAACATGAGGCAGGTTCTTTTGAAATAGTGCCTCCCTCTGATTTATGACCATAAGGATTTGGTTATGATTCATAAAGAAGATGCCCAATTGCTGATTTTGGATCAAGAACCTGTACCAAAGGCCTGCAAAAGAATAAACTTTTTGTGTTTTGACTTTGGTTTTCTTCCCCTTCTGAACTGTGCTTTTACTGTTTAAGAGGCACAGTTGAGTGTGTCCATTCTGCTCCTTATAATTTACAATAGAGTTGTCAGACCTCAGTTAACTCTAGTGATCAACTAGACATAATGGGTTTATTTTTATGGATTATTAGCAGCATAATTGTTCTGTATTACACTGACAGATAAGAGGCACTGTAAGTTTTTGCTGCAAACACTAAATGTCCAGGAGAGTATGTTGCTGTTATCAGTGTCACTGAGAAATATTTTGTTCCTCCCATTTCATGTTTTCTTCTTGGCCTTTAGTATTATTTTATGAGAATATATTTTCAATTTATATGGGGTGAAGGTGTCTATAATTATAAGTGATAGGTACAGAAAACAAGCAACAGAGTCTTCTACTTTAGACAGTTTAGGAAAAGAAAACCCATGCCAAACTAGTTTTTGTGTCTTTAATTTATTCAGCAGTTTACTTTCCTACTCAATTCCCTGCTTTCTGTTTTTGCAGACTTCCAAACTGGTGTTTGCTCTTGTATTCTCTCTGCTACACTAGCAAATTTCCATTTCAAACCAGCAAACAAACCAACTTAGTAATTTCTAAATGGTGGTGTGTCTCCTGGAGATCTACATGATGGAGTCACCTGCCTTTCAAGACCTGTACTTCACAACATCTCTTCATCTCATCAGGTACCTCTCAGAGATGTGAAATACCTAGTCTGAAAAAGTCAGATGTTTCACCACTAAGTATATGTTTGCTGGTGTGAATTACTGACTTAAAGTGAATTTTCAGGGTGCAGATCTCAGCATGTTGACAAATCTTCCCCCTGGTGTCATTTGTTGGTTGCAGTGTGCTTTGTGCTCACTTCCACAGAATGAGCTGGGTTTGGGTTTGACAGAGAGTGATATTATATCAAAATGCCTGGTCTTCAATCTGTGTGGATTAACACATAGACCATACAGCTAGCAGTAAACGTTCTTGCCTTCCTTGACGCTTGTTTCTTGCAATTGAACAAAATCTTTTCTTTAGCTAGAGAAAATAAGTTGTTGTAGTCAGTTCTTTAAGACAAAAGACTATGAAGCTGGCTAATAATAAGTGGAAACTGTGCAGATAGCTTGTGTGCTGGCGTGTTTTTCTGGAACAATGATTAAAGGCATTGAGTTCCAGATCTGATCAATATAAAAAGTAGTCCAGCGCTTGCTGGACCTGGCAAACATTTTCATCAGATTTGGCTTCAATCTGTAGTGAGACATGTTTACAGAAATAATTTCTAACAGCTTCTCTTATCAAAAGGAAACTTTTATTATTTTTGATAAAAAATGCCTATCTCCTAAACTGCATTATTTAAAACTGAAATAGAAAGCTGTTTTCTTTCAGCTCCTTTGAAAACTCCCTAAGAACCTTTCCTTGAATAAAATATATTCTCTTTGATTCAAACAGGCCTGCTTTCTGCACTTAATTAAGTATCATTGTAACACTGCAGGCTTTAATTCTATTTCCATTATCACCTTAACTCTAATCCTACCCCAGCTCCCCATGTGACTGATTCCTTTATTCAGAATGTGGCTTTCGCTGAAACAAAAAAAAAACTGAACCAAAATTTCTGAATTTATGGCACACTTCTTCCAAAGCCACCTGCACCACACAGCCCCAGGTGACAGCTCTGGAGCAGGGATGCAGGTAGAGCCACAGGTGTGGGATCCCTTAGGGGCCGCATCCACGCCTTCCTGTTCATCTGAGCCAGAACTATGGCTAAATTCTGGGGCCAAGAGTAGCAGCAGGACCTTAATCCCCTCCGTGCTAGAGAGAAGCTCATCATGTCCCCCCTCTGCACGGCACAGCTGCACAGAAACGCAGGCATGGGGCTGCACACGTAAGGGAAACAGCAGTTCAAGAGACCTGCTGTATTCCAATCCAAATTTCCAGATGTCAGTGTTTGTTCCCTTTTGGTTTGCAGTCAATCGGTTTGTTTGTGTCTTAAAATCGCAACATTCTGCCTTCCTTGCCTCTCAGCTCCTATTTCTTCTTGCAGCCCATATCTCATTGCAGTGGTCCATCTTCCTGAGCACTTCTCTCACTTTTGACTTTGCGGGGGAAGTGGCCTGGCAAAAGACCAGTCATGCCTTCCTGCCAGTTCCTCCTTCAGCTTTGTTTCACCAAAGTCAGAAGTAAGTGTGATTATAGTAAGTGCAGTTGTTGATATATTTTCTTCATTTTGAGATTGGACCATCTAATTTGGCAGCTTTTAAAGAGTGTTGCCTAGCTCAGATGGTAAATGTCTTATAGAAGGGATGAGATTTGTGTTTGAAAGTGCCAGTGAAATAAGGAGTAAATGAATAAAATTCAAACTGTCCTCATTTCAAGGTGATCATTATTTAGACAGAATTGAAAGACTGCAACAGGAGATACTAGAACTTTTTATTCTTATTTTAATGTTACTCAATCAGCCTAGGTTAAGCACACTTGTGAATGTGAAATGAGATATTAAAACAATTAGTGGACTATGCTGTCATTTTTTGTCTTCATAGAAAGAGTAGCAAGCGGGGTCATTCCTCTGTTTATTTGATTTTGAGGTAATATGACTTTTTACTTTGGATCGTGACAAACACTGTGACAGAACAGTAATGCTCAGTGATATGGGTTCCTTAGTCATTCCAGTTTGGGAATGAGAGCTATCAAAGCAGTGGTTTAGTCCCTGTACCCATTTACTCACCGAGAAATGCAACTGCGGTGTTCTAGGAAAGACACCCCTCTGCTTTTTGGTAATTTTTTGCTTCTTCTTTATTCTTTTGATTACACAGTAATATTGACTTAGATTAAATTTAGAAGGGAAACAAGGCTTCAGGGAGAGCTCACTATGATAGGCATGTAAATATGTGGATGTTTTCTGTAAGATGCAGTGAAAAGCTGCACGGGTCTGCTGCCTACTCTTCACCTCCCACTTCTGGCTGCTTACCTGCTTTCTGCCTTCAGAAGGTAAGCAGGATAGTCTGAACTGCTCATTCACTTAAATAACTTGATCAGTGGTGGATCAAACTGAGTACCAGGGATACTTAAGATCTGCATCCAATTGCCAGCCCTTCAGCCAGTTTCTCAGGTGCTATGCCAAACATGAGATAGGCAGGTGTTTGCAGCATCTGGCAAAGTCGATAATGGAACATTCTTCCTTCACTCTGCTCAACACTACATCTGATAGGAGCGTACTAAGCAAAGTGACTTTGTTTTGTCTTTCTTTCTCAGAGAGGTACAATGACTAGTTTGTTTGTTTCTAGATAACATTGTGTCTGTATGTTTGATACACAAGTCAGTATGAGTGGATGTGCTCTATTCTTGGAACAAAAGGTAAAGAGATTTGTCTCCCCAGACTGAGTTCCTCAGTTCTGGACCACCCTGAGAATACCTTTCCTCCTGCACAGAGAAGAGATGTTTAAAGAAAATCCCATAGTGTAAGCAGGAGCAAACTTGTTACTAGTCTTCATCCTGACCTTACAGTCATCAAGTGTGAGTCCAAGCCACAGGTACTGATAGGAAGTTCTGTGTGGAACTTCAGTGTTAGGTGAATATCTGTGAGAAGCAACTTAAGATGGAAAAGCCTCCAGGTGAGGGAAAGAGTTTTAAATAAATGTCTCAGGTGCTGCTGATTTTGTTTGATAGGAAACAAATGAGGGTCAGCAATATTTCCTTACAATTCAAAAACTTTGAAGTACTAAGGTACTTTATGTAACTCATGTAAATACAATGTCATGATAAAATATGATTTCAAAGATAAACTGGTCTGAAATGTTTAGGTAATGTATTAGGTTACCTAATAGTTTAGGTAACCCTAGGGAAACAAACAAAGGTAATGTTGCTCTTTTGATGAAGTTCAAGGCAGAGCTTTAGGAGGAGAGATGTAGTTAGGAACATAATAACATGTATAAACCCATCAAATACATAGCTTACATTATAAACCAGCATAAAACCCAAAAGGTAATTTTAAATCCTCTTGCTCAGGGAATTCTGAATGTAATACCATACATTCTCATCAAGATAAAAATATACTCTGTGGATTACTCTAATTAAGCCATATTAGATACAGCTGAAATCTATTTTGCAAAGGTGTTTAATTTTAAGAAATATCAACGTTCAGTTTCCAGATAGGTTTTTTTTGTCTTGAATCTAATAAATCCAGCTGGCTGACTTTGCTTCAGCAGCCTGATAGTTTTCCATTCCGTGTTCTGTTTTTTCTGTACGTTCCGGTTTTGAGATATTTAAATAGCAGAATACAGAAGATAAAGGCCAAATATTAAAAAGCTGTAGAGAATTGAGATAAAATTCAGTAAGAATGGCCAGGATACCATAATTTAGATGCTACACTGCAGTGAGAAATGTTCTTTATTTCAGCACAATGCTGCCACTTCCCTTATGAACACTTATTCCTTCTTTGGGGAAGGCTCAGCATACACTATATGTATAGTGTACACTGTATTCTTTTTTTGGTTTTCGGCTGCCTGGAGAGGAGCAGCACGATTAGCAACGGTTGCTGAACACCGACACCTGTGGCTGACCTCGGTGGCCAGGAGTTAATTGCCTGGGGCTGTGTAGGGGGGGGAGATGCTGAGTGGAGCAGCTGTTGTGCATTAGCCAACGTTCGCTCTACAAGAGCTTCAGGAATTCCAGTTCCTGCCGGTTCTGTGAGCCAAGTGTCCATCGTGGCTGCAGCACCTCTGACCTGCTCCTGGTGCTTCACCTGAGACGCCTTCTGCTCTTGTGCTCCTTGGGACAACCTCAGCTTGGTGAGTGGGGGCTGTGGGGACGTCCCAAACGAAACCCCTGATGTTGAGGTGCTGTGAGAACCCTCTTTGAGCTCTTTGGTCCCACATGAGCCTCGAAGGTTCTGATCTGAAAGCAAAATTGAACTGGTTCTGTTTTCAGTGACAGACATTTCATGTGGACAGAGGAAACTGATTTTTGTGGGGTTGAGCCCCTGGAATTTAACATCTGCAAAAATTAATATTTTGGCTTGTTTTATTGAATTTCTGATTCCATTTAAACTTAGAGGGAGAGGTATTTGGGGGCCATTTTCTTGTGTTGGCTTTGCTTCTGAGATTAAGAAGTGGATTAGAGATGAAGAGCAATTAGAAGGAGAATGAGCTTGAGAGAGTGGATTTGATTCCACAAGTGAGCAAATAAAGTAGAGGGGAAAAAATTACAGTGTGTTCCTCCTGCCTGTGTTTAAAATTGTTCGGTACAGAAAGGCATCAGTGGTCTATGTGTGTTTTCCTCTTCAGTCATGATTTTTCAAGGCAACATAATCTGAATGGCTCAGCATATTTGAGTTTTAGTTAATACTTATTAAATTTTGAGATTTAAATTACCACTAATCCAGAAACAAAAATCTTACAATGACCTGCCTCTGGGTGTAGGAATAGTATAATTTGCTATAGTATATTTCTATATGGAAACAAAAACTTTCACCTGCCATCTGCTGGAAAAAACCTGAAAAGCCTATAATGTGAACCTCCTGACTAAGGGCTACACCTGTTTCCTACTTGCTGGTAATAAAGACATTTGCAGTGCTAGTTCTTCAGAAAAAAGATTTTGCAGTTATGTTGCTGGCTTCCTTACTGTGTGTGCTACAGGCAGAAGACTTTTTTGGTCCCTTTTTTGCTGCAGAATCAGTAGGGTAAAAGATTTTGTTATCTTGCGTTTGAGTTGTTGACTGCAAAATAATTTAAGACAAGAGTAGTAGGATCAGTTTGGTTATAACACAACAAGCTTGGCATAAAAATGCTGAAGTAAGAGAAATCGTTCTGGTTTTGGTGGGTTTAGTTTGGTGCTATTTATGTGTGTGGAGGGAAATAAAATGTTCCTATTCGTTTTCTGTTGCTAACAGACTTAATACATTTCTTTTACTACATATTGAAACTGTTATTCAGGTGACTGTTAACAGCAACAACAAACGTCCCATGTCATTTAATTTATTACTTTTCCATTTTTCTTATGTAGCTGCCTCGGTTCCTGACAATAATGTACACACGTTCTAGCCTTTTCCTGTAAGAGGTTAAAAAGAGTTGTCTCTTGCAATAAGCATGAAAAGTTTGCCATCCTCCTGAACACACCTGGGTTTAAGGTGGCCAGAGTTCACACCAAAACAATGCAAGTCCTCTAGCTGGTGATTGAAGCAGGCAGAGACTCATCCCTAATAAATGTTTATTTTGCTAGGATAGCTCCGAGTTTATGTAGCTACATTTTTCAAGCCTGTTCTCACATTTAGTATTCTGTCAAAGCTAAGATGTGTAGAATGTACTGCAGTAAGGTGTTCACTTCAGGGTGTGAAAATGAGCTTTCCTTTTGACTTTGACCCTGATCATGTACAAATGGAATTGTTTCTTGGAAAAAGAACTGGAAGATGGAGGAAAATGTGGATAGTTGGGACTCAGAATTGTCTTTCGTTTGCATAAGGGGCAAACATGCTTCTTTACTACTATTAAGCCTCAGGTCCATTTTCTCCATAAAAACTTCTTGTGAGGCTGGATGAGTAGTTTGAAACTGTTGGTCTTATTGGTATGTTCATATAATTTTTTTGAATTTATTGCCTACAACACAATGCCTTTTTTTTTAATAATTTTATATTTTCACTCTCAATTTGGAAGTTTTACTGAGCTTGATAAAAAATTCTGTTCTATCACTGACCTTACAACTTAAGGATGTGATGTTGTCTGGATTCTTTTCTTTAATACAAATAGAACTGAAGGGCTGTTATATATCACTTTTTGTGGGTAAAACTGAATATTAAAACTACATGAAAGTAGAAAATAGTAAAAAAAAAGTAAGACTTTTGTAATTTTGTAATATAGAAAAAAATGCTTCAGTCCCTCTGAGAAAAGTTATTAAATCCCCAAAAACCTATGGGGAGGGCATGCACGTAGGTATTTTTAGCAGTTTCCTTAATACAATTTGTTACAATGTGCTTTACATGATAAAGAAAAATGAAATGATGGGAATCAGTGTAATTGGGTTCACCCGTTCCTCATATTTGCTTGAATATAAACCATCTAGCAATTATGCTCAGAGCATGCTCAGAGGAAATGAAACAAGGCAGATGTGATAGGAAAACATAAAAATGTATTGATTAAGCCCTCTGGGAGCTTTGGCTCTACAGTAATAGTCAATCACATGTCCCCTGCAGTGCACTAAATGAGTTCTAAAAGTTTTTAATACTCCATATCACCAAATAAATCACTGCAAATCACTGGCTGCTGCAGTTCTCTATCAGGGATCTTACTGTAAATAAGCGTTAAATTCGTTCATTAGAGTTATGCTTTTGGGAATACTGAAGGAAAAGTTCTTAACTTTGCTTTAGGTGAAAAATTGCTCTTCAAAGTGGCAGTTTTCTACTGCTGCCTGTGTGGAGTGAAGTTCTAAGTGTGCATTTCGGTAAGAAATAAGTATCTGCCAGCTCTTAAGTGTGACAGTGCCACAGCAGGGACAGCAGTGCTGTGTGCATTTGAGCTGGGCTCTCTTTGGGTACTTGTGCTAATAGACGTCCCAGCTAAAGAAGCAATGGTGCTTCGTGCTGGACAAGTGAAAACAACCAATAAAGTAGTGGGTTTAACTTTCATGTTTTTACTTGTTGTTGGAGCGCTGGCAACTTTGAGAATCCAAGTCCTTTTAGTGCAATCTGAACAAGTATGGTCTGAATATCTTGGAGATAATGAGTGTGAATGAACAGTAATTTTTGCCCCACTTCATAGTATGAAATAACTACAGTGGTAGCATTTAATTAGGGTTTACCTAAAATTGGGATTAATAAGCAACATTGAATTTAGGGTATGTTAACTACTACTCACATTAATTTGCTATGTAGAAACATCTGAAACTGATTAGTTATCTCTTATAAAGACTTTCCTTTTAGGCGCTAGGATTGTCCACGTGGGAGCTCAGCAGGAATACCAAATACATGGTAGATAAACACTTAAGCTACCAAATACTCTTTAGGAAGAAAAGAATAAATGTTCCTTTGGAGCTTTGAGCCTTGAGAACATACTTCTACTGAGCTATTCCATCTCCTCTGAGAGATGGAAATGCCCACAGTCTCTATTGATCTGGATGTTTGTGTAAGGGTTTGGTTCTTTAAGGTGGTGGTGTAGTTTTAGGAAGTTCAATAATAAAAAGTTGGGGATTCTTCCCCTGCCCCTTAAGCGTTGTTCTAATACTTGGGGGATTTGTTTTGGAGGATGTAATACATCTTAAGCTTGTCAGTCTGCATTATGTATTAAGCCATTAAACCATTTTCAGGTTGTTCAACAAATAAATTGTGCCATTTTTAAATGTCATCAGGAGTCAATGAGATCTTCCAGACTCAGAAATTGTGCAAGTTCTAAACATGCTTAGCTTTGGTTTCTCCAAAATAGAAGTGAGGTATCTGTGCACCTTTGGAAGATGCAGGTTAATTATCCAGGATTAGCCTCAGTTATATTATGTATAGGTTAACTTTTCTTGCACTGTAATTCCTTATTTCAAATAGCTTCACATCAATCATTGTAAGCACCATTAGCAGGAAAACAAATAGAAAAAACCCTAAAGCCAGCAAACAAAAAACAGTGAAAGGAAATGTAATACCAGCATATTTGTAGTGGCAATCAACCCCTGGGTTTGGAAAAAGGTTTGTATTTCTCCTGAAACAAGGAAAACTTAGTGGAAATGAAAGTTTGTAGACTCTATTCTCCTCCTTCAACCTAATATAGTCTGTAACACTGATATAGGAGATTATTAATCTAAATATTTGGCTTTTTCAAAGATCAGTGGTTTTATTTGAAAAGGATTATCCATCTAATTTTATTTTTGATTGGCTTTCCTCATCAGGTTCACTTAAGATTGCAAGTAAACTACTGTATAGGAGTTTCTTCCTTGCAGTGAACTGGCATATTTAGGAAAGGTTGCAAGGGGACTCACTGCTGCTTAAGATGTTGTTACCACTTCTGTTCCCTCCTTTAGGCCCATTAAACAGCCATTAATTTGCAACATGGATTCACGGCCAATATCTTGCAGTGGATTTTTCTCAATAAATATAGCAGCCTTAAAAATGAAACATGGAAATGTTATAATGCATTTTTCACTAAACTCTTTTGTTGTCTGTCTTAGCATGTTGGGCTTGTACATTTAAATAATTAATTTTCTTTTTTGAGATCTAGTGAAGATAGTCTTTGGAGCTGATATTTCCACAGGAAAACTCAATTATTTTTGTAGCTCTGAAAGGTGTGGGGTGCATAATGACTTTGATAATTAGCCCAGAGTTTGGCATTATATTGAAAGTGATGTTTAAGGATTGCAATTCAATTGCTTTTTGTTGCAGTCTATATTTGCAATCTTAGAGCTGACTTGCATTTTTCTTGTTTGGTGGGTTTTTGGTTTGCTCGAGGTCCTGAAGGATCTTAAGTATAAGGCCAGTTTTCTGTAATTGGATAAGATTTTGGTATATTTCTGATTGGGCTGAAAAAATTAATGCATGTGCATAGTGTAAATGCTAAATAGCATAATTAAAATATTAAATATTTAGCACTGAACATAGCACTAAAAACTAGGTTTGGCCTATCTTTAGGCAGTTACTTGCTCTGTCTGGGAGAAAAGATGATTCAATATATCAATGGGGGATTTATTACCTGAAACTATTTGGGCTGTGAGGAAAGGGGACTATTAGAAGCAGCTGCTGTTTTTAATCAGTATTAGGTGTAAGGATATGTTTGGGGAGCTAGGGTTAAATGTAAAATAGAAGAACATTGACTAAAACCTTGTTAAGTAATGGGATTGATATATTTCCTCATGACACACTGTATTCTACTACTGAAACCAGGGAAAATGTAGAGGCCTTGTCATCTGAATAGGGACCAATATTTCCTTTAATGTACAATAGTAGAATCTTGGTAAAACCATGGAAAATAGTGAATGCTCTTTAGTAGTTTAATTATTGTGGTCTGAGTGTTCCTGTTAATGGAAATCAGCTATACCATGCTGGGACCTTGAGGAAGGTGCTCTCCTTCCTATCTCTAATCTCGAGTATGCTCTATCCCCATCTGTTTTCAAAAGCTTAAGAAAAATCCTAGTTCAGAAGCACCACAATTTCTTTTCTGTTCGTGGACCTCTTCTATTCTTTGGACAATGCTCTCGGGCACATGGTGTGGTTCTTGAGCCTGTCCTGTACAGGGCCAGGTGTTGGACTTTGATCCTAGTCCCTTTCAACTTAAGATATTCTATGACCTTAAAATTCTCATTATATGAAATAACTACTGGTGGAATCTCAGCAGGGAAGAGCATTAATAGGGCTCACTGAAAAGAACCTTCCAAGATATTGTTAAGCTTCTTGATCGTTGATCCACCTCTCATTTTTGCCGTATGATTTTCTGTCTGTGTCTGTAAATACAAATCCTCACAAAAGGGTGTTGATGATGGCAGTGAGAAAGAAGAGGTAAACCTGCTTAAGCTTTGTTATTTCTCCTGAATTTTGTAATAAGAACAAATTTTTGGAAGAAGTAATCGGAGCTGGATATTCATCTTGGAAGTGAATATCAAAGTAGGAGGGCAAACATTCTCTGCAGCACATTGTAGAGCAGGGTTTCAGTTGGCTGTGTCCTACTTCACCCATTCTTCAACATTAGGTTAAACTGCAGAGATCTTAGCTGGTGTGTAGTGGGAATTTGATATCGTAGGGAACTGTAACTCCTGTATATTTATACTGGAATCTTTGCAGAAGAGAGCAAGACAAGTTGAATCATTCTACTGAGTTGTCTGTGAGACACAGTTAATGGCCAAACAAATACTTCATTTTTACATCTGTTCGTATCTTTCTTCAGATAGTAATTTCCATAGATTTTGCCAAGTGTCAGCTTTCTAGGAGGAAAAGATAAGTTTTTACCCTAATAATACACAAATCTTTAGAAAACTGATTTGGAGAAACATTTAAAATACTCTTCATTCACAGAAATTAATGACTTAACACTGCAATTCTCAGTGGTGCTCTTGGGCGCAGGAAAGCATTTATATATTTACTTTCACATTAATGCAGGATAACTCATTTTTAGCCTCACTGGGACAGTCTAAATGCTCCTTATTAAATTAGAAAAGGACTGTTCTCAACATGTCAAGGAACAGGTTACTGGCAGTTATAGATAACATATGTCCCCTTTAGTGAGACAATAACAAATGGAATTAAAAACGTTATATAACACCGAAATTGTCAGAAATAACTTGTTTGCTTTTTCTAGCCATTTACTATTATAATTTGGCAATTGACATTGTCTTCTTTTTACTTCTGAAATGTATCACTTTTTTCCTGAAGAAAACCCCACAGGTTGCTTTCTTTTTATTCTTTGAAATTGAAGAGAACAATGCTTTTACTCAATATTTTTAAGGACCTGCTAAAGGAAAAAATGGCATCTCATGCATCCAGTAATAGCACATGTTTTGATTAGTCACTTCTCTGAATGCTCCTTTTTGTTTAGCTCTCAAATAAGTGAGTGGCATTGAAGAATTACTTTTTTCTCCTTTTTACTGAGGAAAATAAAACAAATAAACAGAAGCTTGTGATTTTCCCCCTGGAATCTTAGTTCAAGAAGATCACTGTGGTTTACAAGCTACTAAACTTGTTTCAGCAGATATTTTTCTCCTGTAACTGTTCAGGCTATGTTACTGCAAGTTCATGCTCAGAAATCTCACCAAAACAGGACTCCCCATATCCTTACGGGATAGATCTACTCTATTTCTTTCCTTTTACAAACAGCCAAGTTGGAAACAGAGTATAATTGTTTTGCTGAGGACGATAGTAGTGAGTAGCCAGGCTCAGAACATAATTCAGGTGAACAACTAAGATCAGTGATGGCCTTTTTGTGAATTGTGTGGCCAGAATATCACACCAGGAGTGTTGGCTTCTACTTACCCGCTGCTCAGTGGGCAAGGACAGATGTTCAAGGGACGTTACCTCAGCAACTGGCAGAGGTGGGAAGGGGACATGCTGAGGAAATGTGATTTCACTGCTGTTCCTACACTGTTGTGAGAACTTCCATTTGCTATTGTCGAATGGAGGCACTTCTCCACCTCTGAAATAAAATGGGCAAAGGATGTTTGAAAAGAGACAGTTATATGCAATTTATTAGTACAAGTCAAAACTGCCTTTCCCTAGTTTGTCTTTTTCCTCTGACATAAATGTATAGCCTATGCAGATTCGAACTTTCTTGCAATTCAGGTGACTTCTACAATGGAAGAATAAGCCTCTTAACAAGATTGAATTTGCTATTGTGCAAGTTACAAGCTGAACAAACAGAGATTGGGCAAGTTTCTGTTCATTCGTGTGCCTCCTTTAAAAAACAAATACCAGTTTAATATAAATGGAAATGAGGGCAGTGTTAGTGTGGACATAAGTCTTGATCTATTGTAACCTAATAATGAAAGCCACACTGTTCAGAGTCTAGATAAATGAAATAAAGTCATAGGGTGGCTTTGAGGTTTTTTAATAAGCATGTGAATCATTGGTTTTAACTTAGATTTTTATCCCTTTATTTGCTCACTGTGATTTTTGGAAAAGCTATTATTTATGGAAAAGCAGGTATTTGCCTCAAAAAAACCCCCACATCACCCTACTCTATATGATGTATAATTGTTTCTGGTAAAAGATAAAAATAATGTGGCAAGATATTTGAAAAGAAAGTTCCTGGCTGACTTCATAAACTTTAATATTTATATAACCTTTAAGCAGTCAAGAGACTATGCCTAATGACAGTCAACTAACAGCTTGACCTTTATTCACTCGAAGAATGGTAACACACTTACAGGAGCTTCATTTCAACAGCAGCCTAATGTTGAATTTCTTTGGGCTTTTAACGTACAGCGAGCACACTGAAATTTGTCCTGAGCCTGGCAATGTATTATTTCCATGAAATAAGTCCTGTGCAACTGCCGAGTAGAGGGCTTAAAAAGCAACCTCCTTCAGATTTGTGAGTTCTATTTTCATCATTTTGCTCCTAATTAAATGTGAAGTATCCTAACTTTTAAAAAGCATTAAAAGGGATACATATGCAAATTGACTGTTACCACATCCAAAACCTTTGTTAATCAGTTTGATAATTTGTATGTGTATGCAAAGCCTAAACACTGTGCCATTTTTTTCCCTTTTATAGAGCAATTAATCATACTGTCATAGAAGTTTGAAATAATTATAAAAGTGAGCTTGAAAAATTAAGATTAAATACTTTCAAAATACAAAACTGAGATGTTTTTCTCAAATGTACGCCAGAAGGACAAATAATATTTGAATGTCACTGGGTCCTTCATGATGATTTGAAACATAGTGAAGTGATTATTTCCAGTATGAGGTTAGTTTTAAATAGCTGTTGCTAATTCAGTTCAGACACTAATGCATAGGCACAATTGATTCGTAAAAATTCCTGTTGGACAACTAATTTTTGAATGGACAGCACTTTCAGTCCTGAGACTTGTGCTATTTTAAAGGAGACTGCTCTCTATTGAGTTGAACTGACTGGAGTAGTTTTATAATACATCACACATTTTCTAGCTTTCCTTTTGGGGGATAAAATGCCATGAAGGGGACAGAATCCCACAGTCCTCTGAAACCGTGGATTTCCAAGTAGGAGAGTAGGCCTCTTAGGGGCTCTCGGGAATGGAATGTTACTATCTGTTTACTCTTCCGACTTCTTCTGAGAAGTGCAGCCGTCCCCCTGAGCAGCCCTATTCCTGGCTCTGAAGGTTGTGTGGGAACTACTGGCTAAGCCACCCAGCTGGCTCATTTTGAGACTGTCAGTAGTGCCTGTAGGTACCTCAAATCTCTTCTTGCTCTCACCGCGAGAGTAAACATCAGCTGAAGGTTGATGATTGTCTGGATAGAAGCAGGCTTGAATGTACAGTGTTTCAGTATTTCTTTTTTAATTCCAAATTCTGCTTTCTTGGGATGCATTTGGCTTTCACTTAACTCTCTGAGAGAGCAGTTTTAGCAGCCTGTAGGAAAGACATCACTGCATGAGCTGAGGTGGGCCTTGGCTTTGTAAAGATGCTCTGACACTTTAGTATGAGTAACTTTAAGGAAATCAGTGCTTCAAATAGTTTTCGTTACTTCCTTTTATGCTACAGGGTTCATAAAATTTAAAATGTTTAATTAATCAAAAGGCCAGTAGAAAATAACACACATTGCTTTTGCAATTGGCCTTTCATTCTTTTGGCTTGTAGACCTCCAACACAGCTAATGTGCAAGCCCTTGAGGGACTAATGTCTACTTAAATGAATATTTGCTAGGAACTGAAACAAAGATTTTGGCCACTATAATCATGATGAAGATCCTTCCATTCACACGTGCTTATCTTGCTGTCTTCAGGGACATGATGATATCCTATTTACTTGTATTACTTGTCAAGACAGAGCTACTGGAGGGCATATAGCTACGTATGTTATGTGCTGTAGAATGCTTTATGAAACTTACCAAAAAGAAAAACCCAAACTCACTGCAACACAGGTGATTCTGAAAATCCTGTTGAGATTCATATGTGTGATGAATAAGCTGCACAGCCAGAGTTCCTGAGAGCTGTCACGATTTTAACATAAAGAAAAATATTGAGAAAGTGAGCTTTTTCATTTGTGCAAACTATAATACAAATCACTGTCAGAACCAAAGCCCATGCGCTTTGCTTGCTTCCCCCTTGTAAATATCTAGGCACAACTTAAATGTATATAATGCAGAATTTCAGCACCTAATATACTATAAAGGTTGCTTACTACTTTTTCATGTCAGTTTAACTTGGGTTTTTTTAACATGTAGGGGATTTAACTTAACTATATTAATACCTACAGTACCTTCAGCCTTTGAAGACTCATCTACAGCTGTAACTCCAGCCCGAGATTAGTCCCATGTTTCCCTGTGGGCAAATGCAGCTAGAGCTCCCTAAGAGCTCCATTGCTTACACATGCCTGGAGGATCGTTGGTCACATATTTCCAGTGCAGTCCTTCTCTCTCTGTGGACACAAACGTGACTGTTGCCTGCCATGCCCTTCATTGTAGTGATGAGATCTGACTCCTCCAGTCAAGCACTTGGCTTTATCCTCCTCCTCAATATGCTTATTAAAATGAACTAGAGGTTAGTTAATTTTAAAGGCCTGAAGAAGGATTATTAAGGAGCTGATTAAGTCAATTAGGCTGCTTTGGGAATCCTTTTTGCTGTGTTGTTGTTAGCCAAGAACCTTAATAGGACAATTAGGATTAATTAAAATCAACCTGATTGATTAGGATATATAAACCTGCACGTGAGCTGCAGTGGTGTGGTTGTGTTTGTGCAGTCTGCAAGGGGAAGGCAGTGGATGCTGAGGTTTGTTTCTGAAAATATTATCTCTATGCACTTATGAACAGAATGCTTTTGGAAACTGAGGAGGCAGTTGGTTTTAATAGTGATGCTTCCACATCAGGGAAATGAAGTTTTCTGCATCTCCCTATTGGGATTAACAGGATATGAGACTGAGCAAGAAAACGGCGAATGGATTTTGCTGTGTGTGTAAAATGACATTGTGGGTGGAGAAATCAATTCTTATTTTGCCTGTAGAATGGTGTGACTTAAACTCACTGTGATGACTCAGGACATGACAATGGTAAGGTGAGGGAGGAGGGCACTAAAACCAAGCCTTCTCTACTGCCTTTGGAGAGCCTCTCTTTTTCAGTGGAGTTCCCACGATAGGTGGTTGAGACTGGGCTCGTGTCTTTTGGATGCCTTTAAACGGCTGATGTCCAAGAAAACTTGCGGACTTGTGTAATGGCTGGTTTACACTGTGCCAACACCGCAGTTAATAGATTCAGCCATATGCTCACACAGCCCTGGCATCTTAACCTCTTTCACTGTCATACAGTTTGCATGCAGACATGTGATGGGATAGAATGTGGTGGGAATGGCCACGTGGCGTTCCATCCTCTAGGGAAGATAGAAGGGTGTTAAGTCCCTTGCTCTTTCAAGGACCAAGTAAGATCTCTCTTCATTTAAAGCATGGCTCTGCTTTTGCCTGCTTTTCATATGTCACTTCATTTTGGATTACTTCTGGAAGCTTTTCATATCTGGTGTTTTGTCTCCTTGAAATAGCTTTTTTCTAAAGCAAACTCATCTAATGTGGGAAAGGTTATCCAAGGAATACGCCTTAAAGCTTCCTCTGTTTTACTGCCAATGAACACAAATAGCTCCACTATTTGTTCGGTTTCTTTATCCAAGATTTTCTTCAGACGTTTTCTATGTAGGAGAACATACAGAGTCTTCACTAGACATCAGCAAGGCTTTAACCTGCAACAGCATCTTTTGCTCTAAGCAGTTGGATCCTAGGCAAGTGTCATCAGTCAAAATTTCTTCTTTTAAGTCCTTCCCAAGAAGTTATTTATTAATGATGGAGAAAACTAATCTTTCACAACAATACTTATAAGCATCTCTTCACTTACTGCACTGCATGTCTAGGTAAGTGTGCTGTCTCAGGTCTTATTGTTTCTCTTCCTGGTAGGATCTATTTCCAAAACTATATATATTCCACCTTATTAAGGAATACCTTCAAATATTATTTTCAGTGTCAGCCCACAGCAGAGTCAGCTTTTCACATTACTATTTGCAAATGTTAAGATTCTTTACTTATTTCATGTGTTAGGAAATAAGAGGAATCTCTGCGTCCAGGAAATAGCATGTAGCAAAATTTGGTGTTTAAATAGCATTTTATCCCATGACGTGTACTGTATGAAGTGATCTACACAGTCCTGGGATGTGTCCTAATCTGCAGAATTTCTGCTCACTGAGAGGTGAGGAGAAAGGGATGAGCAGGAGATAATGGTGCCACTGAAAAAAAAAAAATCTTACACTCTTTGTATCCTGAAAAAATATTTGTTGGTGCTAATACTCACTAAGACACAGTAAGACTATCCTAGTTCCATAATATAAAAAGGCAAAAGTAATCATCCATAAGATGATTCTTTTTCCTTTTTTTATTATATTGGAACAAATCTTAGTAGAATCCTCACAACAGTAAGATATTAAGAACATACTGGGTGTCATATATATTTTTTCTGCTCTCTAAAATCTCGTGCTATTCTGAGAAGTTCCTGTATATTGCCATGAGATGCCTGAAGAGTCATAAATCCCTTTCAGGGATTGTAATTGTGGTCATCTCTGGTACTAAGTAAGCTTTTTTTAGGTCTTTCTAAACTTCAAGTAAATCCAAACAATGATATAAAACAAAAGCTTAAGAAGACACATGTATGTGGTATCACATTCCCAGTTTTCATTACCCATGCGGAAAAAGATTAAGGAAAGATTTAGTACTTATTTTCCTTTGTTTTTTCTGTTTTTTATTTTTTTATCAACCTACCTTTCATTTTCAAAGCTTTATTTACTCTTAAACATCCTCAGTTTTTAAAAGAAATTATATCCACCTTAAAACCTGAAGTATTAATAATTATGAATTTACATAATATAATACAGATTAATAACTTAAAATTCCCTGTTTTCACCAATAGGTGGTGGTGCTGCTAGCTGATTCTTTATCTGTTGCTTCTTTAAACTTCAGGGGAGCTAATCATAAAAACATCTGCACGTTTCCAGCATACAAATATGAAGCATGGGTAGTTGAAGATGTTTAGAGCCAGGGTGCCATGGCTGCAAGGGAAAATGCAGACCCTGGGAGAGGATGAACAGTGTTGCAGTGCTGGAGGAGGATACAGAAAGCGCTATGCAAACTAGATCTCCAGACTGCTTGGGAAACAGGCTCCCTGTGGATTTTAGTTGCTGTTGCAATGTCTTCCCCTTAAAAAATGATCTTCAGAAAATGCCCTGTCATCTGGGCTCTCGCTTGGTTACCAGTTGCCAGTTTATGAGGTGGGAATAGTAGGATGCGTGTAAAAATTCTAGGAGCAGAACAGTGGCCTGTGAATGGACCAAAGACTGGAAAAGAGAGGGCTCTTTTTTTTTTCCAGGCAGTGAACAAAAGTACTGAGAGAAATGGAGGTCACAGCTGAAGTTAAGCACAAGTGCATCACTCAGAGATTGTAATACTCATACGTATGAGAAATGAACATTAGAGTAGCTAAGTTACAAAGCAGGGAACGCCGGAATAAAAGCATGTGTGACATGTTGAATGAAGGAGAAAAGGAGAAAGAGCCATGTTCCTCATTTGAATCCCTCCTTTGAGGGGAGCTTAGTTCACAGTTCAGTTAGGAACAGTGTGTGTCTAGCCAGGATGTATTCTGAAGTCGGTGATAGCGCAACCAGGCAGTCGGATGGGTGCCACTCGGGCTTAGCTGTGGGGCTCGTATTATAATCAGTTTCAGCTAGTCATGAGTTCCTCTAAAAGAACAATTAAAAGTTGGCACACTTCAAATGAACTCAAGAAGAAATTAAAACATGCCTGTAGCAAGGACCATGTTTTTAATTTTGTATAACCTTCATTAGAGCCTATGATAATGTGACACAAGAATTCTTGACGCTAAATAAAGCATCGAGTACTATTGTGTTCGTCACATGATTGCTTTCTTTGTTGTGATGGTTGGTGGGTTTTTCCCCCTCTTTTTTTCTTTCCCATGTCTCTTTTCCCTGTATCTCTGGCCTATTTGCTTGCCTGTTTTTTCCTGTGGTCTGTTCTCACTGCAAGGAATAAGATAATTCATGACTGGCAGCCAGCAGCTTGGAGTGAGAATTCTCATTTGTCACATTCTGTTGCCAGCTGCCAAGTGAGATATGCAAAACCTTGTTTCAGAAAGTTCCAGTATTGTCAGGCTTTCTTAGCTGCTAATATCTCTCATTCTAGTATTTTGGAAGGGAGAAAACCTTAGGTAAAATATTGGAGCTTATCTGTTTTTCCTTTGGAAGAAAGAAGAAAGAAAAGGGAAAAGAGGAGAAAAGACAGCGTTATATTAAGATGAATTTTTTAAAATGCTGCTACTTTTAGTAGTTCTACTGTTAGGTAACAAGTCTTCAATATGCATATAGACACTGTAATTGCTAGTGAGGTTCAAGCATGCAATTCTCAGTGCCAAAATATGTGACAATTTGAGTTCATGCCTGATCACTGTGAATGGAGTTTATAGACCCACTGGACACATTCTGGCTTTTCATTCTATCACTTCATATTCTTTGAAGGCTCCTCTTACACCTGAAACTAGACCCAAGGACTCACCAGTTTTAAACATTTTTTAGCCTGCCTGCTTTCATATTGAACCAGCCAGATTTTGATTCTGTGTGATTTTTTTTTTTATGGTCTCAGCTTTCTCTAAGATTATTTCCTACCTTTAGCACCAACTGTTGCTCTTTTCCAAGTCTTTCTAGATGAGTGCTGCGTGCATTTGTTCTGTCTCTCTGATGTGATGTCCTTAAGTAACTGTGTCATGTCCTTAAGTAACCCTGATGCTGCCAACTGCAACTCCACTTGAGCTTTTTCAGTGTTGGCATTTTCCATTTCATAATCTACTGGGAGGCATGCTACAGGTTTCACTGTTTTTTCCTTTGCTCTGGACTGATTCCTGATATCACTGTGTTAATCAGAACTACCTGCTACTCAAAATAAGGCAATAAATTGGGCTGACAATAATGACAGTAATGCATCAGGTGTTAAAGTCCTAATGATACTTAGAAATTGAGGATTTTTTTTCTTTTGTCCCTCAAATGATCATTAAAAGAATTGTCAAAAAAAGATTTCCAGTAGTTGTTAGATCAGAATAACCTCTGGATGCAATCCTTACCAGATCACTCTGACAGCCCCTTAATCTCACCAAAGTATTGTTAATATAACAGTGCTAAAATAATCTGTTGCTGCCCCTGTCTTTCATCCATGTAATTCAAGATGGGACATTATCTACAAATGCTTGAGAAAAAGCAGTGGTAAAGGAGAATTTGCAACATTGAAAGGTAGAATTGAGCTTTAATGGTTGAGAAGATGGCAATCTAGGAGCAGTTGATGGCTTGAAGTGTACAAATCCTGAAGTACAGTATCAGCTAAAGAGAAGTAAAATATGGGGTCCTGACAGCACTTCTGTGGCTTTAAGCAGTGATAAGAAGCAATGCATTGAACCAACGTAGATAATATGGCAGTTCTATAATGTAGCTTGGAAACCATAATTTTTAACAGCTAAAGGATCATTTTTTTGTTGTAGGCAGATAAGTAAAAGAATCTGGCTTTACAGAAGTAGCACTGTACAAAAAATGTAAAGGACTAAATACCTCTCTGGTTTGATTTTTTTTTTTAATGGGTATGGGGATAAATATGTCTATATATACAAGAGTTGCACGTATGCCAGTGGGGCTAAGGGACCTTCCCTCCCTCCCTTCTGAGTAGAGGGAGTGTATAGACACACAGGAGCAGGACTGAGTTGTTTTACATTTTAAGAAAAATAAAAGTACTTAACTCTCCAATGATTTTTTTTATTTTTTTTCCCCCAAAAACTTCCATGGTAGAAAATGTTTTCCCCTTTAATTTTATTTTCCCTTCTATTTTTTAACCAGTTCTCTAACACACATAAAAATGTTTTTCTTTTTTTTTGTTTTGAAGTTTCTCTGAACTTTAGATTATTAGCTGCAGGACTTAGCTTTGAGCTAGATTCTGGCACTCGTGGTTTCGCTGGAACAAGTGGTGCCATGTCTGGCTTAGGAGGTTCCGGAGCTGCACTGGAGCCTGGCAGACTGTACCTGAAGAGAGTCATTAAGTAGTTGCCTTGTTCTTATCTTCTTTCTCAGAGATGAGTTGTTGGTTGTTGTTGGATTTGGGATACTAGACTAGATGGACTTTGGTTTGTCTCAGTAGGCTCATTCATTTAATAATTAATTTATTCCTAAATCTGTTCAGCTGAAAAAAGAGGCAATTACAGGGAGAGTAGTGGGTACCTGGGTTGAGCAAAACTCGAAAAGATCAGATCCTCCATATCATGCATATGTTTTTCAAAAGTAATTTAGAAATAAAAGATATTTTGCCATGATTTAGATTGGTTTATGTATGTGAGGCTGCATAAAATTTGCTGAAAGTATAAAGTTTTAAATTAAACGTAACAATATACATTGAGTTGGCACCTGCTTCCTAACTATGTTAATATACTATTCTCTAAGCTTCACGTGAGTCTTCTGCAGACTGAAAATTCAAGAATATTGTATTTCATTTGTGGTGGTGGGATTTTGATGGAATGCCAGTGAAGTTAATGTAACCACTGCATTTTCTAAAAACATGTGCAAAAGGCAGGTCTGCTTCTTTTATGAACCAATGTTGGCTTTCCTCCCAAGTTCAGGTGTTCTTCCCCATCTGAAATGAAGACGTGCTTTTTAACAGGAGCAAGCTCAAAACAGTGATTGACTCAATGTGCAAGGGGAGAGACTGTGAATGTGAGAGCTTCTCACAGACACACCACTGTAAGCCAGGGAAAACCAGAAAGAGCTTTGAGAAAAAATTAGTTCCTAGGAAATTCTAGAGAGGCTTTTGGATTGGGTGCTGTGTAAAAGAGGGCTAAGAACCAAAATAGACCTCCCAGCCCTGTATTAATCTGTTCTTGCACTCATGAAAGTGAGGCATCACTTCAGTGTTCCTCATTTATAAATAATGTGTTAAAAAAGTGCAATACATTACATGGATTTTTTTTAATTATTAACATTGTTTTTCATAGTCCAGAATAAGATGATCTTGGAGAATGAGGTTCTCTCTTGATATTTCCTTGGTTGATTTTGGGTTTTGTTTGTTGAAGGGTTTTTTGGTTTTGCTGTTGGTTTGGGGGAAGGAGAGTGTTGCTACTTCATTTCTTGTAAGAGAGTTTAAGACTCACAGAAGTCTTTCTAGTAACACTGACTAAATGTACCACGATGAGAACATGCTTCCACGAAGCTCCAGCCTCACCTGGAATGACCTAGCTTTTGTACCAAAGATATCTCAAGGATAAAATCCACTAAGCAGTTGCAGCATTGTCTGAGGGTGCTGAGCTTCCTCTGGAAGATGCCTGTGTCACCATTCCTCTGCCTTCTGGAACGTCTTCCATTCCTGGGAGCTGGCAGAGACTTGCAGCTGAAAAACAGTGCGTTGTGCAATGACCTGAAGCCCAAGTCACTTTCTAATTCGGAATTGCAGCAAATATTGGTTGGTCGCTGGTCTCGGAACTTGTAATGTGCCTCTTTAGCTTTTCAGCTGTCTCAGGTTGCTGATAATATCATATCAGATCTCACTTCTCATAATGACAGAAAATATACCAGTCATAATTAAATAAGAAGTCATGGGGGCTACTCGTCTTTTGTGTTTAATGCCCTATTCTGGTGTGTTTATTTAGGCAAGGGTACTCTCAGCATAATGTTTTGAATGAGAATTACTCAAATTTGTATTAATAGTTGCGTATTTCAAGATCTTACTGAAATTAGACTGCATTTTCCACAAGGAAATATAATATATAAAAATTATTGCCCATATTTTCCTTTTTGCCTTGAATATCGTTTCACATTTCCCTATTATACATATTCTTCATATAGTTATTGAATCTTGTAATCAGCTTCCTCAGATCTTGGAATATGTTTCATAGAGGGATAAAGATATTTGGGCTAACTATTAAAAATAATGAGAATAACCTTTTGTTGCTGATCTGAAGAGGAAGATCACATTTTGATACACTCATTTCTAGAGGTACACCTTCTGCACTTAGCAAGAATCTCTTTACTGTTAGAAAAGAACTCTGTTGTTTTCTGTAATTTCTTGAAGGGGTCATCCATGCTATAGTTGCTAACATTGCCTTCCTTACATCCGTTTCTTATTGTTAATTTAATTTTTCCTGTCTCCACAATGGGCTTCTGTACCTGGCACACTGGTTTGGGGTAGTTATAACATTTTTCCCAAGATGGATTTTCTTTCATGTACATCCCTCTTCAGATTTTCTTCTGGTAGAGACATCTGTCAGAGATCAAAGAGGATTAGTTCTCTGTGCTTCCGCAGATAAGGATATTTCATGGAGGAAAAGTATTTTATTTATTTATGGGTGAAAAGTAGCAAATTATAAACTTGTAATAGCTTTATTACAATTCTGCCTTTAGGATGAATTATCAGTGTTTCCCAGTTTGTTACCAAATGAGCCATTGCAACAGACAAATAGACTTGGGCTCCCACAAGACTTTTGGGTCCTTCTGTATTGTTCATTGGGACTTGTTTGCTATTTCTATTAAAATATTTTCCTGCCTAATTTTTATGAAGTAATTGCAGAGGTGAAAACTAGTACTGAGGAAATGCTTCTTGATTATTTGAAAGAGATTAACAGCGAAAGATGCTGCTTTCTCTTCACAGCCATACCAGGAGAAAACCAGGGTTGAATGTTCCCTGCCCTGACCCCCCTGCAAAAAAAGTCAACAGCCAACACACGTATAAGCATAGGTCTTAAGCAGAAATGTGACAACTTACAAGTGAATTGCAGTGGTTTGCAAGTTCATTGCATGTGTGAATAGCAGTAAGAGCAATGCCAGGAGCATTTTAAATCATTTCAAGGGAACGTGGTTCAAGGAAAATTAGAGGAAACTAGAGTGGTGCCTGACATAAAGTGGTGTGTTGTAGCAGCAATGGAGTCAAGAGCAGCAGAATTTTGAATGTAGCTGTAATTGCCAGCATGGCCAGCTGTTTAGTCCCAAGGTCTGGGTAGTCTGTTTAACCACCAAGCCTCACCTCCTGAAGTACTGTCAACTCCTCTGATCTTTTTAGACTTAAAACCTTAGCAAATAGTGCTGCAATGGCAAGCTAATCATCCTGATTGTGCTAAAAATATTCGAAGCTGCAGTATATAAGGCATTGTGAAAGAACTCTGGTTTCTTCTAAAGTCCTGACCACTTAAATTCTCAGTTTTGGTAAGCTGGTCTTATTGCCTTCATTGTGACCTGACAATTTGGCAGTATTGGCAGATCTGAAGTCCAAAATACAGTATTATGCTCCTTTTTCTGCTAGAATAGAAATAATTTTATCTTTCTGGCAGCAAAACAGGCAGGAAGTATCCCTTTCAGTAAAACTCCAAGGTGGTTTGAGTGGCTTGGTCCCTCCCTGTGTCTGACACAAACAGGTGAACTCACTTTGCAGAAGTGCTTGAGATGCTCTGCTCATCGTGCAGCTGGAGGCACCTCATTTCTCACTGCAGTTTGCCCTTGAGGTTTGGGGAAGGGGGGAAGAAGGATATTGGTTTCTGGCTTGTGGTTTAGCCAGCATTCAATGCAGTTTTTGTCTACTAAGTTGGAAGTCTGATAATGCCATATAAATGTTCCTGAGGTTTGCGGAGACAACGTGTGCAGCTGTTCAACTAGAGCACTGCTATGAGGTTATGTTGTGAACGCTGAAGAACCAGGAGCAGTCAAATCTCACAGGCTGTTCTGCTCTGCCTTTGATGAACACGTCACTGTGATGTGGAATGTATAGCTTTGAACCCTTGCTGAAACACTGTTTGGAAAGCCTCTTGATGTTTGGGGTGTTAATGGATTCTTCCCTTATGATTCTCTCCTAACTCTGCATTTTAAAATTTGACTCTCCCTGTGGCACAAGTCATTCAAAAATTTTGTGCTGGTAAATGTCAAAGTTCTGTACATTCTTTACAGTTCTTTTGCACTTTCTTTACGGAAAGTGTCTAAATCTGACTGTGCTGCTGGAATGACTTTTAGAATAGAATGTCATTTTGTATGTCTGGTGTTCTGTTTAATTGTCAGCAGGCTTTGGTTTTCAACAAGATAATTGGTGAGCTGTCTTTGGTGCTTTGAAAAATAAGTTGTCTTCAAATCTATTAATGTTGCTCAAATATGTACTTTTCTGAAAACGCTTTTCCTGTCATAAGGCTTCAGTGGTGTAGAGCAATTTAAGAGTTTATCAGACTGTTATTGTCACAGATGAGAAAACAAAGTGTTACAGATAAGTCTTATGAATGTGACTCTCCTCTTGATCACTGTGGAAATTGAGAAGCCTTTTTCATTTATGTTCCGGAAATTAAACTAATAGACATAATAGATGAATAGGATTCTACTTTCTGACCTCTTTCCTAACTTCTCCCGGCAGAGCAAATGAAAGGATTAGTTCTCAGTACCTATGTCACTATGTCACATAATTCTGGAAATATGCAGGGAGTTATTTGTATCTTGCAAAAGTGGATTTGGGCACTCATGGTCCAAGTAGTCGGAGGAAGAATGAGTTAGGTGTCTGTAGAACCTCTTTCAACTCCCTTAGCTTTCTACAGCATCTCTTCTTTGTATCCATGTTTTTGTGGTACCTCACGTATAAGCTTACATTAGGGCTAGCAGAAGCAATCTTTTGGGTTTTTCCTGCTGGAGACGTGAAGGTCAGTGCAAGTCCTGTAGTCTGTCGCATACTGGGCCATGGGACTAGGCCTGCAGCTGGGCACACTGGGCTTCCTTGTGAGGCTTATTTAAGGATGGAACCTCTGGCAGAGAGATGTCCCCTGGCTGCTCTGCAGCACTGCTGTCTCTCTCCGGCTTTGGTTCTGGGCTGTGAAACGGGAGTGTGACAGGAAACAGGAGTGCGAAGATGGGAGACACTGACTAATGACACTGTGCCGAGTCTACAGAGATGGGTTGAGTTCAGGGGTCATTTTTTAGTGCTCAACTCTGAAAGTATCTTGATGAGGTGGAAAGACACTGGAAAACAAGACTATAATATCAGAATCCATTATAAAGGAAGAAGAAATATCAAGGTAATTAATCAGAATTGTGACCTCTCAAATGAGAGGTGCCACATGAGGACTGGTGGTAATTTTAGTTGAAAGGTAGTGCTGTTGTAGCATTGCAGACTAAACCACCCAATTAGAAAAGACCAGAGCACCTCACTTTTCAGAAACATGTTCATCTGGCAGACTCATTTTACAGTTGTTTGTGCAATGCAAGAGCAATTCTCCAGCTAAATATTGTCATAAAGAAATTGTTGCAGTGCAGTACTATAGTTTGATTTAAGTATTTATGCCTCCAAATATGCTTACTTTCACTTAATTTCTATGTTAGTACAGCATACTTTTGTCATTACATGATCATAATTATCCACTGTGCACATTGAAGTCAGACTTAATCATTCTGATGTGTACAGGAACCTGTGTTTTTAAAAGAAGCCTATTTATGTGTCAGTTTTATACTGAAAGACCCCAATATTTTGAGAATAGGGTTGCACTTTTGCATTATAAATCATATTTTCTGTTGGAAAAATGAATAAGTGTGAAATATGAATCTTGTATGTTGCACTACATCATTATTTGAAATTCTCTTTCAAATTTCTACATTTCTATTCATTTGGTTTCCTCAGAATGGACACTGCTAATGTATTATTAAAGGTTTTAAAATTGGTATCCATGTAGTAAATGTTGATGTGTTTTATGGTTGAACAGAAACTGATGTAGCAATGAACTTCTGGTATTTGCCAGCCCACAGGTAAATGCTCATGTTATTTTGATTTGCATGTAAGGCATTGATATGATTTATTTGGCAAAATGGGGTAATACTCAGCAGGAGAGCAAGTAAGTAGCACTTGTTAAAAGGAAACGTAATGTAGTATTATAATCTCTCTAGAACCAAATTTACGTTTGACAAATAATGCACGCAATTAACAACGTGAGCCGGGTGCCAAGCAGTGAGATGCCCGAGTGCTCCTCCTGCTTCCCTATAAGGAATAATAATGTGAAGTCTCTTGCAAAACTTGTTTCAGTACAGTGTGTACTGTGATCCCATCTTTTTATTGTTAATCCTCTGCAATTTGTTTGGACGAGAACAGCAAAAGGAAAGTGTTGGTGTATAAATCTGGATGGCCTTCTGATGTCTCTTGTGTCCCCTGCCTGTGTGAGGGAACGTTGTTATAGCCATTAGAATGGCCTTTCAGTGACTCGAGTGTATGTGTGAATGTGTGTACTTCAACTGCTTTTACGTAGCTTTATGTAAATTGTCAGACTCAATAAGGATTCTTGCTAGATACAATTGATCTGAATTCCTGATGCTTAAATAGGTTGCGCTGGGCCCTGTGCTTCCTCTTAGCAGTTTTGATCTGATGTGGTGACCCACTACTAAGGTTCTTTGAGATACGCATTGCAGAGCTTCACAGATTATAAAAACGTTTTGATAAATTGTCATTTTCAGTTTCAGGGAAGATGGTAATGTTTGTAACAGTGTATTGGTGTAAAATGGGATCACAGTACACACTGTACTGAAAAAAGTTTTGCAAAAGCCTAGCATTGGCATAAAAAGTATCTAGTCTGATTTCTTCATATCAAATTAGAAATCATCCCTATTAGATTTGATCCCTTATCATTTTCCCAACCCTCCAGTCACTGTAGAGCTTGCTAAATATTTCACCACAGTAAATAACAAGGGAAGACATACCTGAATTCTGTCTGCCTCACTCAGCTAAGGTTGTTCTGGAGTAGCTTATCATGTCACCTATTCCCCATAATTCCTGTTTTATTTGCACTTTGGGGAAAAAAAGTTGTGAATAGAAGAGATAATTAGAAAGCTGGTGCAAACACTTAGGAAGGCAGCAGATGTATTTTGTTGTGGGTGCTCAGATTTCTGGGGCTGACGGTAGCATTGTTTTGGTCTTGATTTGGTTCTCGTGCAAGACAGTGACCAAGCAGAAAAGATAACCAGATCAACCGCTTGAGATGCAGGACTGGTTTCCTTGTTATCCACATAGTCTACTGTCTTAAGTCTACTTTCTATTTCTCAAAACTAATTTCAAAATCCAGTTGATCACATTTGAAATCTGGAAGTCTTTGTAGTTTGGGGGGTTTTTTTCAGTTCTTTGATTTTTGTTTTAAGTCTTTGTCTACATTATTTCCTTAGATGGTATAAACTGGTGCATGTCTGACAATACATTTTAACATGATGACATACAAAATTGACAGTGTCTGAATAGTTTCTTCAGTATTTTTTAGTTCACCGTGTATCTCTATACATTTAATACTGCTTCAAGGTGTGTACAAGTAAATATTCAGAAGTACAATTTATTTTGCGATGTTATTAGAAATTAACAAGACCTGGATTTTCCATGGCCCTGTTGCTCAGAGACTGGATAAGCCTAAGCTCTGCAAGGTGGGCTTTCCCTCCTCCCCCACGTGGATAGGAAAACTGTCATTTTACCTGGCGATTCTACTAAGCCTTGCTTTGTCAAATATCCACTCCATGGAGGCAGAATAGAGATGTAGCCTATTTTTCACTGATTGCTACTCTGAGGTCACCAGGCTATATCATTTGTGACCTGAGGCTGCTAAAAAGGTCATTGAGGATAAAAGGAAAAGACCGACTTGAAGAAAAGAGGATTTTCACTTCAGCGGTAGGAGATTGGCGTGATAAAAACTTGAATCTTCCTTATACTGAACTGAAGATATAGAACATATGTTTTTGCCCTCAAAGTTGCTGCATAAGTTGCATTTTTATGATAGATTTTTGTCACCTTAGTAGTGTTAATAAGTCTAAGAAATAATGCTATATTTGAATTCAGTGATGTGCTATGTAAGGACTTGCCTTCAGAACTGACTGTAAAACATTTGTACTGAAAAGCAACTATTAGAATTTAATTTTTCAGCAACAACTAGATTAATCACCACCTAGGAAAAAATTCTGTGTTTTAGTAATGAAAGTGCTATTAAAATACTTTTTTTTAATACATTCTGTATCTCAATTTATAGCTTGAGACATTCCACTGGGTGTTGTGCTAAAGCATTTTTTGGCACCATTCATTATTATACGTAAACCAATTCATTAAGTGAACAAGTATATGAAATGTAAGTGCACTATATTTGTTGTCCAAGACTTAAAAAATAAATTACTTAAAACTAAATAAGCAATCATATATGAAAACAGAATTTCTATTGAAACATTTGTATTACTTGAGATTAAAACTGTCTCTGTAATTTTTTTTCTCCTTTTGTGGCCTATTAGAAAAAAACAGACCTAGAGATATTGCAGTTTGTGAAGACAGAGTTGTAGTAGGATCTATGTGTAGGAAACTATGCAAGTGTACTTATTTAATTGGTTCTAAGATACGCGTAGAGACACACGAGCTACAGATTTTATTTTTTTTTTGCGGGGCAAGTGTGTTTAATTCTTTTTATGCAAAGCAGAGAACAGCAGTTGTTGAAGACTGGCATATGGTGCAATAGTACCATGGTATTATATGAGAATTCTTGACGATGAAGTGTACACCCGCTGAAGAACAGTAGCTGTAGGTGATGCTGTATGTATTTCATGGGTTTTAACTAAACTACATGCAAAGAAAGTAATTTGCACACCTTGAGTTAAATGAGGTTTTTAAAAATTATCAGGTTAATATTTCCTTAACAGAATTTATGCATATATTTGGAGTGACTTTGGAAAGAAAGAGTGTGTTGTTTATGGTTAAAAATTTGTGCCTCCATCCCTGCCTGGTGCCCTGGGATGGCTCCTGCCGTGTCTGCCTTGCTGGGCCCAGCGAAGGTGATGTCTTCTGCCTTCCAAGTTCAAGTTTGCCCTGACACAAAGTGTAGAAGACAGGAAAAAGTCAATGAGCAAAGTAAATTCCTTCTGCTGTCTGGCTGTCTTTTCTTGAAACAAAATGTGCAGCACTTTGTTTATTCACTACAGTTTTAACTTCGCTTTTTTTCTGTGTCCCACCGGTTGAAAACTGGTCAAGCCTCACTTTTGCATGTGGATTTGGGGAGTTGAATCTGGGTCTGAAATCAGGCTTTGCCTAGCGGTTGGGTTTGCTTTATAAATATGGCTCTTGATAAATATACCTCTTGGCTCAGCGACTTTGTTGACTGTTTTCCAGCATTTTTAAGGTAGTACTGCAAAATACCTGAGGAAATAGATCATTACAGAATCTAATTCCTTGTACTCAGCACTGAATCAGGGCTAAATTTATTTTACATGACAGAAGCAGAGTGAATATCGCAATGTCCTTGGAATCCAGCATGGTTTTAATTGGATTCTATCTTTTTCTAATGCTACTGTGGAACACAATTTAAATCTTTGGGATTAAATTTATATGACAGACTGCCATTCTCACTAAAGTGGTGCATCATTTTAATTTATTTATTTTGCTTTTATGTTTCTTGACGTGTAATAAAGCATCAGGTCCTTAGTGGTGAAGGTCTTGCTGCCTTTTTTTTCCCTCCTGTCCTTACATTTCAGAACCCTTTTGCTGACATATGGCAAAGTGCAACAACATTCATTTAAAAAAAAAAAAGCCAACAGTTCATAAGCTCAGCAAGAATTCTAGCGTGATACAATTTAAGATAGGGAAAGCATCATCTATGTAATAAAAAAATAACCCCTAGTAAATGAGGTTTGCAATGCATTATCTTCTTAGCCTTCCACTGGGCCCATAATTATGCAGAATATCTAATGTATTCTAATAATCAGATCTTAACTTGATATAACTTCACTTTATATACAGACTAAAAACTACAACCCAGAAGATTAGAAAATAAAGACACTGATTACTTAACTGCATTAATACATGATGCTGTGAAGGTGAATATAAAAGCACGATGTGCAAAGTATGAAAATAAATTACAATACTAGGAAACAGGTGTGAAGAAGCTTTGAAAACAGGTTTGCATCTTTCATTATGGGTTTATTGTGATTCCTTTTCTCAATCACAGCCACTTCTGTCAATAAAAAGGTAGATAAAAGTAAATCATTCCTAGGTTAATGAGCTTGTAATGAAAAATTAAAAAAATAAATTAAATATGGACACATTTGGAAAAATAGAATGGCTATAAATTAAACTTAAAAAGCTTATTAGCTGGGGAGTATGAGAGTTTTAAAATGTTATGTTTTAGTCCCTCTGTTCTAGGCAGCAAGCCTAGGTTGATTTCCAGTGTTTGAGACTCTTGCTTGCTAATACCCCATTAAGGGCATTATCTGTTATGATAGTTTAAATCCATTTTACTGTTTTATCAGCTGGGATTGAACAAATGGCAAGGATGCTGAGGAAGCCTGTTCTGTAGGTGTATCTGCAAAGCTGCTGTTGGCAGCACCCCCATCGGAATGACTTCATATGGCACAAAGAAGTTTATGTATAGAGTGACCTTGGGAACACTGCAACACGTGAAACCACGGATTGGCATTGGCAACAGTTACACGCGTTGTGAACAGACTGGTAAAGGCAAGAATCTAATATTAGACAGGGTTGTTCTTTTTTCATTGTAAAATTACCAGCATAGTGCAGCCATTGCCCACCACCTCTTGCTTGGTGTTTGAAGTATTTCAGGAGCAGCACAACCAGCACTATCCAGCTGGATTGTGACACCCTGTATAAATTTTGTGACCCCTCATGTAACTCAGGCTCAGGCTGCAGCTCTGCTTTTCTCTGGGGATGAGCCCTTCAGAATTAGAAGGCTTTCTGCTGCAGAGAAAATTGACTGTAAAAGACTGTAAAAATAATGTTTGAGATTGTTACAACTCAGGTTTTTCATTAATTAGGAAATACTATTTGGAAATATCATTGCTTAAAGAACTTGGTGTATCCAGGAAATGACCCTTTTCTTCTTCATAGCTGTGGTCTTTGGTTTAGAGTTTCCTTGAGTGCCACTGGTTTCAAATCCTTGTTTTTGTCACTGGCTGGGATCAGGCCTTGCTGTTTTGGTTTTTTTTTTTTCTATCTGCAATTACTACACAAGAATGAAACCAAAATATTAAGCTTGTGTCTTTAAAATTTGGAGCGGATTCTGCCATGTCCAAACCCCAAGGTGCGCCCGAGTGGTGTGTGTGTAACAGTTTTGCCATCCTTCCATCACACTGGGGCTCTGCCCATTGTAGGGAAGAGCGTGTTTGCCTTAGTTTCTGTGTGGGGAGCAGCCCCGTCCTTTGATTCCTGTAGAGGGTAACAAGTGGCTGTAAGTCCACAAATTAGCACCGCCCCAAGACCCAGAGGGCTCCTCGTGCCATAGGCCTCTGATTTTGAACTGTAAAAATCATTTCACTTAACAGCTGTTAGAAATGTAGGACAATTCTGTAGGCCACTGATAATTAGAGCCTAGATGTTTCTATTTTACTCCCTATGAACTACACTCACATTTGGTCTTGGCACTCCATGTTATTACATTGTACAATAAAGTCCCTTGCTGTGTCTTTAAAGCTGATAAACTGGAAATTTTGAGACCACTAGTGAGTTTGTTCAGACATGAATTGTCTGTAGGTATAAAACTAGAGCTTCAGCAAACTTTGTCCTTCAATAAAAATTACTCGTGGTGAATTACTGTCTTCTCAGGGCCAAGCACATCTTTGGAAGGCAGGTTTATTTTGAAATATAGCCCAGCACTTTTCCCTTCCCCCCCAGAACTGTGGGGGAAAATCATAAGGAGAAAGTGTAATAAATATATAGTAAATTTTGTGTTTGACTTCTTAGCTCACAGCTTTTTTCTCACTGTCTAAACTCTGAGTCCTTTTAAAGCAGACAAGAGAACAGCTTACGTGAGCAAGTAACTTACTGCAATCTGTAAAGTTCACCAGATCAAAACAATTGATGTTTTGGTCTGTACCTCTGCTGTACTGCATTTGTTCCACCTGTGTTACGTTGGACTGTGTTTAGACTGGTCCCTAAGATGAATCATTTCCACTAGGTCTCTTTAAAGCTTTGGCCTGTTATGTCTGCCTTAGGTGCTGGAACACATCTATGCGTCCTTCATGGCACTTCTAGTTCATTTTCCTGAAGATAAAGAGTTTGTGTACACAGCCCACTCTGCAAACTTAGCTGGTGTATGGCAAGAGAGGATGGTTGAGGTGCCCAGCAGAACTGGACAACTCTTGAACAAATTGAGTACGTTCTCCCTGAGTTGGGCTACACAGATGTTTGTGTTCCTTCTGTATGTTTCCTAAATCTCTGCAATTAAATAATTGCTTAGAGAAGCTGCACAAAGCTTGCAGTCATTGTTGTGGGGAAAAAAGGTGGTTCCAGGCTGCCTCTGTTTCTGTAGACCTACCCACGTGGGCTTGTAGCTGCCCACGCGAATTCACTCCTAGCAGAGCCTGTGGGAGTATTGGGAAGAGGTGAAGAAGGGAGTTCTCTGTGTTAGGAAGATTATTATATCTGTGTGGTTGTGTAACCAGAATGTTATTCAGAAACTTTATACTGCTGGGCTTGGGGCTTCATCCCAATGTAATGGGAGCCTGTAATGGGAGGCTCAGAGGGCAGCTTGCTGACAGTCTTTAATAGTGATTGCACTGAAGACTTCAAAGGAGTCAAAGGGTTTGAGCCCTTTCACTAGACAAAGTAGCTAGCACTGAGGGTGAAGTTCTCATTGCTAAGATTTCATTTCTGTAGTGGCCTCTCTGTCCAGGACAGATGTACATAATGTGCCTGCCTTGCTGGAGAGCAAAAGGTCCTTAAATGTTTGGGGCAAGAGAGATCTGCTTTGAATCAGCAATAGCAAAAGGACAGGTCACAAAATTCCACCTACTTTATTCTTTGGTGCCTGGTCTTTTCAGCTTTTAATCTCCTGATTATTCTATCTTAGGGTATAATTAATTGCAACTTTTGTTGGATATTAGAGACTTAGTATTTATAGATGACATTAACTGCAGTGGTGCAAGGCGCTCTGGGAACTCTGTTTTCACTTGTAATCTGAATTATAAGAGGATATCGTAAGTGTCCTTTAATGAAATTCCTGTATTGTCTCCAGTGATTGTTGAACAGGCTAGTTCATGCTGAAACAATTACTTTGGTAAGTTGTCTCAAGCTGCCTGAGGATGTGGTTTGATCAGTCAAGCAGCTGAAGGGATTGATCCTAGTCCTGCAGTCCGTGCTTGTTTATTGCATTTCTTGTCTTCCTGCTAGCTACTTGAAGTCTGATCAACTTGGTAAAGATCTTCCATATCTGACAAAGATGAATGTAGTACTTTCTGTGGTCCTTGTTATCAAAATAACTAAACTGCATGCTGAAGCAATACATGCTTAACCATGTCAGTCAAAATTCAACTAAGGCATTTGAAACTCACTTAGAAGGAAAATTGGGGGTGAAGGTAATGGCTCTTTTTTGCCCTTTAAAAGTTTTGGAGCATGTGCAAGTCAGAAAGAAAAATCTGACATGAGGATTGAATGGGTTATACATCTAGGAAAACCTTTCTATGGCAGAACATGCTTGTATGCAGTGATATGTATTTGGAGCTATGATTATAGTTTCTTTTCCTCTTCCAGTCTTCAAATACAAATTACAGGTAGAATAAATCCTGAAAAGATTGCTGAAAACTTCATCCAACTTTACTGATTGTCCTTTTTTAAGAGAAGTAGACACACTTGATACTAGATTGGTCTTGACTCCTCATGGTCCACAGCTGGAATAAATAGGTGGTAGTTCTTCCATAGGCCCTGCTGCATCTTGACGTGAAGTAGTTGGTTTTCAGCTGTGACTGGTAAAGTTAGAAGGTAATATGTACATGCTCACTTAGTGCAAAGAGTCTGTTTCCCTCTATTTACACTGCCATTATTACCTTAAAGTCAGTTGGGGTGATGTAATTGAGGAAACACTTGGCCCTTGTTCAGGGTAGCAGTAGAGTTAATGAGGTTGCGTGGAGCTGAGAGCAGGAGTGTTAATGTCTGTGTATTTGAGCAATTTCTCCCTGAAGAAGCATCACTTTGCTTTTTGCCCTGAAAAACAGAGGCTTGAAGAAACCATATGAGGTCTATTGGCTCTTTGAGCTAATTATACAGAAACCTGAGATTTATGCTGGCACTTTCTCAGGAAATCACAAAAATCTTCTATGTGTCTTGGCTTTGATAGAATTATTTAATATCAGCAACTTATTGCAGTACAGTAAATATTTTATGCTTCACAGAGAAATAAATGTATTGTAACTTGTGACATACATACTAACTCTGCATGACCCCTTTGTCAGACTTTATACTAACATAAAAAATAAACTACTTAACAGATGCTCTATTGCTAATCTCAGGGGTTTATTGCTTCTACACATTTTTATGAAGGCATTAATTTTCCAAACGTATTCTTCCTGAAGTATTCTGAAGTATCTTCAGAAATTAGCAGTTATCAGTCTACACTGCACCTCCTGGAAACCTGATTTACAGCCCAATTTCACTTTTATTTGAGGAGACTTTTTGGTTTGCCTCAGCTATTTGTGTACTTCTGGGAATTTGTAAAAATTAATTTGTATATAACTTAAACATTTGTACTGAGATTGATAAAAGTATTTATTTAATGTGTATAATTATGTTGCAAAGAGGTTACAAAAGGTTAGTCTTCTAAAATTTTTAGTGGATTGGGCCATCCCTTTATTTAAAAAAAAACAAAACAAACGGGTTTTGCAATTCTAATTTTAAGGTATTGGCTTCTTTATTGGAGGGATTGTAGAAAGCTATTATTATATTACAAATATTACTTTTTGCCATAATAAAACTGTATTTCACAATCCATACATCAAAATGGTTTATACAACAAAATTTCATTGTGCTGTAATTGGGGCTGAATCTTTACCTGTAAGGGCAGAGTTGAAAGTCAAACAGTAGATCACAAGGTTGTGTTCCACGTGAATGTCTGCAAAAGCAAAGCTGGGATTTGTTCGAACAGTGTGTGTGCAATCTTGAATGACTTTAACAGGAAACTTAGTCATGCTGTCAAGATTGCGAAATCCAAATTTTATTTTGTCTCATTCTTTCTCTACTACCCTTTTTTGAAAATTTATCTGTTGTCAACCCAAATATATCCTGTTCTCCTTCTTCTTTCTTTAGCAATTACTTCTAATAAGAAAACAAAATGAGAGACTTCACAACGAAGGGTATTTTGTTTTGGTTGGTTTGTTTAGGTTTTTTGGTTGGTTGGTTGGTTTCTTTCCACAATAAATGTAAGAAAATGACAGGCAGCTTGGGGATTGAAATAAATATTTTCAATGAAAAGGGTGCATTTATTAGTGCTTTGCTCAATTTGCCTCTGGAGCCCAGTAGAGCACAAGCGTATAGCTACAAGGGAGCGGAAGAAGGGACATGTTGCTGGTCCATCAGAGGATTGCTGTGAGTGTACGTGCCTGGGGGCCTGAGCCTCGTGTCTACCCTGCTTCTGCAAGGGCCTCGTGCTCCCCCAGGGAGCAGGTGCACAAGGAGCCAGGAGGAGCTAATGCCATTAGTTCTTCATTCTCTCAGAGAAGCTTGGTGTCTTCCCCCCCACCCCTTCCATGGCATTAATTTGGTGCCAAGGAAAAGGACAGGCTTTGATGCGCCGCTTTGTGTTGGTTCGAAATGCCACCGCCTCTCCCGCTGTGAGATATTCTTTCTCTCCTGGCACGGAGGTTCTGACATAGCCATACATGGAACATGAAAGGTTTGCTCAAATGCTGCCTCCTGTGCATCAGCAAGGAGCCTGTCAGGATTTGCTCTGTGGTAATAGCAGGGGGATTGTGAAAGGTGAAAGAGGCAATTTGAGGGTTTGAAAAACGAGGCCACTTGCTTAGATGCTTGGCTCGCTCTTACTTCAAGGACAGTTGGACGTATCAAGATTTGTCACTAGCTTCAAAAATCAAAGGCTGTGGAATTGGGCCTTGGCTGCAGAATGATTAGAAGATAAGCCTGGTGACTCTTTCGTGTTAAGTTTCTGTGTATTGGAATTTTTAGTTGTTTTGCAGTTGATTAAACAATAGTATAGAATTTCTGCAAAGAAAAGGAGCTAAGACTGAATCTGAAGCTTTAGTGTGAGCTGCACCTAGGTTCAAGTGCCACGATGCCTTTCTCAGGTACCAGGTAACCCACTCAGACAGCGGGGGTTGGAGGGGTCCTGCTGTTGGAAGGGGACTCAGCTGATACATCCTAATGGTCATAAGCATTTTTTTTCCCCTGGTGGTTTTTGGTCGATTGGTTGTTTTTTGTATTTTTTTTTTTTAATTCAGTGAACACTGACACACAACTAGCTTATTTGATGTTTTAGGCATCTTCAAAAAGAACTGCCTTTTAAAGTAGGTCTTTTACTACTTAAAGATTCACTTTTGCTCATTTTTTTGCTAAGGCAGTATATGATTTATGTAGTTTTCTTTATTACACCCACTCTGTCCACTGAATTTGCTGGGTTTTCCTATTTATAAGTAACAATCAATAAAATATTAATACATGAGATCCTTTGATTTACTCTACAGTGCTTGTAGATGGTATTATAAAATCATCCCACTTCACTTTTTTCAGCCTGTCTCAGTGCTGTTTACCTCATTAGTACTTTAATTCATGCAGATGAGGTTAATCTCCACTGAAAAACAACTCCTGAGTCAGAAGCCTCATGTTACCTTTCATTCGCTTCTCCTTGAACTACAATAGATGCTGTGGCTTGGGAAATAGGGGGTATGAATCAGTACTGTAAAATGGAAAGTAAAAAGGTCTTTATTTCATAGCTAGGCTAAGAAATGGTTTCCATCTAAAAACAATTATGAGGGATTTTCTACAGGACCCTATTAGGTGCAGTCCTGATGTGTTCTGTGCACAGCAGAGAAGCTGCAGAAAATGTGATGTTCTCATAGTGCCAGAAAATGCTTTATTATATCTATGCCACATGGGTAACAGAATATTTCCTGTGGTTTCCTTTGTAATTGGGCTGATGCAATTTACAGTTCACACTTGTAATCTGCTGGCAGTATTGTCCAATAATGTTTTCCTTAGTCCAGTCCAGCACTAAATTCTGAAACAAATCTCTCTAACAATATTATGCTACAGGGGCACATAGATATTTCCTTTAAAAGTACTGCATGATTCATGTACCACATATTGCTAGTCCTTCTCTGCAGTGTCTCAAAAGAAATATTTTAATGTTATAAAGAAAACTTTAAAAAATAATTTGCATGGCAGTGAGCCCCTGTGTCACTGGCGTTTATCATTCATTGATAACACAGAACTGGAGGCTGACAATTGTAAAATTAGGCTTTTTCCCCTCCCCGTATACAATAGCCTCTGATTTGTGTGTTCACTATGAAATGGCTGAGGTAGGTGTAATTTCTGACCAGCTCACTTGGCAACATTACTTAGGCGTGTATTCACATATTTATTCTTTCCTTGATGCCAGCTTGCAAACGTTTATTGTCCATTACCTGTAGCTCCCTGTAGTCATAGGTAGTTGGAGGTAAACTGACTTGGCTGGGGTTGGATAGAAGTAATGTTGGTTGTTTTTTGTACCTGATTTTTTTAGCTCATATGATATTTTTAGCTCATATGTTTCTTATATGTATGTTTTGATTACTTTCTCCTACCCTAAACTATTAATCATACTTGTTGATAAAGATGTGGAAGTTCTCTGGCTCAAGTTGAGGCACAGGTCCCCTTCCGCCCCAGATTTTTCTCAGACTATTGCTAATGAAATACTACAGACAAAATCAGCCTCAGTAAGTGAAGGGTTTGTGTCAGAAAAGAATGGAATGGGATTTGGCTCGTAATTCCATTGCTGTGCCTTTTTTCATAATGAATGAGCATTGTAAATGAATATGTGAACGAATCTGTGTTTAATGTGTTCCTTTATCTGGTATAGGTGTAATTGGAAATGCGGTACTTCGGAGACCTGTGAAACCTCTGTATATGATTCATAGTAAAAGAGATAAATGCATTAAAATTTGTTGGGAAACTTTATTCATTTTTATTGAATTTTACCTACTTGCACGAGTGATTGTATGAACACTAGGTATAATGTGGGGAATAGTCTAGTGACTCCAATTAAATTATACCTCATATTTCATTTTCCCTTTGAAACTGCTTTTTATGTGCAACATAATTCATTTCTGTTTGCGTTCCTTTTTTAACCCTCGTCTTACCAGTTTTGACTTTGTCAATGTAGAAATCAGACTCAGTGCTGACTTCCTGGTCAGGTCAAATATCTATTGGCTTCATCTCGCAGTATTGACAATCACTTCCATACTGTGAGAAGTGAATATATTTCTGGAGTTAGAAATGAGAAATTTGAGATGTTTATTTAGGGTTTTCAAGTTACTAACTTTTTTTTTAATCTCTAATAATAGAAATTGCTTTGCCTTTAAGCCCTTTGAAGGCATTACAGAATGGAGTTTTCTACACAGGAAACTTGACACCTAGGTGTCCTCAGTCACTTGCCTTTTCTTATAGCCTAAGATGAGTGTATGCCCTCAATTTCTTAAGAATGAAGAATTGGATATTGGGTTGATCCTGATATGTGGGTCTGCAGAAATTTGTCCAATAAAACAAATGTTCTGGCATGGTATTTTATAACATTCTTTATTGAACATATTTTATGTATCAAGTGCTGCATTACTAATATCTTCTCCAATAAGTATAACCATGATGATGACGTGCCTGGGAGGTACAGAGCATGGGTCAGAGAAGTAATATAGTGCCAATATCAGTATTCAGTAAAGTACATGTCTAATCTCAAATACAGCCCTGGGAAAGTCAATTTACCTGAAAGCATATATTCAAGTGATTTGTTGGATTGAACACTACTTGCAGAAACAGTAGTTCTGAAAAATAGAAAATGAAGGTTGTTTTATTTCAATAGAGGAAAAAAATGCATTAGTTTTAGCAGATAGTAACCTCTATTTGCCATCTAGCTGATCTGTAAAAAGAGTTGTCATTTGCATATCTATTTCTCAAACTTTGTGTATTCTGGAAGTGTGAAAGTTAACCTTAGTAACACATAATATTTTTGTTCTGTGTTATTTGAAAGGAAGAAATAGAGCTGCCAGATTTTTCACTGACAAGTAGGGAAAGACAACAGTCTTGCCTGAATTCAGGCAAGAGGAAAGCAAGAGGAGAATCACTTAGAAATATTGAGTGGTCTAATAGAAATAATTTTGGTAAAATGTTCTGTACCTCGGCACTGAGTTGCAGTAGAACTTTTTCTTCAGTTAAACATTATGCTTTTGTATTTTGATAAACAGATGGTGGCCTCCAAACTGGCACTATCTTACTGTCTGTTCTCAATATAACAGTGTCTTCAGAAAACAATGATGATAACACAGGACGTATTTACTGCTCTGAGAACTTGGCTAGAGTTACATGTGACTTCTATTAAAAAAGTTATAAGATTGATTTCCTCAATGCTCTCTGTATAAAAGATAAAGGAGAGCTCTGTGCTGTCACATCATAGTTAAGAACTTTCTCACTGCCCTGTGAACTATTTTGATGCTTTTGCAATGAACTCATCCTCTAATGCAAATGCTATGAGAAATTTTGAGGTAGGGGACATCACACAAATGCCTACAGTGTATATCCTTCTGCCCTCCAGAGTTGGAGATGCCTCAGACACAGCCTGGCATTAACTGCAATCTGCGTGTGCTCATGTTATCAGGGCCGGCCGTGGTTTATTGAAAGTAAAATGTCAAAGAGCCCATGATGCCAAACATACTCACTTTTAAGTGTTACCTACTTCCTTCCTTCCTTATGCTGAAGCACAAACACATGAGAATAATCTGATAGCTTTTCCTTTTCTTTGACTATTGTGAAAATATATTTGGAGGCATCCAACCCATTACAACTTTGTCTTCCCCTCAGAGAGGTGGTACCCACCATCGAGAAATGGCAATGGAAGTGTTCCTATGTGTTGACCTGTTGCTTTGGCCATATTACTGGGGGGGTTGTTGTAACCTGAAAACTTCACAGATCTGACATTCATTTTGAATTGGAGATTTATTTTAAGTTTTGCCCCTGCAGTGGGTTTCATTTTGTTTGGTTTTCATTTCGACTCCAGGAAAGCAGATGTGTGGTTTTCCAGAGAAGCCAGTGATTGATTGAACGTGCTGGCACTGCCCAGAGGTCCGGCTGTTGATGCTCCTGTGGCATAATCAGTGTGTCTCAGTGGCTTCGGTGTCTCCTAGTGGTTATGTAAAAAGGGTTTATTAAAAGAAAAGTGTGGAGATCAATAGAATGCACTCAGGTTCCAGACTTCTGCCTGTCCATTATTTTTTTCAGAGTTGTATTTATCCTGACATATTTTACCCATTGTTTTTTTATCACAGTGCTCCAGAACACTTCTCTCAGCAGTTCAGCTTTATTTTCCTCTATCGCTTTCTTGTTTATCAGACAAATACCACTGAAAAAAAATTTAAAAAAAGAAATGCTGAAATACTTCAGAGTTGGTTTGTTGGTGAATTAGAAAACATGTGCAATTGAATCTGAGGAAGGAAGAATCATGGTCATTTTCTCAGTCGCTAATTTTTATTATTTTGTTAAGACACTCAGAGGGGAAGATGTTACTTGAGGGGAAAGAAATGCAGAATTTTTATCTGTGCTATTGTGCCTGGTTTAGGTGGCTTTCCATGAAATGTTAATGGAACTGGATGATATACACGAACAGCATTGTGAAGTGGGAGTTTTCCTTGGTGCTTTGTTTGTTTTCATAAAATCTTTTCTTTGCCTTTTGTTTGATTTTTTACTTATTTATTACATAGCTATTTATTTTGCTGGATTTTTAGAGGTCATTACTAGTTAATGACTGACAATTTTTTTTAATAATTTCAATTTTATTAATATAAGACCTATGCAGACCAAGCTCAATGGGTCTGCAGAAACCCAACATGCCAACTCCAGTCCCTCAAGACCAGTAAGGATTTTTTCTTGAGACTTTTACTTTCTCCAGTATAAAAGAGTAGTGTATTTTGGGGAATTCTGAGTTGTTGGTCTTTATTGATAGTAGCTTTATCTAAACTCTACCTTCCTACTCTGCCGTTGCTTACAGAAGTTTTACTGTTTTATGTTTACTTCTTAGTTTTTCACCTGATAACTATGTGGGCTTATTAAAATATTTTATTTAATATTTTAAGTAGCCCTGTAACTGGTCATTTTGGCTGTTTTGCTGTGTAACACAAACTTAGAATTTTCTGCAGTAACTCTTGTACCAGGTATCATGTGGTTCTTGTTTGATTTAGAGCTTATATTTTTTAAGAGAAATTGAATGCTGATTTGGAGACTTCAAGTGATGGAGAATTCAGCACCTGTAGGCAAATTGCTGTAAGGTTTGATTATTCACATGGTAAAATTGTGTGGTTTATTTGTATTCTAAATCAGTCCATTGTCAGCTTCAAGCTACTAGGTATCAGATGTTGGAAATTCAGCATTGATTTAGCAAAGCTATTCAGGAAAAAAAATATCCTAAATTTATATAGAGCAAGAAGAAGGATTTCTGTGAGCACCTTTTTGGGGGAGTGAGCAATTATAAATGTGAAACAGTGGGGGATTGCAGGGAGTGAAATTGCCTTTCTCGTTCTCTGCTAGTCTAAACCCATGATGAAAGGCTAAATGTAACTGGATACTGAGTAAGGGGAGGAGAGCATTTTTCCTAGTATGAAACGCCTAATTTCCCAGTGCCGTCACTGAACGGGGCAGCCTTAGCATGTCACCGAGAAGCCGTGTTTCCTGACCAGAGGGGGAATGCGGGTACCACGTCCTCCAAGTTTCCTGTCCCCAATAGATTTGCCAGGCTGCACAGCTGAACTGAATCTAACCCTTGCTGAGTTGCTCACTGCTGTGCAGCCTACATTCAGAAATGTATTTCAAATGTTCCCAAGACTTCACTGCAGGAAAAAAAAAAAACACGCTTATTGTGTATACAAAGGCTTGAACAACTCTCATTTTAAAGATTAATATAAGCCACTTTGATTTATCAGCAAAATGTGCCTCACATCAGGTGTTGAACCAATGGGCAATCCATTGGGCAAGGGAGGAGAAAATGAGTACCATTAAATCATTTTTTGTCCCTTTTAACTGTCATTTTATCCATTTCCTACCATGTGAGTGGTGTTGTGACAATATTTGGTGCATTCAGTCATTCACTGACTGTTGTGTGTTTCATTTGTTCTGAAAACTGCTGCCGCTGGGGAGGAAAGCAAAGCAAAGCAAAACCATTGCCACAGGTCAGACTTAGAGGAATCCAATTTTATCAAGAGAAGCCTGGAACTCACAAGCTCTAATCTGATGTTTTAATGTCCCTAAGGTCAGCAGTGAAACAATCCAATAAGAAGGGCTTAAAAATGTAGATCTTTATAGAATTTGCCTCACTGGCCTAACCTATTAAAAATTGAGTGAGTTAATTGATTTGGTGAGTGGGGTTTTGTACAGTTTTATTGTGAAAGATTTAAACTTATCTGGACTAATAAATAGCAATAGTAAAAACTGATAGCAGCTGACACAAAGTTGGGCAGGAGCGCTGATCTGCTGGAGGGCAGGAAGGCTCTGCAGGGAGATCTGGGCAGGCTGGATCGATGGGCTGAGGCCAATTGGATGAGGTTGACCATGGGGAAGTGCTGGGTCTTGCCCTTGGATCACAACAATGCCCTGGGGCACTCCAGGCTGGGGGATGTGTGTCTAAAAAGCTGCCTGGAGAAAAGGGACGTGGAGATAGATACTGGTCAGCTGAACATGAGCCAGTTGGTGCCCAGCCGGCCAAGAAGGCCAATGGCACCTGGCCTGTTCCAGCAACAGCGTGGCCAGCAGGACTGGGGCAGTGACCATCCCCTGTGCTGGGCACTGGGGAGGAGGAGTCCTGTGTCCAGTTTTGGGCCTCTCACAACACTGAAGACACTGAGGGGCTGGAGCATGTCCAGAGAAGGGCAATGTGGCTGGGGAAGGATCTGAAGCACAAGTCTGATGAGGAGCAGCTGAGGGAGCTGAAGCTGTTCAGCTGGAGAGAAGGAGGCTCAGGGACCTTATCATTCTCTACAACTTCCTGACAGGAGGTTGTAGCCAGGCGGGGGTCAGTCTCTTCTCCCAGATAACAGGCAATAGGTCAAGGGAAAATGGCCAAGTTGTGCCAGGGGAGGCTTAGATTGGATATTTGGAAAAGTTTCATTACCCAAAGGTTGTCAAGCCCTGACACAGCTGCCCAGGGCAGTGGTGGAGTCACCAACCCTGCAGGTATTTAAAAGATGTGGCACTTGGGAATGTGCCCCAGGGCTTTCATAGTGGACTTGGCAGTGTCAGGTCAGCGATAGGACTAGGTCATCTTTAAGGTCTTTTGCAACCTGAATGATTCTATGATTGTAAATCTAAAAGGAAATAATGAAAATTTAGTACTTCACAGGGGAACAGGAAGAAATGTGAACATAATAAGCAATAACTTAAGAATATCAATTTACTTGCCATAAGGTTGACTTAGCCATGATTAATATGTAGTATTTTTTAGCTTATCTTTTGTGTTATAGTAAATTAAAAATATTCCTCCTACTGAGACACGGAAGGTTGTAGATAATGAAACAGCACAGTAACCACTCACAAAAGAGCTTTCATGTTAAATTCTTGAGACAGTTTTAGTATATTGTCTTACATTAATGAAAATATCTGAGTTCTGACATATGTACAAAACCTTTCATTTTTTAATCAATATTTATACTGTCTCCATGTTGCTACTGTATGATTCATTCAGCTTATGCCTATGCATAACTCGAGGCAGTACACTACTTCACCAAAAATAACTTAGACAAACTATTTGAAGTTCATAAACTTCTTAAAAATACTCTGATAATGCTTTCAAGGCAGATGCTGCTTAATTTTACATCTGTTCATATGATAGATCATTCATTGGTCTTTAATTAAAGGATAATAAAAAGCTTGTTTTTTAAATAGTACTTTTTAAATATATATGCAAATATGCATATAATAGATACATATGCAATTAATACTAAAAAAAATTTTTCCATTGTAGTACCTCTCAGAAAAGCTGCTTGTTTAAGAAACACTACTAATAATATAGAATTCCTGTGCAGCTTGGAGAAGAGATAAACAATAATACTTGTGCCTTAACTGAGCAAGCATTTGGAAGTGGCTGCAGGGTCAGTTGATGAACAGTGACTGCAGAGGCTTTCAGCCCTTAAGATTATACACATGCTTAAAAAAACTTGTCAAAAAGGTGCCAGTGCTGCCTGAGCTTTAGGTAGAGCAGGGAGGGAGAGACTGCACAGAACTAACACTGACTGCTCCTCTGTATTATTTGTGTTGTGCTTAATGTCTCTTTTGACCTTGTGAGGTTGGTCTTGGATGGGACGTAGGAACCAGTTTAAGAGCAGGAGTCAAGTACCAGACTGATGGTTCCAGCTGAACCAGTGTAGTATTGAAATGTATCTTAAATGTAGATGAAGTGAAAAGTAAATCTGTTTTTGAATCAAATCACTTAATGTCAAGGAAAAAAAAATCTTATTTTTATCCAAAACTAAGGCTTGTAAACCTGAGGATGATAACATAATTTCATTCACGTCACACTGACAGATGGCATTTTCTTCAAAATTCTAGCACAGGAATAATTCTTCCGTAAGGAATACGGTGTAAAGCATTGGTCCTCTTTTGTTTTGGCCTATTACTTATAGGTTGAAAGTATTGAATGCCTTTGTTATAAAAGTACAATATACCCATTATTCAAAAAGTACATGTAACAAAGTCATACAGAGCAAGAAAATCTTTGCTTGTCTCTGACATGAAGTGTATTTTTCTCTCTGTGAAATATCAGTTGAATGGATGTCTCTAGTAAGAAAGAATGCTGGGGCAGTAGCCAGCCTAGAACATAAATCAGGATAGTCTGCACTTATCAGATTTAGAAAACGTGCTTTTATGAATAATGGTTATTAAAACTTCATGAATGAATGCAGAGAAGTGTCAGTCTCTCTCCAAAACCAGTATGTTATCCAGCATTTTGCTCTTCTCCCCTAAATAGCTGGGCATGGTATTATCCTCTCATGTTTATGTAAAGTATTGAAATGAGATGGAAATTTATATGCTCACTCCCTAAGAATTATTTCCTAAGCATTAACCTGGCCAGAAATGACTAAATCCAAGCAACAATAACTTTTCTGACATTATGATTTGATACAAGTGTTGCATAAAAGGCTATGCTCCATTAAAATAAATGTCTTTCTCAGTCATTGTAACTGCAATATGGTTCCCAAACTAATGAAGAATAAAGCAGTTCTCACTCTACCCACAGTCCTGGAAACACCATATGCACAAACAGAGCACTGGGTTTTTTCTTATTGCAGCTTTCCAAATTCAAAGGGTAGAAGCTGCAAGTAGGGGAAAAGAAACGTAATATATTCTTTTTTGTTTTTTCCACACAGTGTAACAATGCCTGACTACAAGTCAAGGGCTCACCAATAAGACATTTCAGTCTAACTTTTAGAGCAATTTCTGACATTTTAAACTGATTTAGAGTGTTGAGGGTGTTTGTACTTTTTATTTGGTTGGTTTGTTTTGTTTTGCTGTGGAGGGTTTTTGTGGATTTTTGTTTGTTTCTTGATTTGTTCATTTTGTTTCCCTATATCCCCCAGTTAAGTGTTGCTAGGGCATATAAATACTGTACTCCTCCCAAACAGCAGTTTAAGGGGCCGTGTGTGACTCCTTATCCTAGTAAATGTCTGCATAATTTTCTGCTTAAAAAGATAAAAATAGCTCTAGAGTCTCTCTGCTGCTGGCTTCCATTTATGGCCTGATTCTCAGGTAAAGCAGGAGGAAATGCTGTCCCCATCACAACGCTTCTGGGCTTTGAGAAATGATCCTTGGTCATGATTTTTACGTGAACTTCTTGCATTTCATCACAAAACACTTTGAACAACGGTGTGGTTTGTGACAGCTGCGTGGAGAGCACTGCCCTTTGCATTCTCACATTTTAACTTATTCCTTCTGGCTTTGCCTTTCCAGACTTAATTTCATTCAGATGCAAAAGATAACATCCCAGCATCAATATTGAAACTCTGGGCCTGGATGCTGGTGTAATTGACTTAAAGTTGTTAAAATTCACAGGATCATCAACATGTACCTCGATTAATCAATTTTTTAGAAACACAGAATTGACAGTTTAATGAGGAAAGCTTTCCCAGGATCACAGTCCCCTCCTCCTCATTACGAGAGTCAGTCTTACATTAAAGAAATGGTAAATCCTATTTGATTTCCCTCTCATGAAAGACTGAGCTGTCCCACGTGTAACCTTTCTTTTTGCTGGATGAGGAGGACAAGCGCTAAAGTAATGAGATAATCAATAAGAGTTGTTTTTGTATTGTTCATCTTGCATACAACTGGGGATGTTATGTGTTTTCCTTGGGTTTTGCTCCTTTGCTAGTCCAGCCCACTACTGACAGAGCCAAGCAGTCAGTCAAGGTCAGGCAGTTCCCTGCTTTCAAACTTTTCTTTGGCTCTTCTCCCATTGTCATTTGAATTAGCCTTAGCTCATCAATATAGCTTTTAAAAAATGCTACTGAGATCGTGGTTTAACGAACTGAGAAATGAATGTGTTGACCTTACCTTTTTAAAGGGGATCACAGGATGGTTTTGCTCATGGCCTCATTGGTCTCACTGTGGAATAACCCTTCAAGTAAATGTATTTTGCCACAGCTCCCCTCTCAAAGTTAAGGGATATGTCTCAATTAGCTGAAGTATCTTCTTTTTAGAGATCAAACATCTTGGAGTAGGTTAGCTGAGTGGTGTAACTTACTGGAGACTTTTTATCAGGTCGTTGAACTTGTAAGATGTGTAGAAATTAGTATGTTAGAATCCCACAGATACAGATTATTTAAATATCTCTACTTGAGTATTGCCTAAATCTGAGGTAATATTCGTCTCTCATTTCCTGAGAAAAGAGCACTGTTATACATGGAGTTTCCTGGTCTGTGGTGGGAAGGATTGTAAGGTAAGGCAAAAAAAAAAAAAGGAACCCAAACATTCTGCATCTTACCGAAAGAGAAACAGCAGAGTAGCTTCAACAAAACCTGCCGTTCTTATGTCTGCACCATGGGCTCAGCTGTGGGCATCCAGTCTTCTCTCAGTGGGGCTAATTAACAACTGCACCCTATCACAGGATCGCTGAACACACCTGCCCCTACTCTGGTTTCTACCTTTCATGGCTTGGCTGTTACTGTTTCTACCCCTGGTCCTCTCCTGGGAGCCTTCTGCTTTATTCCGGTTTGCAGAATTTGTGGGAGGGAGTATTGTGGTGTGAGAAGGGAGCGTTTGATGACGTATCAACACTGCTGTATAAGCTTTAACCGAGGAAAAGGGAGGGTTCAGGTAGTTTTTACATGAAGCACTATGGCTTAGCTACTGCAGTATTTTATTTTATTTTTAAAACTTGAAATAAGTTTCCTGCGTGTTCTCTTGCACGCAGGGCTTACACAGTGACTTACCCAGACTGGGAGGAACCAAGCGTGTTGTATTTCATGTTTAGAAAAGTATGAAAATACATTCTTTAACTCCATTCATTCCAATTAAAGTTCAGTAGGGTGTATGAATTCTGGGCTGGTTGTTTGACTATGGCATGAAAACTTTTGCTTCCTTTCCCTATTCATGATGTGATTTGCATAATAATTCTTTAAATTCTGGGCTGTGAATATTATATCATTAACATAATTACCTAATTTCTTGTTTTGTGAATTACAATAGATAAGTAATAAGTCTCAGCTTATTATCACGCTTTCTTCTGTGCTTTGTGATCACAGTAAACAGATGAGCAATGTGAGTTTTTTGTTTGTTTTTTTTAAGGGGGGACTATTCAAATATCAGGATGATTATGTGACCCATATATGCATATGAAAACCCCCAGGAGATTTCAGTTACTGACTGCAGCATCCTTTCAGGCGCCTGCCTGAAGTCTAGCCTTCATGAAGGCTTCTTCTTCATCGGGAACTAGTTCTACTGTATTTGGAAACCACAAGTCAAGTAACATTAAACACTACTTTTTTCCCTTTAATTTCAGGAAAATAAAACCACATTATTAAAGGATTTTAGTCCCTGCAGGGATATGTCTCAGGTACCTATACTGATTTGTAGAGAAAGTGTGCATATGTGAAAAAAATTGCATTTAATTGCAGTTACAGTCTCATTTTCTGTGAAGGTTTCATGTCTAAATTATTTGTATTTACATCAATAACCTTCCAGAATCCAGAGAAGCTGGTTTTGCATATAGCATGTTTTGTGCCTTTGCAGGACTCTGCTACAAAGAGAGTTCTTTATCAGACAGATATCTAGACCCAATTTGCTATTTTTAGTGTATTAATATTTGCCGTATAAATACAAAATCTGAAATATACAACAATATAATAATATAACTGGGGAAATAAGAAAGACAATTACAGTTTTCAATTACATCTGAATGTATTTAGTCTTAATAAGACTTTATTTCAAAGTGCTTTAGAGATTTTTATATTAGAACTGCTGTTATGCAAGTCTCTGCAAGGAGCTCCTGAGGTGGTTTTGAGAGATCTGAAACATGGCTTTTCCCCAGAAAGTATTAGCTCTAATTAGGCACATTCACTGGAACCTAAAACTGGTATAAAAAGGATATTTTTAAGAGCAAGAAAGCATATAATATATTGACTATACTGTTACACTCTTTATCTCAAGAAGAAAGTATGATAATGCTCAAATCCATTTAACATATCTCTGAAACCAGGGAGATTCTAATCATCAGATAAATGTTTCCAAGAATATTATTGTTGTGCTTCCATCTGGTGAGGGGTCCTGGGTGTGGGTTTGACTGGGACTCTGGCAGGTGAGGACAGTAAGCGTTGGTTCCTGTCCCTTGAGTTTATAAGTATCCATTTCTCTGGCCATGGTATTTGTTATCTGGATCAAGTATGTCTTATTTTAAATTACTCAATATATGTCTCATGTATTTTTTTTATGTACTTGTGGGATTGCATTGTTATGGCACCAGTTTTTCTAAGAGCTAAGAGACGTGTTTTAGGGACAATAAAGCACTTTGTTCTCAGAGGAGTAGAAAGAGAGATTATTACACAGTCCTTCTGTGCTGGCATGGAAGCAGCCCAGAGTTACACTGGAAATTCTGGTCCTTTCCTCACATTGTCAACTCCCGTGACATTGTCGCAGCCCAAAGGATATCCAGCCGTTGTGTCCCTTTGAATTTTTAAAACAAAAACACAGTTAATATTTTATTGCATTTTGAATCCTGCTAAACATAAAATGAACCTCTTCCTTGTTGTTTTGTTTGCACTGGCTGTTTTGAAAGTGGGCATCAGTAAAGGGACAGAAACAGGACCTTTCTTTGCTGACTTCTCTAAATGGTTTTTAATGCAATACTGTCCTTAAACATGTTTGGTTTTTTTCTTGTCTGGATCAGGGAAAATATCCTCGTGAAAGAAGCAAAACTTTTCAGATAAGCTGTTCATTTTAAGTGTGTCTGACAGGAGTAAACATGATATGTCTAGAGTCTTATTTTACTGAAATAAATATAAAAGACAGACTGATAGTAGTTTTATAAGTGGATTGTCTCAGGTCAGTGTAGTTAAATAGAAATATACAGTGTATGCTTAGCAATACTGTGTTCCTAATTTCCCGTTGTGTTGGAACTTCTGTTACTCAGTGATCAACAAAAGGGGTTGCAGAATGGTGTTGTTGGATACAATCTTTATAGGCATTTGTGTTTGAAAACTGCTTTGCTGTTGGAAGTGTAGGAGTGATTTGTTTCAACAGCCTGACATGGGGTAGGACTTCCTTGAGTGATATTTGAAAGAGCGTAAATACTGAGAAGTACTGTCTTAGTTAAAAGGTATCACGTGTTACTGTAAGTGATTTTAAGATGAAATTCCGGTGCATTTTCTCTGTCTTTGGCATTTTAATTCCTGGAATGAGGCCCCTTTTAACAGGGAGAATCAAACTTAGTGCAGCAGTCAGGCTCAAAGTGAGTAATATGTTCAAGTGCCTGGAGTTGTTGTTCCAGATTACGTGGCCGGATTCTTCAGCTGTCCTGGACATGCAGTACCTGAGGGTCCTCCCTGAATTGTATCGTTTGCGAAATGAGGATGTGAAAGTTTCTTAGATCCTGGGCTGCTCCTCTGAACAGAAGTGATTTTGTTTGTTTGTGGGTTTTTTTGTTTTGTTTTTTGGTTGTTTTTGGGGTTTTTTGAGAGTACATAGTTGAAAATTGATTTCGTTTCTTCCACAGAGCTATATGAAATCGAAGCTTTGATTTGAGGGCAAGAGGGGAAAAGAGGTATTATTCAATGCTTAGCTAACCCACATACTGTTTTTACAAACCACATAATCAAGAAAATCCTCTTCACTTCAGCGAGATCCTTCCCCCTCAAAAATACTCAAAGGATTGTATGGTGATATGGACGGTTTCTTGATACATAAAGTTGTGTTCAGATCTTTATCCTCTTTGCAGGAATAATCTAGCAATCTCTAGGATCTTTAATTTGGCATTTATCTACAAGATCTATAATTTCACAAACCCTCATTAACTACTATGAATTTAAAAATCTGAAATCAACAGCATAAAATACTGCCAGTTCTTTGAGTTAAATGCTTGTTAATAAATGTTCAGTATTTATCTGGAATTTAAGCAAATACCTTGAAGTTTGTTTCCACTTGTCATTGCTATAAATAGGCAGTCGCTATCTACCGTGTCATTTCAGAGGCCATTATTTCAAATTAAATAGATAAGAGAATTAAAAAAAAAAAAATCCCTTAATACTTTATTTAAAAGCAAGGGCTACATTAACAACATAAGATGGACATTATATTGACTTACCTTACAAATGAATGATAATCAATTTAGAGGGTGAGGGGAGAGTCTTCTAAAGCCCTGTTCAAGGTCAATAGAAACTGCTTGCTTGTGAAAACAGCAATTTCCTTTTGTTGTTGCTACATCTCCAAGTCAGAGCCGATTCTGGCTGCCTTTCTTAGAGCTGTTGACTCATTTGGACTAGTGGAAATAAGTACCGGTGAAAGAATGTTGTAACTGAGAGCAGGTATTTCACGAAGGCCTCAATGTATCTGCTGGTTATGGGGATGTTGTTCTCAACATGTTCATGATAACAGTAAAGGTGCCTTAAGTTATGGAGCGGAATTTCTTTGTTATATAGAAAGTCATCGTAAAGTGGTTCTAACTGATAAAAAGCAGCTAGGATTGTCTTCACTTTGACTTGTGAAATACTGTGAGAGAATTGTAACAACAGGAAAACAATTATAAAATTAACCAACGTTGCTTTTATATGAAATTGAATAGGTGTGAAATGGAGCTCTGTAATTCTGCTTCATTTATCTCTTCATAAAGCAATAATATTTTATTAGTCCAGGTAAATTCAGCCCCAAATTCTAAAAACTTATTTACATTTTTAATATTCATAACGATGTTTTATATTTGCTTTTCAGTTCTTTTTTGTAAGGATGTATGAAGCCGAAAGATGTCAGCGCAAATATGTTTGTGGACTGATATTTTCCACTTTAATATTCTTATTTCTTTTGGTTTTCTAAATCTCAGCTGTAAACATTTCTGTTTCAAACAGTGCTAAACAAATACATCTTTTCTTATACTAAATACTTTAGAGATTTTTTTTTAACATTCTTTGAAGTAGAGAAATCAAGTGCTGATACTGTTTTCAAACATCTCTGAAACAGTTTTTCATTACGTTCAATTGTTTGTTTGTTTTGGAAGCAGCATGAAACCAGTGTTGTTATTTATGCTGAAATAATGGAACTTTTTGTGTTTTGATTCTGCATTTGCAAGGACAGAATTGATGGTTGCAAGGAAATAATCCATGTGTGGGACTGTCAGAAGGGGTTCACAGGAGTTTGAGTATGTAAACACAGCTCAGGTGACATTTAACATAGTTATGTGACAGTAGCATTAAATATTGTTAAATGTTTATTTAAATAATTATTTACATTTCCTTCTTGCAAAATGTAACCCATGTTCTCACTTTGTTCAGTAATATTAAATGAAACAGAATTTCCACTTATTCTCAAGTCTAGAGAACGTGATGGAAAGGAGCAGTTTGAACTCATGGAAAAAGCAGTGCTAAGAAAGGTTGACCATAAACATGTTGCAGAGGAGTGGTTTGTGACTGAGGAAGGTGACGTGAAACTTGTGTATCTACAAGAGTTGGAGGGCAAGGAGAGCTACTTTTTTATTAGTGTTGGATAAGTAAGCATTGAAAAAGAGGATGGTGGAGAGGTTTGTTTTTTTTATAAATCAACAAATGATGTAAGCATTTTAGATAATCAAAATGGTCTTTATTCAGTAATAAAATGTGTCCTTGCTTGGATTAAAGTGTTTGATAACAGAACAGCTTTTTTGCGTAACACGGAGGTTAACTTGGGCAAGTCTTGTCAGTTCAGGCATCGACAACGTGATCTCAATAAGGATTTTATATCACAGGGTTGAGGTCTCTTGGCAAGTTAGCAGAATAAAATTTCATTTTCACTGGTAAAATAAATAACAGGATTTGAGCTCATGTAATTTTCCTCCCTTAGTTCTGCCATGGGTGTGAATTCCAATTGATTTGTCTGTGCTGTGAGAAATCATGTATAACAATGAATTCATACTGTCAGTTTTGGACTTGCTTGAGGTGAACACATCAGAACTCGCATGTCCAGTGGTGTCTGTGAACTACACTGCTTTAAAGATGGAGATTTTCTATATTAAAATCATTACAGCTGTAAATAATAGGTGACACTTGGAAGTCAAAAAGTAATCACATATTTGTATGTAGAGATCTAATAAACCAGCTTGACGGAAATCTAAGTGGAGCGATAGCACCTTACTTTGTGCTGCAGAGACCCCCATAACTCGTGTCATGCCAACATCTGCTTCAGGACACTTTTATCTTGCAGTCTCTTCAAGCATTGCAGCGTGGAGTTTGGATATATTGGCACTTTATCTTTCAAAGAGCCTGTACTCCAGCAGTAGTCTCAAATTAGGAAATCACTGTCTTTATAGCCCCTTTTAAAGGGAACGTGGTGCAAAGCAGAAATGGCCTCATATAAAAAGTAGATTTTCTCTTGACCTTTTAACATATGAATGCTTGCACTATTTTAGCTGTGTGCCAAAGTTAGTGCCCCATTGCAAAAAAGAAGTTGTGTTGCCACTGCTGCCTTGCCATTGGGTCCCGAGGGATGTGGTTAGAAGCCAAAACACAGTGACCTGTTTGTTCATTGCTTGCCAGTAAGAAGATATGTGACTATGTAGCTGAGTTTTGGTACATAAACTTTCCCATTTTTGCTGAGAGTGCAAGTCTTTGTTTCTTCCTAGTTATTATCTCACCCCTGGGAACAGCTATAGCACTACCAACTACAAGTGTGAGGTTTTCCTTATGTATTTATTTATGAAGTGGATAGTGTGTTTTAATATCTTTGGCTTGTAATTATAACAGTGGGTTTTGTCCCTGGCATTTAAGCTTGGAGGGATTTATAGATTATATTTACTTGGCATCAGACACCAGGAAAATGTTCTTTGAAGATTTAGCCTTTTATGGGGCTTTTTGCTTACTAGTTAATAAATCTACCTATTTTGTGTCACAGAAAGAAGTCTCATATGTTCAAAAAGACTCAGTTGCAGACAGCAATGAAGAGAATGCATTTTTGTTTTCTACTATTGTCTTTTTAGATTTTTTAATTTGGCAACATTGTTATATAAGCTGTCCTCAAAGGGCATTTTTTTGACTGCAGGAAAGTGAACATTTTTTCAAGAACTTGTGTTGATTATAACAATAAAGTAGAAACAACTGTAGTAAAGAAAAATCTTCATTTACTATAGTGATAGTATAAGCAGAATTAAGTAGTGTTTTTGCAGCAGGTTGAAAAGATGCTTTGCATCCCTGCTCATGTCAAAGGAAGTCATGACTGGAGGAATTCTTGGCACTTGGCAGTACTGGGGCAGTGGTTGGACTCGTCTTTGAGATCTTTTCCAACCTGGATGATTCCATAATTCTATTGTTGTGCTATCATGCTGAGTTTCCAGTTCCCACGTACCTTAGTGGTGCATATTCTCTAAACGCCTGCACTTAGGGCAACAAAGCTGGTGAAGGCTCTAGACAGTGAGTCTTATGAGAAGTGGATGAGGAAACTGGGGGCGTTTAGCCTGGAGGAAAGGAGGTTCAGGGGTGACCTTAGCGCTCTCTACAGCTCCCTGACAGGAAGCTGTGGCCAGGTGGGGCCAGTCTCTTCTCCCAGGTAATAAATGACAGGACAAGAGGAACCAGCCTCCATCTGCACTAGGTGTGGTTCAGGTTGGACATCAGGAAGAATTTCTGCATGGAAGAAGTTGCAGTGAGCTGGCCAGGACGTGGCTGAGTCACCATGCCTGGAGGTCTTCAGGAAATGACAAGATGTGGCACTTAGTGCTGTGGAGTAGTTGACAAGGTGATCAGTCAAAGGTTGGACTTGATCATCTTGAAAGTCTGTTTCAACCTAAATGATTTTGTGATTCTGCGATTTGTTTAATTGAAATATACAACTCTAAAATTTCAGCTTGTGCAGAAAAAATATTGTTAATTGTTGGAAGACATTTGATCACAGCAGAAAGTGAAACTGCTTGTGATTTTGTTGGTTGTTTTTCTTTTCCCATTCCAAGTGTAGTTTCCATCTTAGTAGAGATAACAGATGTTTTCCCTTTAAAAAGGTAAAGGGTAAAATAAATGGTGATATTGGTGACTGTATAAGAAATGAAAACATGGGCTATGATGCAGTTGTTTGCCTTTGTTCTGTGTGAGTGTAAATATTAGGGGTTTATGGTGATGTTTTTAACAAGCAGAAGTCATTTCATCTATCTGGTACCTTCTCTCACCTCATTTAATAATGTAGTTAAGACTGAGAGATAACGCTCAAGGAGAACCATTTTTCCTTGAAAGCAGTAAGGTAGGGATTGGATCTCCCTTTGCCGGAGAGATTTATATCTGCCAGGTGAAGAACTACATGTGTGCTGTGAAGAGCCTCGTTTTTACAAAAATAATTTTCTGATGTTGCTGTGAGAAGGATAAAAGAAACAGAGAAAACTCAGGTCTCTCAGCCTGCAGGAGATGCATCCTAGGAAAAGGTGTTACATCTCCAAGGGACCGAGTCTATAAGATGTGCAGGAGCAAGAAAAGTAGGTCTGGGAAAAGAGAGGGCGGAGGGGAGTTGGAGCAGTCAGAGGACCTTTGTGAGGGGCACACCTGCCCCACACAGCAAAAACACTGAGCAACTTCTTACTTCCCACCACTAGCTGAGGACATAAATTCACCAAACTGCAGCAATTTAGACAAATGCTCCTATCAAAACTCTAATGAAATAACAAGCCTTTGATAGGAAGATCTGAGCCAATTCTCTGCCAAGGTTTCTGTGAAGGCCGTGTTTACTGGGTTTTGGGGCCGTTTCTCAGAATAACAGCAGGAACAGCACACCCTTTGATTTTCTCCATGTTTGTGGGGCAGATTTGAAGTGGAATGTCGATTCGAAAGTGTTCTATTTCAGTAGGCCATAAACAAGTATTTTCTTTAGTATGAGGGCATAAGTAATGACCTGTGGCGTGTTACTAGACTTGAGCAACTTGCAGAGTCTCAAAGAAATCTGTTTGCTGTCAGCATATATACTTGCCTTCCTCAGACTGAAGTTTTCTGATCTCGTAGAACAATTACCAAACAAATTGAATTGAACCTAAAAATGCTTAATGTAAATTAAATTGTTTGTTATATCTGTCATGACATCACAGCAGTTTTCATGTAGTCATTAGAATTTTTCCCACATTACTAAATTAAACTTGTTTCTCTATTGTTTATTTCCCATTTTTTCCCTTTGATGTTCTAATGTTAAATTAATAGCTATTATCTTTCTGAGATTTAATTTACACTAATTTAATTAACTTCGGTGCATCTAGGTAGATATTAATTGCAACATCAATTCTAGCAATCAATAGTTCCTGGAAAATAGACCAACAATTATTGCCTTAATTTGTTACAATGTGGGAAGCGTTTTTGCAATTTTTATATTGCTCTCTTTGATGGCAGAATTCCACCTAGCGTGCTCAGGAGTTCAAATAGTGGTCATTATTCAAATATGATTCTTCTTTCCATACTATTGTTAACTATTAAGCATGGATGAATCGTGTTTTCATTTAATACAACATAGTTGTAATTCAGTGCACTGTTTAAATTGAATTTATGCTACAATTAAATTTGGACTTAAGTGATAAATATCTACATTTTCAGAAGCTATTTGTGACTAAATTTACCTCTTTTGGTGCCAAAGAATCTCATTAAACTAAGGTGGGAATTTTGGGGGTTTTTAACTTTTATGTCCATTTTATTCAGTGGATTAGGCAGTCATCCTTGTAATTGAATTATGAACTTAATCCCGTCTCCGAATGAAGTCTGTATTGCTGATTGCCACAGCAACCCAAGGGCTGCTAGATATAATGACTCACTTGAAATGGTTTGGATGTGGATTCCAATTCAGATAAGCAGCCAGTATTTCATATTTGCAGCTTATCTTGAACACTCTGGGTCTGGAAAACTAAGCTGTTGTCAGAATTCTTTAAAGATTTTCTGTGCCTCTGAAGACACATCTTCAGATCTCATTGAAAACCATAAATAAAGAGAAAAATTAATGGAGTAAACTCTTAAAACATTTTTTTTTCCCATATCTTGGTGGGGTTTGATGACACAAAACCTGGCATGAATTAATTCCAAGTAATTTGTTCATAAATGTTAAGATTTAGTTTGTTTTCCCAAAATATTTGAAGACAATTTTCTTCATGAAAAATGTAACTATTTTTCCGTACCGTTTAAACGTTCTACTGTACTATAGAAAAAAAAAATTCTAATAATTTCAGGTTTATATTTCATAAATGTTGAGATAAAAGGGCAACCTGGAGTAAAGTCTAATAAGCAGGTATATATTTTAGGAATATAGGTAGATATGCAAATGATGATCACAGTTAACTATCATTGTGTCATGTATAATTACAGTATGTCAAAACATAAGCAGTCTGTAGAGAGCTTGGAATGGTTATTTTAGATGCAGTTACACTGTTTTCCAGACCTGTGTTACACTGTCCATATCTCTCGGTTAATACCCAAGAAGCTGGCCATCTGACGCTGTTAAATTGATATATATTTGTGAGTTTGGGATAAATTGAAAAACAATTCTGTTGTTTCTTAAGGAGATATGATTAACAGGTGTTATGCATACAGATACTAGATTAGGGAATGCTAATCCTATGCAGCTGATGAACACCTTTGTTCCATGGAGGCTGAGATGGAATTACCTACAGCATTTCACCTAAACGTTCTAACAGGTAATGAATAATTGCTCTGGCTTTTCCCATTAAAGAATGTTGGGTTAGTCTGTAAAGTGATTTATTTAATATCCTGAAAACGTTGGTCACATTTCTAGAACAGGTGTTATAAGCTCTGTCCATTTCCCATTCTGGCAGCCATTCTAAACAGTTATCAAGTTGTCCTGCAGAGATACTGGCAAAGATGGGCACAGTGTCCATTGTTGTGATTGCAGTAGCAACAGCAATATTTTCCTGTAAAAACTAGTGGGGTTTGGAACTCAGAGAGAGCTTACATGTATGTATTACCAGTTCATTGTTTCACAACTGTTTTTCCTCAGGGCTGAACTTCTCCTTAGCTTTTTGCTCTGTGATATTAAACCACAGGTTTCTGAGATATCTAAATTTGTGTAACATGCTATATAATGATAGCAACTAATTGCTCTGCTTGACAAACCAATGTATTGACAGTACAGAGCAACACAGAGAGCTTTCAGTGCTCGAAAAGGGTGGGGGGGAAGTTTAATTCCACTCTTTGGATCTGCTTGGGACCAATTATGTGCTTGGAGATTCTGCCCTCAGAGAAGGGAGTAGAGGTCTTCACTTCAGCTGCGTAGCTCACAAAGGCAAGTTGACTCAAAACTGTCTTTTTTGAACCCCAAGTAGTATAGTGCCACAATTAGTATAACTGGGTCTCTAGCAGAATGGCTACCCTTACTTGTTTTAAAGTATCTGTTCTCTCATAAGAGTGTAAGACTAAAAACAGGATAAAGCCCATAGCAATACAAATTTTTTACCATCTGTTTGATTTATGTCTACTTGAAACTGTGTGTTTTAGAAAGAAACAGGTTTTCTGTCCTCAAAAAGATGAGATTCAACATCCCTCAGCAGCTAATTTTTAGCACTTAGAGGTTCCCCTGGGCTGCTGTCAGCTACAACTTATTGCATAGGTGCTTTTCACTAAACTCATTATAAAATGATTAGCCCCAAGGAAGACAGTGCATGTTACAGCCTGCTCTCGTTATGTGCAGTTTTGCATCTCAATTGTACATTGTCAGACTTTATCAAATGGTGAGCAAGAAAAAGTCATGGGATTAAACAGACAAGTTGTTAATAGGAATGCTGTCATTTCTAAGCTGTATTTGTAAGAATGAGTGTCTCTAAGGCATGATTATTTTTTTCCACCAGATTTTCATTTACTTGATTGTATTATGGTAAGAAAGAACTGTGACAAAACATGGACCAAGTTATTAATGCTATTTGTCTTTCATTACTTGTTAGTCAAGTGGCTTTGTAATAAAATAACATTTTTATTTTGTAAGTAGAACATTTTCACATCAGAAACTTGCAACATCAAGGTGATTTGTGGAAGATACCTTTGGGTCAGTTTTTCATGTGAGAGTGGATCTAGTGCAAGTTACCAGTTACTGCTGAAGATACAGAAGTGCAGTGACATCCTCGGAACAGCCCAAACTCTTTTGTCGTGATCACTTAAAGACAAATGACATGGGTGTTTGTTGGTTAAGAATCAATAATGCTTCTGGAAATGTAGAATTAGTAATTTCCTCTAGACAGGGAGTGAGAACCTCTAAGGGGCTTTCTGGACTTGTAGCCATGGCAAGTCTGTTTCACGTGGAAACAGAAGCAGTGTTTTGTAGTGCAGAGATGTTGAGACGTGGATTTTGAGAAAGTTATCTGTACCCAAGTATTGGCGTCATCCTGTGAATATTGAGAGGAGAATAAAATCATTGATGCCCTGTTACTTCTCTTTGGGGAAGCTGCTGTCATGAAAGAGGTGAAAGCAGAGGAGTCAGCAGGGGTGAAACCTTCCAGGTGCAGCGAAAACCCTGTTGGCATTTGAAGTGTATCCTAGTAGAGACTGAAATAGACCTTTGCTCAGACCAATAGAGGAGTTCTTTATTTAAAGGAGTCTTTGAGTAAAAGGCTTTTTTCAAGACGGCAAGACAAGTGGCTGAGGATCAGGGGTCGTAGCAATGGGAGCAAAGACTGTCACATCCTGCTTTGGGCTATGACTGAGGGGCCGGAGAGAGCTGTTTGTGGTTGCATTTCCACTACCAAGGCAGCAACAACTGTGCAGGTTTCACCTCTGTTCCTCTTTAGTCTACCCTGAGGATTTAAAAACACATAACCAGTTAACTTTAGCATGATATACTTGTCTGTCTTTATTGTGTGAGAGGCAGGTACAGGTATAAGAACAGCACTTAAGGGTTTCTGGAGGACTTTCAGCCTTTGCCTGTTTCAGAAACTTTAGGATTAGCCTTTCTCTCTGGAAAAAGTAGATTTTTCTCCTCTGTGTTTTATCATATGGTCAAAGATAATGCCTTCATGACAGTAAATCAGTGAGGTCATAGTTATTTATTTACCTGAAGAAAAGAGGTGCATAGTGTAGGCTGCCATAACCTGGGGAGTCGTATCCCCCTAAGCTTTACTCATCTATGATTCTCTCACTTTTGCCTTTTTTTTTCCCCATATTTCTCACTTTTTCACCATGTTCGTAAGGAGTTCACAAGCTGCTTTTTAAAGATTCCAGAATTTCAATGGACATCCTTATTTGAATTATAACTTCAGTGTGCCTTAATGCTGTCAAGTGCTTTATCACAGAAAGTGCAGTAAAAATTTCCTCAGAGCCCTGGCACATGAACAGACCCTTAACAGTCCCTAATGAGATATTCACTTTGTGGAGCAGAAGAGAAGCTGAAATGTCATTTTTGGCAGCTGAAAGGGTACGGTTAGCCCAGGATTTCCTCTAAGACAACTATCTGAGAGGGCAGATGTTTCAATAAAAATGTTAAAAGTAAAGCATGCCTTCTGTGCCCCAAAGTCCCTAATTAATTAGTGGAGTTATTGGAGCTTGGTGGTACTTCTTAGTCCTACCACCTAACCACCGTGGGGCAACTCAAAACCAGACACTGAGCAAATGGTAGGTGACTGTTCTGGAGTGATTCCAGGTAAAGAAAGCATTACACCTAAGAGCTCTCTGAGGAGGAAGGAATGTACAAATCAGAGAAAGTAGCTACAACTCTTGCTTTATTAAATACAGCTGATATGGACCTGTCCTGATAACAAGGGCTGCTATTTACGGCTGCATCATTTGTCATCAGAAGCAGAGCCAAGCTTCTAAAGACAAGAATGTGAATCATAAGAGGAAGAGGAGAAAAAAACCCACATTCCCCCCTTATTTCAGATAAAAAAACATTAGCTCGCTACGATGTTTTATTTATTTATTTGTACCTGGAGGAAGGGTGCAGTGAAAGGAGTAAGAGGGGTTTTTGTGGGATTTTGTTTCTCCCCTACCCCCCAAACTGGGAATACTTTTGGTGCGAGATCAGTTTTCTTGGTCTGACAGCTAGCAGTATAAAAATGTATACACGTGCATTGCAAAGGTTATTTGCTGCTGCTCAATACTTTGCATTTTCTCTAGGAAGCATCTTTAAAAATAGCTGAAATATTGATCTCATTAGTACAGATTGTGTCAAATGCCTAGTTATTTTCTAACTATATGAAAAGATGTATCCTAATGTATATGTTTATACAGTGCAACTAGAGGCAAACTGATATATTTAAAAGCACAAGGCTTTTATTTTGCTGATTTGGTCAATAGTTATCTTGACAACAAAAGAAATGTTTTCTCAGCTTTATATTAAAGCCTGTAAAGAGCAGTAGAAAAAAGATACTAAAACATTACAGAGAACTAGTTGTTCACTGCATGCCACTAAAGCTTCTGCAGCGTGACTGTGAAGCCTCTGCCTGTGCTCCAAGCACAGAGCGAACAGCCCTGCATGCTTCCAGAGTAATATTCTGCTTAATGCAGCTCTTTGTCATCAGAACTTGTTCTAAGATAGTGTTTAGTTTTATCTTTGAAATTATGACAACTGTTTGCAGAGTTTTCTCTTGCAAGCCTTTTATCCTTTTCAAACAAGCCAGAGTTCAGGAACAAATGATCTGAAATCAAATGTTTCTTTCTTGGGCACGGTTCCTGTGGTTGTCATAGGGTGCTATTTACATAATTTACTGCAAAAAGTAAAACTGGAAAAGAAATGTGTTATCCCAAATACAACTGTGATGAATTTTCACTTTGTGTGGGTAAAAATTGAACCTCAGTTCTGAATCGTTTGCTGGCTTTGAGAAAATCATCTTTAGACAAGGAAGTGCTGTCCTTGTCATTATTTAGCAAAATTTCCTGACTTTTTACGTTTTGGTTCAAGATCTTGAAGACCACAGAGATTAATGCCATTTGAACTATGAAGTAGAAATAAACCTTTGCCTTCTGTGTATGGATATCTTAATTTATTTTTTAGCTAGATGAAGGGGGGGGGTTTCCCTGATGAAGGTCAAATGATCTAATTTTAATAGGCAATGCTTGCGTGTGATCATATCTAAAGATGTGACTGCCTTAATAAAATTTAACTAGGTTGGCAGTTTTCATCTCTGAAGCCATGTGTCACCTTGTGAGTAAGTCTCTAATGTAGCTCCAAGAGCATGCTTATTCAAGTAAATTTTAATTTACTGATCTTTAAGATCGGAACAGTATCCTTGAACAGCATCTTAAGGAAGAAATATTAATGCATTGCTTTTAACTTCTCCCATTCTCTATGTTTCAAAGTCAAAACTTTATTTTTTCCACCTATACATTTCTCATTTGCTAGTTTACCTATATTAGACATTTTCACACCCATTATGTATTGTTTAAGAACAGGTATTTCCCCATCTCATCTTTTTCCCTTGGGTGTATTGTACCCTTTTAACAGTTTTTTTTTACATCTAATTATATAGAGATCCAATAAAACAGGGTTTACTACTGCCTGTTTTCCCACCTTTCAGTGAAACCATTCCTCAAGGAAGGCTGCTCAGACCAAAACATTTTTAACCGTATTTTGCTATTTTTCTCCTGATGAAGTTAGAACCCACCTATTTCAGTAAGTGTTCATGACTTGTTTATCACTTGAATATCAGTATCAACTGCTATTGTCACAATGTGGTAAATATTGGCAGCCTTTTAGACACTTCCACTTGGTTGTGATTCAAAGCCATATGAAACTTCAAGTTTTGCATGATTTGGTGTGAAATCATAAATGTGTTGCGAAAACATAAATATGTCTAATCATGCACTTGAGGAAACCTTATGAGGAAGTGGAATTAGTGTCAAATATAAGTCTCTGCTTTTCTTGTATTGGTTTGGGTTTGGTGGGGTTTTTTTAGGAGTAATTCAGCCCTATGAAATAATGTTAATTTTCATAATGTTAAATTGAACAGTTGATTTGTTTACTGTGAAGTTGCGTTTCATAAGTATAATTTCTTATGTTCATCAAAAATGTCATTATGTGTATTTACTGAAAGAAGAGAAGCTTTTGATTTAGAGTGCTAATTGAAGGCTTTGAGTTGGAAGTTTCATAATGTCCTGCTTTTCCATTGGGATATACAAATATGATGTTTGCCTCAACATTAGGACGTGAAAATAAGATTGTGGTGAATGAAAAATGCAAGGTTCTGAAGCCTGTTTTACAGTTTTAGAACCTTAAGGGGGAAGAATTAAAGCAAAAATGCATGCAAGTGCTGCTGTGATGTGCTTTCATATAGTTTCATTCACTTTACGAACATTGTAAGCAAGGAAAAGCGTATCTATCTGGGGCAGGGCACGAAGACAAGAAGGGACACGGGAGGCTGCAGTTCCTGCACTTGCCCCGTGTGCTGCTGGAGCAGGGAGGGCAAGGCCATGGCCCAAAGCAGTGTCCCCACAGGCGTTGGGGACAGGCTTATGTGGCAGCAGCAGCTGCTCTGCAGCACACAGAGGGTCTCTGCTCCTCTGGGTCTGACTGGTGTCAGTGCAGCTTCCCCCAGTCACAAGTCCCACAAAGGGGAGACGTGTAATCTGGATGCTACTTAGGCAGCAAAAAAATTCTTGAGTCCTGACCTAGATAAATCAAATATTATCCTAATTGGACAGACTTAATTGGTGTTTGGAGGCATTTTTAGACAGTTTTCTATTTCTACTGGGAATATTTTCATTTTTCTCTTTATAATTTACACCACAAATTTGTTTATTAACAATTTTTGGCATTTCTTTCATCTTATGAATTTCTGCTTGAGAGCAAGGAAAGTATATCTTTGTTCTCAGGAAAGAAAAGTTACTTTGAGTTTTACTTTGAAGCACCCAATGATATAACTGAAATGTCATGAATAATTTAAGCAAACATTGATGCAAATGTTTCTAGAAATAATCAAGGAACTTTAGATGTTGTAAATAAAACCGATTTGAAGATTGAAATTGATGCAACTTGCAATTCTAATTTTGCACACACAAAAAGTAGGACAAAATAGTATACTGGAACATATGGGAATGGAACAAACAGCACCAGCACTCGTGTGGGTGACTCATTTGTGAGTAAAAGAGCTTAAATATCTTACTCTGGCTTGCACATGTACAGCAAGAATGCTGCATTTAAAAGTTTTAGCTTTCCTCAAGATATTTTGGAAAAAAGCTACATCATAGAATCCCAGGATTCTTTAGGGCAGAAGGGACCTTAAAAATCATCTCTTTTCAAGCCCCCGGCCATGGACAGGGACACCTTCCACTAGACCAGGTTGCTCCAAGCCCCATCCAGCCTGGCCTTTAACACTTCCAGGGACGTGGCATCCACAGCTTCTCTGGGCAACCTGTGCCAGGGCCTCACCACCATCCCAGTAAAGATTTTCTTCCTGATATCCAATCTAAACCTCCTGTCTTTGAGCTTGGATTTAGTAGCTCTGTATGATTTAGTAGCACACACCTTGCCAATAGCCCAGATGTAAACAGTTGTGCCATTTGCATCTCTGTATGCACCAACATTCTAAACTGCCCGACCTAAATGACTTTGTGACACTTCTTTTATACTATCATCTTATTCCTGGGAAATTAATAGAGGAAACTTCAGGGGAATCGGTAGAGGTGTCATTTGCCAACCCCAGTGCCAGGTTTTCTGATATCTTTGAGTCTTGCTTTCTTGTTCTGTGTTCCAAGTCGTACCCTGGGTTGTTTGGTTTGGGTTTTTTTATCTCTTGGTTATCTGGATACTACAGTCCATCTTCACTAATTAGGTTTTGTGAGCTGGTATTTTCCCTCAGTGTTTTCATGTGCTTCACATGGGTTTTTCAGCCCACAGGTGCTGGTTCAGTGCAGGGGAAGGCTGGCAGGGTCTGCAGGGCAGCAAAGCTCCAAGCTTACAGGTGTCTGCATCTCAGCACCAGCAAATCTCAGCACCAGCCTGACCTACACACACACAGTTAACACATCCATGATTTGCCTAAAGAGCATCTCAGCCGTGACGCTGGAATGCACAGTGTGTCCACAGCCCCCTGGATTACACAGAGTTTTAAGTAGATACAGGAGAGATCTTTAAATAGAATTTTTCAGACATTTCCCTCAAATCTTTTAGAGGACTATAAATAAACTACAGTGAGAGAGACTAAGAGCATTTCACTCAATTCACCTTGCTACCAGTCAATCTGTATCAGTACTGGTAAAACAAAGAGATGGAGAGGAAGGAAAGCTACAAGGATAGTACTTTTAATAAACAGCAAAGAATAAGTTCATGCACTGCTTTTGGCTACTTTTTAAACGTTACAGTGACGATAGATTTGCACTATCTGATTCAGATATAATTGTTACTACAGTTTATTCCTCAACGGAAGAGATTATAAAAAAAATACTTGAAAGATTTAATTAAAATCTGTTCTCTCAAATTTAATACTGCCTAATACTTTTAATTAATGTGAATTTCCTTAATTGCATCTCTAATTTTTGCCATGTGTAAATAGCTAATTAAAGCATTAACCACCATCGAATGTAGTGTAGAAATAAATATATAAATGCTCCATCACTGATTAAGAGGATTACATGAAAAAAATGGTTGAATTTCAGGTATGAATGCTTTCTGACTGCAAATACAGACAGATTAACTGTAGTGAAAGGGAAGCAGATGAAGGAAGTTCATACAGTTTCTTACTGAGTTTATAGTTTCCTACTGAGCTAGCTAATATAAGACTTGTGTAGCTCTCGTGGTGCTTGGAGAAGTTTGGAGGTTGTTTGAAACTTTACCAGTCAGTTACAGTCCTTGAGGGACTGTCTGTCAATGGAGACTGCTGGAAAGCAATATATTCAGCCTCCTTTACTGGGTTTCAAGGACCAGATGGTAGGGGACACAGTTATGACCTACATCCTCTGAGAAAACTTCCTTTCTCTTTTCCAGAGTCATGTAAAAGGTACAGGGAGCTCTTCTTGCTCCTGGAGGTTTCACTACAGAACAGCCTCATGTTTGTATGTGAGCCAAAAATGGATAGTGACAAACGCAGTGCAAATGCTGAAGGAGAATAATTTGACCTCTTCCTCATGATCAGCTTGGGAACACCCTCAACACAAATTCTCTGTAAAGATATCCTCTGGCATAACTGTCTGTTGTAATGAAATCCAAGCCAGTAACCTCTTGGCTTAGACCAACCCGATCCAGTAAATTCCCGTGAGTGTGTCTGTACTGTGCTCCGTAGCCATTCCGTGTCTGAAATTAGCCCATGCTGAACTAATCCATCCCTGCCCTGTGGCATGGAGTTGCCATAATCAGGAACACGAGGGAATCTCTTCTGGCTGTCGGGATTTCTTCATGTGGGAAAAATAAAGGCGGGGTTTCAAGACCTGTAGAAAGGGTTTGCTGAAAGAGACAAACCCATAATTTGGTTTCCATTTTCACTGGGATTTGATTATTCTGGAAATTCAAAGATCAAGATTTTCAGAATTTTAGGTTGTTGCTCCGCGTCTTTGTGTTACTTGTGACAGCATTCCTCTTCAAAAACTTGTGGACTGGAGATAAACAAATGAGATGTTTCAATTTGGAGGACTATTATTGTATTTTGGTCCCCTGAAAGGCTTTTATAGATAAATTAGACAATTAGTTCTTTTAGCACACGTTACTCAAAGGGGTCCTTCTAGGTTCTCTTTCAAAAACTAGATGGTGCAGGCTCTTGAGTTGGCAAAGCCTCAAACTGGCAATGGAAAGCTGAAAAGCTCTTCTCTTTTTAAAATAGTCTCCAACACTGACAAAACATTTCTTACAGTATATAGAAAAATTTCATGAGTTTTTTGTTATTTTCATAATGTCTCAGATGTAGTACGTTTTGCCTTCTCTATGTACGTCCTGAGGGATTTTCTATATGCTTTTTGCTGTTAAAGTGGCAGATAGAGACTTGCTTTAGGTGCCTTCTACACTTTTTGTTATGGAGAGCTAAGCCAAGAATAGAAAAGGTTTACTCCTTGTTCTGGTAGTACTTTGATGTTATCTGAGTGCTCACAAGTAGGAAACATTATTTCAAGTGCAGTACTCCTGGAAAACCTTCCCAAGTATATCAGTATTCTCCCTAGGAAGGTCTACCACTGTTAGTGAGGCATGGCTTTCAGGAATCCAGTAGTTTGCATTTCTGTGCTCTGGTTCAGAATTAAGTTCAGCCTCACATCTCAGTTACAGGGAGATGAGATTCAAAGCACAATTCTGTAATGTTTGTCCCAGCTGATTTTTGCTGGGCAAGTACTCACGATCTCCAGCTCTCACCTGGAAAGGCAAGGGAGCAGTTGTATCTCTGTCTTCTTCTTGGATATCCAGTAGATTACATAAAGACAATTCTACAGCTTCCTTCTCCTGGCATAGAAGCAAAATTTCAGCTGGAATGGTGTCCAAGTTGTGGTGAGGGTTTTTTTGTTTTGTTTTTCCCCATATAGTGCAAATCAGGAACAGTGGCATTAGAAAGCATCTTTTGGCTCATTAAGTATTTTATTGCTGCTCAACTATTAGATATATTTTATGGCTTCATAGTTTAATTGATGTAGGCATAAGTTACAAACAGAAAATTGATATTATGATTATTCTTTTACATAAATCAGCTTTTTTAATAGAAAAATTGCCTGCCTAACTTGAATAAAAAATGTTCTGCTCTTAAACATACTGATTATACCAAAGGATATTGAACTTGATGATTTTTAAAATCATCCCCTGAGATTCTGGAAAACTCACTTTAAGATGTTAAATTTCCTTTGTTTTCACTGACATTTTCATTAGCTGAAATTATAATATCTCCCTAAAGTATTGACAATTGTATTGATGTCAGTTTTGCTTGGAGTGGTGGCACGTTGCAGATGTTTTGGGGTTTTTTTCTGGTTTTCTGAAGCACATTGGAAATTTGTGGTGGTACTTTCAGAATCATAGAACCAACTTCATGTACATTTATGAACTTGTTATTTCTGGCATCCTTTAGTGAACTGAACTACCTTCCATACCAAAACACTGGCAATAATGTAGTATGAGATCTCTCCTTCCTTTGGAAGTAAAGTGTGGGTACTGTGATGGGACCCATCGGCAGGTGTATCTGCTCTCCGTTACTCCCCAGATGCTGGTTCCAGAATATGGACAATGGTAAGGGAATGATGCAGGTGATTGTAAGGAAAGGAAGCCTCCCAAAAGGGTTTGGTGTTCTGCTGGAGAAGTGATTACACCCCGGCCTCTGCCACAAAGCTCTCACGTCACACAAGGGGAGAAAGGTTTCACAGATACTCGGGGTCTGTGTTTTGTTTTGTTGCTGTCTAATTTAATAACCAAAAATCTGATGTACAGAGATACTGGGGACTGACACCTCGTAGTGCATTGCAAGCTGTGTTTTGGAAGTATAAAATGCTGTAACAGAATACTGTTGTGTAAACAATGTGGTCACATGTTGTCAAATTCTGCATCTGAAATGAGCAGATGTTTTTTTACCTGATGCTTACTGTGCCTCATCCATAAAATGAGAATATATATCTCTTTCTACTACCTAGAGCTGTTATGACAATTAACTTACCTCTTAATTAAAAGTCATGTACCACCAAATAAAGAACATTAAAAAGAACCCAAAACAAATGAAAAGGAATTCTTGCAATTGCTTTTCATTTGTTTGTTTGTTCTTGCAGAGAATAGTGAAAAGAAGAAATTTTTACGTAGCTCTCTGGAAACAAATTGTCTATCTGTGATAAGTAGAGCTGAGGTCTGCAAAGACTTTATATTTTAAAAGTTGCTACTAAACCTCATTTTCTGACCCATCACCCTTTTGCCCTCAAAAGTCTAAAGTTTATTCTTGAAATCATTATACTGGTCACTGTTCATTCCTTTCATAGGGAAGAACTTGAGAACCTGGTCACTGTTCATTCCTTTCATAGGGAAGAACTTGAGAACCTGATTCTGTGTAACTAGTTTTAATGAGCAATTACGTGCCTTCTAACTTCAGAAAATAAACTGTCCTCAATCAGGTGACAAATGCATACAAACTACATGCAAAGGGAAAACAAAAATAAATAAAAGAGAAACTGCTTTGCCACTTTACCTCCCCTCCTGTCTCAGGCAGCCCGGATTGGAGCTGCTCCTTTTCCTCTATACAGGAAGAGCTTGCTAATAAAAGACCATTTGGCAAATCAGGCAGCAAATGTTCTGCACGTGTATCTCTGTAAACAGATATTACACAAGCTGATTTAAAGTCACAGAGAGAATCGACAGTAGAGCTTTCTTGGTAATGTTAATGTACAAGCATCAGCAAAAAACCCCACAGTACTAAAACAGCAGAGAAACGCGTCAGAGGAATGATGTATTCCTAAAATGATGATGATTGTGATGTCCAGCTCCCCATGTCGTCTTGTCCCATTTTTCTTCTTTACGTCTACAGAATGCAGTGACAGTTTTGCATAAATGCTTGCAAATAATGCGGGAAATTCAGGTCAAATAGGCTGACTAGAAACCTGTAAAACTCAATTGGCAGTCATAGATATTTAGTTTATGTTGGTGTTGTTTTGAACATCTCCTTAAACTCTTGCAAAGACTTCCTCCAGACCTGCAGAACTGGGGTTTTTTGGTTGCTTGATAATTGTTTGTGGTTTCGTGAGGTTGGGCTTTTCTAACTTCTAAGGATTTCTACATCTCTGCAGATACATAAACTACTGTTAGATCTGAGAGATGTTCTATCACTGCAGAACTTAAGCCTATAAATGCATTGTTTATTTTTAATTTGTTTGCTTAGGGTGATCATGTTTGTTGATGATTTTGCTATAAAGACAGTTCTTTGAAATTGGAGTTTCACCTTTATGCAGAAAAAAGTATGATTGAATATTTCTATTAAAGAGAAAAATTTAGAGCAAAAAATAGTTTAAAAGGCAAACTTTAACAAAACTTTAGAGTAAGAAAAACTAAATCTTGTTTCAAGATCAGAGAAATTCTCTGGTGTTGTTGGTCAAGGGTGTAGGGTAAACTGCATTGGTTCCTGGTTAATGACAGTCATTATGGGTATGAACAAGTTCTTAATGAGGCCAAGAAAAAGCTGCTTTCAAACAAGAAGCATATAACTTATGTTAAGATACTTGTATTTAAATTTTTGGGTGATAACAAGTCAGGAAGAAACAGGTCATCTGGTCTGCAGGTGGAGTGGCGTTGAGGACATTTGGAACACATGCTTCACTGGAGTGCCAGAAAATGGCACTGAGATGTGAGGAAAATCTCTCTGGAGAGACTGCTGAGGCAGTTTCTGATAGTACTTTGGGAGCAGCTGAAGCAGTGGAAGACGTTCAGCTTATTTTAGTTATCAGCCTCTGGAAATGAGGAAGTCATGAAAAGAGATGTGTGAATGAACAGGAGGAGGAAATAAAAGAAAGACAAATGTCTATTGCTACACTTGCACCTGCAACCTCCTAGTGATTTCAGTACTGAGAAACGAGTGAGTTCTTCTTCTGGATTTGTATCTAGGGTAATTTTGCAAATAACCTTTCTGGGTTCTTCACTGCGTTCTTAGAACTGGCGCCCTAGATTTTAAACTTCAGTATTTCCTTGTGTCATCTGGCATTTCACTGACATGAGATGAGGGTGATACGTAATTTGCTGGGCTGGAATTAGAGAGTAAGTTAATTAGATGTGAGAAGTTTTGCCTTTTTGTAATAGACTGAAAACAGCTGTAGAAGATTAAATTACAGTATAATTGAAAAAAAGCCATGGTTTAAATCCAATTTTGCTCTGCAGTTAAGAAACATTGTATTTGGAACTACAGCACTGTAATAAATTCAAGAGTTTTAAATCATGTGCATACTAAAAAGAATAGAATCCCCCACTGCCTGGGCAGCCTGTGCTCCCAGAAAAAAGACATTTTTTCTAATAGTCAATCTAAACATCCCCTGGCACAACTTGAGGCCATTTCCTTTTGTTCTATTTCTTACTACTTGGGAGAAGAGACTGAACCCCACCTGGCTACAACATGCTGTCAGGGAGTTTGAGAAAGCAAACACATCACCCCTGAACCCTTTCTCCAGCTGAACACCCCCAGCTCCCTCAGGCACTCATCACACTTGTGCTCCACACCCTTCCCCAGCTCCGTTGCCCTTCTCTGGACACGGCCCAGCACCTCGGCCAAAAGCTGTATTTATTCTTTTCCCTGAACTACAAGGAAATCTGCATGGTGGGATATCTGAGCCCTTGCAGCCTGGTTTGTGCTTTTTGTGGCTTCAGCAGTGTACGGGGCTTTTTTCAGGTAATTCAGTAAGTGATACCTATGCAAATATAGATCTCACCCAGATTCACATGTCATTGTAGGCTTCAGATACGTTTTTCTTCTTTAGAAGAATTTGTAACATCAACTTATTTTAGTCTGTTTTTTTAATCATCTTCTCCCATCTACAGCTTCTTCTGAGGGTAGTTCCTGCCTGATGGAACAGCAGGATTGTCTGATAATCCGATATATAACGTTTGGATTTGTACATGGTACTTTGAGAGAATAGAACAATTCCAACTGAAGGAATGGCATACTTGGACAGGAGGAGATATTTTAAAAAAGAAAAAAAAGACAAAAGTTTAAGGCCTCTTAATAATTTATTTTGGCAACTATTACATTTTGCTCCCGATGACCCTACTGTTTTTAAAGTAATTGCCTTAATTAAGATGGAAAAGGTGATTGCCTTATTCTTCTTCAGCTGACAGCTACAGGTGACCCGGGGGAACTGACCTTGTTTTCCCCAAGGGAGCCTTGGCTGTGGAGGTGCTGCTTGCTGGGCTTTGGCATCATTTGGCCTGGCAGGCTGCAAACTGCACAGAGGACCCTGTGCTGAATTCAGTGTCTTCTCTGGAAACTCTGGCTGCCTTGGATGAAACAGCAGCATAAAATTAACCTGAGATCCAGGACTCGCAGAACTGCAGTGCTGACTTGCCCAATATCTGTGTAAACAGCTACTTGTAGATACTCGTTATGGTAATGCCACGTATGTCATCTTTGTGCATTTTAACTAAATATCTAGATTGATTCCCCCCCCACAAAGGGCTATTTTTAGCCTCGTGTAAAGCTTTAAACGGAAAGTTTGGAGTCTCTGTAATCAGCCCATTTGAAGTTCTATATCGGAAAATCCAGCAAGTGAACCAAGCTTTAAACACTGATACATTTTGAATTTTAATAGACTTTATTACAAGCCTTCAAATTAAAAGCTGTCAGGAGAGATAAAAGGTGGGGGATTTGGATTCAAAGGGACTTTGATTAGACATAAAGGTCAGCAATGGTGGCAAAAAGTCGATGCATCTAAATTAAGCATAAACCTCTGGAAGAGAATATGCTAATCTTTCTTGTAAAGTACTTGTCAGGCTGATCTTGGCTCATATCCACAACAGTTAAACTATTTTCTGTGATGAAATTTTAACGAATGGTAATCCATGTGTAATTTGCCTGTCAAGTGCGTGCCATTTGTTTTTACAAATGTTAGATTTTAACTGCTAAGGAATCATATTATACTACATAATGTGCTCCTGATTAAAGATTTTGTTTTAGAATCTTTAGTTCAGTTTCTAACTGCAGCTTTTTTTCCTTGGGAATGTGAAATGCAAATGGCAGAAGCGGAAAAAGAAAAATTCAAAACTCTAAATGTCATTGCTTTGTGCAAAACTAAGTGTAAATGTATAAATTATGCTTTAATTGAGCAGCTACTTCAGGAGCTTAAAGTTATAGTAACTGTTAAGATTTCTGAATATGAAATTAAGATTCTGCACTGTTAGTGAGCAAACTCATTAAAGACATAAAAGGATGACAGGATGAAAAAGGATTTACATTTGTAGAATCTTCTGTAAAATTATGAGAAGTGACAGGCTCCATTTTTTGATGCTGAAATCAAGGTTGCATGTCTAAACCACAGTGACAATGTGGCTGGATTTTGCATAGCTGACAACTAATAGGAAATTAATAGAGTGTAATACAGGCCTATTGAATTCAGTCTAACTTTGTAGCTTTAATGTGTAAGAACAGAAAACGTAATTTCAGTCTTTGTTTAGCGTGCTGGACAGATAGCTCCGCGAACATCTAAGTATGGTCAGGATTAAAACTGTGATGGATGGTACCACAGCACATTCTTGGCAGCTTTTCTGTTCAAATACAAATTTCTGTCACAGTCCCAGAATGTTTGAAGGAACATTCAGAGATGAAATATTGTAGCTGCAACAAGTCCAGTGTGAAGCTATTATGTTTTGAAGGGAAAAATAATTGCAAACTGTACATCTCCTAGGCACATATCTGTATTAATAATGCATAGTAATAAATACACTGGAGTATACTAATGAAATGTTATTGAACGTAGAAGTTTTGGGAACCATAAGGTTATGAATCTGTCAAGAAGAGTGTCAGTGTATCTGTCTAGAGTTTTGTTTTTCTACCAGTTTTAGGCAAATTAGTATTTGAGCAAGTTATGGGAGATCATGATTTATTCTAGCTTTCATAATGTCTCTTTAGAATGTTTTCTCAAAGTTAAGTTTTTTAAAAATAACCATCCATTTGTGTATCAAAAATATATTTCCTCTCACTGAAGACAGTCACTATGGCCTCCAAAAACTTCTGTCCAAATAAATGCTTTCATTGCTACAGTGCTCTGTAGATGGAATATTGTCCTTATTCTAGCAGCAAAGTAGGTCAGAACCTCACTGTTTGACAGATGTGACATACAGAGTCCCTATCTCCGTATTAGTAATGAATAAAATAAAAAAGAAGCTGATCAGTGCAGAAGAATGTCTGTATTTAAAGAGCTAATACCTGTAGTGATTTTATTCTTTGTGCTTAACCGTTAATTGAAGGAGAGTCTTAAGCTTTATCCCATTGCAACCAATTCCCCCAGAAGCACAGGGAGTCCAGCTGACACTGCAAATGGCATGAAGCTTTGTAATACGAGCCATTGATTTAGCACAATAAGAAAGAGAATTGGACTCCGTGAAGTGAGAATAAATTGTCTGAGTGCCAAACCTCTCACGAGATCCCATCCCTCGCTCCCGTGCTGGCTGTGGGATGTGGTCGTTTGCCAGCAGCGAAGAGCCCGCAGAAGTCCTCTGGTGCCGTTGTGCTGTGGGCTCCTCAGTTAGCTCAGCACAGGTAAACACAGGCGAGCGTGCCATCGATGCTGAAGAGTCTGTGCTCACACTTCTGTTGCATTTAAGCATCAAAGAACTCAAAAGTGGGGCAGAAATGTCTTAAATGTCTCCTACCATAGTATAGTACTTTTTTTTGAGATAATGTTGGTGAAAATATCGTTGTGTTGTAAACCAAGCACTTTTGCACATCGTTTATGCAAAGATAAAAGCATAGACCCCAAATACTTAAAAAATAGACAATTAATCTGTCACCTCAGTGAAGTCTTGGTCTTATTGGGATTTATTTATCTATTTCTACACACTGATAAGTGGGCCTTGACGGTGCTTAGAGCAATGATTGTGTATTTCTCAGTCTCCCAAACCAATTCAGAACAGAGGGGCCACCTCATTTCACACAACACTGACTCCATCCTTGCTGCAATAACATACAAGTTTTATTTATTCTTGGCTTAATCTGTCAACCATATAACATTTATATCAACATTTCAGATCCACCCTTTAAAAGTCATTGGTTGAAGAAGCTGCTCAAGAAGGCTGAGAAACTGGCGTACTTAGAATTTAATGTTGTCAAAAATACTAATATTCATACATAAAATAGAGCAGGGGGAATGGCAGAGCAACAAATGGATATGATAAACATATTTTAGGGTTTGGGGTTTTTTTAATAGTAAAATGGGGATAAAATAATGAGAATGAGTGTTTCTTAATAGCTCTACGTATGGCTGAGTAGAGCCTGACAGGAGGAGAGGCATTTGAACTAATGTTCTAGTGAAGTAATGTTAGGAGTTAGTTAAGATGTGAGAAAGGGCCAAGAAAAGAAACTTGCCTCTCTCTCCCTTATTCTTCAATCCTGTTAGCTTTGTGCAGTCTGCTGCTTCTCCTTCATTTTAATTTAATACATTTGTTTGTGTTTGTATGTTTAAATAGTAAATAATCAAAGCATGCCTTTGGAAAAAATCTAAATATTGTTCAGTGATTAAAAATATGAAATTCAACCTGAGTAACCAAAGCAACGTGATTTGCTGACTGGAGATAGGAAATGCTACTTTTTAAGTTCAAAATGTTGTGGTTTGACTATGTAGGTTTGCAGCAGAGACTGGACAACTGGCTCCTTGGCCATGGAACAATCTGCCTGGTAGGTCTTCCCCAGAGCCAGCCCCGTGTCACTGCCACAGTAGTAGTCGACCCAGTGTAAATTTTGGCTCTGTGTCATAGTTTTCAGGACAACTTTCCCAGAGGACTTACTGGAAGTCACCTTAGTTAGGGAACTATTCTGTAATTTAAGTTCAATTTTGAACTAAAATAACAAATAACACAGTTTCCTGCAGTTCAATTCTGTTCTTTCAATTGAATCCTCTAGCTCCTGTCCATTCTTTTAACTGAGTGTATCTGGTCTTCGCTCCCCGTTTCTGAGGAAATCAATGTTGTCTTATATGACTAGAAACTTGTATTTTTTCACTGAAGTAGAGAGAAGAAACACATTGTGCTCTGGAGTTGTATGATGGATAATATTCTGACATTAGTCTCTTAAATGGAAAAGGCTTTCAGGCTTGAATACTTTTTTTAATACCATATTTCATGGAGAATGTGATTCCTCAAATAGGCAGGAACCTGGACATTAAGATTTTATAAGTGAAATGAAAGACCTTAAGCTTCATTTAGCAGAGACAGGGCTGCAAGGGGGCTGTTACCTGGCTTGTGGTTGTGCACGTCTGTCGTCCTTGTCTGAGTTTCTGTCATGGGCCAAGGTTACAGGCTGCCTCAAATAAGGAGTGGAAGAGCATGTTATTTCCAAATGTTTTTTGGCTTAGACTTATTTAGAAAAACCTCGGGTTTATAAGATAATTTTGGCTTACATTTAGGAGCCTGCATTATTTCATCGAACCTTGAATGACTGACACAGAGTGACTTCTCCTGTTGTTTAAACAACAGCTTGAGCAACATTTCTGCCTCCAAGACACTGAAGTTCAGGAAGGAGCGCATCCCTTTGCTCCCCAAGACACTTGTACTAAGTAGGTGACCTTGAGACTGAGGACAAAGGATTGCTGGACTCCCAGATCATTTCACTGGTATCAGGTTTAGTCTTCAGGACCACCAGCAGAAAATCATAGTGGGCTGACACAGCACCTTCATCCAAGGCATGCCGAACAGCACACTTGATCTCCGGCAGCGGTTTGAAGGTTCACATCAATATTAGTTGTTTGCTCACTCTCTCTCTCCCTGTTTCACGAATAATCTGGAAGCAAACAAGTTATGTTTGATACCAAAGCATTTTTCCACTCTGCTGGCACAAGTATGAGTATCCTCATGTTATTTCTTTTCGCCTCATCCCATCCTCTCTGAAGTTAGAAACAAACTACTTTGCGAAAACTTTGCAAAAAAAAACTTGGACCTAGCACCGAATGCATTACAGATATAATATTTATTAATATTTATTTTGTAAAGCTTTTGTTTTGTGACCCTTGATGGTCGACCAATACTTTTGGTACCTTCTTTTCAACTGCAGGAATTGGATAGGACTGCGTGTTTGGGATTGCATTGTCTTTTCAGAATCACTTTGCGACTAAAAGTAATCTGCAGAAAGAGAGTAAACTTTCATAGGGAATAAAAATAAACAAGATCGGCTTGAAACTCCCAGAAATTCTTTTCTCAGCATAGTAGATGACTGTGTGTGCTGACCCGTGCAGCTGGTGGTGGAGAGTATAGCCTGCTGAGGTGAGAGTCTGTTCATGTTTTAAAGCAACACAATTTCTCATCATAGCTGTGTTGCTAAGGGATATCTCGTATTTCTCCTCTTTCTTATTCTCTGTCAGATTTCAAAGACCAACAGGAAAAAATGTTGCATTGTGTGTAGGTATTGCCTGCTTATGGTGGAGAGTTAGGAATGAATTGCACAAGCAAGCAGAACTTTAAATAGATGACACAATATGTAGCTCACTTCCTCTGTTGAGGTATTCCTTACGTGCACTTAGTAGTGTTATTTTCCAGATTTCAACCCTTCTCTTTAAACCAGATTCGGTGATTTCACATTAAAGGAAGCTAATTCAGTAGCATATTACTGCCTGAAATAATCTGTTTCCTACTTTGCACTTTGGTGCTCCCTGTGCTTCGCTTTTTTCCATACTGGTAGTGTGACTGATCCAATGGAAAAATAAACCTGAAAGGGAATAATGTTTCCTTTCTTAACTCGGCAAACTCATCTCTCCAGCAGACATAGATTGGTAAGGAAGAGCAGAATTGTCGTCCCCTTCAGTGTCAGCTCAATATTAAACTGGCTTAGGAGCAGCCTGAAACTCCATCTGCAGGAATACTAGGAATCTCAAGCACCACAGTGGATTTAAATAGAAAAAAAACCTTACCTTTTGTACTTCTTTAGATGTATAAACAACCTGAGAATTTTGCTTGTTTTATCAACTCCATTTGGATAAGCACATAAGTAAAATACTGGAGCCTCAGAAGTAGCAGGGGGAGAGCAGTTGAGATTTCCCACACTTAAGAAACCAAGGTTGGCATGTGGCTCCCCTCGTTCTCTCCAAGATTATATAAGCTGGGACATTACTAATGGACTAACACGATGAAAAAGTAGTGTTAAAATCATGTTCTGTGTAAAAGGAGTTTAATTCTCCATCTGACATTTTTAAGATACCATATTAATAATTTAGCTGAGTTTCAGTAGCCTTTTCAGTCGTAGCCCACTAATGACAAGCTTGCTTTCTAATGTTTAACGCCTGCTGTGCAAGTGGTGCTTTTAACAAAATACATTTGCTGCAGGCTTTCTGACATGGCTTCACACTGAGATAAACACAATTAACAGGAGCTATTTAAAATGCTCTTCTCGTGTGCTTGTTTATTAATGGTCTTTTAAGATCTATTTTTTGTTGCTAATTTTAAAGATTGTGTAACAGATTTGATAGCACAGTGAGGGTATGCTATTTAAGTGTTTTACCCTTGAGATATTCCTGGGTCATCTTCTGTTTGTAATAGCGTATTCATACACATAGGCTCAAGTATTGACCAGATTGGTCCTCCTTTTAACATGCTGTGCTGTAGAATGTATTGTAGCAGCCCATGGAGGATGAGCCAAAGGAGTGCAGGCAGGCTAGCTTACACAGTATAAAAATTTCATTAGAAAGTATTTCCAGTGAATCCTATTCTGTATAAAAAGGCTTATCTTTTCTATATGTCACATCAAAATGGCTTTTAGTAAAAATAGTCTTCCAAAGAATGTCTACTGAGGGGGGCTGTACTGAATATTCATAACATCTGAGTGTGCTGAGACATTTTAGAATAAATACATTCTTTTTAGGTTAAACTAGTTCAGAATATTGTTGTTAATCTTCTTTACATCCTTCCAGGCGGTCTGTGTAAGGAAATTTTTGAGTTTTAAAAAATAAAAAAGAGAGACAAATTCTGTCCTCACTGAGAGCTCACACTGCAATGTCTCATTAAAATCCCTGGAAAGAATTCTGTTGACTTTGCTGGGAACTGGATCTTCTCAGCACTGTTTTTAAGGGGTAAAGGGAAGAGCATGTCTGAAAAAGACAAATGGCTGTCAGAAACCACAAGGGCAAAGCTGTTGTAAGTTTTGTGCTCCTCTTTCCTGACTGCCGCCTCTACTGACTGATTGGAACATCCCTACTTACTTTCCTCACTTTCTATAGGGGTTAGCCTGAAAGTACAGCCCTCGTGGCAGCATCTGAAGGGAGACTGCTCCTTGTGTGTTCCTCCTCCCGTGCACCTGGGCAAGTGGCAGCTACAATTGCTTTCTGATGGTTGGATTTGTGAGAGGCGGGGAGCTGATTTGAAAACAGGCAGGTCTTAAGAAATTAGCACAAACTGAAGTTGTCCAGTTTAGTAATTCAAGTGGAGTAATCTCTGTTTGCATATCCTGGTCTTTCTGCCCGACAGATCCTGCGGCTGTTTGTGAGCAGTTCTCATAAAGATCTGTACGTGGGTATAAGTAAACTGCTTACCCTGGCAAATGACAGGCAGTGTTTTGTTGACTCTGTAGGAACTGAGCATTGCACTCAGGAGGGTGTGTCTGAGTATCAAGCCTGATTCTGAGGCTGAGCTGCTTCAGTGCTGGTGGCAGCATCCCAAACCACGCCTTCCAAGATTTCCTCATAAATCAGCATAAACCGGACCATGCTATACTTAATACCTGCAAGGCAAGGCAAATGATGGATAGCTGGTTTAGCTTTGCTTTGGGGATCTTCTATTCTTTGCTGTAACTGAATTTGCTGGTGTTGGTTCTGGACTAGCCGAGGAGGATCTGTGGTCCGGGAATGGGGGAGAAAGCAGCATATTCTGGGGAATATATTAATGATAGAAACCACTGAAAATTGCTGGAGTGGAAAAAAAGCCCAAAGGAAAGGACATCCCACCTTCCTTCAGTGCATGGACGTGAAAAGAGGAAAATCAATTTCTTTTTTCAAAGACTCAGCTTCATTTGTCACGCAGCAGTTTTTTAGCACCAGGACTCCAGGTGCTGTCTTAATCTGGGTCATGACTGCTGAGACCTTATTGCTGTGGAAATACCTGCATCTAAAGCTTTATCCCTTGGTTTGAACCCTGAAATTATTTTGAGGCATTGCTACTTCTATCTAACTTTTTCAAAATGAAAGATATAGCTGAGGCATCTCAACTACTGAATAATGTCGTTACTTGGTTAATTTTAGCAACTTGATTGTGGAGAATCTATAATAAAGTATAGCACCAAGGGATATTTATCCTAGCAACTTTAAATATGTACTGTTTTACTGCTCTCTCTGAGGCGTTGCTGTGATGATGTTAGGAGGACTGCAGCCTTTGCTCAGGCACTGAGTCGGGTATTGTATGGACAGTGCTCAGATTTCACCAGAAAGGTCCTTTAAAAAAGGATTTGTTGGTATAACAAAACAAAGCATTTACAAAAAATAAAACATTAAAAACATGGTTGGGAGTGTTATGTAACAATCAGAACTGGTTTCTTTAAGGGATCTGGATTTGCTGTAGTCAGACTACTGAAATCCTACTTTAATTTGAACTCAAATGTCTGGGATGTCTCTTACATTTAAATATTTATAGCTTTGAAGGTTCACCAGGTCTGTAATAAGCACAGGGGAAAATAAATACATTATGCAAAGGGTGATTAGTTTTATCACATAGTCTTCTACAGGGCAGCTGTTTATTTTCAGTGTTCATTTTCTTGGATCACTCAGGTAGACAGCTGTTCTTTTAGGGCATTTTTGTTAATTTAAGTAACTTCTTTGAATTGCAAATCTACTACCAAATTCACTTTTAAAAATTCAGCCTCCAGCTCATAATTATATCATCAAAAAAAATCTTTAGATCACTAATTCAAAAATATCTGCTTGTTGGAGATATTTCAAATAAATGCAAAGCATACACACTGTAAATCATGCGATAAATCAATGTCTATATAAAACTGAATGCAAAATGTCCAGGTCTGGTAGGTTTCTCAAAAAAAAAATATAATGTACATTGTGTACATTCCCACAAGCCCCCAGCCAGCTTGAAATACTGTCATCTCATATATGTGACTTCATAAACACTTGTTAATATCAATAGGCCATTGCAAAGGTAGAAATGTGATAAGTGAACGTGTAATTAATCTTTTAATTTTTGAGATTGCCTCGAATTTTTGCCCCAGTCCGGAGGACTCGAGGAGAGTTATGGGACAGGGGAAGGAAGGGAGAAATGCGGACTGGGCTGACACTCTGCACGCTGTACAGGAACAGGGCTTTCCGTGCATGGGCAGCTGGCAGGAACACCTGCGGTGTGGGATCCCTGCGTCGCCAGTGCAGACAGCCAGGCAGTCCTCGCACACTGAAGGCAGTGCCGTTCGGATGCACGTTTTGGATTCGAGCTATTAGGTTTCTGCCATGAATATTTGTCAATTAATGTCAAAACATAGATCTCGTCTACCGTAGTTTTATGAGGGCATTAGTGGAATGTTGCATTTAAATTAATTCTTTGTATCCTAAAATGCTCTGCTACAGAAAATGTATTTGGTGAGTGTAGAGGCTTATGCCGAAATTGGCATTAGGTATTTATTGGCTGGCGTGTTTTGACCATTCTGCACCAAACTGTAGTATGCTAACTCTGCAAGCGCAAAATATTTCTATTTCACCGTGAACCAGAATTTGTTCCGTGATGAATTTATTACTGAGATAGTTTGTTCTGAAATATCCTTGCTGGGAGTGTCAGTTCGCAGCTCAGCCTCTTCTGGAAGGCACAGTTTGGGATGGGGATAAGACTAAGGAGAATCGGTCGCTATGCTCTGTACACAGAGTGGTTGTCCTTTCTCTAAATCAGCAATGTTATCACAATGCAGCAACCATGTAGGCACTTAGCAAAAATCACTGGAGGTCACGGGCAGCCTGGCATGATTAACCACCCAGAAATGTTGTGTATCTGCACTGATTGTTTCCTTCCTGGTCAGGCCTTGAGTTGCTGTCGGGCAAGTTGACAGAGACGATTCTTTGGCAGGGTAATGCAGGAGATGGTAAGATGGTTTGTGTATTTTTTTCATCTCCTGAACCCAAATCTGTACCTTGATTTTCAGTATCTCAAGTGTTGAACCACGGAATGTTCACAAACATCGGTTGTTGGACGCTTCAACACATCTGCTTTGTTTTCAGCTGTTGTGTCAGGAGGTGCACATGGCTTGTGTTTTTATGGAAAGTGCTGCTTTGTTTTCTGGTAACGGGATTTAGAGGGGTAAACTTCTTGGTGTAATTGCAGCCAATACAAAGTACAACATGAAGAAAATAAACAGGAGAGAAATCAGACATGGGCAGTGATGTTTTCGTTCATCTAACAAGCTGATCTTCTCATTCAGAGCTCTTACTGGTGTATAGAGGTTCTATTGGAACTTTGGAAGTTGGCAAGAAGAGCAGTTAGGTCTGAAAAAACAAATAGAAATTTTGATTGCAGAAATAGGAAAGGAATAAGCTTTTAATGTGTTTGGTCAATGTAAATACATTTCTTACATAATTAATAGGGTTTTTGTATTTATTTATTAGGACTGGAAACTTTAGGCAAAGTACAAAAAAGTTTACGTGGATACCTATTGTTAATACAGTGTCTTCCAATACCAGTTCTTTAATTCTGAAGTACTTGACATATCAGAGCAAAGTTAAGATATTATTGTGATGGAAGTACAAATGGTGTTAGACTAAATCAGAATGTTGTCCCCACAGTTAATTGTAGGAGCGTGACAACTATATCTAGCTAATTAATATGCTAACTACCTAGTTTAAAGATAAAAGGGATATTAAAAGAATGCACTAAAGAGCTTGTATTTTTCTTTTACTGTGCAAACACAGCTCTATGCAATAACTTAATGAGGAAATTTCAAAGGAACAAAACTAACAACAAATGAATCAGAAGATTAACTAATTAATTACATGGTATTGCCAAGACCTTTTAGGTAGGGACTAGCATAAATGTGTGTTTAGGCTGTCATAACAGCAAAAACTGGAGAGACTGGGAATACGAAGAGAATCTGTTTATTTTCTGGGAATTGGTTTCTCAGAAGCAGCCTAAGCAAGATTTTAATTAAATGGTTATTATTAAGAGCAATTTATATATCGATAGTGATAAGATTGAAAATATTTCTAAGGTAGAAGAATGTAAGCTGTTTGAAGGGAAGAGAGCACAAATAGAGAGGAAAAACAGAGTAGCACTTTTAGGCAGCTTTTGATATGTGAGTAGAACAGCAATTGATGTTCAATACCACCATTGTTTGTTCAGCGATGAGCATCCTGAATGTTGAAATTCCTCCAAGGGCTGCAGAGGCTGGTTCTGATCTGGCCTGCAAAATTCATAGAAAATCTTAATAGTGTGGCACTGCAAGAGGAAAGATCCTTAAGCACAATGACAATGTGCCTTAAACTGAACCTGAAGACCTATTATGGGATAAAATAGGCTGTGGAGGATTTCAGAACAAATTAAGGCAGGTCTCTCAAGAGAGGATGAGAGAAGAAAAGAGCACAGCAGAACTAGAATTTGTGGGTTGGAAAAACACCTTTTGAGCTTTAACTTCTTTATTAGTGTTAAATTTCTTGCCTCTAAACACTTTTTCTGAGCTGGAGAAAGCCCATGTTTGGAGCCTTCATTTCTGTCAGGAAGCCACACAGATTTAAGCTTGTCAAAATCATGGCATTCCCCACAGCAGAGTGTGCAATCTGAACCACTGTGTGCAGCCTCAGCTGACATCCGTGCTTCGTGCAGACAGAAAGACTACCTGTTAATCGCTTCACTCTGTTACTAGTGGGCTTGTTAGTAATGCAAAAGCACTGTTATAGCTAATTTCAAAAGATGCAAACACACAAAAGGAAGTATGCAGCAAATCTGTTTGCTTTTGCATTTATTTAAACAATTCAACAACAAAAAAAAATCTATCAGCAGCTAAATTGAAGCTAGAATTTGGCTTAAGGAAACAGTAAATATCACTCTGACACTAAATAATACCAATTGTAGAATTTGTTATATGAAGATATAGTTTTTTTAAATATTAAGGTAAAGCATCAGGGACTTTTTGATTCATATTTAAGCCTTACCATGTAATAAATATTGAGGAGCAGCAAGAATGATCTATTCATAATATCTCAATATTGATAACTGAGCTGCATTTGCATTAACAGTGAGCACTTTAATAACGTGAACATCACTCCTCTCCTCTGAAAGGGAAGAATGTCTCTGCTGTCAGTAAGCAAGAGCAGGAATTTTTCCAAGAGAGTTGGGATGATTCAGAATCCCACTGATACTGTGTCTCAAGGTTGGTGCAATTATGTCCTCTGAATATTTGAGTATATAGAACCAGGGCAAAACTCTAACTCTGCTGAAGTCAATATCTAAACTTCAATTAGCTTAAGTGGATTAGGATGTCACTGTCACAACTAAGCGGATTCCAACACACAGTTTAAAGGCAGTTTTCTGATTTGATTGGTCTTTTAGTTAATTTGTTCTAGACAGGAAATGTGTAAGATGCAATGTGTTTTTGTTCTTTTTGGCTAAGGAAAAAAGGTTTGTGCCTTACATCTATCTGTTTATTCCCTGGTAAGTTTGACGCTATTTTGAAACATGTTTCATGGCTAGAGCTCACAAAGGCACTGAATTCCTACAACGTGACTTCAAAGTATTTAATTGTCAGCCATTAAGGGTTGGGTGGAGAGCCCCTGTCACACCTTTATATCTGCCCCTGCTGGGGCTGCAGTGTGCGTACTCTTTATTAGACACCATCTAATCCGGAGGGAAACGTGATCATTGCTTGCACCTGGAAAATATAGTCCTGAACTATGCCAAAGTATCCATGAGGAATTAACAATTAGACTCTGAAACAGACCTCATCAGCTTTCTGTTTAAGATATTTTGCATCTCAGATATTATGGTTTTGGGTTTGTTTTTTTTTTAGTTGTTGAAGATTGCTTTGGATGAGATGAGAACTCATGTAAATTGTGTTGTTATATACGTATATGTTATAATGTGAGCTACAGCTGGCTTCGTATCTATAGATGATTAACTGTAGAACTGACAGAGAGGAAATAAAAGGAATTCACAAAAGTGGAACAGACTGACGCTTAGGAAAGAATATATTTAATGAAATACATGCACTTAAAAGGCAGCATTACATAAAATGTAAAATAGTCTAGATTGAGAATCTCATTAGCTTTGAGTAAACTCAGACCTGTGCTACAGAGCCAAGCTAGTATGGCCCAGATGTGACATTGGATAGGAAACAGCCTGGGGGATAACACTTCTTGAATAAAGACTCATATTCTGCATGTGGTTTTCTCTCTCTCCTTATGGATTCTTCTTTTTTTTTTCTAAATTGTAGTTTTATTTATCATTCCATGTTATCAATTTGAAGTGAGTGCATTTTTAAGCTTTGGCTAACATTATTATGAAAAATGAAATTCTTGTTAAACTTCGTGGCATTTTTATGCCACCCACAGGGTCTCTCTGGTTTGGGGTTTGTATCTAAATCACCAGGTTTTAAAATACGTCTTCTATATGAATTCAGCTATACTTGTGAATGACTGGCATGTCTTAAGTGAAAGATCTCTTGTCCCCAGTGGTGGTTAAAGTCAGAGCTGTCATCTTTGAATTATTTTATTTCACGAGCTTTTAATCACACCCAAAGGACATGTCAAGCTCTCGCACGCTCTTTCTTTCAAGTATATTCTTGCACAAACACATGCTGTGGAGGAGATGCTGTCATTTCTTCTCTTGTTCCATTCCAAGCACATATTCATCATGGTAAGGTAAACTTATAAGAAATCTAATATCATAATAACTTGCCATTTGGTGAGGTGTGGCACCCTTTCAAAGGTTCAAAATGGTGGTTGTGAAAAAGTGGCTGGAGCAGCAAAGAACATGCTGGCAGTAAATCAAGCAATGCAGTCACTCTCTAAATACTGAGTTTGTTAGTTAGATGGAGTTAGTTACCCTCAAAATTAACTTTGTGACATTTCTGTGAACGTAAATTAATGTAAGAGATTGTGAGATGTTTTACTGTATCCTTCACCACGTTATTGAATTTTCTATGCCTGAAGCATCAATTAGTGTATTTATAGTCAAGTCATTCAACAATTTTGATTTTTTTTTTCAATTATTTTTCTCATGGCTCCCAACTGGAGTGTTCCTTTGTCTGGCATACAGCACAAAACCTGAATGTCCCAAGGGTTCATGTGTTTCCAGAGGGTGCCTAATAGCTACTCTGTCCTGCTTTTACTGCTCAGGATAAGATATTGTCCTTTTTTGTTTCTGGCAGGTTTTGCTACAAAACTGTAATGATCCCTATCGTGATTGTTGTTATTTTTGTGTTTGTTGTTTTTATAGCTTCATAGGCAAATAAATATTAGGCAGGGACTCAGTCTCTGGGTCTCATTTAGAACACCAGGCTCTAAAATTGCCTCCTGTGAAACCAGTAATGTCTTTGAATGGCTGTGTATTGAATGACTGACTTAAATGTTTTTGTGCTAAAAGGAGTAGTGCTGCTTGGAAAGCTTGCAGTTTGCAAGACATTTTTGAAATGTGCACAGAGAAGCCCATAGTTGTATTTAAAGTTATTTATTGATGGAGAAATAAGCGAGTTATATTTGCACCAAGAATTGTTTTCAAGAAGAAATAGCCTGGTTTTCCCTCAAGCTCATTTCTGAATTTCTTGTAAACATATAAAAATTTCTGAGGCTGAATTGCCAGTCTTGAGCATTGTTGCTTTCTGTCTGTGGGAAAGTGGAAGTCCACGAGTGTCTCCTTGCCTTTGTGTTAGGACTTGAGCTTTGTAGCTCACAGTGTAGCCTGCCTCCACTTTGGGTTCCAGTTCTATACAAATTAGAATTCCCAGTGTTTGTGCCAACTTCATTTAGTTCCTAGATCCTCTGCCTTTTCACTGGATGAAGCGATATCATGTCTCCTCTGTGTTATCTTGCAGGCTGAGGGAAGGTGGATGTAGCTGGGCAGTAAAAAAGATCTTGCTAACACGGGAACCACTAGAAACGGTGCGGGGAGCACGACGCAGACACTGATCTGAATGATTGTGCTCAGCTCTGCTTGAATGAGAAGGTTGCTCAGGGTGCCTCCTCAGCCATGCCTGGTCTGCCACGGCTCTGGCACAGCCTCTCTGCACGTCTGTGCTGCGATCTCCCGGCTTCTGGGAGAGCATAATGGGGCAGATGGGTGTGATGCACACAGATCTAATCTTGTCATTGCAGGTTTTGTTGACACAGTCTCTATGCCATGCAGTGAAACTGCCTCTGCTTTCCATCTCCAGCAGCTTTGCAAGCAGGCTGTCACTTACACGTTGTTGTGCCTTTAGCTAATCAGTTCTGGAAAGGAAACTGTATTTGAGACAATCTGACTACGAACCAAAGTCTTGCTGTTGCCTGCAGTTCTGTGGATTAAGTCATGAGTAAAATTCAAACCCAAAAATGTTATTTGGGGAAAGACTCTAAGGTTTCTCCAACGCTGGCCTGGCCATTGACTTGGACGTGGGCTTTTCATTTTTATATTAACCTCATTTTGACCAGAATTTCCCACTTCATCCTTAGAAATGCTTCTGATGCAATGCTTGGAGAGACATTTCAGTAAATTCACTGTCTAGAAAAGAAAGTTGAATAAAAAATATTGCTGTCATAGACATCAGTTTAGTCATAAAAACCCATAGAGCATCCTACAGCCCTCAACAAATGATAAAAAATACATTCAATACCCATACAATCACTATGAAAGGAACTTTTGTCCTTTCCTGGTCCTACAGCAGTTCCAAATGCCACCTTTTACATAGGGTTTAGATAGACTTGACACGTTAAATAATGGCAACGTATATAATTGAACACAATGATAACTAGTTGACTACTACAGAACGTTATTTGAGTTCCGGTGGCCTAGTGTGACTGAGGTCATGGTACATAAATTTTATTGGAATCCCAAATTAAACTTACGTATGCTTGTTTTGCAATAACTGCAAAGTAAGAAAATGAAACTCAGCCTGGTCTCCTGTGTAGCTTTGAGAGCTTAGAAAATTACAGCTCTCTTGGTCAGATTGTATATGTGCAGAAGTTATTACCGGTCCATTGAAATAACTGTATTTGTGCCACTTACTGGGTAACAATCTGGGCCTGGGGTCTTTTAAAATACAAAGTGTAATTCTCAGCAAAAAAAATCAGTGATATTCTGTGATGTATCTGAAGGTTTTTTTGGTTCTATTTGTCTGAGTAAAGATTACTAATGCAAAAATAACATTTTCAGAAATGAGGAAGTTGCTCATACTCTGAGTGGTTTTATTTTGTTGGTTCTTTGGTTGTCATTTGTAAAATACTACAATGTATAACCTCTGACTCTAAAAAATTGCTTTTATGCTTTACTTTCGTGGATGTTTTTATGTTTAGAGCGTTTGCCAGTCTTGAGAGAAATGAGATTTCTTTCACTGTCTTTTGTCTTGCAGAGTGAATTGTTGAGCATTATGAGTTGGTTGCATTTGAGCCCTATTGCTGCGTAGTGGCTGTGCTGTGCCACGTGGTCAGGGGGCAAAGAGCAGCATAAGGAAACAGTGTTGTCAATGTTATACAAAATGGGAAGATTTCTTTTACGGAAGGAAGTGCTTTTTGAACTATAAGTAAATTTACTTTAAATAAGTAAATTCTGACCTTACTAGTCAGCAGTGGACTACTTTTCTCGAGGAGAACTATACCCATCTTGTTAGCTCTGCATATCTCCTGCTTATAGCTTTATTTCCAACATGATTTGACTAACAGATTGTATACCTGTCAAAACCAAATATGAAGGAATATGGCAAAATCCACCTAAAACAGGATACATGAACTCACTGTATCTCCTAGTAAAATTAAATTATTAATGGTTTAATTTCTTTTTTCTTTTTTTTTCCCCACAGGATTTGAGGTTCCAATTAAAACTGTGTTTGGGCCATTGCTTTGCCTGCGAGTGCTTAATCATTTCCGAAAGCCTCATCACTTATCTAAAACAAAAGAAGAACAAGGTAAGAAGAAAAAGTAATGAAATGCAGCATAGCACATCTGTCAAAGGAATGGAAAGTAGCTTTAAAAAAAATCCAGGATCAGTGACATTAAAAAATTATTTGTTGAGCACTAAATGTGTTCACGTTAGGCATCTTAATTCTAAGGGATCTGTAACTACCATCACGTCGTTGCATACACTGAGGGTTTGGTTGGTTTACGTTTAAGAGCTTTACTGTTGATGCAGCCATGCAATACAAATGACTGATAGGAGCAGTTGCTAAATGCACCCCTTTGTGCTATGGAGTCCTTTGTAAGATTGTTTGACATCTTGATGCTGAACCTTTGAGTATAATTAACATTTCTGAAGTTATTTAAAATTCATTTCTGGGCCACTCTAGATTTATGTTCTTCAAATATGCATAATGCAGTACTGGGTACTGTATTAAAAGACCCTGTTTCAGCACCTAGAGCTTACGCTATCCTTTTTTGTTGATAAGAGTTCTTTCCAAAATACCTGGAATTGACTCTTGCTCTGTCACTTAGGATTGCAATAATATACAAGGCAGGCATAACTAGAGGTGACAGAGAAGAGTAGTATAGTGATTTAGCCTTGACAGGATAAGGATGTAAGGCAGATATGGTGTGAAAAATGTAAGCCCTTTCTGAGCTGCAAAAGTATAGCCTGCGGTGGCCACTTCTGCAGCCACTGCTGACATTCACCAGGAGAGAACATGGGGATCTCAGGTCTTATTTTTTTCTGTTCCCTCATTTTTTCTGCATTCTCAGGTTCCTTCTGAGGGTCAAGTTCAAACTAATATTAGCTAGTGCAGACCAGGTTCAGTGGTTTCTTAATACCCTTTCAGCTCAAGGCCCTTACATGAAAACCAGCAGGCTGCAAAGCTTGTTGACTTCTCACCTTTTCAGCACAAAACATCCTGTATTTGGGTTGGGAGTGTTAAACGTGCATCTTCTCTAGAGTCTCTCTCAAGGATACTATTTATAATTTTGCTTTTCAAGCTGTGTAAAGAGTGTTATTAAGTAGCTGGGGAAAAACTGTTGAATCATCAGACCATGGATGGCCATAGGCCATGCAGAAAATAGCTGGTGGTGCTTGTCAGTGATGAGTAAAACAGTTCAGTAAGGGTGTTTCTAAAGAATGTGTTGCTGAGGGAGAGTTGCACCTCCAGACCCAGAGTTAATGATATGCAGAGCTCACTGTTACAAGCATTCCTAAAAGATTTGCCACAATTGCAATCAGAAACTACTCTTACTGTGTAGATTGTTGGATTTGCTGTGTAAATCCTTGAGGCTTCCTGAATAACTTCCAGGTTTCTGAATCCTGGCTTGCTCTAACGGTGACTTACAGCACAGTTGTCTTCTCAGTTGCCCATCTAGGGCATCATTTTTGCTAAAACTGCTCATTGTATTGGTCCCTGAGACTGGAAAAATGATGAAACAAACAAAAAAAAACCAACTGTGGAACTTAATAAAAATTATTTCCTACCATTGCTTAGGGAAGCAAGATGGGGTGCTTAAATAGAATTAGTTACCAACAGGATCCATCTTCAAAAAAATTTAATTAAGCTTTAAGTACTCTTAATAGGATTTGAAAAAAACCCACTTGATTTGTCTGTAGCCTCTTCCATTTTCTTTCAATTCCTTATAATTGCATTTCTAAGTTATTCTTTCAATAGATAAACATCTTAAATTTAATGTCTTAAAGATTCTCCTATAGATTCTTGTTTTAAAAAATTAACTTTTTTACTTTCCAAATCTTCCTACTTCTTCAAAACCCTGTCAGTGAGGAACATTAGCAACTTAAAATGGATAATCCTAGTAATTATTAGCTTCTTATAAGCATAATTATCTTATGATGAGTGTGGATGATATGGGAAAAAAAATCTTACACTGAAATGGTGCCTAAAATGAATAATGTGCTATGTATGCAGCTTAATTGGGATCCCTACTGATACTGAAAACAGTGAAAGCTTTGTTGTAGTTTCAAACAAAGATTTGTGTGGTTACAGTTCTGTGTGAGTGGTGTGTGTGTCTGTCTGCATCCCTGTAACTTGTAACCTGTTCACTGACACAAGGGATTACTTTTAGCCCCACGACTGACTTGTACAGGAAGATATTTTTGAGAAAATTGTTCCTAACTTTCTAGTGAAAATACATGGCTTAAAAAAAAAAAAAAAAAAAAAAACACCAAATAGATATTTAAAAGGCCCTGACTAAGGGAAGGCCACTTCCTAAGATTCTCAAAAAGTTCTACAACAGAAGAAGACGTAACTAATGTGCCAGGTTTGGAGAGATGTTTTAGTCAGAAGCTGCACTTTTCAAACACGGTAGGATCCAAACTGAAAATTTGCCAGTTCAGGAAGTTGTACCAGAGTTCTGCTCAAGAAATCAGACTGCTTTCCTCCTTGTGTGCTCTGAACATCCCCCTGTTCTTCATGGCACATATATCCTGTCTCTCTGCGAGATGCTGATATTCGATATGAAAACCAAGGGCTCCGTCCTGCAGCAATGGGAACACTGCTTTCAGGTTATAGCTTTTATATTTAAAACCAAAACCCATTATTGTATGTGTGGTTGGCAGGCATTGTGCTTTATGGTTTATTATATTTGCAGTTTCAACTGTAAACACAGAAAAACATCTGCTTTGCTTATGGGACAGTTATTGTTCTTATTGAACAGTAACAAACCTTATGCTACGGATGAAAGAATTTGATTTATCTGTGTTATTAAGTGCACTAGGTATGTGATTACACATCACTGTCATAAACCACATCTTATGCTGTGATTTTATAAATTCCTGTTGACTTGCACAGTCAGGGAAGGGTTTTCCAGTGAAGTCTTTAGGCAGATGCAATAGATGACAACACAAAACTCCTTCTTATTGCCAGGTCTTGATTGTATTGCGGGCCTTCAAGATGAAATGTGGTTTCCTGGATAATTTGTATAATGGATCTTTAGGGCATTCATACTTTCAAGATGTATGTGGACTTACATGCTGTAAAAGATAAACCATGCCTTGCAGTTTCTATTTAAGATATAGTACCATTTAAAATGCTTGAGGCTTCTCCTCCATACAGTGGATGGTTAGCTCTGAGGATCTTAAACATTCATTTCTACTGGTTCTCATATCAGAGATTCTCTATTAATATTGCCATAGTGAAACAGGAGACTGACTGCTGGGAATCTCCAGGCAATCAATGAAAAATGCTTTGCAACAACACTGTCCTTTTCACTTTCATTAAAGGTTGTGAAAGCAATTTACAAACATTAATAACACATTACTGTAACCTCCTGAATCTCTGTGAGCACTCAGTTCTAGAAACTCTTAAACTAAGCTAAGAATAGGTAGCAGCTGTGCTATGACAGTGGGAACTAGATATTGCTTTGCTGGCCTCCGTTTTCTCTGGACCCTCTTGGGCATCCATAAAGTTTTGTTTCAAAAAATCCTCGTGGGTTGCAGCTTCCCAGATCTGAACTCTACTTTGTGAGGCTAAGCTTTGATTCTTCCTTCAGTGATCTGGTCTGCTTTGAGCTTTTCAATAATTTTTTTAATAGCTTGATCTAAATTTTGAAAGAATCAGAAGGAAACAAAGATGCTAACTAGAGATGAAACACAGGTTCGTTGAATCTCCTGAGAGCAAAATTAGCTTCCTAATAGCAGTACCCACCTTGCCTATGTATAGAAACTGTCTTAGGATGATTGTGTTCAATATTCAGTTGTTTTTACACTGGAAAGGTTAGACCCGACTGTCCATTATCAATAAGGAGGAATAGCCAGCTATTCAAATATCAAATAACAAAGTCTTAGCTGAGTTTGGCAGGCTTTTTATTTTAGGGGTTTTTTACCCTTTTTCCTCTCTCCCCCTTAATTCCATAAACTGTTTAAGTTTTGCAGTGTATTCTGTATTGTTAATGTAAAACTTGGATTCTGTATTTACTACACCTCACCCAGATGGCTTCCTGTAGGGTCGTAACTACTGGCTTAGTGCCAGGAAGTGCCTGCCATATTCTTCTGCTTGTTTGTCCTCAGCTTCTCTCTGGAACAGAACCTCATTGCAACTTTCACCTGAAAATACATTAGCAATGTACTTCGTAGTAATTCCAAGACCCATTTACAGAGGCAGCGTAAGTTACAGAGATACTAAAGTAGACAATATACACTTTATTCCTTACTCTTCTGTGCAACAAAACCTCATTTTGATATCAAAGGAAATCCATGATGTAAAGGTGACATTTTTCACATTGTCTGGTGCTATAAATCCTGTGCACATGTACCTTACCATTTGAATTGTGGTCTCTTAGACTCTCTTTGTTTTTACATATAATATCAAAATACAGTTTTTAAAGATATAATTAAAGCACTTCTTGGAGGAGGCTTGAATTATCAAGCAGCCACATGCCATTATTCCCTTAATTATATATATAAAATAAAAAATTAGGAGTTGCTATAGAATTCCAGCATTGCAATTTTTCAGTAATGCACCATGAAGACAGTTTTTTGCAAGATTCCAGAGTTCTGTCCTTTAAGATAAATGTATTCTTATGCAATTCAAATTATTTTGCAATCTTCCAAGTCTCATTTTACAAATCACTGATGTATTAAGTTGGCTTAATCATCTATCTGTGCTTAGTCTTGAAAAAGCAAGTATGTGGTACAGATGTTTCTTGCTTCTTCCAACATCTTATAAACCAGTGGGTCAGTAACAGCAAAGATAAAATTAATAATTCCAAATATCAATGCTGACCAAAGACCAGAGATACTTACAATATTATTTTATTCTTGAGTTTCTACCAGTAGGCTATAATTTTATAGATAAAATGTATTTTGGAGTAAGTAAAGCTGATCCCTATATACTAGAAATAACAGTAGTATATGTTTTTGCTAGCACTGGAAGGATTGTGTGAATACCTTCTCTGAAGTATTTTGCTAGCATCAAAAAGGCAATAAATGATTAATTATATATCTATTGCCTGACACATTTCATTGACACTTCCACAGAATAAATCATATCCTGTTCTTTTAGTCTTGTTAGTGCTTTCCAGCAGAAGGAAGGCCTGTGACACCAAACAGCAGCTCCCATGCTATGGGAAAATGCCCTTATGTGAACACTGTGCTGCCTGATTTGGAAGAAAACCAGCACGGTCTTCCTCCTTAGGCTGGCGTGACCAGCAAGACTGGAAATGTCAAGGCACTAGAGGAACTCAAATCGTTTTAGGCACAAGGGCTCAAAGGTGAAAAATATCAGAATTAGTATTACGAGAATCTCTATTTGGTTGCAACAGTCTCTACTGCTACTCCTCTTCCCTCTCTTCCCGGAGACATTACTTTGGTATTTGCTTGGGTTCTAGGCGTTACACAGCTTTCAGGTAGCTGAAAGTTCTGTCTGTAGAGATTTAGATAAAACTCTGTGTAAGTAGACTGATCCCATCCTAATCCCTGGTAGGCATTCTTCCAAATCTTAAAACTACAACTTGTAGGCATGTCAAAGTAATTTATTTTTTTGTTTAACCTAAGTAGCTAAGTACTTGGGGAAAAGAAAAAGTGCTGCAGGTCAGCACTTAGGTGGGTGAGAAATTGTGAACAGTGGTAATGTAACACTGTCTTGGTGGCACCTTCCCCCGTGGTACGTGCTAATTTCAGCTGAAAAAAACCAAAAATTATAAAAAGGTGTCAAGTATTGGGGAAAAACTGTACCAAACCGAACCAAGACAGCATGTTTAAGCTCTTAATTTAATTACTGCAGATTTATTTTGATTTGTATCTCAAACACAGCAGGCAGAAGAGAGAGATTGCATTTGCTGGAATAAAAATAGATCGTTTCAATGCAGTCAGCTTGTCTGTATTTTCAATTCCTTTATTTAAGGAGGTTTTACATCTCATTTTCATCATAAAAAACATTATTGAGAAACTTATACTGGATATATCCAAATTGTTTTAGCAAGACGGCTTGCTCCTTATTGTTTCAAGAGCCAGCAACTCAGGAAAATCTAGATTTTTTTGAGGAGATTATAAAATATATGTAAAATTGGCAGTTTGAACACATCGCTTGTCCAGTGGATCTCTGCATACGAACAGCGTGCCCGTGTAAGTCGGAAGGGGAATTTGCAGTCGAGTCTCAGAGCGCCTTACCCAGCGTTCCGGCGGCAGCAGCACTCGGCCATCAGCATGCTGGGCACTCGGCCGTGCCTTTGCTCAGGGCTCTGCCAGCCCCAAATTAGCCTTAGGCAGGGCATGGCTGCCGTCAGTCCTCCCTCAGAGCGCTTTGAGATGCTCTTCCAGAAATCTGATGGCAGAACTGCGGGAGCTGTCAACTGTTAGAGAGCAGAAGCGAACCTCTAGAAGAAAGGTTACCTGCCAGCGTAAGCTGTTTGAGGACTTGACGTACACCTTCGCATTTTGCTTGCCTTTTTCCCCCCCAGCCTCTTTAGAGTACAGTTACACGTTCACTGTCCAGGAGGGAGGGACAGGAGAGTGCTGGTGTAGAAGGACGTGGGGGTATATGCTGTTAGAAAGTGAGCTGCAAAGAGCGGAGTCTGGCTAAGAAAGTGTCCTTTTGTGGTCCCTGCAGGGTGTCAGGTATATAGCAGGCTTGGCAAGGCTGCACTGAAGTTGGGGGCATTCGAATTCATGCATAGACAGCTATACCAAATAATACTGCCATTTTAAAAGTCATTTTGAAATGGAAGTACAGACAGAGATCAAGGGAAAAGATTGAATTATAATTCAATGATCCCATATTTATAAATTATCCAGTACCTATAGTGGTTTAAAATAGGATTTATTTGCTTTAATAATTCATGCAAAGTTCACAGTAGGTAATTTATTAATAATACAGTGTCATCAGTATGGATTTTGCCCAATTCCTATTTCTATTCTGTTGAGCCTACTGATCTGTTTTATGGCAGCAGCAAGAAGCTTAGTTCTAAACAGTGAAAGGGAGCCTATTACCTTGTTTTCAAAATAAAATATGGAGATATCTGTGGAATACAAAACTTCATTTTGAGGCCAGGAATAGAAAGGAAGCATAGAAGGAAGCACACGTTTCTGTTTAGATGGATGCTAAAGGTCACGAGGCAGAAAAATACTGGAAGTATGCATGCCCTTGGATTTGAGTCACACCACTAAAATCAATGGAATGACTTTTATAATTATTGGTATAATTATTCTATTAAGACACTTGAGTGTTCTGCTGATTCAGAGCCAGAATATACAAGCCTTCTGCAAAGGCAAAGCCTACCACATTGGAAATGTACTATTAGTAGTGTGTTTAATAAGTTCTTTAATGTTTTGTTACTAATTTCAGCTTTTTCATATACTCTTAATACATAAATTAGCATTATACCCACAAGAAGCATGTGGCTATTGGTTGCAAATGGTGCTTTTATATCAGTAAGTCAGTAGGGATGCCCTATTTATTTGTCTCTGTTCAGATTTTTCTCTTGTTTTCAGCAAATAGGTTTCTCAACTTGCAATACTCTGACATTGTGTCTGAAGCAATTTGTTGTAGAGCAACAAATCTTGATGTTTTCAGGAAAAAGAAGCCAATATCTGGTTAGTGTTATTGCTAAAAAGATTAATATTGTAGTTCTTAAGAAAGTAGAACTGTTTATTCCCCTTAGAAGACTGAAAACAAATATGCGCCAAATAAGTCATTCCAACTATGATGATTTCAAGTAAGCACTCTAACAAGTAAAGAATTGATAAAAATTGGAAGCAATGGAATGGGTTCATTAAGCCCCTATCCAGAGCAGCAGCCTGTGACAGCACAGGTGATTTTCATTGCACTCTGCTGCTGCTGATGCCATTGCTGGTGGCTATCACAGTTTCTCCCGTGTGCGTGCACTGCCCATCTGCTCCATAAGCTTTAGGAGAAAGGAGTTGGGAAACTCCTGTTGTGATTATATTTTGAAGTGAATGCACTGAATGCACAAAATAGTGTTCAAATGGGTGATGGGCCAAGAACTCAATCTCAGCAGTGTTTCCTTTGGTAAATGATTCAGACACTGGTTTGTTCTCTTCCTAATGTTGGTCATCAGACGAGCATGTGTTTTGTACCCCTACCTTGAAGCTTTCCCTCCTCTAAAGATGAAAAGGTTTTCCTGCCCTGTGTGTTAACTGAATCAACATTATTCAAATTTGTGTGTGTGTACATTTCAGTGTTTAGGAGCATGTAAACACATGGTATTTGATTTATGGGAATGGTGTGCTAATTTAACATACAAAAGCAGTGCTTTGTAGTAAGTGCTCCTGCATCGTCTTCACTTTCACGTACTTTAAGTACAGATTTCCAGAAACATATCACCATGTAATACCTGCTCTGATACATCTGCACTCTGTGAATTAGAGAGACATTCATTTTTAAATCCTTCTATCAAAACTGTTACTGATCTTCAGACATTTGTCTTTTTATTCTTTCCCTTACCAATTCCCAGCCAGTGGACAAGGACATACGGTATTACTATTTTGCATGATTCATTTCTCATAAAACAATCAGTTCTTTTAGTGGCACTTGTTATTAATCAAGGTTTTTTCCCCTCCATTAGAGTAGTTGTTGGCTCAATCACTTCAGTATATGTAATCACTAACTTTTTCCATTACACCAGTGAGTAGGTGCTCTTATATGTCTGTCAGAGGGATGCTGGTACATTTAGTATGATGCTTTGCAATTTCAGTAAGAACACTAATGGTTGAAGTGTGATTGCTTTTTTTTTCCCCCCCTTTGAGAGGAAACGAAAGTGTAACATGTTCCCCTCAGAGAGAAAAAAGAAAAAAATGATGGAAAGTTCCAAACCCAGTATATTTTTGCATCATTAAGATGTTCAAAAGTGCTCAGGAACACTCTTGGAGAATCAATCATTTTATAATATATCTGCAGAGGCCTTGGACTTGCCTATCCTAAATCGAATGCTGGAAAGGCTAAAGTATCAATTTTGTACAATAGTCTGTGTGTTTGCAGAGAATAGCATGAAAATTCTTGTTCTTATCGATGAAATGGAGGAGGAGGAAGGAGGGTGTGTGTACACAAAACCTTTATTGACGTTGTATTTGTTTTCTATACAAAAATGCTACAGCTTCTGCATGAAACAAATAGAAAGTCAAAGGGGATGTAATACATGATTAGGTATTGATATATTTTAATGTGAAAAGGCAATTGCTTAGATAATAGGAAAAAATGTTTTGGGGAAATATTAAAAAAATTAATCAATCTTTTCATGCAAGTGATGCTTATTCTCTAACGCTTGGAGATTGTTCTGATAGGCTACTTTAAAACCAAGATTAAATAAATAAATATTAAATATGCCACACAGCTCTGTTGTTAAAATTGGACTTCTTGTCATGTTTCCCTGAATTTTTCAATTACCTTTTTCTTGATTTCTACTGATGGCTGCACTTTTCCTTTCCAGACTTCGCATGTTACCTGCTTTTTCATTTCCTATCCATTTTTACCTGAGCCTTACCTTTTTCATTCTATAATACAGTAAAATTCTGTCTCTTCTACTGTCTTCTGCCTTCGCTGGTAATTGTTTTGTAAAGATCTGATGAGAAATCTTCCATTCCCACAACTCCAAACATTAATATAGTTTTTTTCTCTCAAAGCAATTCTGCACCTTTGCTGAATTTTACTGCATCTGATTCCAGCCGAAGCGTCTCCCAGAGCCCTGATATAATTGGTCTTTCCCTCTTAGCTCATTTCATCTAGCCTGCTTACCCTTTGCATATTTTCCCCACTTAGATTTTCATCTTTTAGCTTTGCCTCTTTTCCCATACTGCTCCATGCTTCTCCATTGACTTTTTCCCATTTTCTTCTTTGACTCTATGGAGCATTCCTCAAAGCCACCTCTAATCCTCCTTACACATTCGTCTATTCCCTTATTGAGTCTCTATCCTAATTTCTGGATAATAAACTATTTGTGAAACAGATCAACTGCGTGATTTTCAGTCTCATGTATGTTTTCTGTAGGCCCCCTTAGTCACTGAATTTTGTGTCCAATGCCTTAAAACTGGAACATAAAAGTATTTTAAAAAATAATAATCATTATTATTATCTAAAATTATAAATTATTGTATATTCTCCAGTCATTCAGATTATTTTATTTATCCTGGATATGCACATCTGTCTTGAAAACACAGGAAATGAGTTGTAATATAGTAATGCATCTCATGATAGAGAAATTTGCAGTCTGATCCTGCTCCTAGGCCCAGTGTAATTCAGAATGGGAATTTGTCCATGGGATATGTCCACGGGATGTATCTTAGCCACACTCCATCAAGCAGCACTTTGATGAACGTCACTTTAACCATTATACCTTTCCGTAGTTTTCTTTGAGTGTGATGGCTTTTTGCTTTTTTATGTATGTTTTAAACCTTTTGTTAACATTCTGAGAAAAAATAGAAGCTGGTTTGAGGTACGTGGCATTCTGCATGGTATAATTTATCTCTGTGTGCTTTCTAAAGAAGTTAATGAAGTTATTGAGTAATGCCACCTCATCCCTCACAGCTCTGTTGGCTTCTTGCATATATGAAACAGGCAGTGATATATTAGAGGCTCTCTTTCGCAGTACAGGTGTGGATTATATTAACAGCCATTGTGTGACTGTATTTTGAGTTATACAATTAGTGGAATTTATTGGTTTCCTTGTATTTATTTTGTTTTCATTTATGTCTAGTGTGGCTTATATAAATCTCAAAAGTGCAGTGGTTTAGTTGCCAACAGAATCCAGGCTGAAAGCCAGCTTTTAAGGAGTACTAGTCTAATGCCAAAGTAATGTAGTATATGAATCTGATGGGAGGAGAGGAGGATGCAGGAAGGAGCATATGGGATGTGGCTGTAAATTACCATGTTTTTTATCTCCCCATTGGAACATCATGCTTTAACTACGAAAATCTGAGGAAAGCTGTCTCTTCTGCATCACTGCCTTCTTATTGTTACCTTTTTTCCACTCAGTTATTCTAACACTTTAAATAAAGGATCTGTCAATAACGTGTTTTAAATAAAAGTAAGCATAAGTGAACTGAAGTGGATAAGATTTGTAAGAAAGTAGATGTAACTGCAGCTGTAGGCTCTACAATCAATTAGATGATTTAAGGTGCAGAACTTGTTGGCTTTTTGCTGCACTGCTGTGCTTGTTCATTGAAGCAAATAGTTCTTTCCCGAGGAGTTTGTTACTTCATCCATGATGAAACCTTTCTGGAATTGCAGAGCAGAAGTTTTATTGTGTAAGGTCCTGTTTTAGTAGTCAGCTGAAAAGGCTATTAAACTGCAGTATCATATCAGAAGATCACTCCTGTGCCATTTCAGCAATGCTTGTCAAAGATGCTGTCCCCAAAAGAACAAATTATCTCAGTGAAGAGCTGTTGGAAAAATTAAACTGAAGGGTGAAGCATATGTGGAAAGAAAAGGACCTGTTCTGTTTAGAATAACCCAGTCTTTCCCAAGGAAATGCATTACTGACCGGGTTGTCCAAATATCCTAGTCTTGATGAACTCCATTGTTTCATGTGGGAGGGTGAATTTCTGTTTTTCTGCTTATGTCAAAAAATCAACTTTAGACAAGATTTCTGATGCTGTGAAAACAAAGTGATGACACTCAGAGAAAAAATCCACATGGGGATAGCACTTACAAATGGTATGGTTATTAAATTATATACAATTATAATGCTGATGACCAGTGGTATATGTGGTGCAGTTGCTCTAAAGTATTCCAAATAACGTCCATTACGAATTCTATGGATCTACTATTGAAAGTGGCCTGTGTTGTACCTCATTGTGCACATGCAGAGATTCTGTTTGGACTCACTTGTCTGTTGCTTTACAAATCCACTGCATTTGGTCATAATTGTTTACTTTAAACACATTCCTGTTATTTAGGGGTGCTTTGTCTTGCTTTTAAAATGTGTCTTTTTTCCTATGGCTGGCATGCCATACAGAAGTTCAGCAGAATTAGCTGTGGAGAACTGATGCTCAAGTTTGATGCACTCCAGAGATCTAGATAAGACAGATATTGCAGAGGTGCATCCTTGCTCCATCTACATGTAAGCAGCCACTTTGCTTTTGCCCAGGGTTTTTCTGTGCTTCTAGTGAGGAAGAAATATAAGCACACTGATGTTTGATTTGCATCCTTCCCAAATTCATTGCCTTTCTTAAAATACGTAGCTGAATTTAGTGCTCAGATTAAAAATGCTATTTCAGTAATTGTTTAAAGGCTGACTGGTGAGGCACTAAACAAAAGCTATCATGTTTGTAGAGCAAAAAGCATTTTCCATAACAGCTTCTTGCTATTTTGTGGTGTGTTGGGGGATGGGACGGCTTTGAAATCTACTCTATGAATCATTCCCAGCATTTCACGTTACTGAAACATGAATATTACTTTTAAATGTGTAACTATGCTATTAGAGCCTTCTGTGATTTAGAGAGACCTTTCAGAATACTAAAAAGTCATTATTTACTTCCTTCCAGTCTATTAGTGCAGAACAACCCTCACACAGGCTCTGTGGTGACAGGGTTGATTGGTTCTCAGTGGACTTGTCTTGTTAATAGAAGAAAAGAGGTTCTTGCTGGTATTTCTGCTCCTGTCTGGAACACGACTTCTCTAGACAGCTAATTGTTCTGCATTTGCTCTGCCTCCCTAGTGTGACAAAGCAGGGATCCTCAGACCCTTACCTCAAATAAATGCCTGCTCCTCACAAGTGCCAGCACTCCCGGAGTTTTCCAAACAACAAGACTGAACAGCAGCCACTAAGAGGTGTCACCTGCCTTTAGCTCAGTGAAGCCACGACATCACAAAGCTGGGAGTACCTCTAACCTCAGCAAGGTTAGGCAGCTTTGTTCAATCTCATTGCTTTCCCCTTCCATGCTCTTTGCACGTGCTCCTGGGGCTAAGAAATATTTACCTGATGGAGTTAGGATCACTTTGTCTCCTAAAAATGGAGTGCTTAATGCACTCTTTGTCTCATCATTAATTAAACTTCAGCAGTGCTCTTACGTAGGGCTGGTGCAGAGTAATTATGTTTCCAACAAAGCTGCAGTAAACTGTTTGAAATTTTTCTTGCAGTAGCTGTACTCGTTCAGCCAGAAATGGATGAAAAAGCAGCTTTGCAGAGGTGATGTTTACATACAGTTCCTTGCAATGCTGCTGCCTGTGGCTATTTATTGAACTTTAAATACACATGTAGCTGCTGTCAGTAGTGGTATCTGAAATGGCAAGACAGAACAAGTCAAGACCAGTATGAAAATATAGGCTCTCATTTAGTTTTAAACCATTTTTCTAAAATCACTAAAATTGTTTTCACTTGTTTTTGTTACAATGAGATCTGTCAAAAAACCCAACAGATTTCTCTTAACCTGACTGTATGTTTGACATCAACAACCGGAAAAGCCCAATCAATATATCTTTAAATTGCCTTGGTTGTGTCCTGATTTTCTCTGGGATAGAGTTAATTTTCTTCTTAGTAACTGGTACAGTGCTGTGCTTTGGATTTAGTATGAGAATAATGTTGATAACATGCTGATGTTGTGGTTGTTGCTGAGTAGTGCTCACTCTAAGTCAGGGACTTTTCAGTGTCTCATGCTCTGCAAGTGAGCAAGTGCACAAGAAGATGGAACAGAGCATGGCCAGGAGAGCTGACCCAAACTGGGCAAATTCTCACGGTTTATGTGAGACTTATGTGGTTAAAAATTATTTCAACAAACAATGTAAAATTGGTGGTGGCTGTTTATGTGATGAGCCACCAACAACTGAATAATATGTAGTTTCTTTTCTCCGGGGTGTAGTATCTATTTTATGAATGCACTTGTCCTTCATAAATCATTCTCAAGAGCAAAAAGGAGAAAAATGAAAAATCCATTTGCCTTCAACCCCATGGGTCTTTTTTTTTAATGTTTAATGAAATAGAGAGAATACGTCATCAATGGCAGCAATGGAGTAATGGCTTTAAACTAAAAGAGAGTAAGTAGGTTTAGATATTAGATCTCAGGAAGAAATTCTTCCCTGTGAGGATGGTGAGCCACTGGAACAGGTTGCCCAGAGAAGCAGTGGATGTCCCATCCCTGAAAGTGTTCAAAGCCAGGTTGAACAGGGCTTGGAACAACCTGGTCTAGTGAAGGTGCCCCTGCCCATGGCAGGCAGTTGGAACTGGATGACCTTCAAGGTCTCTTTCAACCCAAACCATTCTGCGACTCTGATTCTTAAACCACTACCACTGAAAATCCCCAACCCACAGACCAAAATAAATGAAGTAAAAGAGCTGCCTTGACAAAAAAACAAACAAACAAAAAAACCCACAAAAAACAAACACATTGATTTTTGAACCATTTAAAGATTTGGCAGTTACTTAATTTAGCCGTGAAATATTCTTAGATAACGTACAACAGAATACAGACAGTAAACGTTTAGCATTTGCATGATTTTTAGCTGGCATAACACTTATTTCAGACACAAATCTCTCAATACTGTGTATTTGCCTTCTGAGTCTGGCTTGCATGACAATGAGAGCTCTGGGATCAGAACAGCTCTGCCTTGAGTGTGATATTTGCCCTTTTGTTACGTTAAACATTGACCATACAGCATTGTATGTGTCATAGGGACAGCATCATTCAGCTGAATTCTGCTAAGTAATGTAACCTGTTACTATCATGTGAGATCAGAAAAAGTTTTATCTCCTGTTCATTTAAGAGTGAGCGTTCATAGTTTGAGGCACAACAGCATTATGAGATTATGTGATGTAGCCTCCTGTGTATCACTGCCCATTGCATTTTACAGTTGTACTGCTGTATTTTATTTTGTTAATACTTATACTATGTAGTTCAGTCTTCATCTGATTCTCCATCTGATTTGAAGGGGGGGGGGGGGGGGAAATGTGGTCGTGTTGGGACAGTGGTGATGGTATCTTCTGGTGTTTTATTCTGAAGATTAATTAACCTTAAAATATGTGCCTTATTTCCAGGTCATAATTGTCCATAATGAGTTTCTTTCTAGGTTATGTTTTGCTGCTAGACTTACACTTACTCCCTTAGATTGACTTAGATGCTCTGGTCAGCCCCCAGTCTTTTTCTTCATAGATGTTCATGGTCTATTTAAAGAATAAAAATTAGAGCTTGATTTACATTAATGATCAACATGTAGTTGAGTCAAGATTAATACTCATCTTTAGCCTCTGCTATCACGCTGAAATATTTCAGCAGGTACTCTGCCTGCTGTCTGCCATTGTAACATCTAAAACAATTCTTTTGCAGCAAAAGGGAAATTACAGCTGTTTCATTTTCTGGGGCAAAAATTTAAGTACTGCTGCTTTACCGCTGACGACACTAGTAGTGCTACTTCCTTTCTCTTCTCTCTTGTTGTTAGAACATATTGCTGATCACTTGCTTCCCTCTCCCAATGTGCTTTCCATAACTTGTTGCAGTGTGTTGTTACCGTGCCACTCATGCCAACTATATGTAGAAGTTGCATATTCAATTGTTCATACATTTATCGCATACAGGACGGTCTGAAAACAAAAGTATAGAGCTTCAATGCTCAAACAACATTTGAGCACTTCATAGAGCCCTCAGAATTCCATCTTTGTGCATTGCCAGCAAAATGACTCTCTCTATAGCAAACCTAAACATTCTTCACAACCATTAGCAGCTGAAACTCTCCTAATAGTCGGTGTTTTTTTCTTGTGCACTGTGATTAGTTGTTTTGCTGCCTTAGATGGCAGTTCTGCTAAATTTTTATTGCTTTGTGTGCTCATGGCTCATTTATTGTTTTATTTTTCATCTGTTTGCTTACTGAATAGATTTATTTCCTTTGCATAAAATAATTCTCTAGAGATAATGACTTTCTTCCACAGAGGCTTCTGCAATTTTAAATTATTCTGCAGTTTTTGGTTTCTATTACTCATATACAGAGTGTTGCTAGCAATCTTCATGGATTCTGGAAAAAACATGAAACAATAGTAATTAGAAGAAACTCAGCATGGAAAGCATAACTTATAAAACAAGTTTATCACATTTTTATTTTTGTCTTTGAAGGACCCTTCCTTGGATGGCAATTTTCTTGCCAGACTAAAAATTCTAGTGTTGCCGTTGATTTTTGGTTTTCATTTTCAGAGGAGTTCCATCAGAAGACTCGGTGTTCTGAGGAGGTCAGCTCACATATATTTCTCTAGATAAATACATGATCAGATTTTAAAAAGTAATTAAGCACAGCAGAGCTGCAGGTTATTCTCAGTCTAGTCAGGCTGGGTTATGAGAGTGTGTCAAGTCTCTGCTCTGAAGCTGCTGAGACAGGTTATCAGTGCAAAGCAAACAGCCATTTTACAGACCGAAACAACGAAAATCTCCAAATTGTCTTGCAGCAGTAAGTTAAGCCATTCTTGAATGCTTTCACTGTGCAATTTGACCACTTCTTATGTGATGCTTACATTAGATTAGCCATTTAGTATAGGAAAGCAATTTCTACAGAGCAGTCTAAAATTCAGATCAGCCTGCTTTCACAGCTTACTGTAACGTTAAGGTTAATTGTCACAGACTTCTGGGTGGTTTATCTACAAAGAGTTAAACTGCAAATAAACCTGCTGTCCTTTGAAATACGTGGTAACCTTAATATTAACATTAGGAGTAGTTTAACATGTTGAAAAACAGATGAGATGTGAACATATTCCCTAGCAACAATGCAGATACTGAATTACATGAGCAATTGGATACCAGTTCTTGTCACAGATATTACATTTCTCTGTATCACTGAACATCAGCTAATTAAAAAGTGCATTTAGCCAGAGGAATCATTTTTATGAATTCACAAATACGCTTTAAGCAAATACAAAGGAAAAGTAATAAAGCTTAATTTACTTACGAACACTCAGTCCCATCTGCTTTATACCTATATTTCAGCATTAAGATGATCCAGTATTATTGTAGGATGGCTTTTCCAAAATATATCCAGCTCATTAAAAACAGAGAACTAAACTCTCACCTTCCCTGGAATATGACTATCAGACACAAACTCAAATGAGGATAAAATGATTGTTCTGTTTAATTTCCAAGGAGCAGTATGTAATGGGTCAACATTGACTTGCTTCTTTCATTCAAGGATGGAATTAAAGGAGCTTCTTGTCTTTGTATTGCTGCATGAAGTAACTGCCACATCCATTCCTGTGGACAAGCGATTCCCCTAGATAACGATGATGGATTCCTTATCTTCTCCAAAAGAAAGAGTAGGATCAGAGCAGAACAATGGCTTTTCTCCCCTACATCTACCAAAATGTCTCCAGTTATGTGAAATTCTTCTGGAGATCATTGGTGAAAGGTGGATGGAGAATGACTGCTGACCATAGAACAGAGCTGTGTAAATTGTTCCGTTTTATTTGAGTCTTTTTCAGTTCTTAGTCTTTGAGTTTTGGGAAAAGCAGCGAGGTGAAACTAGTTAGTGTTTTCTTCTTCATTTATGTCCATTAAGTGTGTGTCTCTTTAAAAGTTTACTTTTAAGTGAAAGTGATGACGGTTAAACTGAAAAGAGGAAAAAAGCCTATTCCAAGAAGTTTATATTCTCCTCTTTGTAAAGTAGTAATTCACTAGTGAAACTAAGTGAAGAGCCGTATACTCCAGGGTTCCTTTTGGGATTTTTCTTCCACCACCATCCCCTGAACAGCAACGATCTGTTACGTGGGATGAATTCTTGAGTCCCAGAAGGGCCTGATAGGTGTTTAGCAGAAGTCAGGAAGTGGAGGTTTGAAATCCTCTCCTTGAACATATTGCCTCAAACAGGTGTTTGCTGCCTATTGCCAGGAAGTCAACTTATTCATGCAGTCGTGCATCCATATGCAGCACGGCACAGTGCCCTGTCACTTGTCAGGAGAAAGTCCCAGCTCCCCTCCAACCAGACGGTTGTGCTGATGATAAGCCATCCTCTCCTGAAGATGCCAAGCAAATGATACCATTGTTCTGCACCCTTGGCCTTTCTGCTTTATTTATAAGCACTGGAGTAGTTGTCTCTTGAGCTCTTCTTGGCTTCCTTAGCCTCTTAAAATAGCACATTTGATGCATGCTGTCATCCACGACAACACACATCAGTTCCAGCTTTCCACTGCTGTTTAAGATGCTTTAAGTTCTTATGGTAAAAAATTAAAAGCTTGTACTGTACTCATTTATGTTCCTGCTGTACCTTTTCAGCTCCTGCTTAACTTCTGTCACTCAGCACAAAGAGAAAGGCCATCACTGTGCAGTGCTGGCTCTGACTTGAGCTGTGTTACCAGCCTGCCTCTTACATAAATTACCGGCTGAACTAAATTTTATGTGATGTATTCAGAGATATACGGCTATGAAAGCAGAATCAAATAATTTACTGCAAAGAATTTAGCTTTTTATTTTGTGTGAGGGGAGGGCATTTTTTCATAAGCTGCTTGTTCTCCTGGAGCACATTTGCTGTGTAAGACACTACATTGCTGCTGGGAGAACATTTGTGACACTGACAACATTTGTGTTGCACATTTGAGCTGAACAGATGAGTATTGACTTGATTGTACAACTAATTCATTATATAGGTCTTTGATAATATGTTTTAAACTCCAAATAACCTCAGGAGTGCAGGCCTAATTTTTATTACATTCTTCAAATTCAACCTGGACTATACAGCTGTGTAAGAAATCTTACAGGGTGTACAGTCAGCACATTGTTGTAGATATTAATAAATTGCAGGTATTAATTCCGAAAATGTATTCAAACTCAGTCCTTTGAACTGTCCGTGCACCAGTTTTTGTCCACTGAATATCATGATTAATAGCAAAACCATAATTTTCTTGTGATTTTTCTGCTACTAATGTCCAACAGTGCTTAAATCCCTAAGGCTCTGCAACTGTGTAGTGCTTTTCTACTTTTAAAAAACCCCAACCAACCAAAAACCACAAACAGAAAAAAGCACCAAAGGAAAAAACAAAACAAAAAACCCCAAACAACAACAACAAAACAATAACCCACACAAAAAAAATCCCAAACCAAAACCTTGCTTTTTTCTAACTATTTCTTATCCCTTGAGCTGTCACCTGGCAGGCTTTGCATTATTTATCCTTTTTTAATTCAATATGAAAATTTAATTCAATATGAAACATTTAAGAAACAACTTGATCTATGTAGAAATATTTCTTCTTTCAGATTCTCATCTGTTAGAGTCAAAAAGTTGCAATATTTCATGTGAAGAATCAAGACAGCACTGAACTCTTCCCCTTCTGCACATGTGCTCACCAGGAATTTTTAGTTTTTCCTTATTTCCTAAAGAGAGCAAGATTGTGAGCAGTGCTCTAAGACAGCAGGGACTGCAAATGCAGCCTTTGGATGGGAGGGAACGGTGGGTCAGCACTGGGCAGACAGCACTTGGAGAGGGAGGAAAATTGACAACTTCCCCAAGCAAAGCTGTAGCTCAGAGGATTGAAAGGAGAGGATTGCACCTTTTCTCTTTGATGGTGTCAAACACTGCAGAACGTTTGTTCAGGGGATGATGTAACCAAAAGAATTTGTTGCTGCAGACCAAAGAGTTTGTTGGGGGAACAGGGGAAGAGATGGGCACTTTGAGGAATGCTTTTTCTTTGCCCAGAGGCTCTATGTTTGAAGTAACGGGGCTACGTGCAAAATCAAAATGTTTACATTGGTGTGGTTTCTAGTCAGTTTTTTCCTCATTGCTTCCTGAGATTGTCTTGTCTTTTACACTGCTTTGCTTCATTTCAGGGTTACATGTCAGGCTTGCATTTTGGATGGTGTCATCTTTTTTTGTTCTCTTCCTAGTTTTGTCTTCCAATTTCTTTTTCAAATCTTCAGCAATGCCTAAATCTGTATAAAAATCTGAGTCCAATAAACAATAAAGGAACACCGAAACCAGAACAGCATGTGATGAAATGCACAGGGAGGGTTTGCTGGTAGAAATGTCAGGGAAGGCTTTCCTGTGTTCTCATGTCTCACCCTTGCACTGAGCCAGGACAGCTCTTTTTGCATGCTCTTCATTGCAGAGGAATAATAACCGAATTGTTGAAAACAAATTAAATGAGCATCTGCTGTAAGTTTTGAAGGCTATTATTAACAAATGTTGCTACATTTTAGGAGCCAAGTTTTGAAAACCATCAGGACATACTTGTTACCAGCTTAGTAGCACTCTTGGAAGTTATTGTGAGCAAAAAATTTCATTAGTGCATGATTGCAAGCCAGTGAATTACTGGAATAAAATCCTTTAGGGTATAAAGATCTTCATGTCACAATAGATTAATAAAATAGTGCAGTATCAGTCCCCAGAAGACTCTCAGACACTTAGAAGAAATCACTTAGCTGTGAGAGACCTCTTGTTTTCTCTGGTTCTAACTTGTCCTCAAGGCAGGGTATAGGTGGTTCTGTGTTTGCTCACAACCTTCTACAGGTCTTTCTGATAATTCCATGGATAGAGGTTCCACAAGGTCTCTGGACCCCTGTTCCTATCAGGCCACCTTCATTGTGATTTAGTTCTTACATTTACCAAAAATTTCCCACACCCCAACATATGTTTTGTGCCTGTTGTCCTGTCTGCACACTTCTCCAGGCTCCTCCTCAACCTTCTCCCACTATGTAGTTGCAAATTGCAATAAGTTTCCTTTGCCTTGTTTCCACACATTTTTTATTTTGAATGAAATCCTACCAATTTTTTCAAGCTTATGTTCATTCAATGTCAGAATTGCTACTATTCAGAAGAAAAAATATTGCAGTTGGAATGAGGATGTAATCCTGTTAATTGGCCTTGGCTTCATCTAAACTTTCATCTGGTAACAGAGGTATTTAAATATGGAGGTAGTTGCCTCTGTCCTTTAGCTCTCTTCACTAATAGCTCTGGTCATTTAATGACTTATTCTACAGCAAGGTCAGGTTAACAGGAGCCTTTATAGGCCAATATTTTACAGGGAATTGGTGAACCAAAAACTGTAATTATGCATGTAAAATAATCCCTTGAATAATTAGTGATGATTAACTGGCTGTTATCATTGAGACGAGTTATAAGGATTTGATATAATAGGAGGAAGAAACCAACTTGCCAAACTCATGGCAAGTAAACGTTATATATTCCATAAAGATCTCCATTTACTGTCTTATATATAGACAACAGGGCAAGTATAGCAATAACTGATATTGTAATCTGAAAAATTACATGTTTACAATACATCTTGATGGCAGTACACCAGACGGCTTCAAAAAAATGTCAGTGCACAAGATTAAATGAGGAGTGTTAACAGTGTTTAAAATTTTTACTCTGGTTAAGGATTTTATGCACAACTGGATTTTTTTTCCCAACTAGTTTGATACTGTGCAACAGAACACAGCAGTATAAGGTTTCTAAGTATCACCTTGCAACTTTCAGCAGCAGTGAGAAGTGTACGAACGTCAACTAAATTCCATATTTTTGAAATCAGTAACCCCTCGGAAAAACCCCATTAATTTCAAAAGGAACAGGATGAAGTGAGACAGAATGGAAAATCTTTGTGCAAACAGCAACCATGTTGTGGCTGAAATGTGCATCTTTTCATTTCGGATTAAGCCCAAAACACATGTTCTAAAACTGCCCCCAGCTGAGTCCTCTGACGCTCAGGAGTGATGTACTTGAGATACGTTAGACACATGGAAGGAGGAGCTAAAAGAGCTCTTGGAGGGATAATTGAAATTGTAATGATGTCTGAAAAATTATCTAAAATAGTTTGAGTTGAAGTGGGATGTTTTAGGAAGGAAAATTTCATGTGTGCAACACAATATATGGACAAATGATGGAGGGGGGAAGAGAAGATGAAGAGGATCCATGTTGATTTCCTGCCCTTCTTTGTAAGAGCAGAAGGCTGGATGCATGACGAGGATTTGTACTCGCAAAGCACTTTCTGGCAGTTATGAGACAGACACCTCTTGGAAATGACAGGCTTAGGCCCAAATTCACCCAGCATCCTTCAGGACAAAAGTTCAGAATAATTCCTTTCTTCCTCTCCCAATTATATTTCAAAAACATTAGTCTATAAAGTGTCCTGAGGTCTCTTTTAGTCTTTCCTTTTGAAACTGTTTCATTTCATCTAGAATACTTAAATTTTCATTGGAAAAGGGACTAGATCCCAGATACTGCATCTTTCAGGAAATGGATCTAATTAGCTGTTTTATTAAACTATCCTTCTCCAAGAGCTCTTGCTTCAACTGTCTTAACCTGTCTGACTTTCCCAGCAGGATTTGTGGAGGTTTATAGGCTTCAGACAGTGCCCCACTCGCCCCTACCAGTTGGCTTCAGCTCATATCCAATGAGCTCTCACAGGGGCTGTTTGCTAAGATGGTACCGTGAGGTACCTACTGATTCTTTTGGTAAAATTGCTCCATAAACTGTCTGCTGTTTCAGTCTCTACTTATTTTTAAGCATGTTATGTACTTCTAGAATGATAACTACTAAAGAACTTAATTAGGTCTCCTTGTAATTGCTTATGCAGTTCCTTTAAGAATGCAAATTCACCTGACACAAAATTAAAAAGAATAAATTTAACAAATGCTACCCCTTTAATTTGAATAAAAGTCAAAATAGTCTATAACGCTCACTCCAGACAATATATACTATTTTTACAGTACAGAATAATTCCCATTTTGTAGAGCTAGTGCTGATTAAAAGAAATTCACCTCATTCAATTTAAGAAAATCAGCTCATTTAAGAAAAGTCAGTGTATTAAAATTTATTATATATGACAACTTTTCTCATTTCAGAATGCACCCTACCACCTCCTTTTTATTAGATTTCTTATTGTAAGTTCTGAAAAGGTTAATGAATACCTTAACAAAGCAGCTCAGGTTCTATAATCAGGTGTAATAAGCTGATATGGTGATGGGCTTCTTTGTTGATTTAATTCTAATGAGGGATCTTGATGTGTTATAAAGACAACATAGCAAGAAGCGTAAAGAAAAATAAGACCTCCTAAGTTCCTGATTTGCAGATTTGTATAGGAATTGTTTCATTCCCTAGCTGATGCAGGCAGCTAACAAAGCTCTCTGTGGTTATATATCCCATAGCTGCAAGCGTGCACCTCAAGGGCCGTAACTTTGCGCTCCCAGAAACGGAGACTGAAAGTTTCTGTTATGAGAACCCAACTGTGTAAGAACATGCCTGCTGAGCTCCTCTTCTCTGAAACCCAGCTGTGCTTTGAGTTTCTGTTTGGCATTTCAGATTGCTTGAGTCTGGTTTTCACACTTTGGTTTTGCTGGGGTAAAAATGAGAGAGTGGTCATCTTTGCTTTGCTAGGAATCTGTTTTCTTTGCCATTCAGGGAACTCATCTCTGAAACCACTTTCAGTTTGCAGTTCTATTCCTTGAATACATATGATGAATTACACAGAGGAGAAAAGCTTGAATAACACTAATACTTCTCTGTGTCTTCTGCTGTGCTTCTTTGAGTCAAAGCTCACTGACTGATGTGTCCTAGAATTGCACTTGGTCATCTCATTCCTAATCACGTAGCACCAAACATTTGATTCTTTCATATTTTCGATTTCGTGATCTTTCAACTCTTGCGGATGCTTTTGTTAATAGCTTCCAATTTTCTAGCCTTGCCTTTCGTGCACTACTGAACTTTATTCTGTCTGTGTTACATGAGTCCTCAAGGATATGTGGTTCTTTTGTATAACGTCCTGAGTTTTCTGAATTCATGAAATATCCTGAATTTCTTCCATCATCAGATTTGGCAAGGACATTCTTTATTTTTATGAAAAATAATTCTCTGTAACAGAGAAAATATTTTACAAGATGGAACCAAACTGAACCTGGAGGAATAAAATGGTTTTACCCTTTTCTAAGCTCAGTTTTTTTCTTTTCTCACTTGCTTTTTCCTTTCTAGCTGGAATAATTTCTTGATCTATCTTATAATATTTTGCTAATATTTTCCCTTGGGGCATTACATTAAATACTTTACTGAAATATAGATCAATAACAGCTATTGTGTTTCCTGTATCTCGTACGGAAATAATGTGGATTAGTAATAGAAATGGCTTGTGTGCAATAAACAGTGAAGGTAATTGCAGTGGGAGAGGAATGGGAGGCACATGCAAGGTGAATGGACTGGAGCAAATTATCATATTGAACAATGGAATTTAGATATGAACCAGGTTTTTAACATTTGATTTCCAGCTTAATTTTGTAGCTTTCTTATATGCAGACCAAAATCACTATATGCTATGTAATGACTAATATAAACTTGGGGGGAGGCTACATATTGGAATGTTTGACAGATAGAACATGCAAAAGTGAAATGCTTCGCCATAGTGTAGGTGGGTAATGTAAGCAAGGTTCTTTCAGCCTAACTGCGAGATCTTTCTTTAAGGAAGCATTTACCCAATCCAATCTTCAAATAACATTCAGGGTTTTGGTACATCTTCAATTTTTATTAGCTCACCAAACACTGACGTCGTTAATGCTCCACATTTATCTAAATTGTGTGGCTGTATGAGTAGATGTCTTTGGAATGACTGTAGTATTTGTAGATAAAGCCATCTTTACATACCTAACCATGAACTGGTTGACATTGGAAGGAAGCTCTAGAGGTCCAACTCTGTGCAAAGGCAGGGCCATCTAGAGCAGATAACCCAGGGCCACGTCCAGGTGGATTTTGAAATATCTCCAAAGAAGGAGGCTCTGCAGCCTCTGGGCAACCTGTAGGTACAAACAGGTAGTACAAGTGCAAAGTCAGTGACTGACTACCTATGTGATTTGCACACAGATATATAACCTGGTATTCATGAAATCTGCCGCTGGACAAAATCATTTTTCAAAGTCTAACTTTACAACTCTGCAGAAGTGTTTTAAGCTAACTTGTTTTTCCTTCAGATTTAAAGAATGGTTATTTATCATTATGGTTGTTTCTATTTTGTCAAAATAGCCTTCCAATTTCAATTTGGTGTTTATCTATATAGCAACAGAAAGGAAAATTAAAATTTGAATATCCATTTGTTTCTCTCGTACCTAATTCTGCTGGCTGAGTCAAGCTTAGGGGAAGAATTTGATTGAAGTGCCTTTGCATTTTTGCATTTAGTATAACACTCTTTTTTATATATAGCATTTCTCGATTCATTCTACCTGAAGTTTCTTCCAAGGAAAATGCATTATTCATTTTTATATATTTCCAGTAGCGCCTATGATATTTGAAGTCGAGTTGTATAAAAAGCACACAGGCTTGACCCAAAGAATTCATATCTTATAAATGAGAACAAAGTGTGTTGTATTCATAAAGCTATGTCCGTTGTAAATCTGTGTGTTATGTACACCATTTAAAACAGGTAACTCAGACTTTCATTACTGGGAGGTGGACTGAATAAATATGTATCTTATTCCTGCAGCAAGTGTACGTTTTCGACTTGTATTCTACTTAATTGTAAAAATGATTTATACATAGTTTTGTTTTATATGAATATGTGCCCATTTCTGTCTACTGCTGGTCAGCGAGTGTAAGCTGTGATTGTTCCCTAAGCCAGTGAACCCGTGCATGTTTGCATCAGTTTGGCATCTGCCTGAATAATGTGCTGGTAGCTTGGAGTGACCAGGGAGGGAAATTGTGTAAAAATGAAGTTGAATGAGTCCTGGCCAAGTGGTTTTGAATGGACTTCTCAGGCTACAAAATAAATCTGCATTTCTAGCCTACTGTTTCTTAACATTACCAGCAAAATGCAACCATTTTATATCACTATAATATGTGGAAGGAATCTGCAATGTGAATAAGAGAAGCAAGAAGCTGCATCTATCACCTTCCAGTCCACCTGGATTTTAATGCAAACTGCTAGTTTATGGTAATGAAAATACATAAGAAGCTAAATTTTTGCATTTCCATTCAATGTCCTTTCTTTATTTGTTTTTCAAACCAGCATAATCTCACAGGGAGCTCAAAGTGCCTTATAGATGGTTAAAAGAAGCATTTTTTCTCAAAATTAGATTTAGCCTTCATTTCTATTTGTCATTGTGTTGTTACACACAACAAATAAACGTTATTTAAGAAACATACCAATCAACCAGCACTTATTTAAAAAAATATTTTGGTTTACAAGAAGTGAATTTGAATATGAAAAATATAAGCTGCGCTTCTGAGCTTCACTCATTAAATCATCACCAGAAAAAGGCCTTATTGTGTCATAGTAGGTAGAAGTGACACATGGAGTGATGAACTAATTCACTCTACTGATGAGGGCTTTCAACTGAGTCAATAATAGAGATTATAACCTGTCATAGTTGAAAACACAAAATTTACTTCATCAGTTAGGAGGAGATGAAAATAAAAAGAAAACTCAATCAGTGTGTGCATGTGAGGTGATATTTTTACTTGGCTAGATACTCCACCACTCCACTGGCTGATAGAAATCCAGGCGGTCAGCTGGGATTCACTGTTTTGCAGGAGACTCTTTGTTTCCCATCTTGTCTGTTTTCTTGCTAATTAGAGCTTGAGTTTGTCCCCTGCAAACTCCCTTGTCCGTTTGCAAGGATGTTCATTGATGTTTAGCTGCTACCTTACTGTAAAATAGAGGCGGTGGTTTCTGCAGTGAGACATGTGGAGACTAATAGCAGAGCGATAGCAAAATGACACCGAGGATAATGGAAAGTTAATGGGAGGATACTCTGGCTACTGCCAGGCAAGCTCGTGTCACAGGGATTACAATAACCGGTATTATTTCTATTATCCAAGGCCTGTTATGATCTTCTGAGTGCAACTGTGCTTTGAAAGTAGGGATGGAAAGTTGTATTGAAAAATTACTGTAATAAGAGGACTACAGAGTTCAGTGTAATTTTGAATGATTGCAGCACTGTTTCTGTGCTACTTCGGAAAATCATGGCCCCACAAAGGTTTGTGACATCCCAGCACTGCACTGAGAACAGGAGAAGAGTACACATCAATCTTCCTCTAAAATGTCATGGGCAGAATATAGTTTGCTGTTATTTTCAGATTCCCGAAGAGTTTAGGGAAGATTGAAAGATGACAATAAAATGGTAACAATTCAGTTTAGGGCAGGGAAGTATTTGCATTTCTCCCATGTTTGTGCATGCACTTTTTGCAGAAAAAGATGGGCATTTGCTCTTCTAAATATAGTTGTTTGCTTTATTCACTGGTTCCTCATTTCCTTTCACACCATCACCTACCTTCTTAATAAATAAATAAAGTTTAAGTGCATTCCTGTTCAGATACTCTGACTGACTTCAAAGCTCTTCATGCTAGATTGGTTCTGTATATAAAAAAGGGTCCAGTTATAAAATATCCAGAGGCATATTACTTAGTTGACCAGGATAGTGACGCAAAGCTGTGGCCTCCAGTTTATTCCATTTGAGACTAAACAAATTTGTTTCACTTGATCCAAGCCCAGTTAAAGAAAACTTTATCTGAAACTTCAATAGATTTGGATTTTGCTTTAAAAAGTTTACAGGAGGAAGAAATGAGTGAAGTGCTTATACCAAAACAAACAAACAAAAAAATTAAAAGCAAAAATATCTTTTAATAATGAAACCAAAGTACTTGTAAAGAAGCTAAAATGATTGGATACTTGAAAGTGAAAGTTTGCATCAGCTGTCTTGAATAATCCAAATAGTGATGCCTTTTGGAAGTTTTGGCTCACTTCATGAACGTGTGTTTCAATTTTTTCTCATTTCTTTTGAGTACTGACCTAGTCTGACGTCTTACAGTAAACTTTCCTACCTGCCCACTCTGAGTCAGCCGTGCTGGTCAGATCAATCACTGCCTTTCAGGTTTCCTTTTAATTAGCAACTGCTGGAGGAAGATTCTCAGCTATAGAAGGTGTGCACTTTCTAAGAACTTTAATACTTGAGGTGACATTTTCATAGTGCAGGAATGCTATTTTCCTCACATATTGTCCAGTTTCAATGGAATTAACAAATTCTTACAAGCCTTGTGGCAACTGGCAGCTCTTTGTAAGAAAGAATCTCATCTCAGTCGACCAGAATTCAGGCACAGGTCACCCTGTTGTACTTGAATAGCTAAAAAGTGAGTGCAGCATGAGCTTCTCAGCAGCGATCTCAAAAGGCAGGTGGTCTAAGGACTACAAGTGCAGGAACTAAGAGCTGAGGACTTGTTCCTTGTCTCTTCTGTCTGTTCTGTTTACAGCTTTGAAAATGTTAAACTGTTAGGTATTTTTCCTACAAGACAGAGATAATTTGGAAAGCCAGAATAGGAGTTAGTTGGAAGGCTTGAAAGAGTAGTTTTAGTCTGATTGCAAGTTGTCAAGTCTTTAAGGCTCTGAGTATTTTGAAATTAAAGTGATATTGGAATGCTTTTTTTAATTTTTTTTTTTTTTTGCTAGATCATGAAAGCTCTGGGGATGAATATTTTTCATCCTTCTCTGCAAAGAATTGCCACAGCTGTATAAAACCCAATCAAGAGATAAATCAATCTTCTCCTGTAATGGACTTTAGGTAGAGAGGACAAAATTCTGAAGGTGCCACACGAGTTTAACAGCATTTTCCAAAGTTCAAGCACATTATTTTTGCTATAATACTAGCCGGCATTATTAAAATACCAGAAGACATTGACTCTCAAACAGCTATTATAATGATCTACTGTGTGCTGCCCTCCCAAGTTCAAGGGTGCATTCTGGTGGTCATATTTCTTTTACAGGCTCCTGGGTGTGTCAGGACTGTGAGGAGTCAATAAGTAGGTTTTGATCAGTGAACTGAATTTGTTAAAGGTCTGTTAAACAGTGCTGTGATTGGACCAGTGTGTCTGAAATAAGCTGTTAACGTAGAACCTGAATATGTGAGTCCATATAAATGTTTTTAAAGCTTGGATTTTTTTTTCTTTTAATTGATGTCATGGTTGCACACAGAACTAAGAGAAAGGGCTCCAGCCACAATCTTTTGCACTTCCCACAAGCAGAAAGGTACAGTCATATGCATTAGAACTTAATATCTGTTTAAAAGCAGCAGGAAGAGTATGGACCAGAGACTGAGTTCTAAATGTCCCTAAGTGGATTGTGTTGTCATTCTCATTATATCATCATCTAAATAGTAATTAGAAAGTAGTTTGGTCACAGTTATTTTGACTGGTTACCTTGCAGTTATCTTTACTATATTGACAAGCTAGTCCATTCTGTCATAAGTACTTCAAATATTACACCACTTGTCAGAAATCTCTAAATCAGATTACTTATGCAAAATAGATACTTTTCTCAAAAATTCTGTATCTGAATTATATTATATGCTGTCCTTGACGTTGTAGCACATCACTTCTGTTGACAGCTGATAGCATCACATATAAAAAAGCCTATTTTACCAAAGGATTATGCCTGTCAGGGCCTGGGAGATTTTGTGTCATCCAGAAGCTGATTGCAACGTTCTTTGTGCAAGTTTTGGGAGCTGGGGATAAGACTGGATGACAGGGCTATCACAATGAGTTTGCATCTTGCCCTAGTTTAATAGAAATGGACACACAGGTTTTTCCATTTTAAGATTCTGTATTTGAGATTACGAGTTACCACTTGAATCCTGAACAGCCTGCCTTTGATAGACACATTGCATTTTGTCCTCTTCTGGTTTTTAAACAAGCTTATAGGATGAAGCAAACGTTTGTCACTTCTTGTCAGCTCTGTGGTGGTAATGTGAAGCTCCTTCTCAAACCCGAGATATAGCTGTTTTGTTGCTTTCCATCTGCGTCAATGTTATTCAAAATTTAGACTCTTCTTGCTATTTTGATAGATGGGACATTTAGAAGTTTTTTCTCCCCTCCCGCCAAACCTCAAGAGTGAAAGAAATGGCATTTCACTGGTTTTAAATTTCTGTGATCAGATGCATCTAAGTGAAGCAAAGCCTTTCTGGAAACCTGGGACTGTTCCAAGGCAGCCTGCTTCATTTTGTAGGAGAAGACTCACGTATTTTTGTTGGTATCCTTAGCCAAAGCCCAAATGCAAGTGCTGAATGGAGCATGGCTGGTCATTCCCTCTGCTGCCGGCTCACCACACCAGCGAGCTCTTCACCTGCTTGTGACACCGGGTTTTAAATCCCATTGAAAAGTCTTCAGGATACACATTTAGGTTGGAGTAACGAGATTTTTAAAAATTACATGTAAGCAGATCAAGGAGTTTTAACCCATCCTGGTTTACAGATGGGTCCTCCTGATACTCGAAGGACCTGGCCAGTATAATGCAAGGATCCATGAATAACAACTTAGAGAAACTTGGGTATGGTTTTTAATATGCAAGTATCTACATAATTTACATTTCACAGTTTATCTCTGGACAAAAGAAAAATTACTTAGAAACAGTTCTCTGTGTGATATATTCAGAGTTATCATTTTCAAGTCAACCCATGACACTGTTCAAACGGAGAGCAGAAATCATGCGTGGACAAGTGTTTCTGTGCTGCACAGCACCTTAGACACGATTTGCACCACCCTACCCTATCAGCCTAAGAGAGCAGTTTCCTTTTTGTTCTTCCAGAGCTCAGTAAAAAGAAACTACAATATTCTAATTAGCGTGGGTTTTATTTTCAGTAGGGGTTGAAAAATGTTGAAATGGTTTTAATGAGAGGAACTTTGTTTCATAAGCATACATTTCTTTCTGCAGCACTTTACTAGCCTTAAATTATGTTTTGATATCATAAATGGTTGCTAATGATAATTAAGGTTTTAGATGACAAACCAGTAGCAAAGGCAGTTGCATAGTAAGTGCTTCAGGTAATAGCAAAAACGGAAACAAAAAAAAAAAAAAAACAAAAAAAAAACCAGAAAAGGAGAGCAAATGTACAAAACTGTGTTTTGGTTTTGCTAATTGTCTCTCCCAAAAGCTGAAGTTAATTCTCAGTTTATGAATATGCTGGTGTTTTTCTATACAGGGACAAGGTCTTCCATTGCTGTTTCTACTTGGTTGTGAAGGTTTGATGTTAATTAAAGGTTCTGAAACAACAAAATCCTCTCACCAAGCAAAGAGGAAAGTTCAAATTGTTCCAGCCTCTCAAAGTGAAAAAAATGCTTGTCACTGTGAATATAATTAATTAGATTCATTCTTCCTAAAATATTTTTCACTTTCAAAAACAATTATAAAAAATTATCCAGATGTCATCAAAGGTATCAATGAGCTAGATGAACTCTTTTGTGGAAGGATTATTTGGGAGACATGAAGGAAAAAAAAGGTTGAAAAACCTATAAGAAATATTTTAATATCTGAGGATAAGGGCTGCAGCTCTCAGCATTGTACTTTGGACAGTGGGCCCTGTTTTTGAGAGCTTGTTGAGCAAGCTCTGATGTGCAGAACATCTGCTGTTTAATATAAACTGGTTTAGGTTTGTACTGTGGTGTTTGCTTTCTTGATAACAACTATTGACTGCATGATCACTGAATATGACAGATGATAACAGTAATTGTCAGAATTGCGGTAGAATACATGTAGGTTTCTACATGAGTAGCGTATGGTGGCCAGTTGATTGGCAGGTTAATAAATATTTTTGTTTTCTGCTGGTCTGCCTTAGTTTTGTACAGTATTTTTTCAGTTACCAAAATGTCTGCAATAGCTTCAAATGCTGCATTTTGAACTCTCATGTACTATTTATGTGTGTGTGACAGATCTCAAGTAGCTGATGCTGAAAAACAGGAAAGTTCTAGTGAAAATAAATGTATTCTATTCAGAATGCAAAAACTTAAATATTCAGTATTTAAATTAATGTTCATAACACAGAAACATTTTGGGGAGGTTAATTATGTATAATTTAAGGCTTGTTTGCCATGCAAAGGAGTATGGCACCATGCTCCTGTAGCAGAGGTATAATTTGTAGAATAACATGTGCTATATGAAGACATCATTTTCAAACTACTCTGTCTTTTTAAACATCTTATATATTCAGGAAAAAAAAAGTATATTTGTACTGCATTATTTTAATGTTTTAAAGGGTTGAGTTTGATTGCAGATGATTTTTTATTTCTTGGAGTATGGAAAGCTCATAAACTATCATGCTGCAATTGTGCAAGTTGTTTGGTTTAGGTTGCAATCTCAGTTTCCTTCCCAGTGGTTCTGTCATTCTGTTTTGCTCCAAAGTATTGCCGTTGAAAAGAATTTCAGCAGAAAGGAATGCATTTGATTTGAATGAGAGAGGATGATGAGAGAAGCCTGGTAGGTTTGTAGATGAAGTCCACTGCAGAACTGGATCACAGAATTGGTCCAGAGTTACGGCAGTAAAGTCCTGAGGTCTCCTATCCCTTCTTGCACCTCAACTGCAGCCTCCCTCTTTTGTGCTTACAGGACTTTGATAACCCCTTGCTGTCATGTACTTGTTCCTTCTCCTGGGGGTTTATCAGTCTTCCATCTCATGTTCTGCCCATCCTTTTCCCCATGTGGGACAGTCCCTGTCCTTTCTTCTTAAATATAACACTCCTCCCACCTCAGAGGTCTCCAGTCCTCTTTACAGCTTCTGATCTAATTCCCCAGTTCTTCTCATCAGTTCAGTGATCTGTTCTTCATGCCCATGTCAGCTCTTCACACAACTTCTGCTCTGCCTCTACTTCACCACAATGAGATGCTGCCACTTCCATTGTATCTCACTCCTTCACCCCCATTTCACGCTGTCAGCTCCTCTTACCTTGTTACTGATGACTGCCACGGCCAAAAGAGACTTCTCTCAACAGCAAATCATGTACTAAAATATGACCTAGTGGTGCTCATTAGCTCAGGGAAGCACTGAACGCTGTTCATTAAACTGTAAGCATCTCTTCTTGTTGCAGTGATGATGCGTGTGGACAGGTTGGAATTGTATTTCTGCCTTTGACCTTGCTTCCCAAAAATATAGATTTGAATTGCCTCAAAGTAGATGGAAAGATGGTAATTGCCCAGAACTTCTAATACTGGAATTATAGGGAATAAAAACCTCAGAGCTAAAGCTAAATTTGTTCTTATAAATGTCCAATTCAAACCTGTAAGTTATTCCAGTTTCTGTGAATCCTTATTTAATGCTTCTTTCTCTGGGAGAAGGAAGGCACTGGATAGGAGGAAGAAAATGAAGGGAAAAAGGTTGTAGTGGAAAAGGGCAGCTGCACTTAAGTAAAATGGAAACCTCTAGAACTTCAGTCTCTGCCTTCTCTGAATAAAACCTGACAATGAGACATCAGTGAAAAGCACTGCTGCAGTATAATGTCATCTGATCCCAGACCTGAGCTGTCTGAGCACATGAAGCGAGATGTTTATAGTGGAAACTCTTCTCTAGTTCATTTAATTGAAAAAATATTAGGATAGTGATTAGGGCACTAAGGGTAACTAACTTTTCTCTAGGCTCTGAGATTTCCCATTATAAAGCAATTTGTAATATAATTTTCAGGAAGATTCATGCAAATAAAATATCATAGTTCATAGAAAATAAATACAAAAGGAAAAAGATTCCAGTGTAATTCACATTTGAAATGGAACCAGATCCCTTTGTTGTTTTTTTGTAATATTCACCACGCTGCCTTATTTTATTTCTGCAATGACTTAGAGTTCCTTTGTGTGAGTTGCTTTGCATTGGCGTTCTCTCTACTATGCTTTAGAGCAAAGCGCTCAGCCATTCACTCAGAGAAGCAGCAGCCCAGTAGAGCTGTAGCACTGCCTTCACAGGCCGCTTTGGTCTTTCTTCTGAACCTTTAGTTGCTTCTCCATTTTACACGATTGGTTTCTAATGGAATCTGTAAATGAGGAAATGGGTAATCAGCTGTGAAAGATGAATATCAAGCATGTATGCAAAGTGCCATATATAAACCGGACAAGCCCTAGGGCATCATCATGTCTATTTTATACTGGCTTTACATGCCTGTTTATCCTTCCAAGAAAAAACCAAACAATCCAACACTTGTTACCTTAGCAACATAGTTACGTTATCTCCAGACATCCAAACCAAACTCTCAGGACACAAACAGTGTTGCTCAGGTGAACTTTCACTGTAGGAACATGATTCAGAGTGTCAGCATATTTCATGGCAGTTTTTAATCTCCTTTGTTAAGCTGCATCCGTTTCAGTTAGCTTTGTAGTTGTCTTTTCAAGATTTAGCCCTTGTCAATTATGTTCATCAATTGATTGAAGGATTTTATTGTTACACATGGCAAAAAACATATTTTGCAAACATCTATATTTGATGCAAAGAAACCTCTATGCCTTTGTTTGAGAAAAAAACGTGCTATTTTATCTATCAAATAGTGCATAACAAACTGAGGACGTAATTTGAAGAAGTTCCTTGCCAAAGCTAGTAAGCATTTTTGTCTGAAAGGTAATGTAGTCTGTTGAATTAGAAAATGGCTATGACAAATTCTTAGCCTGGTCACCTGTCTCAAAAAATCTGTGTATTTCAAGTCAAATGCAGATGTCAAAAATCAAATCCATTACTTGTGTTAATCATAACGTTGAGTTTTATGAGATCATCTGTATTGACAGACTTGAAAATATATGCCATATCTATGTAGTAAACATGCATTTTTCTCTATTGCCTAAAACCAAATGCAATTTATATGTTATTGAATGCAGTTAAGTATACAATTAACTAAGGACTCTGCAGAATTCCAGTCAGTTTGTGACAGTTACTACCAGAGATGATAAATAATCCCACCTCTCATTGCTATAGACCAAAACTCTAAAGAACATATTGGAGTTATTTGTCAAAAGATTCACATAGAAGTGGTTATCTGCCTAAGTGAAGCCAGGCTTTTGACTGCAATAGAATACACACACAAAAAAAGATTGCATAGCAACTCAGTGTATATTCCTGAATATTCCCCACACTCTGTTTTGCATTATTTTGGAATAAGGCTGTACTGGAAAGGCAATAGCAAATATTTCTTCAAAGTGTTCTGATATTTAACTATTATGTTTTAGCTTTTCAGCAGAAAGAGTTAAATGTGGTGTGCCACTGAAGCCCCTTTACAGCTCCTTTATCTTTTCCAAATAAATGTGGGATAAATGGAGTGAGTAAACAATCAAACATTGTTTTTTTTCTTTGTTGGCCTTTCCTATAGCTCTGGAACATTATAGTGAACATACGCTTTTATGCAGTGGTAATGACATAAAAGTTGTGTTTGATTGTCTGTGCCCTTCAAAAATCACAAAAACTTATTTCATAGCGCTCCATGCAATCGAAAAATGCAGCCATGCAGCACTGAAAACAAAACAATTTACTGTGAATTGGGGCAGCATGTCTAAAATGTTCACACCGAGCAACTTGACTGCTGCTACTTGGATCACCCATGCCTATTGATTAGAAGGGAAATGTGAAGAAATGTGAGTAAACTTTGAAGGCCGCAAGGATTTGTGAATATTGCTTGATATCAACAATGAACCTAAACAACAAAATATGATGCTATTTCCCAGCATTTTCTTGCCATAATACTACCAGGAATGTTTTCTTGTTCTGGGAAAATCATCAGTGAGCGTAAACTAGAGAGTGCTGTCACAGCAGAAGAGTGGCCTTTATAGCTGTGTGTCTTTCAGGACAGTCAGTAGAATAGGTAGTAAATTTGAGAAATAAATATAGTACTACTCTTGCCTTCAACACCTTTTCCTCACAGGAAATTTCAGGATGTTTTATCCTCTATAAATATCCATCAGCTCGCAATTTGTCATTGGTTCACTTTTATCACACAAGCCATCTCTTGCATGAGCTTTTGTACTTTGAATGTATAGAAATAGACTGCTAAATTCAGAAAGTGCAAATATTAATCATCTGCCTTTGGTGTTTCCATGAAAATAAAGCAGTATGATTGTTGACGATATATATAGCATTACATAATGTGCTTCTGACCTGACATGATTCAGTGATTGCAAATTAGGAAATTATTGCTCATTCTGTTCAATATTCTTGTTACATTAATGCAATGTACTATTTATTTATATAGGAGAAAACTAGACAGCTTTTTGCGTTCTGCATTTTATGTCACTTGAGGCAACTTGCCTGCGACTGTAGGTGGTCTGAATCTAGTCCAGCTCTGTTATTTATATATGGGACAGTAATGACATAAAAACTTGATAGCCTTCATGATAGAATTGTAATAAAGTAAAATAGAGTTTTTAAAATTATATAATAATTTCATATCAGTAATTACATAAAATACGAATATATTTTTATAATATACTTGTATTTATATTTAAATATATTAATATAAATATTATACAGTAATAGGGGGGTTTGTAAAGGGAAAAGAAAGAGAGAAATAAAATCCAAGACAGAGAAGTGATGCCCCATACAGTTGCCCACCACCCGCTGTCCAGTGTCTGTCCCATCCCCAGGGAGTGATTGGCCCCTCCTGGCTGCCTCTTCCCCAGTTTATGTAACGGGCTGGACATTTTATGGTATAGAATGTCCTTCGGCCAGTGCAGGTCAGCTCCCTGTCCGTGTTCCCTCCTGGCTTCTTGTGCACCTGTCTCTGGCAGAGCATGAAAAATCCTTGACTTGGAGCAGGCACTCCTTGGCAACAGCTAAACCATCAGTGTGTTATTGACATGATCCTCACACCAAATCCAAAGCACAGCACTGTACCAGCAACAAGAAGGAAAATTAACCCTATCCCAGCACGATGCTGCTGATAGACAACTATGATGTGTGTGGGTAATTTTAACACATTTTGAATACCTCATTTTTAAAGTGGTCGTGGAGTTTGAGAAAGGAAAAAAAAATCTATATCCATATCTAAAATGATAGAAACTTCAGTTTAAATCTTCACTGCCTGAATTAAGCGTGCTGTGAGATCAAATACATTTTCTGTTGTTTATAACACATTTTCCATTAGTAGTATGGCAATGTGAAAAATGCATTTGAGGCAAAAGAAATAGCATTTCTTGGCACTGTGGCTTAAGTAGATTTCCTCTTCATTGAATAGATAAATGAAGTTCGCATAATGTGTTACTGAAAGCGTTGCTTCGACTGCTCCTCTATTACATTGTGATACCCACCATAGGAAATAGTCCATCTCTGGTGCTCACCACCAAATCCGGTTTCCAGCTGGGATGCTGTACCTGCTACATACATTGAAATGCTGTCCTGTTTTTTCAGCTGTGTTTTTCTTTTATATGTAAAAGCATAGTTGGGCTGTGCAAGTCAGAAGCAGTGGTTTATCTCACCGCTAGTGACAGATAATGGTCCTGTAGCACAGCAAAGGTTGCAGTGAAGAATGCTATGCGAATATTTTGAAATGAGGAGGCAGAGGGGTGTTAAGTATGAAGTTAAATTTATTGTGAGTGAGGACTGGGTACTTTCATTGTGAGTGAGGATGGGTATTTTTCTCTTGTCCAGTAGGCATTGCAGATGCTGAGTTCAGCAGACCTTAGTTCCTACTTTTTAGTGTTTCATGAAAAAAAGGCACAGAAAGGAATGTTCTTTGGATCTTTGTCAGAACGTTGGCACAACTCATACTGTAAATTATACTAGTAAACAATAGAAAATTGGTTAATCTCTGCAGGAAGAGTTACAATAAAAGTGCACATATTTCACTTGAAGCTAAATAGTAGATTGGCCAATTTTAGCTGTTTGTGCTTCACAGAACTTGCCAGCTTGAATTTAATTTCCAAAATATTTTTAGTAAAAGGAGTTGTGATGCTGGAATCCCAAAGCCTCTGTTACTGCATTGGATCTTCCTGAGCTCACCAGAAGTTGCAGAGATAATGTTGGTGTTTGCTCTGTTTGACACGATGTACAGCTGGGGTTTTGCAAGGCCATCCAGGGTGACCTGCGGGCTATAGCAATATCCCTGTTGATTTAAACATAGCTAGGACTAAACCTTCAGAATGGGTCACAGAATTGCAGAATGTACTGAGTTAGAAGGGACCCACAAGGATCATTAAGCCCAATCCTTGGCCCTGCACAGGACCATCTCCAAGAGTAACACCATGTGCTTGAGAGCATCATCCAAAGGCTTCTTGAGCTCTGTCAGGCTTGGTGATGGAGGACAGTTCACCCAGAAGGAAGGGAGAAGGCAAAACTGAATGAACCACTCCTTTAATTCCATAAAGAAGTGGGTGCTAAGGCTGTAGCTCCAGTGTCACTGGAGCATCCCCGAACAGTGTGTGGCTGTACTTCCCTGACTGTAGTTGTCACATCATTTGAGTGGGGACTGATTCTATTCTCACTGTAGAAATAAGGCACTTCCCATGACTTAAACAAAATCCTCATTCCCACTGCCATTCCCAGGGTACATATCAATTTTTCAAGTTGTTTTTTATTTTTATGGATAAAGAACTGTGAAATGAGAGTGACTGAACTTCCAGCCTCAAAAGAGCTGCTTTGTAACTCGTTTGTTTTCTTAAAATCTGAACACTTTGTTGCAGCACAAGAGCTTTTTACTTTGTTCCTTATAGACAGAGTATTGCACCAACTATTGTGTCTTTTGTACATTTTGAAATAAGTTAGCCTTGTCTGCAATACTAATGGGCATCTGTCTCATGAGGGACCTGCTTTACTTTGTAGAAAGAGTATTTGCAACGAGCTGAAAGAAGAAAGGTCTTTTCCTTGTCTGATATGGAAGGTCTATTTTTCATTTTCAGAATTCAACCTCGAATTTCATTATTAGATGCAGTAGAGATACTTCTCTCTAAGCTGACATGCAACACAACGTTAGTGGCGGGACCTGGTAGCTTCCAGTTATACCTGTGGGCACTGGCCTTTACTGATCCACACAAGGCCTAAGCTTTCATTCTCCCGGGACTATAAATTCAGTTTCTGCTCAAAGAAATGTACTATATGTCAGTTATGTTCTAACTTGAGTTAACAAAGTTGCTTTTTTATTTATCTGGCACACTATATGTCTGGAGGTTCTAAACTGGCCTCCAATTTGCCTCTGTCATGTAAAATATTGCTGGACACAAATACCTGTTTATTTAACAAGGTGTAGGACAGGCCCTTGTTTTGCATGTACCTAAAGGACTGACTGACATGAGTATGAAAAACTGTGTTATTAAACAAATAAAACCACAGTTATGTTATTCTAAATATATCCTCTTTTTCTGTATAGTTGAGCCACAAAATTTCAAATTGTGAATTTCAGTTCCCACAAAAATGTTCATGTTTTGGATGTTCTGGCTCTATGAAAGAGCAGAGGTTTTAGCTGTAGTGAATCGGGACCATGATTCGGTATCTAATCTGTCATCTCCTGCTCAAGCATAAGTCATGGTGCTAACCAAGGTGACAGATGAGCCATGGTGCAGGATCCCATCCCTGTAAGGAGTGCTCTTCCTGCAGGGCTAGAGACTGAGCTGTTCAGTTGTTTGACACTGCAGAGCTATAAATGCTGTTGTCTCTTTAGCCTTCTGAAATTATTGCAGATAATGTCATGCAACTAATCTGAGTTAGTGTTATGTTACGAAAAATAACGTTTCCTTTTCATCACTTTAAGTTTATATTTCCATTGACTGACTTTTTCTGCTTGGACTATACTGGAGATTTACAGGAAAGCTCTGGACAGTTGTCCAAGGGCCTTAATAATGTTGACTGCTGTGTGACCATTATTGATCAGCACTTCACATAACAGTTGTACAAACACAGATAATTGAGAAAGCCTAATTTCATTAGTAAAAATTAATGGGTAGACTCTGTACTGAAAAGATAATTATGCATAAAAGTAATTAGGGCAATCCATTTGATTCTCATCAGTCACATGCAGTTTGACGTATTTCTTGAATTTCTTTTTTCTTTCTTTCTTGGGAATGCAAAATTCTGGCTTTTTATTTCTACACGTGCTTCTATTTCTCGGTTATAGTCAGTGCTTGATCCTTCTCCTAATCTCCATGGCATATGATAATTGCTCATTAAAATGTGCATCTCTAAGTTTGTAGATGATCCTGGGCATAACTAAAACAATGCACTTTGTGGAAGAAATTACTGTTTGATTCTGCAATTCTAGTTGCTGTGTTGTTTTAATCTAAATAACTTTCTTTTGATGAACTATAACCAAAAGCATTACTCTTTGTAGTAAGTGTGTAGCAAGAATCTGTAACAATGACAAATAGAGCTATTAAAATGCCAGTAAGTTTTGAATATATAACCAAACATACCTACAGAGTACTACAGGTTTATTAAAAATTAAATGCTGCTTTGTAAGCAATTTTAGTTATGAACCTAGTTATTAATAATATTTAGATTTAGGTTATGATACGTATTTTTTAAGAATTTAAATTCTTTTACTAGGATGCAAGCATTTAGAGAAATGTACCTTTAATGCTGTAGCGGATAACACAGCGTTGGTCTGAATATTATAAACGGACTGTGTGACTTGAGCATCAGAAATATTATATTACAAATGTCAAATTAGCATCCACCGTCTAGAACATTTGGATAAAATAGTCTGAATAAACAATTGCCAATGATTTTCAGATCTGGAATTAAAAAAACTCAATCCTTTCAGGCACAACTGAACATCAGCTTTGAGACACAAGTTTTAATTAGAAATTGGGCAGGATTTTGAATTCCTGGCTTGCCCTGGGGCAACTGTAACATTTAGGAGGGAAAGGATTTACTCAAACCATTTGCTTCCCATGAGGTGAAGATGAGGTTTTTGCAAGATCCCAGAGTACAGTCTGAAAATAGTTGCATATTTTTTTGAGGAAAATATTGTTTCAAAACTCTTGAAAGGAACTTTTGAAGTGCTTGTGCCTTGCAGTTAACAGGCCTGTCATAACACGTAAGTGGCTGGGGTGATCTGTGGAGCACCTCTCTGGTTTGGCCAGCTTTGGGACCTCTGTCCCCAGCAGCAGTTCCAGGCAGGTGCCAGGAGATAAGAAAACCAGCACACCATGTACTAAATATACTAAGTGTATGTGTGTGTCTGTGTATCATGTGTCTGTGTGTGTCCGTGTATGCTGGGGAGGAGAGGACATTCAAATAGCAGCTGAAGTATGAAGGATTCCAAATGTGTGCGTTTTCACGTGCGTAGTGTATTTTGCTTTTCAGCTATGAAGTCATAGAAACGTGAAATGGAAAATTACGGCTCATTAGCCCATCTTCTGGCCTCCAGGTCTGTATTCTGTCAAGTCTTTGGTAACTGTTCTTAATGCACATCCATTATCTTCATGTTAAAATCTCTCTTGAGGTTTTGATGTGGTTTATCTACTGCTCCAACTGCCTCTTCCATTTACTCTTCCTGCTGAAAGCACTTCAAGTTGCACCCATATGCCTGAGTGAATAAGTAGGCTTGGTGGGTTAGATCTTAAAACATTTTGGCTATCCAGAGTTCAGGCTTGTATTTCTATATAAGGCAATTTTCCCATTAGTTTTATGTGTGCTGAAATGGGACTGACACAGCTGAATTTCAGAGCAAGCTTTTAAGAGCAACAGAGGGGGTTCATGCGTTTCATAAAATTGTCTTAAACACTTTATACAGCTTTTGTAGTAATTGCATCAACCAGAGAAATCAGCATCAGATTGTTGCCTTTCATGAACTATCAGAGAAAAAGGAAAACTCTTTTAGAAAGTCATGGGGAAAAAACATATTTTGGGATCATTGTAGGGATACTGAGTCTGTGGAATTACGTTTCAGGTAAATTTTGGAACTTTTCTGAGGCGCAGCTTAAACTCAATAAAAGCACGCTGTATTTGGGGATACAGGCCTTAATGGCTAAGTCAGTACTCAAACATACCCAAACTTTTTTTTGCCTTGACAGTTCAACCCATCTCTACTTTTAATTAGTTTCATGATGAAAAACAGAAACTAAAACTGTTGCTCCAGCAGAAAATCCACTTTTATGCTTGAATGGCCAGCTATAATGATTATGCAAACTAGAATTACATACACTTCCTTTTTATTGCTTTAACTACAGAGCACACAGTACTTTGCAGCTACCTCAAGTTCATTCATTTTCTATTTCTTTCTTCAAAAAAAAAGAAAAGCATTTTTAATTCTAGCAATGAGGTGCAGTTTTTCTCCTATGCACTCCTATACATGAAAGTATTTCAACATTCTCAGTGATTTCTTGGAAATCTTTGCAATTTTTCCCTGGGTTCATATATTTTGATCCATGCACCTACTGATTAGATAAATGGGGAGAATTCAGTACCTAGTCTTGAAAGCACTGTGACTTTTTCATGTTATTTAAAAAAAAATAAAATCTTAGCTTTGTCATGACCTTGGGGCTTAGGTTGTTTCCATGATAGAGCCATCTTAACTGCATGGAACGTAATAATTCTGCCTTCATTAGAAGCCGATGGGTCATAAATATGCTAGTGAATTCATTCACAGGAAATGCAACATACACTTAGAAAAAAGTATGCACTGAAATCCTTCCATACGAGAATACTTTCATAGCAAAACAAAAACAAAAAACAAAAACAACCCCGAACATCAAAACTGGAAAGGAACCCCACCCCACAACAACAATAAAACAAGCCAAACAGCAGTCCCCAAAGCACACGAGATTAGGCACATCTGTGGGACTCAGCTCTGCTTGGTACAGCTGCATCCTGCCCTGATGCCCTGGAAACCTTAAAGTGACAACAGGCACAAAACCGAAGCTGAGCCTGAGGAAAAAAAAATGCTCAGAAGCAGCCAAATCTGGCAGGCAGGTTAACAGATTGGTTGGGGGCTTTGGCTGATCTCAGCTGCTGCCGTGCACATTCCCGCTGCATGTGTGCAGTCACTGATAGGCAGAGTTACTTGTTTCACAGGTCACTGTTCCAGCAAAGTAAGTGTCTGGAACAATAGCAGATTTCAAAGTGTATTCCCTGACAGGACAAGGGATAGTGGTTTTAAAGTAAAAGAAGGTAGATTTTGACCATAGAGGAGGGGAAATTTTTACAATGAGAGCGGTGAAACACTGGCACAAGGTGCCAGTGGATGTGGTGGAGGACCCATCGCTGAAAATATTAAAGGTGAGGCTGGACAGGGCTCTGAGCAACCTGGTCTAATTGAAGATGTCCCTGTTTAATCCAGGGAATTGGACTAGATGAACTTTAAAGGTCCCTTCCAACCCAAACTATTCTGTGATTCAAGCTAATTGTCTATATCTGAAATTAGAGCAAGTTTAAAATGCCAGATACAGAACTAAACTGAGATGCAAAATAATGTGGATGGTTAATTTGGATTTCACTCTCAGAATCCTCTTCATAGCAGTCCAAATCTGAGAATAGAGTATTTGACAAAGAAACAGCAGGGGAATCAAGGAGAGATTGTGCTATTTGTTAGCTGAGTTGGATCAAGGAGTGGTTATTTTTCAGTGTTGTAGACAGTATCCACTCTCAGATGTGTATGAACCTGTTTCTAAGCCACCTCCAGAGATGATAGTTTTTTACAGGGCAGTTCACAGGGTTAATGTCTCCATCATTCTTGTACTAGAACTTTGGATGTGCACTGTACAATAGAACCCAAATATATAAGACTCAAATTGCTCTAAGAAGTTTCAAAATAAATCAGTTTCAGATTTCGGGTTGTGTGGTGGGATTTGGGTATTATTTGCAGGAACTGTGTTTTTCTTGTTCACTATCATTTGTTCTATGAAAAAACCCTGAATATAGCAAGTAAATTGTTTATCGCTGTGGTGTTTACTCGATTTAAGTTGACTGATCACCTGCACCCTCTTGTAATATCATAGTACCCTGTTCTGAATGCTAGATTTGGTTTTTTCCAAAGAAGTCTGAAACTTCTAAAGGATTATCACTTAATCTATTTAAACTAATTTTCTTTTAATATTAGGTGTCTCACGCATTCCTCACAGCACTGACCTCTTCTCAGAGTCCACTGCCCAATTTACCTTAAAATGTGATCTTCATCAGGGGACACTTGGTCAGCATTTTAAAACAAAGTTCCGAAATTGAATCTGAGACGAACATCCCAGATTTAAAACATGTGCTTTCTACCAGTAAAAAAATGGTATAAAATTGTAATGGGAAAATAAAGCCTTCTCCTTTCAAAAGAACTCTAGGCAATTGCTAAGGAATTGATGATCCTAATTCAGGGAATAAGGACTCACATATTACCGCTGTATGTCTCAAATGGTCTGTCACAAAGATAACACGGCAGCTACTTCTATGACAAATGTTTTTTATTTCTAAAGTTACAGTTGTATTAAACTGATAAATAAAAGAACTTTAATTAAATTTTTCTGTATCCTCCTCCCCTAGAGCCTTAAATCTTTACTTTTTAGCCTAAGTATGGGTAGTCTGTTAGTGTGCATCCATAATTAATTGTAACTTTATACTGTGAGTACTTAATTGTTTGGGGTTTCTTCTGTGTTGCCAGCAGACACCTAGCAAAGGGGCAGGGGGCCTTTCTGACCCTGGATGTGGAGGTACTGGGTCTACTTTGCATTTTAAGTGTATTTTTTCAATGTAGGATTTGTCAGTCACTATACAATTCTCTGCCAGTGGTGAAACCTCTTCAGACTATTTCAAGATTCTTAAATTGATTACTTGAGAAAAAGCTTCCACCAGAATTTATGCTCTTGATTTTTTAAACTGTGCTATCTGTTTAAAGCTGTTTGAATAGCTATACTCAAAAATCTTTGCAAGCAGGGACAAATCCTTAAGCACTGGTTGTTTTCTGATTTCTTGGTGCTCTGATACTTCTTAACAGCACTACAGAAATGGCAGAAAGCCATAGCAAAAGTGCCCTGTTTAGGAACTTCCTATCTCAATCTTGTTTCAAAACAAGATATAATTTGTGATTTGTATGTTATCAGGAATCCAAAATGTCATATAATCCAAATATCTTTAAATGTAGAAAGGTGCATTGGCCATTCTCTAGATGAGGGTGTCTGCCTCTATTTAGTTTGTTAGAATTTCCCATTCTAACCAAATCCCTGAGTCAAACTGAAATTCTCTGTGATGGGTACAGATATTCCTATTATATCTGATTGCCAAAGAATAGAGAGTCTTTCAAAACTGGGCAACGTAAATCCTAGACTTCATAAAATTTGACATCTTTGTATTGCTGTGTTGCAGGTTAACCAAAGGTCTGATCTGAAGTACTCTGAAGTAAATAGAAACCTTAGCACTGATTCTATTAAGCTGTTTCTTAGACTCCAAAAATTTGCAGACTTTGGAGGATATATTTCTCTGGATAAGCCTAGAGACCTTATTGTTAAGGACAGGGAAAAAATCAAGTTCCTTGACATTAGATTGTCAATAGTGTGATAAGATTTACCTTTCAGCAAAGGACACAGCTGAGCTGGAGACTTAGAATCATAGAATCATTCAGTTAGAAAAAACCTCTGAGATCATCAAGTCCAACCAGTAACCCAACATAACCAAGCCCACCACTGAACCATGGCCCTAAGTGCCACGTTCACATCTTTTAAATCCCTCCAGGGATGGTGACTCAACCACTGCTCTGGATAGGCTGTGCCAGTGCTTGACATCTTTTCAGTAAAGAAGTTTTTCCTAATATCCAGTCTAAACATCCCCTGGCACAACCTGAGGCTGTTTCCTCTTATCCTGTCACTTGTTACCTGAGAGAAGAGGCTGACTGTCACCAGCCTGTAAGCTCCTTTGAGGAGGAGCCATCCACCCAGTAGCAAAGAATATGCCCATCCAAGCCATGAACAGTCAGTTCCTCCAGGAAAATGCTGTGGGAAACTGTCAAAGGTTTTACTGAACTCCAACATGCACAGACTTTTCCTTCGTCTACTAAGCAGGTCACTTTGTCCTAGGACTTAACACAGCAAGTCTTTGAAGACAGTAAGAAAGCAGCAGTGTGATGGTTTGAGGTGTGGTGCATTACTGCAGTGTTGTATTAATTGTGAAGACATTTGTGTGCTTATTGGAACTTCATGTTTGTGCTAACTCTGAGTGCTGTCTTCATGGTGTTCATCTTAACAACACTGGACGAATGAAATGGTCTAAATTTCTTCCTGAAAGGCCCACTATGTTGCCTGCTGCAGAGGCATAGTGATTTCTGGGCAGCCTGAACTGCTGCAATTCAGTCAACCTAAAATAACAGCATGATTGCATTTAGTTGGGCATTAGGAAACTTAAATAGCTTTTTCAGCTTTTGAGTTTGCATTAGGTCTGGAGAGTCATCAGGTATTGACATATTCCTGCTTGTAATGGAAGAAAGGAATATCTCCTTAGCTGTTTTTATCTCTCTCCTTTTCTCTGCCTTTTTCTCTCTTCCCACTCCCCTCTGCCTTGCTTTCTTCTCTTCTTGCTCTCTCTCTTCTTTTATTCAACAAGAGCCGGATTTATATCATTCCTGAAACAAGCTAGATTCCTACTCGGTGCCATTGTGGAGGCATCAGCTCTGTATTCCTGATGTGCATGGAAAAAGCAACAAATAAGATACTTGGCTGGATAATGATATTCAGTTAGATTTGGTGTAAGCTGATATTATTTTTAACTATACCAAGATAGTGAAGTTGATGCTGAAAAGCCTTCATTCCTATTGTCTCTTAAATAAATAATAAGCTTTTTCACATTAGACTTAGAGTGGGAAGGGGGTCATTTGAAAGTAGGAACTGGATTTCATTAACATTGTTAAAGTCTCTAGCATACCACAGCAAAAGGTGCAAAGCATCCTTTATTAAGAGCTTAGTGCCAATTTTCTGTCTCCGGATAACCGTGCTTGCTGAACGTCCAGGTTGATCTCTACAACACCTCCTGATCAACAATTTTTTTATACTTATTAGTTCACATACAGTCAGTAACACAAGCAAATATGGGTTACAAAGAAATATGAGGGTACCAGAGTTCATTGGCTTTGCACATTTACAACCGTCATTGTCTCTGATCAATTAATTAGAGTAGTAAGAATCAGACAAGGTAGTTTATTGAATAGGGTAGAGCTAAAAAGTCAGAAAAGCTGCAAGTCTACTGAAACTTGTTTAATAAAATCAAATTTGTGGTGCCTTGTTTTGGAATTATGTAACTCCTATGGCACAGTGAAGTTTAAAATCCTTACCAAACTTTAGGATCATTCATGCTTTGATTGAAACTTGAAGCTGGTGTGCAGCAGTTGACAAGACTTAACTACAAGGAGTGATGATGTTGGGTGAGATCAGAGGCATGAAATGTGTAGCAAAACAAGGGAAGGAACACTTGTGGGCAGGTAAGAAGTGCAGCTGTGAAGTGTTGAGCAGCTTCTTGTTCAGGTGGTTTTGGGAATATAACAGTAACAAGACTTTTTCAAATCATTGATCTGTCCATACCTTTCAAGCATTTGTTTGTCAGTGGTTATAGTTTCAATGCAAGCAACACGTTTTCAATAGCTACTCAATCGAAGAAGATTACTGTAATGTAGTAGTACTAAATTATTCTGTTTATTGGAAATAAAACTGTTATGCACCAAGGCTTTTATTTTTTATTGAAAAATACATGTTGAATGTCTTTCAGCTTTATATCCATCAGAAAGTTCTTTTTCAATCAGGTGACTTAGTGATCCCAGCTTTGCAGTAATGACTCTGGTAGCGGCAGGAAGATCTGTGTTCTTACCTCATTTCAGGATTTCTCATACAGAAAATGTCCTGTGGGTTACTTCAAAGTTCTTTAAGGTTGCTTTGAGTGCCATGGTTTGGGTTTTTTGAGCTGTTCTGTGCTTTATATATATAAAAAAATAAATAATTATAGACATACTTGTATCTGGTAGAAACAAGGAGCCAAACTTTTGAATTAATTTTAAACTGTTGATGAGGGGTACAAGGGGTTTGCCAAACATCATCAAGCACTATCAGTATGAATAGGGTTTTTCTTATTTAAAGGAGGTTCAGAGAAACTGAAGTAATAATTAGGATGGTTTGCTATCAGATTCACAGTGAGATAAAATATATTTTATAAATATTTTTTTTAATTTTCCTCATTTTTATATGCAAATAATTATTGCTGTGCAGGATTACTTTTGACTTGTACATGGGGAATTTCTTATCAGATACAGAATTATTTCGCTAAGGTTGTCTTTAACAGAAATGTAAGCACTGGGAATTTTTATCTCTGATCTATTAGGCTTTTTTTGCATGTAAGATATTTGTTGAAAGAGTTGATCTCTTATTCTTCTTAAACTAAGCAGCAAGATAAAACTTTTCCTGTTAATACTACTACTCTTCAATTTTGTACAAATTCTATGTGAAACAGTCAATCATACACATATATATATATAACATCTGATTATATGTGTTCTTTGACCATAACTACTTGATATATGCACTTAACTCACTGAAGATACTTTCATGAATTTCTTGTCCTGACCTGTGCAAGGATCAGGCCTGGCAGCATGTGAGGAAAGAATAAGGTAAAATCTGAATTTGTTGTTCATCATGTCTCAGCTAAAGTATTTCTTGGTTTGCAAGTTATCTTACGCTGCGCTGCAAACTGAAAAAGGTGCTTATTTATTTTGCTGAAGTAATTTTACACTTGTGGTGGGTGATAAACAGCATAACATTACTGGTGTTGATTAGGCACAGTGCTGATATTTTTCTCAATTTTCAGGGAAACATTAGTTACATTTGCATCTTTTTGCTAAATGAGATAGGAAAGAAGTTCTATGAATTTATTTTCGTGACATCATGGCAGAGTTAACATTCTTTGAATAGCAAGGCATCCTATTAGACATGAAGGATTTTGAAAATAGTTATACCCATATTAATGAGGGGGAAACACTTTACAGTCATTGCACTGATGCTGTGCTACTGGCTGTGTTTATAATCAGATTTTAATTTCTGCCTTCCATACCAAGCAATCGTGAGTGTGTGTGGAGCACGTGCTGTGGCAGCTCAGACCTTCAGCTGTACTGAGAGACGGCAGAATGCCCTTCCAGTACGGACTAACTGGAGCAGGGCCGTTCAAGTGAAGGATAAATCTGTGAAATTTGGGGTTAAGAAGACTTAAAAATGGGTTTAAATAAGTGACTTAGAGCTCTCTACATTTTAGCACATTTTTGTCAGAATAACTGGTAACTGTACTTTGAAGAGGTACATTAAGGAGATGTTAGGAATAGTATTAAGTAAGAAGGACTGTAATATCATTATAAATGATGGAAGATATGGTCAGCACCATTTTCCTGGTGTTTGAGAAATGTAATGTATTTAGCAAATAAAATTAATTCATTGCAAAGAAAATATTGCACATAGACTATAATTCAGTCTGAAGAACTCTATTTACTCAATTGGAGGCAAGCTTTTCATAAAACAGATGAATAATTTATGTTTGGGGTTTTTTTTGCTGCTAGCTGTTTATATGCCTTCTAGTATCCCATAGTCATTCTCAGACAACTATTTACAGTTTGATACAAAAAGAGATTAAATGCCTCATTGAAGGTCACCCAAGAAGACTAACAAAGCCAGGAATTAAAGAGAGATCTGTAATAATGGTCTAGTTTCGTATTTATTTAACACAATTTTCTAGCACTTCAATTATGGCTGTTTCGTTGGGCAGTAGCCAAAGTGAAGCCAGCTTTCCCAGCTTGCCGAGAGACCTGTGTGTTGCTGTTGCTGTTGACAGCTTCATGTTTCTTCTGTAATCAGAACCAAATATTATCTGAAACTAGACAGTATCATAAACACACATGCTTTTCACCAAGTCTTAGTTCTTTATGAGCTCTGATAGAATGTTATTAGATGTAGTTCCAAAATCAAATGTTATGTTTTGTCAGGCATTTTTTCTCCCAGTGAATTTTTCAGTGGACTTTTACTTTGAATTACATTGAACTTAAGATACTTTCTATACAATGGACAAATACATTCTCTGAAGAGTTATATTTGCTTTCTCTTTGCCCTCTGTCCCATTTCAAGACAAAATTGTGAGCCAAAAATATGGAAGGAAGGGAATAAAAAGTAAAATTCAAATGACAATTGCTTTTTATAAAATCCAAACCAAAACAAAAATAGTTCCCTCTTTGATTTTTGTTGTTTCTGAGAATGCAGACACTCAAGGTATTCTCTGTGCATTTGGGAAGGTCTGAACACATATTTTAGGTTGTAATATCCAGTTGTTAAATAATTTCTCTCTGTTGAATCCTCTTTGAAAGTAAACCCAAAATCTGGCTGCTTTTTTTTTTTTCCTAGCCTTTCTGTTAATCTCAGGTACATGAAGCTCTTAAAAAACAACGAATGATGTTTGTGGATGTTTTCACATCTGTTCTCATTTCACAGAAGCAAATAGGAAGTTCCAGGTTATGGATTATTCCCCTGGAAATCAGTTGTGCTTCCCAGACACCCTTCACAGCTGTTTGACCTTGCTTCTCTCCTGCCTCTCAGAGCTGTATTTGCTATTGAACTGCTGCTCTGTGAGAAACAATCTGTCAGTTTTACAGATGCTGCAAACGCTTCACTTCACTACAAAGTTACCAGTATCACAGCAACTCTCACATTCCCAGTTCTGTTTTCAAATAATTGACTTAGGAACAAGTATTACTTGGCCCAGCTTATGGCCATAGCAGGCCATGTAACTCATGGGGACACAGCTTAGGGCGGAGGAGCTCTCCAGCAGATGTTGTAGCCAGCTGTGAGCCCAGGCCCTCTGTCATTTCCCAGCTGAGACTGACATTTTACCTCAGTCAGAGAGGAAACATGTATCTTCGTGGTGAAGTCCTTGTGCCCACATTGGCCAATTTAAAAAAAAAATTAAATTTTTGGAGCACTGATACTTCAGCCTGACTCTCATCTCTCGAGTGCCCACCCACAGGATTGAGTCACATTGCTTCTGCCTCAGGGAAGACGTGAAGTTTTTATTATTTTTTTTATATTTTGTACGCCATGGAAAAAGTTTCAGAGCTTCAGGTGAGAATGATTACACCAAGAAAAGCCCTACCTCTTTGAGTGTGCTCCCAGACAGCCCCTGCAAGCTGGGAAATAAAGTCAAAAAGCAGGTGACCGCATACTCTAGAAAGGGTTCGTCTGATGATAAACCACCCTGAAATGTGGCCTGCTGACTGTGAGCTCAGCAGGAGCATCTAAGCCCATAGCACAGGGGTCAGCAACACGGGGATGGGATAACCAGGGGCCATGAGCAGTCGAGTAAGGGAGACCTTCTTAGCAACACCCGAGGCTGATGCTTCAGGCACTGCTCCATTGATGCTGGAATGTCTGCTCCTTCCGGGAAACCTTTGGTGGAGTTCATATATTAACTTCAGTGTTGGTGAGATATTTGAGTCCCTCGGTGGAAAGACATAAACAATTTTTGAATCTATTCTAAATTGAAGTATTTATGATGAAATATTGAGATTTTAATGGTGTCAGATTTCATAAATCTAGAAAATGCTGGTATTGTCAAACTAATATTACAACGGAAGAAAAATATCTGTCTTCTTTCTCATCATCGCCATCATTTATTCTGAGCACTTTCACATAAAAAGAGTAATCATTTCCTGAGTGTTCATTTTATCAATTAAATAATGGCAGAAGTGTCATGTAGCTTATTATTCAATACATATAGATACAGTCATATCCAATGTTATGCAGTAAAACAGTAAATAATTTATCAAGTGACTTGTTTGTGAGTGATCTGTAATCAATTTAGAATTTTCCTAAAGTGAATTCCTTATTTTCTGCTGCATGCTAAATCACTTCTGTGAATTTCTTTGCCAGTTACTCAAGCTGTAACTGTAACTAAGGTTGATAGTTTCAATGTCAGTTTTGAGAAAAGGATTTTCCATGTATTAAGCTTCTATTCTCATGGCTTCATGACAATGTCTTTTATTAGAATGTGAATTTTATGTTTAAATTGAGGGTTTGCCCCTTGACAAATAGCTTTCTTTGCCTCATTAAAAGCAGTTCATATTGGCTGGAACATGGGTAGGCATTTAAGAAAGGAGTGGTGGCCACAGCAAAGTGTCCAGCTGTGTAAAGATATTCTATCCAGGTCAGCAAATCACATGCTTGTCCTAATGCAGCCAGTAATGGAGTCTAATTCCCATGTTTTGGTGGCAAGAGCCTTGTAATGTGTTTTTAAAAATACGGTATTTTCAAAAATGCGAGTTGAAACACATGCTAGACTAGTCCCCTTGTCATATTTTGTCATTTCACTGCTTTAACTGTATTGAGCTAATTGGCATAAAAAGTAGAGTTTATTTTTTCTTGTTAATAATTGCTGAAATTACCTTAAAGGCAAGTTTGATCGACTCTGTCCTTGCCTCGGTCTAGAAAATGGACATAAATCAAGACATAGTTATTTTCTTCCTCACATCCATGTCGTATATATAGATTAAGCATATTTTTAAATCCATATTATGTTGTATTCATTTCTAAATCACTTGGAAGTCTTCCTGATTGAAGTTAGTTGTAAATTGTCATATAATCATTAAGACTTAGGATAAATTTGAAGAACTCTGCATATCAGTTTAATTAGTTTCCAGAGATTAAAGATAATGGAGTTTAATTATGTCTTTCTAAAGGAAGACAAGAAAATGATAGAGTATTTTCTCTGTCATCCATGAATTTATTAAGGTGATAAGAACAGGGCACCAAATTTGAGTCTTTTCAGGAATGTGAAAAAATGCAGGAAAGTTATGCAACATTTTGTGGGATTTAGGGATGAGTTTTGTGTTTGTGTGGATTAGGAACTGTAGCTGCAGTTTGGATGCCATCTCAGAGCGTAAGCAGCTCTGATCCCAAAGTCAGAATTGTCAGTCCCACGTGTCCCAGCAATACCAAACCCCGGCTTTGCCAGTCTCATAAACTTCCTGTGGAGAAGCCACACTGCAAACCTTTCCAGGTTTCCAAAGCAAGGTACAATGTATGTTCCATTCCTTTGACCTGAGGTTTGCTTCCAATTTTGTACATATTTCTAGAAAAAGTCACATATGCCCCTTTTAGAAGCTCTCACTGAAAGCCTGGCACAGAAGATTACTTTGACACACTTGGTTTCCACTGTATTACACTTCGGAGATTCTGAAAGGGACTAAAAGTACTTTAGGTTGCAAACATTTCTACCATTACTGTAGGTGATGCATTAAAGGGAAACAGATTTGTTCACATCCAGTCTTAATGCAGTCTTTTCTTAAAGTGTCCCCCATATGACCCTACGTAAGAGTTCTTTTTCTCCATCATGGGACCTAAAAGCAGTGCTGAGCCTTCCGATGGACATCCTTCAATTCAACCATGGCTTCCCTTTCTCTTAGGCTTTTGACCTGAGCTCTGCCTTCTAGCTGGCTGTGTGTTTGGCTTGATTAGGTAGTGCTTCATCCTCTCCTGCTCCTATCTTGAATACTTTTTTTTCTAACAAAGCAATAGTAAAGAATAGTTCTGGGATTTTTGCAGAAAGTAACTTCCCGCTCTCAAATAAATTAGAAAATATTTCTATCTTTCTTAAAGCTGAAGCCTTTGGAATCCTCAGAGCACAAATTGCTTTCCTGAATGTCCAAAAACTTTAAAATGTGCCTTCACAGAACTGGAAGTGTTTGCAAATCTCACTTCTTGTTTGCTCTGAATAAATGTGGTAGCTTTACAGGAGACCCAGACAAAATGGATTATGTTCATCTAATCTCCTTAAAGAATAAGGGAAAAGATCCAGATAATGCTTCCTAACTGTACGTGTTATAAAGGAGCAGCCACTGTGAAAATGGGAGAGTTTCAGCTGACTAAAAATCTGCCTTTCCTGTTTCCAACATGAACACACTGATGAGTGATCCCTCCTGCAGTTTCCAGTGTTCAGTATATTGTTTTAAATATGAAACAAAACTATTTCTAGTCTGTGAATTTATATAATGACCATGATTTCATGTCACTGTGTTGCCACTTTCCAAGTGTTCTGTAAATTCCGTTCATCTTTTTCGTGCAGGAATTGCTTCTACCACTTGGTTTCAAAACAAAGTGTTCTGTTTGTATACTATGTACAGGGCAGCCTGCAAATCTAATGTAGCAAACACTGACTTCCCTTAAGTTGTTGGTGTTCACTGACTGCCAGATCACAGTTTGTCTGATTTCTCAGCAAAACTGAAGCTCAGTGTGAAAGAGCAGGGAAGTTCAGTCACCACTTCTTTTGTTGCAATTCTTGCAGTAAAGTCCATGCAAAAACTCTCACAGATGAGCACCGTTGCTAGGGGAAATATTGTAAGAAATAAAGATTAGACAGACCATAATGCCCAACCAGTAGAGTAATGACTAAATTTCAGACTGCCATGGCCTCATATCTCAAACACTTTGAAGTTTGAAGAACTTGTGAATGGAACAAGTTTTTCAGTCGCTGTCTGAGTGAAATCTCATGAGGTCAAACATTTTGGCAAATCTGTGGCATTTGTGCTTGTGTAATAAAGTTTCTGGGTTTAGAGAGCAAGTTGGACATGATTGTTTTACTCCTGTGCAAAACTTTTGGATGAAAGCATCACAAAATTTCCATATAGTCAATCTTCACACAGGCCTAGGCTAATCAAGATTTTAATGAAAAGTTTTAACAAATCCATAATGAAAATATGATGAAAACTGTGAAATAATATTGCTAATTTTTTCTTTAAACTTTTGATTAAAACCAGCTCCTGTTAGTGTACAGGGGAATGAATTAGTCACATAACAGGTATTAATGAATGGCTGAAATAAGGAAGCCTTTAAAACTCTGATTTGATCAACACTGCTCCTACTGAGTTGTTCTGATTCCTACTCCCTTTCAAGAGACAGGAGGGAGGTAGTTATTTGTGCACTGTAGAAAAGGGATTAGGAGAACTGTGGAGTTTACTTATTTATGGTCACTTTTACAGTTTCTACAATTACTGAGCAGTGCTTTGAAAGCCTTTGTGCATAATTCACAGGCTCACTGTATTTCCATCTCAAGTTTATTTTCTGTTTACCAGATGCTGTGAATTTAAACTCCTTCTTTTAGTAGTATCCTTTGCAAATTTAATAATAAATAATACAATAGCCTGCCAGAGCATATAGGACATCATATTGCCATGCTAAAGAAATTAGACCATGTATAAAAAAATCTGTGTAATGGAATTTTTAGTCAAATGAAAGAATGCTTTGTCTGCCACCATAATACGGCCTTATTTTTGTTGAGATAAATGTCAGTACAAGTTTATGTTTTCTCAGTGTTACTGTATTTATTCTTTCTAGGTACTTCATAATAAGTAAGAGACTGTACTCAGAAAGAATCTATAATTCATTTTTCCGACCCTGCCAATGATCTGGTGAGTTTAAAATCTGAATTTTCTCTTAAATCAAAGGGGTTTGCTACTCTCATTGGTGAGGAGAATCCCACCACAAAGTGAGGACTCTAAGTGGCTGTTTCATTCTTTTTGAGTTTCTCTTAAACTGTAGAAAATAAGATATTCTCCTACAGTTTCCTGAACTTTGTAGGGCATAGCTGTGAGTGAATAACCTATTCGTAGTGGTTCCACTGCCTTTATTGTTTCCTTGGATTTACTGCTCATGCTGTGAAATATAAATCCTATTTACCACTTGTAGAAATCTCTTTCGTGTATTTTAAGTGGCTCTATTGATTTAATTGCTGAAAGGGACTGATCAGCAAGAGCCTTCGCTTTGTAAGAATAATTCTTTAGAAACACGGTGTTTTGGTGAGTCATGAAGTGTCCAGAGGCTCATTTGGTTTCCTGCCTGGAGACCAAGACCTGTTTCTGGATACTCACACAGCTCAGCAGCTGGAGTCCTTGCTAGGGTATTGCAAATGAGAGAAGTTTATAATATCAGTGTTTCTCACTTGCTAATCCTCTGTGTCAACTGTGTAACATTAAAAATGCATTTTAGACTTTAATTTTTCACCTGAAACATTCTTAGAAAGTTGAGGTACTCAATTACTCTGAAATGTTGTCCTGTTTACAAAATTTAGCACACAACACCTCCGTAATGGGTGGGCACAGACACTGGCGTGTACAGTGTCCCTAGCAATATCGTGTCATGTATTGCTTATTTTTATGCTTACCTCCAGATCTGCCATTTGAGAAAACAGGTAGACACACGTTCTGGCAAACCTTTGGAGAAAGAAAAGCAAATCACAAAGTTAAAAACGCCTTCCCAAAAATACACCGCTTTAGGCAATCTGAGCTTTAAGCATAAGGGGTGATGTGTGGAACGTGAGGGAACCTGTGGTCACTGAGGTCCAAGGAGTACAAATGCTACGGATTGAAATCCTTGGCTTAAATTCTCTTTGGAAGCAATGTGGAAGACAATGAAAACCTCAGGCTGTGTTTCCTAGCGCTCTCCCTTTCTATAAGCTGTTAAAATGCAACAAATACAGAAAACACGGGGCAAAGGTAGTGAACGACATGAAGAGAACAATTTAATGTTACCTAGTACAGCACTGTCCATTGTGAAACATGAAATGAATGGATCTCCATCAAAACAATATCCCCATGTTGCAAGTCCTTTTACTGAAGCGTGTCTAATCCTACTCTTTGGAAATTTAGACATGCTCCTTTGTGTTTCTATTTACAGTATTTTCACATGATACTGATTACTTCTGAGTTAAAAGTCTAATACATGGTATAGGTTTTGCGTGATGAAAAGTACCTCAAAAAAGGTTTCTAATGGAGCCTTTCTTGTACCCTACCACAGCTCCAGTGTTTATCTGTTCCTCTGTGTCTCACACATCTTCTGTGCTTCCATCAAAATCTCTTCCTTTTCTTTCCGCCTAAGAAATCATTCAGGGTTTCAGCATCTTAAACAAGGCCAGGCAATAGTATTGTTAAAGCTTTGTGGCCACTGACAAGCTGGGGTTTGACCTTTCAAATACTGGCTCCAATAACACATTTGAGAGATCTGTCCCTTAAGAATTTGCTATTTTCATAAAATTAATAAGGTTCTTTCCATTAATCACTATTTCAAGCTTGTGTGGATACATTGTTCAGAATTGGGCAGAAAACTGCTATTCATACCAACAGACGTTGACTGGATCACTGCTAGCAGAATTTTTTCATGAGTTTTCAAATAAACCCAGCTTTGTTTGGTTTGGAATTTTGAGGTTTTGGGGAGGCAAACAAGAAGTAGAGAGAAGGGAGCATTATTATGGTGGATAAGCTTCGACAATGCTTTATTCCTCTCTAATCACTTGGGACTTATATTCTGTTCTCATATCATGTGGTCTGTTCTCCCTCACACCAGACAGTTGTCTTAGACGAAACGTTTGAAGTAACTCAAGTCACTTCAGCTTATGCCTGAGTGGCTAATACTGGTAAAGCAAGCACAGGAGGTATGCTGTGTTCTGCTGCATGTAAGGTCAGTTAGGAAAGCAAAAAAGTCATCTACATTTAGACACATTTCACCAAAATTTATGCAAAAGACTTGTCATTCGTGTACAGTGTCCCTAGCAATATCGTGTCTATTTAATTCTGTAGGTTTCATATGTTCAGGATATCCCAGGCATGACTACCAGTTATGGTCTACACCATAACCTTCATCACAACTGCCTCAGTCCCTGGACATGCTGCAGGACGTCATGTTCCCAGGGGCAATTGAATGATGGCTTACAGCAGTTTGTTTTCTGCTTCTTTTGATGTAGGAGCCATGATTTGCTGAGTGCTGTGCAACCGTAAAGGAAGCTCCTAAAGGAAGCTCCTATCAGCACCCACTTCAAATTAATTTTTATTATGTGATTTGTATCAAAGGTTATTGTCCTTTTATGTGTCACCCTTAGTGCAGTGATTACCATTAGAATGACTGGCTGGTGTTAATGACACTGTGTGGAAGGAGGATTTTTCACCCCCGCCTTTGGATTGTGTTGCCTCTCGGTGGTGCCAGCTGCATAGTGTCAATGAGCAGCGTGGCGTAAAGCTTCACATTCCGCCTTCTGCTGTGGTTTTTTTATTTTTCGGGGGTTCGTTTGGTCATTTTAAAGCGGGGTGGAGGAGGGATTCACTTTGTAAATTTTACATTTTAAAGTACCACTAAGATCAAAACTATTCTCGTGCAACAGTCACACTCTGCTCTCTAAAATCCTGTTGTAAATGAGATACAAGAAAAGCAAGATCCTGGAACATGAAAGCTACATTGTATTTCTACTACTCACCAAAGAAATGCTCTTAGTAACTGTGAAACATGACACTTATTTCGCTAGAGCTTGCAATGAAATGCAGCGACACCTCCATGTTTTCAGAAAAAGAAGTGTATCCCCACTCTGTCCCTGCTAGAGACAACCTGTAGATAGTGTTGATTTACTGTGCTCTGGTCTAGCTTGCTGTTATGTAGCTTAGAAATAAAGGCTGTATCAAAGGACAGCAGCTGTGAAATAACATCAAAAGAGACCATGAATTTCTGTTACAAAATGCTGTATGCTTAGTGAAGACAATTTTGAGTATTTTGGTATAAAAAGAAGTGCAAAATTATCATAGCAAGACTTGAGGCAATAAATAGAAATTATATCCTTAACAGGTGTAAGAAAAAATGTATGAAGTGCTTTCTGTTTCTTATTGTCAATAACATAATAGCTAAAATGGAAAAACAGCTATTTTCAGAATTTATAAATCCTGCTATTAGATAAACAAGTAGCTTACCTTTCTCATTAGGTGTTTGGAGTTTATAAATAAAAGAAAGCTTGAAAGATATGACTCTAGTAGTTGAAGAAATGTGCTCATGCACTAAAGCCCAAGACAAATCCTAGAAAACTGTTTTAGAGAGATGTATAACTATTACATATTATATTACCAATTGATTACTTACCTGCTTTCTTGATTTGCACATAAGATAGGAGTCTTTTTTTCAGTTATGTGATTGCTCACTTGTTTCTTATGAAAAATAACCACTCCATAAAAGGTATTCTCTAGTATTTGCAAACCCTTGATAAAAGAAGTCTGTATTTGTTCATAACACTGCTGACTCTCGGCATCTGAAATGCAAAGGAAAAAAAGTTATTTCAAGATTTATCTTCATTTTTATTCGTGGACATAGCATTAAAAAATCCACAGCTCCTTGAGGGAATTTAAACAATTCTGACCTATCCTCAAAATAGCACGTAGCTTTTCTGGGTACAATAAAGAAAATTTCATATTCAGTTGAATCAGCCCCTCGCATATTAGGTTAAAGTCCCATCTCTTCAAAGCAAAAGATAACAATTATTTTTTTTCCTGTCTATCATGCAATATTGCTGTGTTTGGAAAGCTGCATGGTCTGCATTCTGTCCAGGGAGAAGGGAAATAAAGAATAGACCAAAGAGCTGTTTCTCTGCATATGCATGATAATGTCAAGAATTATGAGCAGTTTCTATTTCTCTTTTATGTGCCCTACTATCCCAAATGTATCAGAAAACTGTGTTGTAACCGAACAAGCAGCATTGTTTTCTCTTGTTGCATAGAACCTTCAAACTGTAATAATATTTTTCTTGGTCTTGAGCTTAGAAGCCTTGAAACCATTTCTGTAGCATTTTGAAATATAACTGTTGGGGGCTTATCTTCAGATTTTCACAGTGATGTACAATCACCTTTATTCAGACAGATGTATCACATAAAGTAGTTTGCACTTTGCCCATGATTAAGCACTTCCAAATCTGTCTGAATTTGTGTTTTGTTTTCTCGTGGGAACTTTATATGTCAGTCATCATAATCTCTAAAGACTGCTTCTCTTATCAGGTCTTCATGCAACACCACCAGCTTATCTATGACTCTCATTTAGAGGTTCAGGCCTTTGGAGTATCATTTCCCATAATGGCACCTTGTACAGATTTCTGTGCCTTATACTGGAAATAAACACCACTGTCATTTTACTACAGCCATATAATTTAAGAAATGTTGATTGGTCAGTCAAATATTTCAAATTTATAGCTACTGTATTTCTACTTAATTTGGGCTATTTCTATAGAATTTTTTAATGTTTTGGGTTTACTATTCCTTCAGAAACCCCATCTGAAATACTTGGACATTTTCCATTTAGTATATTTTCCCCTTCCTTTTCCTGACGTTACTGAAGTGATGAATTCCAGCTCCACGTCTTAGCAAACTCCTAGCAGAAAATAAAACCAAAAAATGGCAGCTTTTCATTCCGCTGGGAAACAACTCCAGTCAGATAAACAGGTGTGAGCACAAAGCACATACACCTGCAGAAGAGCACGTCAGTGTGTTTCCCTGTACCTGATTAAGGTAGCTGGAATACAGTCAGGTGTTCTTGATCAGCCTCTTTTTTCTTGCGTCCTTGTGTTTCTGATATTTTAAATCCATGTAATCAGATCACGTGGGAGGTTATTCTTTTAAAGGGAGTAGCTGCCTTAGACACGCTCCATACAAACAGGGGTGATTTGCTGTTCATTGGTTCTTGCCGTGGTACCTACGCTGTCAAGAAACATTTTAGTTGCAACATTTTTCATAGTGAAATTCAGACCTGAATTTTTAGACCTTGATGTTGCTGAAGCAAATAAAGTAAAAGCAAAATAATGTTGCAATACCCTCTAATCCTACGTTGTCCTGTAGTAAATATGGGTTGTTTTCTAGCTATGTTTTAAGAAGCAGATGTCTATTTACATAATGGTAAAATTTAGTTAGTGTTTGAGAAAGAAAAATTACATCTCTATTTTACAATGCGACTAAAATATGTATAGAATTAGATAAAACAAGTCAAACCAGCCTATGATTTACATGATTTACTTGTAGCCAATTCTTTGTACTTGAAGCAGTATCATGAATGAAAAATAGAATAGCTAATTTTCAGAGGAGTGCATGAAGGCGTACCTCATCTATCTACCTCGTCAAAACATTCTCCTAGCATCCTCAGGAACTAAGATCATCTTGTTATGGATTTTATTCTCCTACTAAGCCAATTTGTGTGCTGTTTTGCTCCTGTCTGTATGTTAACTCGGAACTAGAGGTGAGAGCCATATCCAATATAGCCAACTAAAGGCTGCAGTGTCAGCCTGAAACCCCATTTCAGTGCCTCGCTCTTTCAAAATCCCACCCAAAGACCTGCTGTTATTTCCTTGTCTTCATGCACAAACTTTCCCTGGATGCTGTTCTCCTTTTCCTATGTCACAGTGAGATTACAGCTGGTTTTCATTTGTAATTTTATTTGTTCTCTTTGTAGTGCACCTTGACTCTGTAGCAGGATTCAGTTGCCTGAGTCAAAAAGCTTATCTGCCAAGTTCCAACAGTGAGAGGAAAAGGGGCACTGAGTGGCACAGGGCAGCAAAGAGCACATGTGCTGTTTTGCATAAGACTATCCTGATACTTCTCTCTGCAAAAATTGTGTCCTTTATAAGAGCAAATTTCATGTGAGAACATTGTGACATTTACCTCATCTTTCTAGAAATCATTGAAGTCTCCCAGTCCTGCTCTGCTTTCTGCCCTTGCGGTTTAATCCCTTAGCATTTCAGTTTCTTTTGCACCTGGTCAAGTAGTCACTATTATAGGCCTAATACTAATCTTTCTATTTAACTTCAGGATTTGAATCCTTGATACTGGTAACTTATTTACTTTTTTTGGTCCTAAGCTTTGTTTAACATAGAGCACTTCTCCAGCAGAGTGATTTACTGTCTTATTTCTATATAAGGCTTGTTGGTTGCAGGGTTTTCATCTTATTTTCCCATGTGACTTTAAAAGTAACAAAAGCCTTTGAAGCTGAAATATTTTGCCTTTTTTGTTTGTTTGTTTGTTTTCTCTTTGTCTCATCACAGTTCAGATTTCATGAAGGTAGGAGTACAAGGGGTTACATGTTCATAGAAAATATGTCCTCACCAGGAGAATGCCTGGTTGCAATAAGAGTGTTAATATCTAGTATGAACTTCAGCACTGAGACTCCACTTCAACATTGTTTTAACTGATCTTCCATAATAGAAAAGCAAAATAAAATAAAAATTTTACAGAACCATATCAGGAAAAGCAAACATGTTCAACTGTGTCACAACTGACCTGCTCCAAATGTAGTGTTGCAACAGCTCCTCTCGCACAGGCGCTTCCAGCTCCCAGGGGGTCAGAAACAGTGTGTGCTCACCTCATAGTTCTCTTTGGTTCATCATAATAAACAAGCGTCTGACAGAGGAAACAGTAAGACAAAGTCATAGGACAACAGCCAGTGTTTTAAATACACAAAGGGAAGAAGAAAAATGCCTACCCACTAGAACAGAACATTTTCTTTTTTATTTTATTAGGTTATTCTGATCCTATTGTCTGTTCCTACAACTACTGAGAGACATTTCTCCTCTGACAAGCATAGAAGATATTTTCTAATTGATTATACTGATTTTATTTTGATGTAGCAACAAAATACAGAACCCATTCTAGGATCCAAATTAATGACACCCTACCTCGAATATACCATCACTGTAATAAACATGCATGTGAATACATTCTTTAAGTTAAAAAGATTTTATTCTAAATGTAATTAGCTCACTTCTAACATTTAAATTATAATCCAGATGCTTAATTTCCATAGTTTGTTTACTGACTTTTACTTTAAAGGTCATAGAATTTCAGCATTATGGTGAATTTTTGAAATTAAAAGACTCAATTAAGAACATTTTAGACATTACTTAACCCTTTAAGTTTTTGAAATCTGTGGCTCATTGACTACTTTTTAAAGCAATTTGTCATATAAGAAGAGCATAATAGCCTTAACAGATTTCACTCTTAACTCAGGTGTGAATTTTAGGCACAGTTCCTAATGAATTGTACTTTCAAACACACAGGCCCTTGTGTAAGACTGTGTGAATGCAGAGTTGTCCCTAAATAAATTAATTTGTGGACTTCTTCCTGCTATACACTATTAGGCAGAAATCACTCAGTATGTAGTTAAAAGAACTATAGGTATTTCCATTTGGTCTAATAATTCTGGTTAATACTAGAAACTAACGTAATCAAAATCGCACATGACAATTGTGGAAGATTTTGAAGAATAAAAGTGACACTGTGCATGGTACCACTTCAGAAATCATCATAACTGTTTCCCCTGACAATGGTCATCCTTTCTGACACGCAGAACTTTGGAAGGGTCTTAAGAATTTCTATATTGGATGTGGGTCTCCATTCAAATAATACAGGAAATCAGTGCAGTGCTCTCAAACATGTATTGCATAGGTTTATTCCGTTGTCATTTGTGCTTCATGGCTAGGAATGGGTTTTACATCTGTTGCTTCTCTTGTCATTGCTTTAGATTAAATTTCTCTCTTTGTCTCAGCTGGTATTAATGGAAAGTCATGCTTTGGTTGAAATACTCTGAATGATCTACTGCCACTCACATATATTGGCACTGCAATAGTAATCTCCTAAATCTTTAGCTTTTGTCTTCCAAATCACATTTCCGAAAATCAGGCTGCTTCAGTCTGACTTTTGAGTAGTTTACATTTCAGGGCTTGTTCTGCACGGCCCCCACTTTGCATATAAAGATCCATTCTATCATTCTAACGGATTCTGTGCTACAAAACAAAAAATTATAGGAGTTCTACATAATGCTCTTTTTCCTAACTTATTCGATGTTTTCTATCCTGAAGGACAAACGTGTGATTAACTCTGTGCTTGTAGGAGTGTAGCTATGTAAGTTATGCACTTAGAGAAGATAAGTGTACTTACCTAGAAGCGTAGTTATATACACAGACACACAAGCCTCATTGCAAGCTCCTCTGTGAAATTATTGAATTATTGTTTCAACAGAACACTGATTCAGTTTCAATGGGGTCACCTGCAATACCATATTTCATTGCTGTGTTCCTATAGCGGAATAAGGTGCTCCTTCACCTTTTCTTATTCTTGTTTTTCATCATTAACATTCTTATCTCTTCGGGAGCTGCAGTATATATTTCATAAAACAATAATGATGCCTTTTTGTCCATGTTCTTTTCAAATGCTTATCTTTGTCAAATTTGAAAACCTTCAATAACACAATAATCACTGTTTCTGTCATGCTTACTCCATCACCTTCACACCAGGAATGTAGGCACTTGCTGTGGAAGTCTTTGGTAGCTCGTGCATAAGAATGTGGAACGAAGCATCACTGAATTTTTCCTTCTGCTTCACTGCTGTGGTGACCATTGGTCCTCATGCGCACTGTCTATTTAGAATACCTTGGAGAAAGCTCTGTATAAAACACAAGTTAATTTTATTTTTACGGTAGGAAGTGCTGATCTCCAAGAAATCCCAAAATAAGTGCCAGCAGGATGAAACTTGCAGGTTGCTCTTTTAATTCCTTTAATTTCAGAGCTTGAGGGAAGAATTTGATGTAGCAAGATCCTAAATTTCTTTAAAAATAAAACCAAACAAACAATATCCTCATCCTTCCCCTCTTAAAAAAAACAAGGTACAGGACAAACTTGCTGTGTTTGCAATAGTCTGTTTTAATAATGACTTTAATATCTGGGGATTCTCAATAGCAGAAAACTCTTAACATTTTTGGTGCTGCATTTTGACACAGAAGTTAAAAAGATTGAATGACTGAGATCATATCTTCATCCACAAGAAACAGAATCTTCTAGCCAAGACAAGACAGCAAAATTACCACCCATATTCACAATGCAGTGAGAAATGCTGTCATTATTCTGTGATCAGGGTATCCAAAATAACAAAATAGTCTGCAACTAGGGGACTGTTTCTCAACAGTACAGGTCTTTAAATTCTTCCAGGATTGGCTCATCCCAAACCAGTGCTCAAGAACTGGTTTCAAACATGGTTTGCCTATCCATCAGTGTGTGCACGCAAATGGGGTCCCTGACTAACATTTTAAATGTTGTCTTTGACCTCCATGTAGAATTTAAAGGCCTTAGCAAATGTAGCCAAAAATACTTAAAGGAAGCTTACATTTTTATAACATGGTGAAGATTTTATTCTTACAGGCACAATGTTCTGTTTTGATACTATCACATTTTTTTACTTGTTCTATAAAAATGTTCCCTTTTATATATATAGTATTCACATTGTGATATCTGCAAAATACTGACAGTTGCCTGATCTAAATGTTTTCATTTGCAGTCTTACCTGAAAAAACTGTTTCAGTGTATGACAGGTGATCTATCTTAATAATTATGTCCTCAATATGCTTTATGGTGAATAATCAAGTGGTTTCAATTTACCCCACAAAACTCAGAAATCAGTTTTATAGAGAACTCAGCTCAGAACATGACCCTTCATGTGTACTTGCCTCACATGGTGAAACTGTTTGTCAGAAGAACTCTTAAATAAGTTATAATTATTTGTTTCACATTTTCAAACCCCTCTTCCCAGAGGGGAGACAGAACCGTGGTGAACATGAAAATATAAATGCACGTATGCACTTGTGTGAGCGATTTAAGATCAGCAAGTTCACGTATAGCAGATGAACTGAGAAATGACTGGATGTTGTATTTAACACACAGGCAATTGAATGTGGAGCAGGTAAACCTAAAAGGACTGCAAAGGCAGTCTTTTTTGATCCTTTTTTATATTTTCATTCGTTTAGATAACTGAAAATGCACTTAATCACAACAATTGTATAAAATAAATTCAGTTCTATCCAGCTCTAAATTTTTCTATGCTTTCCTATTGAAATTCACGTCTTCGTGCATTTTGACCTTTCCAAGAAAGCCTGCTTCATTGTGAATTGTGAGTGCATTAGGAAGGTAAACACATTCAGTACTTGTTATTCAATGAGTTTGGATTTAGAAAGTCATTGTCAATAGGTTAATCCTTTTGTACAGAGTCTCTTCGGCTAAGAGGCATCTTAAACAAATAAAGGTTTTACCAAAATGCTAATTTTCCAGTCTTTCTGTCAACTGTCAAAGAACAAACCTCAGTGGAGGTCTTAAAATTGGTTATTTCTAGTTTATATTCACTTCATGTCAGCGGAGTTTGAAAGAGAACTTCTGTATACAGAAGTCTAGTCACAGGCTATTTGTTACTCTGCTCAAGAAATCATTAAAACCTAGGATTTTCTTGGAGTGTTTTATGAGGATGAGGGAAGGGATAAGTTTATCTGGGCTCAACAAATATTTATAAATACAATGGATACCAAATTCAAGCAGCAGAATGGCTAGGTACTTGAAAAGAACATATCCCTGCTCTGATTAAAAGTCAAGTGTCTCTTGAACTGCATATCACATTTTTCTCCAAGTGGATATATTCTAGACTACTGGTTAAAATGTGAAAGTAGAAATTAGGGATTCCGAGTGGGAATTGCAGTGAAACAGCTACTTGCAACAACTACGTGGGCAGAAGTTCAGCAGTAAATAAGGTGAGGCTGTATGTACAACTTTACTTCACTAGTTGCTCTAAGTACTTTCAGTACTTCCCAGGATTCCTACAGGTCCTGTTTCTGTTTATTTCTACTTCAGAAATGACAGACAACAGGACTGTGAAGGAAAATGTCCATCCACAGGAGCAGACATTAACAGAGCCCTCCTGAAATACAAGATGCCAGAAATTACTTTAAGTCCTTAGGAACAATAATCCACCGAGCCACAACTTCTGCTCATGAGTCAGAGCCACAGGAGATCAAAATTACAGTGAAGCCACTCTTCACTAGACCTCTTTCTAGATGTTCTTCACCATTAACTATACTTAGACGGCCACCCTACATGTCCCCAAATGTCAGGTTATGTTTGATTTCAGAGTGATCTCCTGAAATTTCCAACGCCCCATTCACACTTTTCTTCTTTTCCATACATCTTGTCCAGAAAATGAATGAGTTTGTAGAGATCTTCTAGATTTTTCTTTATTTTTTTTATTTTAAATGCAGTGTATTTCAACTACCAAACAGAGCTTTCTCCTTTCTCCTGCAGTAGTTATAAATTTTTTCTAAATTAATAATGAGTTCATCATAAAATATGTATTTATTGTGAAGTTTATGACTAATAGTGCTTCATTAAGATATAAAAGGTAATAGAATTGTATGTATTATCTGAGGGGGAAAAAATAGTCAAGAATTGTACCTCAACGGCTTCAGGAAACTTCTGTGGGTTGAGTGCAAACTGGAAAGAAGTCAGGTGATATTTGCTGCAGATGTGATCTATTGCTTTGTCTTGTATCAGTCTTCATGATTTATATTTTTCTAGAGCTGTTCTTGCCAGATTGACATTTGCATGTAATTTTTAATGTATTTCATATTCACATGCACATTTAATTTTTTATTCAACAGTCAGGACTTCATAGAGTATGGCTGGCTGAATGCTAAATGACTGGCTAATTTGGGGGATAATTATGTGGATTCAGCTGGAACCTGTTCAAAAGTCAAAGTGCGTACCTGTAACTGCTCTGCAGAGTTTGGGTCTAATTAATGAGAACGGTCAAGAAGGTGCTGATGCTTCTGGGAATAAAAATATGTTTCATTTTGTGTCTAAAAATATTTTTGCATGCTAGTAGATGGAATTTAAAGATCTGGAGTATCTGGGGGTGCTGTGTTTTCCTGAGGATCTTTGTACAGTGTAGGTTGACTGCTGGTTGTTCCATTGTGTCAAGGAATATAGTTCAAAAAGAAAAAAAAAAAAAAGAAACCAAACTTCCCAACTTTTGGAAACTGGTCTCTGGGCAATTCAGATTAATGTGCAAAGTCAGGCTCTTTTATGGAGTCTTGAAAAGTGTTTATCTTCTATGAGTACAGAATAGGATAGTATAGAATACAGTAAATAATATCATTAGTGCCACAACCCGTGGCCTTCTGCTTCACTATTTCATTATGTGTTTATTTAACAGGCCTATCTGGAAATTAATATTGCAAATGCATTAGTAGTTTCCTTCAGGAAAGCTGGGGGATGTCCTGATTCTATTCCTTCTGCTCTATCTGCCTCTCACACTGTGTATTTGATTATTTTGACATTCTTTCAGATTTCTAAACAATGTAGGAAATAACAGCACAAGAAATTGGCAGTTCAGACCCAAAGCTGACCCACTGAATGCTGCTCTAACTTTAAGCTTGCTTTCCTTGATAGAGTAGATAAGGGAAGGATAAGGAGTAGTTTTTTGGCCCTGAAAATACTTTCCTTGGGCAGACGTTTTTTAAGAGCAGCAGGCTGTGTTAAAAATGTTCTGCTACTGAGAACATCAGGAGCAGTAGGTGCATGGGTAGCATTAGGTGAGGAATGAGTGCAGATAACTTGAGCACAGTCACAGGCACAGTACCAGTCTGAGGTATGGGAGTAGCACCTCAAGGAGATAATGTAGTCCCTTAAACTGCTAAATGCTTTTAGAAGAAAAAAACCAAAAGATAGTCCAGTATTTTTTAATCTATTTATTTAACTATTTATTTTAAATGCATGCAAGTAGGTCAGTATATTGCAATTTGTTTATTCTGGTTGGTTTTGTTTTTGTTTTTGGAGTTTGTTTAGTTGGGATTTTTTTGCGTTGCATGAATTCAACATGCAAAGAGCAAAGGGACAGGAGAATGTCAATGGGCTGTTGTTTTAAATTTGTGGTTTTCTGAGCATGATTAGATGGCCAGTAAGCTGGTATTTGTTCTATATGTATTCTGTTTACTGACTGGAACAGTATAAGCTCTTGAGCTTGCATATCACTTTTCAGATCAGGCACTGTACATTTCCACAGATTTTTAATACAGGCATAAGTACACCATGATAAAAAAAAAAAAGTAAATAACTGTTTAGAGTTCAAAAAGGATATGTATAAAGTATTACCAGGTTCAAAAATTGGAGGCAGTGCAATTAAGCATTTGTTCTAATTTGAATGAGGGAAAATCAGTGTTTAGCTGAAGACAAAGGAAGGTGGCTGACTGGCAGAATCTTAGCAGCCTCACTGTAGCATTCCCAGGGTGCACCTTCACCTCCTGGCACAACGCTTCTTTTCGTGCTTTTCTTGAATGCCGTAACATGTCATTGACTTCAGCGTGGACCCACTTGACCTTTTAGATGAGGCAATAGCTGGTCATTGCATTAGGGTATTTTCGTTTTTGAAACTACTCTATTTCCCAAGTTTTGATCTAACTAGTAATATTTGACTTTATACTGCCAAGTAAGAAGAAGATTTGGAAGAAAAGTAGGATTCATATTAAGTTGGAGATAGCCTGCAAAAATTGCTAAAGATGTGGACTACTTCCTTCCAAACAGAACAAGTAATTTAGAAACATCCTAAAGATCAGAGAAATCTTTCCTTTGAGAAGTAAAGAGATGTTTAAAATTTCCAGCTGAGGAGGAGAGCAACAGTGGCTTCGGAGGGCACAAGGCATCCAGCCGAGGACAACCCCCCACACAGACACAGCTTCAGTATGAGATTATAAATATCAGTGTTTTGTTCCAGACTTTAGGCTTGTGAACAAAGGTATTACTCAGTATGCATATTAGCATTTCACCATGAATATCAGCAATTATACTGGTAAAATATGCTGAGTGCAGTAAAGAGAAACGAAGTCTAGGTCTGAGCAGCACTCTGCACCCACGTGCACCATTACCAATACCAGGTATTGGTTACCCTTGCAGTTAAGTCATTTGGCAGAAAACCCCACAGAAGCCGGGAAGTATTTTGGATCTCAGCAGCGCTGTTCTGTATGCAGCTGTTTACAGTTAGGTTAGCTTGTGTAAAGGCTGGGTCACAGCTGCAGCAGAAGAGTTACAGATGTATTTCTTGTGCCACACAGAGCTCAGGCGTGGGGCCCCCTCAGCCCAGCAGGGAGCTGTCCCTCACCTCACCCCGCTCAAAGGCTCCTGTGGCAGCAAAGGCTGCGACACCACAATGCCACGTGAAACTCATTCCACACGTATCAATATGGCTTAGCCAACTACAACAGCTGACATTGATAATGAAACACCAAAATACATAAAATAGTAAAAAATACTCGAAAAATTCTGAAACACCTTGTGTTTTGTTAAGCTCCTGTCCCTACCCAAAGTTCTTGTTTCTTGCTACAGAAGTAAGCTGTAATCTAATTTATTTTGGTGCTAATGAAGACAACAGCATGAACCTCAGCCCCAGGCTACTGTTTCAGTAAGTACTTTAGGTTCTTGGTACGTTCAAGGTTGCTCTTGATACATCTTCACAGCTCCTGTTATCTCATCTAAGTTGCATATGTCTACCCGTGCTGTTGACAACTCTCCTGAAAGTATTGGAATCATACCAAGAACTTAAAATAATCTCAGACTAACAAGTGAAAAATTATTCTTTAAAGTTAAGCTTTCATCATTCACTTTGTAGCTTTTGATCTTCCTCAGGTAGAGACCATATGTTATAGGCAGGATATATTTGAAGCTGGAATATTTTTACAGGTATCTGTGTTGATCTGTGAAAGGATAGATTTAGAAATGCTTTATAAGTACCAGGATTCAAGCTGAGAAATATTTTCATTTCCACCTTTCAAAATTACATGGGGAAACAAAAAGGTCTTCTAACTTGAAATACAAGGATATAAAGAAAACTTAAAAGATTTAAAATTGGACCTATATTAATTTTTATTTTCAGTCAGATTTTTAAAGGTTTTGTCTGGACAGCTTTAGGTCCAATCTTTTCTAGAAGGCACAGAAACTGTTTCCCATGTGGGCTTTGTCCTCTCTGCTCATTGAGAAGAAATCCTCTCTGTCTGACAGGATTAACAGATTCCAATGTACGTTATGGCAGTATTTAATGCAACATATTGTTTGTTTGTATTTTGAAGAACAGTATAGAAACACTGTGTGCAGCAAAAGGCAGTTGAGCTAAACAGGGGCCTCTGCAGAGAATTCCAGACTGGAAAAAAGCCCTTTTGTCATATTCTGTGACAGATGCATTCCTCCATACAACTGTTCAATAGTTTTTTAAGGAACTTAAAAATACCTTCCATGAATCACCTGACAGCAGTACAAGGACACCCAGTTTATATATTTGCTGAGATATAAAAGTCTGCCCAACACATAATTATACCTTATGTTTTAAAAATGTCAGTTGTATAAATAAAAATAAAAACCAGGCAATTTTACAATTAAGTCTTTCATTAAATACACAGTATGACAACATAATCAGCTTTTCATTTAATGGTTTGAAAAGTCATCATAGTCTCATTAATATGCCACAGTAATATCAACCATACTGCTTGAATTTTTGTTCTTTCCCTGTGCTTGTCCAATATTTTTTCACTCAGTTATCTCAAAATACTGGCATACGCAGATTCCTGCATATGATAGTATTTTGCATATGACATATCATGCATATGCCATAAATCATATGCCAGCTTTGTAAAATTATTTCATTCTTATCACTGAATTGCAGTGAAGTTCTAAAGGTAGTTTGGGAACACTCGTATTAAAGCTAAACATCTGCACTATTAGATCTGAATGTTTTCTCTTCGAATGTATTGTGTGCAGCCTGTTCTGTCAAATATGAATGCACTGGTTAGTCTTTACTCTCCAAGTCCCGAGAAAGCAGAATAGACTGAAGTGGATGGTACCTTTTGTTTGCATGCAGTTAAGGTTCAACTAAAAAGTGTAATTAAAACAGTTGAAAGTGTTTTAATGATGATCTAAGTGAAGGAGGGAAACTTGATATCCTGCCATTTTAGCTATGAATTCAAGCGTTTATAGATCCCTGCAAGGAGAAACATGTTTGGAAGAAAAAAATTACTCTCCTTTGGTACCTTTGCAGACAGATGTATGTCTCTTAGATGGACAGAAACAAAAAAGAGAAAGACAAAAAAGAAGCCTCCACTTCACTCAGACAACTGTGGTAATTACTACACACACTGTGGTGTGTAACTACTACACACACTGTGGTGTATGATTATTACACACACACTGTGCTGTGTAGCTACTTCTGTACACAGTGCTTTGTGAGATCACAGTGATTGCAACACATTGTTGAGTGCATGCTCAAGTCTTGATGAAATTGATACTGCATGACCCAAATGAGAAAAGTGGTTTAATTCACCCACACTTGAAAAGATAAAATATTTAACCCCTTAGAGATCTTGACAGAGAGATGCTCACAATCCACTAGCAGATCCTAAAGAAGTGACAAAAATATTTATTGGGTTTTTTCTCCCATCATCTTTTGTTCTTTACTACAAGAGATCTTTTGACCATAAATTGATAAACTGTGTTTTATGAAAGTCAATATTTTAGAAAGTCAAATGGTGAAGAGCACCATCATAAAGCATTTTGTTACTGACTTATGAGAGCAACACAGTATTCAGTTGGCAAGGGGCTAATGGTGTTGAAATTAAATCAATCTTCATTATAGTTGCAAGGAAAAATTATATAGCAATAATAAATCTAAATGTCCATGAGAGATATTTGCTATGTAAATGTTTACTAAATCAAGATGGAAATAAACCCAAAAAAGTGGAGGGTAGCTCTAGTGAAATCTGTTCTTTTATACAATTACTGGTCATTACTGTGCTACTATTTTATAATGTATTTCCTTGGAGAAAATGGGAAAGCAAAAGATTTTTAGAGCTTTAGGGGTTTTTTTGCAGAAGCCTTGTTGAATATTCTGACAGAAGATCCATGAATATTTGGTCAATTGGGAGAGTTTCTGAATAGATATTTTGTGAGATGCAGTCCTCTGAGCTTTCTAGGAGCTAATCGCTTTGAGAGGGCAAGATGGGGCCTACTGAAAGGACCAGATTGTCCACCGGCATTTTCAAAAGTGCTCAGAGGTCTCTAGAGAGGTGACATTTGGCTTCTTGAAATGCACTTCATGTGTTATCGCCAATTTGGTGACATACATGCCCCGAGAAAGATTAACAAGAGTTTCCAGATGTGCTGCAAGGTAAAAATACACTGTCAGAACTTAACCAGGCTCAGAATGATGTCAAGTACAGATGTGCTCCAGAATCTTCTTAAAATCAGTCACACTTAATTTGATGTTCTTAAACTTGTTTCTGATGTCTATGCTGAGAAGCATGTCAGTATTTCACCCTGCAGCATTTTCAAGGTGATTTGGATTGTTAAAAAGATGAAGCATAAGAGAGGTGCTTAATTATAGGTAAGTGTGATATAAAGTAATAGAGTTAATAAAAGGATGGTGACTAACACAATAATAATAGTGATATGAGTTTGTGATCCATATCCAGTAGGCTTCAGATATGGTTGATAAAGATCCTAAATTAGTTTTCTAATTAATTGTTTGGAAACAAAATATTTTCATTTCACTTCCCCTACTACTTTTGCTTGATTGCCACACTTTCATTTCAATTCCATGTTTCCACTTTTCTGCTCTAATTCGTCTTTGCAATAATTGCTTCTGCTTCTTTTCATTCTGCTTTTCTGTAGTTCCACAGTGCAGCTGGTCTTCAGCTAGCACCACACAGTGTATCCACTTACATAACAAATGCCACCAGTCCCTAGCATTGTCAGGCATTAGGCAGTGTTTTTAACTGGATAGCAGCTTCTCAAATTATTCTCACACCATCTGCTTGTTGAATACTTTTCATAGTTCATGTTTTTGATTTTGTTCAGTTATCCTTTAAACTGAGACATTCCGCAAAAGTGACGTTACTCTCTTGCTATGGTATTATCAGAGTTATTTTTTCCCCTACCTGTTAGTTTAATTTCTTAAGAAGTCCTCAGTGCTGATGCTGTAATCTCCCTATAATGCTATGCCAGAAGTAATGTTTGATTCTCACCTCAGCTTCTCTGTTCCCTTACACACATCCCTCTCCTGGCTTGGTTTGCACATCAATGTAACCGGTTATCACCGCTCAACGTGGAAATACTTCGTGGTCCGTAGATTGGGTGGGATTCCCAGGAATTAAAGTAGGTCTGCCTAGTCTTGGTTGAGTAGTTACTTTGTGATCTAACGTTGTCTCCCATCAGAGGGATATAACCCTGCAAGTTTTCTGGGCAAGTTCTCGCACTGCAGATTAATTTTGCACAGATGCTTCCTTGTAATGGATCATAAACTTTTAAAATTTCTATGAACTCTCTTGTTAGTGAGCTCAGGAACACAGACAGCTTTATATGCAATACCAGAGATAGCTCACAGCGATGTTTATCCTATTCTGAGTTATCATTATTGTGGGAATCTTAATTTTCTCCATCTTATCCTTAGAAGATAAATGTCTATAAGTGTTTTCAGCCATTAAAATAATATTCCCCTGTACAAACAAACTAAAAGAACCTCAGCATTTTTAGGGATGATAACTTACCTTCCTCAAACTTTGTTTTACTGACAGTTCTCCATTTGATAGTGAAAATCAATCAATATTTCTTCATTTTAGGAAAATGATTTTGTTAATAATTTACAATATTGAGGCTTCTAATTTTATTTTATGAAAAAGTGCTCAATGGGCATAAGATTTTTGGCCTTTCCCTGTCATGCAGCAAGAAGCCTTTCGGGAGCAAAGGGCCATATATTCATATCCCAGTTCCCTTGATGCGCCTGTGCAGTGGGAGGGCGGTAGAGGGAGGAAGGGCTGCAGCTCCCCTCCTTCTGCCGTGGCCAGGGTAAGGCACACAGCCTCCTGCATCATGGTTTGGAACACAGCTGATGGCTCCAAACTAAGTATATAGAAGTATTAGATGTAATCTCACTTGCAGGGAAAGACCTTAATTTCTTACAGTAACAAACATTGTTAATCTCCTGATTGCATAAACTTTGCTTGAACTGTGTGTCCACAGTGCTTTAAAAAGTGTGATACTGTGGTATCAGGCTGTGAGGGGGCTCCTTAGCTGGATGTGCAGTCAAAAGTCACTGAACAGGTTAATTGCCTGTACTTATCTTTTAAAGCAAAGATATAATGTTTAGAAGAAACACTTTTATGCCATTTAATTCTTGATAAAGGTGCTAGAGCTTTTAGTCTTCAAACGTACTAGGGTCATGAAACTTTATGACTCTACAAAACCGAAGTGTCACTTCTAGTAATTGTCTTGTTTATTTTTATCTCTGAGGACTGTAAACATGCAAAATCTACGTCAATTATAAAACAAAAAGGGTTTATTTTTTTTTTACTCCTAGAGATACTACAAACTTTGCAAACTCATTCTTCGTGTCAAAATAAAAGTGGAATTGGTATCAATTACCATTTTCCTTGTTATTCCTGATATGTTGCTAAATTTAAGATTGAAGGTTGCTATTATTCCATTCTTCTTTTCTTGAAAAGTATATTCCCAGCCTAAATTGAGTTCAGGTAATTTGTATGATAGGCACCCATTTTTACCCATGTTAAGTGATTTATTTGAAGCAGAAGTGATTAAGTGCATCTCACTAGTTGTTGTGTTGCTCCCTGGATGGCCACTCAGCCCTGTGCAGCCATGCCCCTCCTTCCCACCACTGGGACGGGCAAGGAAATTGGAGAGTAAAAGTGAGGAAACTCATGGGTTGAGATAAAGACAGTTCAACAGGTAAAGCGAAAACCATGCACACAAGGAAAGCAAAAGAAGGAATTCATTCCCCACTTCCCAAGGGCGGGCAGCTGGTCAGCCATTCCCAGGACGGCAGGGCTCTAGCACACGTAACTGTGACTTGGGAGTACCAGCACCACCAGTCCAAATGTCCCCCTTTCCTTCTTCTCCCCAGGCTGTATATGCTGAGCAGGAAGCCATATGGTCTGGGATATCCCCTGGGTCAGTCGGGATCAGCTGTCCCAGCTCTGTCCCCTCCCAGCTCCCTGTGCCCCCCCAGCCTCCGCGCTGGTGGGTCGGGGCGAAGAGCAGGAAAGCCCTTGGCTCTGGGTAAGCTCTGCCCGGCAGTAACAAAAACATCCATGAATTACCAACACAGTTTCCAGCACACATCAAAACTGCAGCTCCATACCAGCTGCTAAGAAGAAAAAGTAACTGTACCCCAGCCCAAGCCAGCACACTTGTGAAAGAGCAGGGGATGTAGAACTGAACTTGAGTTTTGAAAGACAGAAATGAGCTGAACCAGTCATAATTCTCTCATTCTAATGTCATTATCTGCTGTTAATGTTCTTAAGGAACTAAGATGTGGGATAATATACTTTATTATGTTTTCTAATGTCAATTACTTGCTAACTTGTAGGGTAGTTTTCCCATAAGTCTCTCCATATTGCGATGCTAATTCATCAGCCAAGTCAAGGGTTAAATACTAGTGTACTTCAAATGGAATTAGATAAATTAACTTAGCCCACTAAATGGGCTGTGTGCTGGAAAGAGCAGAATGAGTTATCCTTCTCTTTTTTTATCATAGAGCATTAGAAAATCCAGTATTTTAGGAAAACTGTTGGATATTAAAAGATGAGCCCACAAACACTTTCATTCTGCATTTTCTTCAAAGAGTAATTTTCATAAATTCACAGTTTATCCTCCAATTTTGATCTGGTAAGAGGTACCAGGAGCATCACGTCTAGAGTAGTTTTGGTCTTCTAGGTGCCAGTAAGTGGCAATGCTGTTTCTACCAGTTGTCTAAGTTACAATATCCTGAAGCCTTTCAATTATTTTAATTTTTAATGCATTCTAGAAGCACTTTCCTTATTTTTTTTTTTTTTTAGACTTTCAGCACAACCAGTTTTCTTTGAATTATTATAGAGTAAACAGCTAGTGGCAGGTAAATTATTCAAAAGAAATTAAGCAGTACCAGAGAATTCAAAAAGACCTTTTGGCTTTCTTTGTTGTAAATTTGCAAAACTAATGCAACTCTGAGATTGGAAATGAAATTTAAGTGCTAATACATAACTTTTTCTTTTATCTCTTCCTAGGACTTTCTCACAGCCAATAATCTCATTCAAAAAAATGGAGCTCTATAGTTTGTTAAAAAAAAAAACCAAAATCAAAAATATGTTGTCATGAGCTAATTTTTTAATTTTGTTTTGCAATTTTATTTCTCCTTGAATATAGTTATTCTTGCATTCTGTCAGTGCGCTGTAGTGTAAACCATTGTCTGTCCTTCTCTGCCTAGCAGGACTCTTGAAAGCAATGAGGTGTCCCTGTTCAGGTGTCCAGCGTGTTGCCGCATGTGACCTGAGCAGTGTTTGTTGAGCCGGTGCTGCTGTAAAGCACCAATTACACCCTTCAAGCTAAAGCAGAGAGCAGTGTGTGTTGCCTCCCGTCCCAGTGCCCTCTCAACGAGGCCGTGCTGCCTCCTGGGAGCTGAGTGAGAAAGGAAACGGGTATCAAGGGATTTTAGCTGCGGGCATGGCAAATGGGATTGAAAGTTATGAATGTGTAAGTGAAGGGAATATGACTTCCATGAAATATAAAAATGGTTTGGGTTGATAAGGTACTTTTTAATGGCTGGAGTGTTAACAATTTATTACAGTTAGATCTTCATCCTCTGCTGATAAAGCAAGGGGAGTCGCCAATCCCCTATATGCAATTAGTCTACAATTGCCTTTACAAGTGTCACAAGAGGATTTTTCACTATGCAAGTCTAACTCGCCTGGTTCTAAGGCAAGTGGATCTCACAGCTTTTGAGTTAAAATGCAAGAGTTCTAAGTAAATAGCTCCTTGGCCCATCATCAGTCCAGGTAGAACAGCATCTCTTCTTTGTAGCAGCGAGCAGTTTTAAGAAAAAAATGCCTAACCCATGAAATGATATAGAATGTGTCGTTCTGAATGCTCTTTTACAGGGTGATCAAGAGGCTGCCGTTTAGTGAATACATTTGCTCACTCGGTTTTGGAGAGTCGCCCTTCATTTATTCTTTCCCTTTGGAAGTACTTTCGAGTGCAAATTACTGCTATCAGAAGCCTTGAACTGAGAGGCTATTATTCTCCATGCTCAGATTAAATTAATTTTGAACAGTTTAATGCAGCATGTCCGAGCTGGAAGTCCAAGTGGTGTCAAATCTATTTCTCTGCTTTTTTAAGCTGCACCTTCAAGGGCAGTATGATTCATGGTAAATGTGTTCTTCTAATGTCTTTTGCTAAGCATTATTATTTTCTTTCATTTGCAAGTCATGAGGATAAAATGTTAACTATTTTCCTCCTAAAATTATATAAAGAATGCACAATTGTATATCAGCTTTTTTTTTTCTCAGAGAAGCTTCTTGTATTTGCTTGTTGTGCATGAAATAAAAGAAAAATAGGAAAATAGTCATGATGAAAGAAAGAATCTTTTTTAAAAAATGTCTAACATATTAAAAAGAGGCACTGTATCACCCTGCAACATCATCATTGCATTAGCAAGGAATTATCTTGATCCAGGTATCTGAAATAAAATTAAGGAGTTTTTAATGATTGGCTATATAACTCTATTTTTGTTTTTGCCAAGGTGCAAGAGCAAAACAGGACATAAATCTACTTCTGTTTTCTCTTTAAACTGAAGCATTCAACTGTCTCTCCATTGCTTCCTATCGCTAAGGTGTCATTGAAAGGTGGGAATGAAATTCCTCAGAGGTTTTTGAACCCTAAATGGCCAAAAGAGTGGCAATCAGTTTTGCACAGAGTGGAAGTGGAGAATTTGGAGTGCTGAGAGATTGTGTGCTTTCTGTGAAAGGATACTTGATGGCCAAATAAATTTACAAATCCAGATTTTCAAACCCATTCTCTAGCTCAGCAGTTGCCATTTCTGTTTCCCAATTTGCACTCTTGGATATTATTGTATTCTGATATTTAGGTAGTTTCAGTACTGTCTGATGTATTGAATACTCTCCAACATCACATTGACATATGGTGTCCTTATTTTAACTTCATCTTATATGTCACGTTACTGTTGTTGCTTTTATGATCATATGTATCTTTGAAATTTTTGTAAGACTATGATAGAGAATGTTTGCATAGTCAAAAATAGCTACTTGGCTGCTGTGTATCCTCTCTATAAAATGGGGTATATACACAATTAGATTCTGAACATGAGGGCAGTATGACCATCTGCCAGCCAAAGTCACCTATATCATAAGGGCAAGTCATAGTGTTTTCTCCTATAGTAACTGAAAAAAGGGACTGTGTAATTCTGCCTGAAAAACACCAACTCTTCTTTGAAGAGTGCCAAGGGTGGATTTTTCTGAGAAATTCTGTTGAATTATTATGGGCTGGAAGTCAACAACATTCACGTTGAGCAACTGAGGACTGAAATATAAAATGGAAAAAAATCTGTTCTGTAAATTATGCGATATAAATTGCCAAGATCTGGTCCTACATTCATTGCCTAAGGAATACTTATTTATCTGTTCTATATCAGTAAAGATATTTATTCTAATGGATTACATCACCAGCAATACAGTGCTTATGGGAGGTATATGATTCACATAATGTGGCAACCCCGTGGCTGCCATTCTTGACATGCCCATTGTGTGTCTTCTTTTCAATAGCCCAGCCTATTGAGCTGAAAATGTGCATCAGGAGTATTTCTATTGGTTTTGGAAAGTTTCACTTGAGTAGGTTAGGTTCGATCTAGAAAAGAGTTGGGTTAAATAGTCCTGTGTATATTTTTTTATATATAGCTTGGATATTTGCAGAGTTGTAGTACCCTTAAGAGGCAAAGACAAAGCATGCCAACAGGTAATGATCCCCATCATCACCACCAGCTGGTTATTTTAGCCGCAACGTTTTTTGTTTATATATAAGAATGAATAATATTTTCAAAATACCACAGTCATCCATGACAGCAGAACATCCATGATATCACTCCTTTATTTTTTCTTCACCTCTATCCCTGTGGTGTTTCATTTATCTTAGACTTTTTTTGAACCAAGAGCATGTCAGACTATCTACTTGTTCTGTTTGCAGCTTCAGCTGCAAAGTTGAGCTCCTAGATAATTTGGCAGTACTGTGGGACATTAATTGCTCAGACAAGGAAAGCTGTAAGGGCACTTTCTGTGTTGCGAGTCCAGAGAAGAGTGATGTGCATCACACCAGAACCGGGGATTTGCCAGTTGTGACATGACATTATAGTGACAGATGTGTTCCTGTCAGCAAGTAAGGTTTAAGGCACAGCACTGTAGAGACAGTGTGCCATGCTTGTGAGAGGGCAACTGAGAATAAGACCAAGTTACCAATATCCTGGCAAGATCTTTAATATTCATAATTATAAAGAACAACAGAAAACTAAAATGAGGTAACAACATGAAAAATTATACCAGTGCTTATCACAGAGAGAGATGTCAGAGAAGCAGAAGAACCTGTGGCATTGATCCAGCAGAATAAGATAACGGATAATAATAATTGGATTCATCCTTATTGGAGTTACTGTGGGTGAAACAAAGTATGACAGAGGAGATATTCACTCAGACACTTCTAAAGCAATTTGAAGTATAGTTACAGTCCTTGGCCAGTTGATTTTTCAAAAAATAGTATAGAAAAAGTTAACAAAGTTTTAATAGGAAAGGTGTGTGTAATAACTGAGATTGGAAATTCTTGGTCTCCTTCATCTGTGAAATTACTCTAATCTTTAAAATGTTTTTGTGTGTTTTGTGGGAAATCTACATGTATTCATCTGAGCATGCCAACTGAGACACCTTCAAATGCCTTTTACTGGTGTGCAATGCCAAAATCTCTTCAGTCTGGGGGATGCACTATAGTGATTTCTATTTAAGGGGCTGGGGACAGATTTGCAGTTGAGTGATGTTGTCCCACCGATGCTGTCACTGTGATGCTCTCCACTGAAAGAGAAAAGACGATGGAGCAGGTCCTGTGTATCAAAACCTGTCTAACTAGTGTTCTCTGTGCTCTACTGTTCAGTACTATCGGATAGTCTTGACTGTCTCTTTCTGTATTTAGTGATGCTGTTAATCCCTACACTCCTGATGTAGATACTCCCTTTTAACAGCATCCAGAAATCCAGCATTTGTTAGAAAATCCCAGTAGAGTGGTACTTCTGATCTGTCCAGCGTGAGAGGATTTTGTATTCTAGATAAATCCCGTCTGCCACTTTTTCTGTAGATTGTCAAAATACAGGAGGAATTAAGCCAAATGTCTGTTTCTATCTTTACTCCTCTTGTGCTGTAAAAGAATTCTCAGTATGTCAAAAAATAAATCAGTTTATTCTCCCTTTATGAAGTTCAGATGCTTTTTATTTGGGCAGCCAATAAAAAGTCCAGAATGGGATATCCCTGAAGTTTGTAAGTTGGTATTGGTGAAAAAGATTTCTCATGCAGAGTCCAGGATAGTCTGGAATCTCTTCCCAAACTTTTGAGGCAATAGCATAGCTTAACTTTTTACAGTATAAATTCACTTTTTTGTCTCTTTTAAAAATATGATTGGGCAAAACCTCTGAAGTTTGAAAGATATCAACAAACAGTTTGTGTTTCACTTCATGGAGAGTCTGCTCCAATTTCTGTTAAAGACAATGGACACAATCCTTTGATTTAGTAATTGCCTTTGCGATATAGACCGAAGTCCCTGAAGTTTTGTCTTGAGATTTCATTTAAAATCTCCTTTAAAAGCAAAACAAAAATTTTTAGATTCAAACTCCCAATCTCCAAGTCCTCTACTTGTATTCCAGATCTTACTATTTTTTTTTGTTCTGCCTTTCATGTAAAATTTAAGAGTCTTATGTAGTATTAAAATAATGACACATAGGATTATATGAATATATTTATATCATCAAACTTTTATTTATCATAATGCTACCCCAGATATTAGATTATGCTGCAAAAGATAGTGGTAAAGGGTTTTTATTAATTATGCTGCTCTCAGCTCACATCTTCACAAGAGAAGTCCTCTTGAAAAAACATGCATGTCATTTTTTGTGTGTTGGTAGTCAAGTAGCATCCAGTGTAGATTTTTCTTATTCCACCAGTATTTTTGAAATTCACTTTTAAAAATCCTTCTATCCAGATGGAAAATTTCTGAGCATTTAAATGAATTTGTGCCTTTTCTGATCATGACTGAGCTGCACTTACTGCTCTGAAGTCCTTCCCTTCAGGAACTGCTCAATCACCCCATTTTTCGGGGCTTGAATGAAAGCACAAAAGCAAATGTGCCCAGAGCTTGTGGTGAAGTCTGGCTGTGCCAGAACCGAGACACAGGATAAACGTATGGGATGGAGACAGGTTCACCTGTGTGAATATCAGTGCAAGAGAGCATTCAGACATGAAATGCAAGGAGTGTCTGTATTTTCACGACATTGTATAATTCCTGTGCTGTTAATATGGTGTGAGGCTGATTTATAACAGCAATTTTCATAGGGCATTTTTGAGCTCTGTGGCATTTTAAAGGTTTGGTCTCTAGGAACAGCATAATGAAGTCACTAATATGATCAGAAAATCTCTAACAAGATAAACAGAATTCTCATTCTTCTTCCTGTCGCTAGCAGTGTTGAAAATGATCTCATAGCCCTCCTCATCAACCTGCTCTTGTCTCACGGGGGGTGTATTTGGCAGCTGCAGACGCCGTGTGCCAAGTCTGAGAGTGCATTTTTCATGTGTTAGTAACTAGGTCTAGTGCTGACTGTGTGAGAGCCAAGACACTCATTTATGTAAATCATATCTGATTTGTGAGGAATTTAGTCACTCTTGCATGCTCGAGACCACAGTTTTTCACAAAATCTTTCGCGAGATTAACTTACAGGGTCATGTGAGAGCAGTTAATTATGGGGAGAAATTGTGTCTGATGCTAACACTTAAGAGAAACGTGCAACTGGGTCTTTATAGCCACCGACACCCCTTTCACAGTTTACTTAAAGACTGAGGTTTTGTACTTGTATGAACTTGAAACCAACATTTTTATGCCTTGGCACAGATACCAAGGAGGCTGAAAAGCAAAAAAGCCATGAGAAATATAAAAATTATATGAATAGAAAGCACAGTCAGGTTGACATAAAATGGTACAGCACTGCATTAGGAACCTTAACTAATACGTCCCTTCCTAGCGTGGTTGAGGGATCTAGGAAAATGGTGTTTCAGTGTAAGTCGGGATGACTTAAGACATCTTCTTTTGAGTAAATCCCTTTCTAGTTATCTCTCTATCTCTTGTATGAGTTGTGGAGCTACAGAATAAAATCATGCAAACTTAGAAGTAAAGTCTTGGAATCACTTCTCTCCCCCTCCAATTAGCAATCTGATTTGCTGCAATCCTGATCTCTTGCTGCCTAAGTGTTTAGATTACCAAGCCAAAATTTGACTTGTTGAAGCCACAGTATTGATTAAAAAACCCCAAGCAAACTGTAATGAAGCTATATTAAATGTGTAAGTTCTAGCAGCCCAGAAATTAGCAAAAAATAATGATACAGCCAGTTATTTTTACATACCAAGGTTGTATTTCAATCTTAGATGTTGAGAGAATTGTAACTACACATGTATAAATTACATTTGGAATCACATACGTAGTGTAGGTGGTTGGTTTGTTTTTACTGTTTTCTCTCTAGAATATAACTAAAAGCTCAAATTTTATAATAGTCTTTGGATGCTTTCTTTTATTCCGGGAAGCAGCATTATCAGGTATATAAATAAAGGCAAAAAAAATCATGTCTTCTGAAAATGTAAATGTCTTTCCTTTTCCCTGAAGTTAATTCAGGTCTTGTCACTAAAGTCTCTTTCACTTTAGCCTTGTTGAATGGGCATGGCCCAGCTCATTCTGATCTGTTTCAACTGATGACCATATTTCATCAGTGCAGCAACAGCAGAATTGTTTCATATCAAAGATTCATATAGGGGCAAATTCAGAGGATAGTTAAATAAATAAGGATCAGTTTGCAACATACAATCTCTTCCATTATCTTATCAACATCAATACTTTCATGAAAATGGATTTTTAGCTGAGATGAACGCCTTGCCCCCATTATCTTACTGGCCTTGGTGCTCCACACAAATTGACCTGATGCAGACTTTGGTGAGACAAGCACAGTTGACTGAGCTTCCCACTTCCAGTCTCTGCAAATGTTGTATGGGAAACTTGAAATAAAGAACCCTTCTGTCCACTGCACACCAGAAGTTGCCATTGAAATAATCCATGGTTTTGCAATTTAAAGAAACAAACTTGAGCAGCTTCATCCAGTACCAGCAGAAAGTGATAGGAGAAGTGCGGCTAAAAATTAGAAATTCTTTCAGTTGGAAATAACTTTCTGCTTAGTTGAAATTTTCTGAGAGTAAATCTGCCTGTCAATTTTAATACTTGATTACCTGTATTTCTTAGAAATTTTTTATTTTTAGATGATTTTTGGTTTTTAGATGACGTCAAGACCTAGCAGGGTTGATGCTGGGAAATGAGTGGGAGGCTTATTCCCAATTTGTAATTTCCCTTCCCATTTCACACAATTTTGTTTCTATGCTGACAGAGGGAATAGGAAATGGGAGGCAAATTTGAAGGCAGGCCTCTCTGAAAGTGACATCAGGAAAGTGTACATGGGTACTACAAGAATGAACCCAAATTGACTTTTGTCACCTTTTATCAGCTTTGAAAAGGAAAGTAAACGAGAACCTTACCTTGCTGACCATATTTCTAATATCTTCTTCAAAAAGGATCTGAGTCAACTTTGTCCCCCTTTTACAAACCTATTTTAACTTCTAATTCTGCATTCCAAAATGAGAGTAAAATACATTGTTTAAATAATAAGAAAAAAATATCTTCAAAGTCTAAGCAGCAGTTATATAATAAAAGCACAAGCTTAAGGCCAAAAAAACCCCCTGTGCATAAAGGTTTATTTTTTAAAAAAATTATGAATTGTCGCTCATCAAGCAGCATTGAGAGTATATTGAACACCTACAAAAGATCAAAGAACTCCCATATTCTGTCAATTCTGCATTTTTAGTTTAACAACTACATCACATAAATTATTCTTTGGCATTTATTTGAATGGGAAGTACAGTAATCTGTGCTCCAAAGCTAATCTGATTATGTGGTTTATTACACAAAAGCTTTTCTATCTCTTTTTCACTGAAGATTAGCCAAAACCTCAGTGTTTCTTTTCCATAACTTTAAAATTCAGGAATGTTATCCAATAATTATATTACTGACAAGCTGTACAGTGCCACTCTTTAAAAATACTCAATACAGCAAAACCAAAAAAATGGTTTTCTCCTCCTTGAAAGAAACAGGATGCTGGGACTGTTAAATTACTGAAGAATTAGTAAAAGCCTAATCTTTTTCGTGAGCAAATGGTGCAAAAAGCTGCAGGTACAGTAATTTCCTTCTGTATTATTTTGGGGCCCATGCTATGAGTGTAAATGCCATGAAAATGCAAATGAATTGCTAGATTATTTAAGATATGCATAACATGCAGCTATTCTTTCAGAGGGAGATTTGCTTTCCTTTCTCATCGCACATCTGCTTTGTTTTGTTGTACATATATTTGTTTAAGATTTATATAAAACACTCTTTAGATTTTGGGCTTCAAATTATAAACCAAAATCATCTGCAGTTCTGAACTTGTTGAAGTTCGTCTTTTGGAAGGTAGGAATTTGCCCGTGCTCTTACAATATCCATAGTATAACACCAGCATGGCAACCCATTGCAAAGAATATTCCACTGGTTTGGCTCCAGACAGAGATATGTTTACTTTTAGATTTCTTTCTGGTTATTAGCGGTAGTGCTAATTACGGGTAGGGGTTGTTAGAGAAAGTGGAAATTAGGGGTAGTGGTTGTTAGGGTTAGGGTTCAGCTTATGGTTAGTGTTAGGGCTAGGGGTAATACGTGGTTGTGTTAATTAGTGGTAGTGGTTATTAGCGGTAGTGGTAATTATGGGTAGGGTTTATTAGAGAAAGTGGAAATTAGGGGTAGTGGTTATTATAGATAGGGTTAGGGTTAGGTTTATGCTAGTGCAAATGTCAAACAGACCACCGCCTTGTGCGTTGCAAACTTAATCTCCACTTTAAGCCCAAACCTAAGAGAGGTGGCATTCCAAGGAGGAGGCCCAATGTTAGCAATCTTCAAAGAGCTACAGTGAGAGACAGCTTCCAGGTAAACCTGCAAACTAGACTTGAAGATCATCCCATAGATCCCTCTCCAGAGCCAACAGGACATGGTAGTTGTTCTCAGACAATTGCAAGAGAAGTGTAGGGAACGGAACAAAGGACTCTGTAACTTGTTGACCTCACCAAAGCTTTTGACACTGTGAGCAGAAAAGGCCTATTTATTTAGACAACTACACTTTTAATTTCAAAGAACTTGCACTTCATTTTTTTTCCCAAAAACACAGTTTTAAAAGTCGCTTTTTCACTGCTGATATTATAACTCGCTCCTTATATTTCATTGCAACGCCACATTTGCAGGAGGAATATCGAACAGAAGCAAACAAAGTTTATTCAGTTCAGCTGAGTTTAACACAGGCTTACGTTTATCTGGAGTGTCCATCTCTTGCCATTGCTAAGGAGGAAGTCAGGAGCACCACAGTCCTCAATTGGGAAGGATAAGTCTGTGCTCAGCTTTTCAGCTCTGTGGTTGTCAAAATATTCTGTAAATTACATATACGAAATAAACAGAATGTGTGAAAACAACAGGAATTCCATGTTGCTAGGAGACCGAATGGCAGGTTTCATCAAAGGAAAGTTTGGGTAGGTTAAAAGCATTTGAGAGAATAGTCATCAATTTGCATTTGTAGCAAATGCCGTAACTTGGTATGATATAAAAAAATAGATGTTTAAAAATGGTGTGCTTAAAAGTAGTATTTCACTGTCTAATAGAAGTCAGTTCCAGTTTGGCATGTTGCTCTATTAGCATGGCCAGTTTCTTCTAGACACCTCCTTTTTTTTAATTTGTTGAGAAGTTTCGCTGTTAGCCCTAAGAGTCTCTTTTCTCACTAGATTAAATATTGAGAAATAAAACAAAATATGTAAATATAGTATACCCAAAAGCAAAAAAGTAATTTCCAACACAGATGGGTTTCAGGAGGTCTGCTGCCAAAGATTTTAAAATTCTTGTGCCAGGGGGCAATTTGCTTGCAACAGAAGAGAATGTATCCAATTACCCTTATGAAATTATGAGTTTTTCTCCCAAATCAGCCATTTGATGGGGTATTTGAAATGAAGGTGCAAGCCATGGCTATCTTGTTTCTCATACCCGAGAGAATGATAGATTTACTGTGTGTTGTTTCTCTATGTCCCCAAAATGTGAGGGAAATAAATAATAAGGATCATAACTTGACTAACATTATGCTGCAGGTAAAAATTAGTAATGGGGGGTTCTTTTCCTATGCACGCTCTGCAGTCATTAAAAGTTAACCTTTTCAGACAAGATGATACATGCTATGAAGTGTTTCACTCCATCCCAGAACCTTCTGGACTGGCTGCCTGCAGTCAGTCCTGTTCAGTTTAAGATCTCTGTGCAAGCAGGAACAGTGGCAAAGCAGCAGAAGTGTTTGCACGTGTAAATATATTTGGTGGGTTTGAGGGTAGCACTTGATACGCTTTGAGTCTCCCCTTCCCTCAAGGAAATGAGTCTTGCTTGGCTTCTCCATGGCTCTTCTATATCAAACTTAGGATATTTCCCTGCAAGCAGAGGTTCTTGGTAAGTTTATTGTGAGAGCAGATGTAGTAGTGAAGCTGGACTTCACTCTGTAAGTCTTTGTCTCCCTTAGTTCAACATCCCTACTGTGATTTTTAGTGCTTTGAGCTTGACATTGAAACTCCATGTTTACAAGTAATGCACCAGTCCTTCTATTGAAAAGCCATAAATATGGAATGTGATCATGCAATAGAAGAATGTTTTCATATTGATTTTTTTTTAATAGAAATCATAAATTGCCCACGCTACAGCTTTGTAGAGGTGTGAGAAAAGCACAGAGCACTGGTAGCTTTGGAGGAGATGCTTGTCAAGCGGCCACCACCACTGAGAGTCCCAGGGCTGCAGCTGGTCCAGCCTTACCTGCCTGCTCTACTTCTGCAATGAGAAACATTGCTAAGGGATACCTATGCCCTAACAGCACCTCTGCTTTGCAGTCCTGCAGGGGCCCCATCAAACTAATTAGACTTTCTCTCTTTAATTTTACCTGTCTATCAGGCATTGTCATTCAGCCTCATAGGGGTTCTGTGACTGTTAATTAGCAAAACATTGTGGAATCAGGAAGGACTCAGCAACAGTAAAGAGAAAAACACAGAAAGAAAAGAACTGGGAGCAGGGGAAAAAATGGAAGAGGAAGCAAATGTAAAAATATATTGTATAATCCTTTGTGCTGGTAGACCCCACATATGTCACATATTTGAGAAATTATTGCTTAAGCTTGGAATTTTATATGCTCCTTCCTCTTGCATTCTTCTTGGTTGATTTAATTTCATTTTCAAAAAGAGTCTTCCACATATTTAATGTTGATTAGTTGGAAATATAAGTGTGATGGGTAGTTAAAATGGCTGGTGAGTGTCAGAGCTCAGACAGTTCTCTCAGACAAGCATTAAAAAGTTGAGAAGGAAATTCTGTCTTTTATTAAACTCCCACAGGTGATTCAGTTTGTATTGGAACATTTTAAGTCTACAAAAATACTAAAGAAACCTGTGAGAACTTGTTCTTCAATACTTGGCTTAAAGAATGATTTCTTGTGTGTTTCTTTGTAGTTCAATTTGTCATTTCATTGAGTCTACTGGCAATATGATTTAAGAGTCTGACAAACCCACTAACCTCTTAGTAACAAGTTTCTCGAATTCTTTTTTCAAGCCTTTCTCTTTGATAGCCCTAGAACACATGGTAGTTCTTAGTTAATTTTGAGTTTTCTCGACTTACCCTCAAAACATGATTCATTTATTTTTGTCTGAACCTAATAGGGCAGGTCCTGTTGAAAGATGACTGGGCTGGTTATCTAAATAGACAGAAAAAATTTTCAAGTTTCACCTGAGTAGGCTCACTAGGCTTCTGGACAGGTGATAGAAAAAAAATTGCTTTCATGAACTGAAACAAAGTTTAAAGGCTGACTTCTTGTAGCATTTTAAAAAGCAAAAAAAATTCAAGGTATCCACTGTTTTGCGTTGTTCAGGATGTCAAAGCAAATTATTGCAGCGGGTCCTTTTCTTTAAAATCTGTATTTTTACAAAATATACCAAAGATTTTTAATTCAAAAGAATTGGGGAAATTGTATTTATATAGGAATCAAAAAAGGTAGACATCCAAAGGAAGAGTTTATTTGTTTTCCTACTTGTTGGACATTTCTTTTGAAAATTTGAGTTCTGGTGAAAAAAAATTCAGACCTTCTGGCGATAATCCATTCTGTGGTTCCCCCACGTTCTCACACAGAAATGGAACTTCTAGAGCCTGTATTTCTGTGAGGATTCAGGGCACTTTTGCTCCAAGAGGAAGTGGGTCACCTTTGCTAATAAAGTTGTTATTGATTTGCGAAAGATTAAATATCTCTACTTCTCACTTGGCTTACAAAACAACATTGTATTTTCCTATATGTGCAAGAAGCCTTGTCCTTCATATGGTGGCAATTGTTTCACACGTGTCATTACATTTCTTTCTTCTTGTGGCATCAGTTTTGACCACAATTTTGCTCTTAGCAATAACATTATAAAACATGCAATTGAAAGTAGGTATTTAGAATATGAACTGCTAAAGTTTAGAGAGAATAAACCAGATGGCATCAGATGATTTCCTAAGGTTTCATCTGCTAATTTGAAAAGCTCTTAATTCAAAGCTTCTGTGCATACAGAAATCTGATTTGGTACTGCAGCCAATCGTGTAACAAATTTCCATGGACGATGCTCGAAAGATGCCATACAACACAACTCCAGGACTCATTTGCAGCACTGGTAGTCAGCCTCTGCCTCTCAAATAAATTCCTCTCCAGCACAACACGTTCAGCATTATGGTATAGTGAGAATATGCACTACGAAGCTCAGGACAGGAGTGGTGTAACCTACTCACGTAGGTAATGTGAGAAATAATTGTTTAATGCTCACGAAGCAGACAGAAAACTGAAAGTGCTATAGAGTGGTTGCTATTAGAATTCTTTACAATTCGACTTTGCAATTAGATTATGTTATCACAGTATTCCCCTTTTGCTCAGTATAGGAACATTTAGGGAATACTACTAACTCAGGAAGGCAGCAATGGCATTAATTACTTGCAAATGTAATTAAGAAAAACAATACTGGTGATCTCTGATGATCATGAAGTATCTATTTACTAGAGCAAATAGAGTTTAGGACTGAAAATGTTGCATTTTAGACTATGATTTTTTTATGTCAATTATGAATTATGTTACAAGATCTTGCACTTCAGACACGCCTGACTACCTTAACTTCAGATGGGAATGATCCGATTACAAAATGTTGGCCTCATTTGAAGCAGCACTGAAATACCCTCTGACTTTACGAGACAAAGTTTCATCCTTAGTCACTTGCCAAAAGCTGTAGAGGGAGTATCTGTCACAGAAGAGAATTCATGAGTATTCTGGTTAGAGCTGTGCAGAATATTTTTAGTGTAAATCAGAGTTCTTCAAAACGTTCCAGTTATCAAGCAAAAACCTGAAAGTAGATGGATTTTGAAATCTATGTTAATAAAGGAGTGCATGAAATCTTAAAAAATATTTGTATTTTAATTTAAAAAAACAAACAAAACAAAAACCAAAACACCTTTATCTTTTTTTTTTTCCTTCTTCTTCTGCTGTTTTATTTCCAAGCCAAACTTGGAAGTCTCGATTGAACAAAGATCTTAGTGATTTTTCATATCATTCAGTCTTTAGTTCATTTATGCAATCACTTGACCATGATTTTTTCTTATTTTAAACAGACTTAGAGCCCCGCATTTCAGTTCACGTTGGTTCTAAGTGAATATTTACCTTAATCTTTACTTGTTTTAGTCCTCCACCACCCAGTACAAAGCCAGCGAATCCAAGATAACTATGTGGCACACACATGTGCTTTCTGGTATGACCCAGGGGTTGCACAGCGGAAGGCAGATCTGTGCGATTTCTACGTATTGTGTGCTCTACGGTCCAAATAGGAGTCTGCTAATTTTCAATTTTTTTAAATAATTGAGCCATACAACTGATTATGCAAAGACAGATAAGTACCTTGTGAACACAGGGTGGTTAACATTTCATTGCAAAGGTTCAACTGGTTCCCTAAATGGTAAAATACAAACTGAGAGTGTAAATGCAACAGCCTGGGGTGGGCGTCGGGAGGGGGAACAAGGAAGAATTACTGCTGTATTTTTAGATGGGAGTATTCATAGTTATTTTTGCAATGCTGAGAGACTTTGAAACGTTTGCAGCAACTCTATTGACAGAGCACTGGGATTGCCAAGGATCAGGCACAGCTGCTTGGATGCTGTTAACGCTCGAACAATGCCATTTCTCTCTCAGCAGCTTCCTGCTTTGCAAAATTTCTATGCATATTTCTTTGGGGTGATGTTTCTTTGCGTTGATCCAACTTCCAGTGGCTTCTAACAACTTATTTATCACAGGATGTCAGGCAGGATTAGGGCTTGTTGTTAAGACCACAGCAGAGCCTTCAGAGCTTTTTTGTGGCTGGTAACTGCCAGGACGTGTCTTTGAGAGCATCAGCTGGCGTGGAGGAGTGGGAAGGGAAAAGGCTGTCGTGCTGCCTCGGTGGGAGCGGGTAAGATGTTTGCCTTTTAAAAATCTCTTCTCTATTTGCACACCTGTTGGTGTGGACAGGTATGGGACTCATTCATCCAAACACCATCCACGCGCATGTAATTGCACTCACAGGAACTTGTAGCGTTACAGGAATTAATTTAAACACTGTAGTAACTACTGCCTAATAACACACAAGTTCCCAGGGTGCTTAGAGTATTAAATTGCAGATGAGAATTCCTTGGAGAGACACAGGCTGCGTATCCACTTGCTGCTCGGGGTGGGGGAAAGCTCTGCTCAATATATTGTGTTATAGCTTGACTTTTCTGTGCTCGCTCAAGAATTGCTCTGAAATACTTGCTAGGACCAGCAGCAAGTTCATTTAAGTCTGTCTCCATTTACAACCTAGTCAGAGGGATATGCAGTTGAGTGACACTTAACACATATTGTTAGTGGCTGCTGGCTATGGTGGACATTTTGGACTTCTTTCAGTAAATACAGCATGTGAAAAGCAGTAATGCTGTAGTGGCAAAGCCTAACCTTGGGTTGAGCCAAAACATGAACACAAGAAATCATCAACATTTTTGCATTGTGAGCTAAAATAGTCTTTGCTGCACTTTACTTAGACAGAACTTTAAGGTTGTATTTAATAGCACCAAATGAATAGATATTTTTCAAGAAATAGTTTATGATTTTGACCTCTGCATATCGACTCCCTTTCCATTTTTGCTTGAGAAACTTTCATCTACTCACCCTCTACGCTCAACGCCAGTTCTTAAGAATCATCAGTGGTCCCTTCCAGCTCAGAATATTCTGTGATTCTGTAATAAGGGCAGGATCTCGACAGGGTCAATACCATAAGGGCAAGATTTGTACAGGTCCCTGAAATTGGTTGGTGATTGCCTTAGGGAACTAAGCGTATCATTTGTAATTTCTGTGGGTGTATATCCTGTGGCTCCTGCAACACACTGCAACCAGACGGCAGTCTAGCACATCTGGGACATGATGAGTTTTTCTGGTGCTTCTTGTCAAGTTCCTTATTTAACAAGAAGGGATTGAACATACACCTATAATTAATGCATGAGAAGTCTGATATTAATAGATGAACTTTCTGTGCACCTTCTGTGTATTTACCCACATACTTAGGCAGTCAAATAAAGAGACAAAAGCTAGAGAGAAAATTTTTCTTAATATTGTAGAGATTTATTATCTTCTCAGTTATCTTTCAGTATATTTAGCCAAATGATAAATAGTTGTCATTAGCATGTAAATTCCACCTGCTTTCTCTTTGCAGTTAACTCTCAGTTTGTTGCTGAAGTGCAGCAGGGTGTGCAAAGACCCTGGGGACAGGAGGGCAGTGGCACAGTTGTACCTTCAAAAGCTAATAGTGTATATGAAATAGAGATTTACCCTTCCAAAATGTTCCTGTCTTCATAGTGCATCCGGTATTGATATCTATCTAATAAACTCCACATATTCTACAGTTCTGGCAATCTTAAATTCAGTCTGCAAAATAATTCATCTCCTCCTGAGCAATTCCAAGCAATTATATTCACATTAAACAGGTGCTGCATGTTTAAAAATTGCTACGTACAACTAAGCTATATGTGACATGAAACTTTCAAATCTTCATGTAAAAATAGAAAAAGTGTATGTACATCAAACTCCCTCATGAGAAACATTCATGCTGGAATAACCTGCAAATGGCCAGGGATAGAAATGAGGATTTCTTACAGTTTACAAACAAGCTTTTCACAGGTTGTTTGTTTGGGGGTTTTTTTTAACATTGTGGAAGTTAATTAAAGTTCACATTTTTTTCTCATGGTATAGTCTGTATTTCCATCAGTATCTCCAGAGGGTCTGGACAGTTTGAGGTTTTTCAGATACTGCTGTTCAGTAGAAAATAATTAATATATTTATTTTGGCAGTAAAAGTCATCACTGCAACAGTTTTTGTTCCTGGTAGACTATACATATTAATTTGGAAGAAAACATGGTGTTAAAGAATGAAACCTCTCAATGAGATGAGAAAACTCTTTAAGATGAAACACAGATGCTTTTAATTTTAAATTTTGGTTCTTTTTTCTTTTTTTTCCTGTGGAGGTATGCAGACAGAGGCACAGGACAGTAAGGGAAATAAGAACTCTATTAATAATTTATAAGCACCTTATAAAATGTTTTAAAAATGAGCTATCTGTAGAATATGTGACAAAATATTTATGAGGATTTTGCTATTCTTGAGTCAGGCAAAGTGATGAAATTGACTTATTTCTTCATTTGCTTTGTCTGGGATTCTTTTTAACTCTTAAATATTACACAGGACATTTACAACAAGAAATGAAAAGAGATTGAAATTTGACACCCCCAGAAATTTGGCTACATTTGCTTACTGCCTTAGCAATCCCTTCCTGGACTAAGACAAACTGAAAATGAAACTTGCTTTGTCATCTGCTCAGTCTTCCAAAACTTTTGGATGACGTTTAAAGTGTGCTATTTCATGGCTGCCTTGAGGGAAAAGAAACAGTTTTCAGTACCCCGAAAGAGAGGTCATCTGGAGAATACCTCTGGAGCATTCTGAGAAACACTGAAATGAAGGAAAAAAACCAGCCAAACAAAAAACTCCGACCCCAAACAAACCAAAAACACCCCTGAACATTTTGAAAGGCTTGAGCTGGGATATAAGACAATATTTGGAGAGAGTTAGTACAACATAATAAGACCTGCAACAGTATTAGGTTTCATATTTCAGATGTGCTTGTTTTTTTTCAGTTTGTTTTTTGGGGGTTTTGTTGGGTTGTTTTTTTGCCATATAGATATTTTGATGCAAACAGAAGCTTTTCTCCCAAATGACCAACCTTTTTTTCCCTGTGTCTGCTTGCACTGGGAGATGTAGGGCTGGGGTAAGATACTGCTGGAGGAAAGAAATCTCTGCAGACTTGAGAAAACCTTGCAGCAAAGAGTTAATTTGCTCCTGTTAGTGTTGGCTGCCCTGAAATATTTGATCAAAGATTTATATAATCAAATTGGCATCCTCCGCTTCTTTTTTTTGCAGACTGATTCTCCTCATCTAATGTTTATTGTTTGTAATTAGCTGTTCAGTGATGTTAATTAGACACATATTTTCTTGCTCTGTAATCTCCCTGTGCATGCAAATTCATTTCGGTTTCCCCAAGGTGGAAATAGATGAGTAAGCATTTGCTATCAATAAAATTTTCTGGGGTGAACCCCTACTATAAATTGAAACATATTCCTGAATATTTTCAGACTTTTCACATACTTTTTGCTGGTTCTGGATATACAGTGGGTGCTTAAAGTTAGGCTTGCCTTAATTAATTGGGTTATGATGCAAAGTATGGAATAGGTTACAGGCAGGGGCGATTACAGAAAGTCAGCAAAGAAAGGTAAGGGGAAAGTGAGCAAGTTAAACGAGTGTGAGATCAGTGGCACCTGCACGGTGTGTACAGACTGCAGGGCTGGAACCCTCCTCAGCTGTGGGCACAGCCCCCGGGTGCTGGGGAGGGTGAGGATGCCTGAATCAGTGGCACACTGCAAATGAGAAATGGAGCGAGACTGCCCGGGCTTGATGAGAACATTAGGCTGGAGTGATAGATCGAGCTGATATTACTGAGGTAGGGAAGGCTTTATATCAAAACACAATGGGTAGACAAGGAGATAAAACAATACTATGCTTTGTGTCAACACGAAATGTGAAATGTGTGAGGAAATGCACGGAATTATAAGAGAATGAATGAGTTTTCTTGCCAGCACACTAGCCTTTGTATAAAATCTGTTGTTTACTGCTTGTTTTAAGACCTAGGATATATTTTCTTATGCTTTTCATATATGCTTTTTGGGGGCATATGGAGACTGATTGAAACGTCAGTTCTTCAGACACTTAGTGCTTTGTATCATGATAATGATGCCTGCAATGGGAATACCAGCAATATTATAAACAATAGGCTTGAGGAGTGAGAGATTCCCAGACTGCGTCTCTACCCCTTCACTTTAAAAGTTCATGCATCTTTAAGAGTGAGGATCACGTTACAATTAAATAATATACCATACTAGAACGACTGTGTGCCGAGAAATAGTGCTGTGCAGGCTGCACACAGGTTGATTTTACGATTGATAAGATGCATCAAGTTACAGCTGTCCCTGGGCACTCATCACAGGTGACTGGGCTTGGCAGCAGTCACAAGAGATCCTCCAGTTCATTCCTATAGCCCGAGATCAATTAAACTAAAATTATCCCTGAATAATATTTGTCTAACTTTAAGCTCTGTTTAAAAGTAAGAAACACACACAAAATAACAAAAAAAAAATCAATTTTATACACTTAAATATTAGAAATATATATATAAAAACATTGGTTTGCTCAAATAAAAGATGATCTAACACCTCATAATGCCATCTGCAAATATTTGTAGAAGTAGGTAGGAAGAAGAGTAGCTGTTTTATCCAGAGTATCATTCTTAAATATTAAATATGAAACTCTGAAAATTAAATCCACTTTAAAACTGCCTGGCAAGCTTAGTTTTCTCAGATTTCATTTATGCAGCAAACTTTGTAGAAGTTTTATTCACAGTGGGTATGATCCAGCCCTGGAGCCAAACAAGACTTTTCCTGCAACTGCAACTTTTGATTGTGTAGGTTTTGCCAGCAGAGAGTTAGAGCACATGAGCTGGGAAATTCTCTCTCCTGTGTCCTCTACAGCCCCAAGCAGAGCAGATGAAAAAACTGAATTCTCCTATTCTTCAGTTGTCAGTAAATATCTGAAAACCAGTGTGGAAGTTCTTGATTCTTTCCCAGAACTGGCCTACAAAGAAGTTTACAGCTCTTGGTCCCAGGTAACACTTGTAAGGAAGTATATGGCATTAAAGAAGATGGTATGAAATAAGAGAATTTAAGGGGCTTTTTTGGAAAGGGTAAAAAAAAAAAAGAAGAAAAAGAAATACATTCTGGGTTAAAGCAGAAGGGGCTGATCTGCCTCAGTAGCCTGTGACAGGTAACTACCTACAGGGAATGTTCAGGGGAGAGCAGAACAGGAGAATGTCGGGATGGTCATTTAGAAAACTCTCCACTTCTCCAGCAGTTTGTGGCCCGGTGACTTATGTAGAAAGAAAACTGTTTAGACCCCCTGTCTAATTTATTTCTGAATAGGATTGAGTGAATGAGGCAGGGTGTTGAAGGAAGAAAAAAGATGTCCTTATGGTTAGTGACCTGGAGAATTGGTTTTCTTCATGCTCCTGACACACAGTAATGCTATGCTGGTTACTAAATCCACACTTGATAAGGGTTTACCTTAGCTCTGTATATCCTGGGCTGCAGCTGCTGTGAATTGCTCTGCTCTGGATATATAAAGTACAGTACTAAATCACTAGTGCTAAATCACATTTTAGATTTCTAGCATTGTATCTGCTATCTTTGGAATAGGAATAATATGCACTTATCTCAGTTATGAATGTGTCATGAAGGGCCTAAATACTGCACTGATGAGTGTCAAAGAAAGGCTCTGAAGAAATTATTCATTTAGTCTACGGGGTTTGAATAGCATACAATAAACAAGGCATAATACCAGCCAGTAAACACTGGGGAGGAAAACACAGCATGGAATAAGCATCACCAAGTGATTTATTTGCATCTCATGCACTGATTGAGGGTATTTTTTTCAGAAATATCAGTGTGGGGGTTTATTACAGGAAGATTACAACCTGAATTGGGTATATGAAAGCAGACCAGCTAAATCATGATGTTTCCTAATTTTAGGTGCCTTATTCTGACATTTTCGTAGTTTGTGCAGTTTATTTCTGTAAACAGAATACCTTACCTTGGGGGGCACATATTCATTTCATACGCTTTTAAATATCTGCAGTCCTTACTATTTGAACTGTTACTATCAGCATGTATAGAAGCAAACTTTTTAAGGCTTTAGAGAGAAATTTTACTGGAGTATGACATGGACATGCAGTCCATGTAAGTCCTATAAGACCTTACTAGGCAGTATAGCAACTTTGACGTCATCACTAGCACCAGATTTTCTTCTCAGTTACGGAAATTGGGGAACAAATGAAAAACAGAAAGAAAAGAAAGACCCTAAAATTAGAAACACATCACATTTGAGCAGGATGATACAAATTACTCTCTGTTATGACTCTATTACAGTCGAGCAGTAACAACAGAGGAGAGTGTGATATTCAGTCTGCACCTAGATGAGTGACTTTCTCCTGTGAGTCATGCCTGGAAAGAGAACTTAAAAACTTACTGGTATTGTCAGTAAAGCAGCATTTTATCAAGTGGGTCTGTTGGTTTTTTCACACAAGGAGGAGTGTGAATTTCCCAAAGGCCTAGTGATTTGGAAGGTGCTATTTAGATTTATTCTTATCATTATGTGAGACTCAGTCTGCATGATGCAGCCAGGGCCCAGGTAAACGGGAGCTCGCTGGGGGAAAGTTGGGAGGCTGATGAGTTTCAAAGGCTTGTTTGCCAAAATACTCTGGTGAATAGGCGTCTAGAGCTGCAGTATTTATTTTTGTAATGTCAGAAAAATAACCCACAACCAAAGACCCAAGAAAACAAGGAAAGAAATAACATTTATATTAAAGTCCCCAGAAGGTAATAGCCACTGGCTTTACCTCCATTGCACTGCAGCATAGGGCTCTGGGGATTTTGTGCTTTTCTACCTTTTGAAACCAAATTCAGTGACAAGAGATGTGCAAGTTTTTCACAATAACAGTATAATAGATAGTAAAAAATAAAAAGCAGTGTAGAAATTATAAATTCACCAGCTAAAAGTTTCTACAGAGCCATAAGCATTTCATATGGGTCATGTCTACAGCAAGCACATGAGTTCATTTCCCAACTCTGCTGGCTAACATTTCTTATTAACACAATCATCAAGAACCTGCAGTGAATGAGTGAGTGAGTGCTCTGAAGCATGCTCAGCGCCTTGGAGTCATACTAATGCTGATAAACTCAAAGAATCTACTACTAGCCCTGCAAAAATGAGCATTAAATATTAGGACAAAGGAAGTAATTTCTTTTTTCTTTCAAAAATTCTGTTTTTAAAAATTGAGGTTTATTGGAGTTATTTAATGGAGTGTGATATTTTATAAAAATAAGTTATTGAGTCCTGGATGAAAGCCTGATAATGTGAACAATAATTTTTGTGTTGACCTCGTTAGGCTTTGATCCTGATTATTCTTGAAAATTATGCGAATTTCGAAAAAGCATCCACATTTTCCCCTTAAATCCTTTTTGACCCCTTCCAAGTGAAAGTGCATCATCTTCAAAGTTCTCTTTCCAGAGCTCGAAGTGTAAAACCTTCAATCATTATGACCAAAGTAAACCCAACATATATTTGTCTCCTTAACAGGTTAATGAGGATTTAAGCTGGTTTTTTTTTTATTTTTTGATTGAGAATCACATAATTTTCTTATAAAATTCTGGATTGAATCAGAGCAGCTTGAGGCAACACCTGCTGATGCTGATTATTAACACAGCAAGCAGTTGACAGCAGAACCAGCTTCTCTGCTGAGCAGCCAGAGGAAGGGACCAAAGAGGGTGAGGGTCTATACCATGCCAGCACTACACATATGATACATTGCCACAAGCATGGGCAGGAATTTAACTCTGAGTCCAGTCCTGGACACTTTGGTCTTGGCATTAAAAAAATGTTGTGGTTCTCTGTTCAAATACATGCAGTGAATATGTTGGACAGCATGCAAAAAAAAAATAAATTATAAATTTCAATGAGTTATTTCAATCTTTTGTTATTTTGCTTGTAATCTGATTCATGGTTTGATCACTGTTATCTGATCTGACATTTTTATAGGCAAAATGCTGTTACGGGTTTGGTGTGAAAAATGATTTTGAAAAATTTGAATCTCCATGGAATCATAATTTGAAACAAATTTTGAATAATAATCCTGACAAACACACACTTGCACACCCATACATATATACTTTGCAGTATGCATTAATCCATGTTATTATGCTCCCCTCCTTCCTATACACACTGATACTGCTACCTAGTGAGTACATTCCAGAGTTAAAATGAAATGGTTCAGGTGTCTAATAGTAATTGTGAATCATTCTTCCTCTCCATAATGTGGAGTACGAAGAATAAATATAGTTTTCGGTTTTGGTAGTAAACATATAATGTGGCTCTAGTTAGAAGACCATGCTCTGTGGTTTTATGGCCAATATAAACTCTCTCTATTGATTAAGTAGGGTAATATTGTTGGAGTACCTGAAAAGGCATTCAGTCAGTTCCACAGAACTGTAAACATCTGGCATTGCACTTGTCTCAAAGAAATTCTACAGCACTCTGCAATATGTGAAATCCTTGGAGTTATTTTAGAACTGTTGTAACCTCTTTCTGCTGTCAAAAAACTTCTATACAGCAATTTCAGTGATTGCAGACAAAGTTCTGTGCTGCCAAATGCTACAGGGGCAGTAAATAATTATAATTAATTAAAATAGCAAGCAGTTTCTTTATTAAATATGAGTGTAGAAAATACTATTTTGATATACAACAAAGTTTCAGTAGCAAAGTCTTACTCCAGCAATTAGTATCTTTTTCTTAGGAAGAAAGAAAAGATTAGCTGGTCATACACTGGAAAGGTGTGCTAGTTATTAAACATTAAGACTCTCTGTCACCCATCCGAAGTTCTTCCCATCCAGAAATTATCTGTTAGAGATTAACAGCTTCTACATTTAAAACCAAAGCCCATTGGAACATAACAATTACAAAAATAATATTAGATCTTGGCAAATCTCTGTCAGCAGACATTGCATGCTGCACCCACCACCCTGCACAGGACAGACTTCTCTGGGGACAAGGGTTTGCCCTGCTACCAGATCAGCAGGGAGCAGAGCTCTTGCCAGCTTTGAAAGAAAATTATTTTAAAAAATAGGCACAGAACTTCTGAAGTCCATGAGCAGAAGACCGTCCTCTACCAAGCTTCTTGGACCTAGTCAGTAATTTCATTGTTTCCTCTACTTTCTTAGGTTTATTTCTCCCTAGATACCAATTCCTTCAGGTTCCCATGAGAAAAATATGGAATAATTGAGAAAAGAGGATATTTTTCTTCCTTTCCTCTCTCTTCAACTATCTTTCTGTGGGAGATAACAATTTATGGACATAGACAAAGATTATCTTCAGTTTTGTTAATATCTGCATGACTCTGTACAAGCTCCAAGGATGTCATTTGTGCTACACTGACAAAAAAAGTGCAAAACTTGGTCTTGGGGGCACACATTAAACAAGGATGGCAAAGAAAGGAACAATAAATAGCACAGTATACCTGGCTGAAAGGGTTATTTAGGTGGGCTGTGTGGTGTGAACAGCGTGAGTATTGACAGAAGCAGCATGTTTTGCAGCACAGCTCAGGCTTTGCTTAGCCTGAAGGTGAAAGGCAGATTCCATTCCCTTTCTTGCCAAAAAGTAGTCAAGTTTTCAGCAGCAACCTCATAGGAACACCTGAATGTAGACTATTCCCTGAGAATAAACAGTGCTTCACATCAAGTTGCTTTCAGTCTCCCCTGTCTGTACTGTTCTGCGGTGTACACAATACTTCAATATTTAATAAAGCAGAGACTGGGACCATATCCAGTAGCTACTAAGTAAAGTAAGTTCCAGGGTCACCATTTTTACTTTCATGTTGTAAATTGTGGTTTAAAATTATTTGAATTTTTTTTCTTTTGTTAACAGAGTTAAAAAGATTTCATTTTATCTGATTTTTTTTTTTTATTTTGGTGGGAGGAAAAATCGTTTTGATTTGGTTCAAAGTTTCCCTATTTTTATAGCATCAAGATAACCATTTATTACTTGAAAAGCAGTTTCTGAGTAATTTTTTTCCACTATCCAGTCCAACAGGTTAATCCTCTAAATTTCAGTTTAAAAATTCACAATTTCTCATTTCAGATTATTATCATTAAAAATTGGTGCTCGTGCTCCAAATAGGAAAATATACAACATGCTAAGAATATATAATGCTATGTTTGAGCATTGTCTTCCGAGTCATCTTTCCTATGAGGAAAAGCCAAGAGAATTGGGATTGTTCAGACTGGAGAAGAGAAGGCTCCAGGGAGACCTCATAGCACCTTCCAGCATCTTAAAGGGTGACAAGAGAGCTGGAGAGGGACTTTTTGCAAGGGTATAGAATCGTAGAATGTTATGGGGTTGGAATGGACCTTAAACACCATCTAGTCTCAACACTCCCTTCCATGGGCAGGGACATCTCCCACTAGACCAGGTTGGCTCAAGGCCTTATCCAACCTGGCTTTGAACACTGCCAGGGTTGGGGCATCCACAGCCTTCCTGGGCAACCTGTTCCAGGGTCTCACCACCCTCACAGTGAAAAATTTCTCCCTAATACCTGACCTAAACTTCCCCTCTTTCAATTTGTACCCATTCCCCCTTGTCCTGCCACTACTGTTCTTGATGAAGAATCCCTCTCTGGATTCCCTGTAGGCCCCTTTGGACACTGGAAGCTGCTGTGAGGTCTCCACACAACCTTTTCTTCTCCAGGCTAAACAGCCCCAGATTTCTCAGCCTGTCACCTGGCAGGTGCTCCAGTCCCTTTATCAACTTTGTGGCTGCCTTTGGACTTGCTCCAACAGTTCCACGTCCTTCTTATGTTGGGCACATGAGAAAACGTGTGGAGTGAAAGGATGGCGGGAATGGCTTTAAACTGACAGAGGGCAGGTTTAGAGTAGATGTCAGGAAGAAATTCTTTACTGTGAGGGTGTTGAGGCACTGGCACAGCTGCCCAAAGATGTGGTTGCTCCATCCCTGGCAGTGGATGGGGCTTTGAGCAACCTGCTCCAGCAAAAGGTGTCCCTGCCCATGGCAGGGGGGTTGGAATGAGATGATGTTTAAAGTCCCTTCCAAGCCAAACCACTCTGATTCTGTGATTGCATTCAGGAAGACTGAAATGTGACCATATAAACCTTTCAATGCCTTTATAGACAGAATGTAAGTGATGCTGTTACATACAGATGTCTTTAATTTTATATATTACTACTTCAATTAAAAATACCTAATGATTTTCATTTTGTTTAATCACCAGATCTGACTCCCACAGTCTTTACAAATCTTTGAAGTCAGTATACATACATATATATTTACAAATATTACCATAAGCATTTCAAGTGCCATCTAAATATTCTTCAGTTATCTTTATTTATTTCATATGTACATATGTACAACTACTTATAGGTTTGCCGAACATCTGAAAGTGTAGAACATATATAGTATATTTTTTCACTAAAAAAACCCCTTTGCCAGCACCTGGAAATTATTTGCTTGTGTTCAACACTTTGCGTCCTACTTTGATTTCATTTTCTCCAGATATACTGTGTCCTGAATACATTTCTGGATTCTGCATTGAAAAATAAACTGGTGCTCCTAAACAATATTTAAAATGACATTTTTATTATGTTGGCATGAAGCACGTTACTGAATTGCTTTTAATATGATAATGTTTTGCAGTTTACTATGCCATAAGTGCAGTTTGGCAGTTGAGTTTACATGAATATTTCATCCAGAAAAGGCCCTGAATTTGTAATTATAAATAGACCTGTTCAACAGAAAGAGATGGATGATTCTACAGCTACTAATTTTCCAAGGAAATGATATGTAGTTGAGGACCGAAGGCAGAGACTTCCAGCTGCAGAGGGCTATCTGCAGATCACTTTAAGTGGTAGTATAGAGGTCTAGCTCCCTTTCATAGTGGGTTACTTGGGGTTGGTTACGATGCTGAGATTTTGGTGCCTTGCTTTCTTCAGATGTGTATTTGCAAAAGTCCTGGCTCATCAAGGAGGTAAGGCTAGGGTGCCTTCCTCCCTCCCTCACCCTTATTTCACCAGCTCATTCTGTTTTAACTATTTAATGTCAACCTCCATACAGACTTTCATATTCAAGAACAGAGGAGTCCAGATGAAAAGTGACATGAAAGTGAGCCTACATTTTAACTTTCAGAATTTTCCTGTGTTGTGAATGACACAAACATATTGTACATATCATCATGCAAAAAAATGCCTGACCTGTCAACACGTCAGGCAGCTCTGGAATTAGAATTAGTGTGGCAAGGGTCCTGTGCCTTCTTACAGCCCCAAAATGTATCTATATGGTACTGTAGTGCTGCACATTGACCTGGAAACAGGGACTGGTTTAGGCCAAGCAAACTCATGCATCTTCACGACAGGTTCTAGGATGTGAGATATGACAACAGGTAAAAGAGGAAAGGGAACAGAAGCAATAGCAAATTGTCAATAACTTCTCTCCTGCTCACATAAACATAATATAATACTTGTAGTTATACAGGAAAAGTCTTACTGTTGTTATTATTTTCCTAAAGTGAAGAAAAATGAGTTTTAATTTGTTGAATAACTATGGATACTTAAATGCTATAAAAAGCTATAAGTGATAAGAAGCCAGAGTATTCACTTAGAAATCTTACTACTGCTGCTAGAGAAGATATTGCATCACATGTGACATGCTCAGTATAGTGAACAACTATTGTGTAAATTCTCTGAAATCCCAGGAGTGCACTAAGAAAGCAAAGCTTACACTGAAATGTTCCATCTTGCTTTGGTGCATTTTTAAGTATTCTTAATATGATTTAATAGTGTGCAGTTTTACTCAGTGGTCAGCATTGCATCTCCCCATCTGGAAATAACAAACTCTACAGCTGCAGAAGTACATTTAAATTTTTGTCTGATTATATCCTGTACTGTTTTAATGGTTTTAGTTTTGTTTTGCTTCACTAGTGTATTGAAAGCACCTTTAGTGCCAGATCTTCCAAACACACACTCAAGTGACTTTACTGATGTGAATTTCAGCCCACTGTAGTCAGTGCTCCACACTGGCAAGATTAGCCCTAATGCCTTTGGCACATTCCTAAGGCTTTCCCTAAAGGACCTGGTAAAAGAAGGTTCTGTCAGTAAGATATACTGACAGAGGGAAGCAGCATCAATGTGCTACTGTGATTATTGATTGGGGGAAATGATTCATCCACGTCAATGTTATCTGACAGCTGTGATATTAATTGCTAGGGATACATACAATGAGGGATAGGGAAGCTGTACTGCAATGTTATCTGTTATTACACTGTATTTGCTATAAACTACCCTATTGTGGTTTCCAGCTCTGTTAAAGCCGAAAATTTTGCCCTTGGTTGTACCTGTGCAATTCCTTGGAAGTTAATAGAACTGTCTTGCATTAGCGGAGAACTTTCTCTATGGCCCTATATGCCCACAGAGAAGTTAACAACTGTGGCACACGCATATTTAAGTGTTTTCAATTCACATTTTGAAACATTAAAAAAAATTAAAATAGAAAAAAAACAAGAAAAGCACCTGGAAAGAAAATGGAGGGAATATATCATATGTATGTAACAGCTATATAAATAAGAAATAGAGTTAAGAAGTGAATTCTCTCCTGAAAGAACTAAACAGAGAAGAGGTTAGAGGCTAATTTTTCCTCCATCAAAGTTAATGGCAAGGCATCCATTAACTTTAATAGGACTGAGATTAGCAGGATAAAAGAAGGAAATGATTGCTATGGTAGAAGAAAACAAAGTGTAGTTGGATGTAAATATGTTGTTATGGAAAGAAGGGGGAAAAGAATATTAAGGGTTTTCCATTATCAATCCTCATTTTGAAATGGAGGAGAGGAGAAGGGAAGAAAAGACAGGAGAAGAACAGGGAGATTAAGGCATATGCTTAAGGATGATACATGAGGTTTATGCTAAAGGTTGGTAGAAGACAGGAGGAGTGAGATTCAACAGTCTCAGGCTGATGTTTATGAGAAAATTTCTTTGTGAATACCTCTATGGTACATTTACTTTATGTTTGCTCAAAAATTTATCGTGAAAATATCCTGTCACAAATGCTGTGGGAAGGTTTCTGTTTTTGCTGTCTCTACATGTTTTCTCCAAAAAATATTTGCATTAATAAAACTGACAAAATGATGTCTTAATTTTGACTGGCTGCATGAAAAAAAAATAAACAAAACCCACTTATCTTAAGAAACACAATGACCAAAACAAACTTGCAGTGTAGGTCATAGTTCTCAAATGATTCATTGGTTTGGTGATTCCTTTCTTCTCAGACCCACAAACCAGAACGAGGGAGGGGAGGAGAGGTGGTTCTCTGTGTGCCTGTTCTTTCAGCCTGGAAAATTAAATTATATAATCTTGAAGCTTTCTTAGAACTTTCCACTGATTTTCCTGGGGCAAAGTCAGCGTGAGCAAAAGTGACATACTCTTCACATGATAATAGTATGCTTTTTAAAATAATATTCGTAACTGAAGAAAATTTCCAAGTGTCACCTTTATAAGAGAAGTACTGAACCACCTCCTCCTTCAAAATACAAAGTGCTTTTCCTGAAAGAACATTATAAAACATTTTATGTTGCTTTTTGTTCTAATGCGTTTTTTTGTTATTCTGGTGTCCAGAAGGTGAAACTGTGGTCAGTGCATTAGGCTGGGACCTGGCAAGACTGAGTTCAAGTCCCTACCATGCTGATGCTTTTCTGTGGGAACTTGGACCTAATTGGTGTTATCCCTTTGACTTGCTGTCCGTGAAATAGAATTAATTCTTTGTTACCTTGTGGACTAATGTGAGATGAAATACATTAAATATATTTATATTCTCACATAAAAGGCATCAGACAGGTCTTTGGAGAAAAAAACCCCAAACTAATCAACCCTTTCTTAATCATGTGAAAGACAGCCTGCAATAAAACTGACATCATTTTTACAATCAACTTGTTTAAGTGCATATTCTAGTTCTCCTGTGAAAGAATATAGAATATATCATGGCAAGGAACAATACAGTAATTACACCACTGGGCTAAGATTGCTACTCAGACTTGTCAGGAAGTTTCTGCAGACATGGAAGGAAAGAACAAAGGTGCGGGTGAACTATCACTGATGTCGATACGAATGTCCTGCTTTAGGGAAGCAGGTACCACTCCCCAGCCACACCAGCACAGAAAGGGCTGCCGCAGCACGTGTTTATTGCGGTTCCTCTGCTCTGCTATTACACCTTTTCAAGCAAAGACAGCACCGTTGTCAGAGCCTGGGGACAGGGCGACGGTAACTCAACAGAAGGACCTTCCATGTGCGGTCCTTAGACCTAATTATGAGACCTTACAAAAACATACCACGTACTTTGACTTCATGAGAGTTCATAGTTTGCGTTCCAGAGTTTGATTTTAAGCCTCTTACTCTCATTTTTTTAAAGTGATGCAAAAGTTCATAGAAACAAAGCAATATTTTTCTGCCTTTTTAAATTATTCCTTTACATCAATAACCTACTGTATGCTGCTCTCTCTTTGTATCAAAGGGCAGGGCAATATTTTATTTCAGTTTCCTATATAGAAACCAACCTCCTTGTTGTCTGTCCTCACCAAAGTTACTGTCCTAGAGACTTGAGAGTACTTGTGTCCCTGACTTCTCCTGAACTTCAATGGGCCCATTCATGTGTAATGGATTCCCTGAGCGACTTGGCTTTCACTCAAATCTCGTAGTTCAAAATTGAAATACACTTTAGTGCGCTGCTCGCTCTCATGTGTACAAAGAACTGCCTGCCAGCATCTGAAATACTGCATTTATTCTGCTTCCCATCTAAATTCATGCTTTCAACAGCGGATGGATACTTTTTTTGTGTGTAGAGTTTAACTGAATAAACTATGGTGTTGATTTTCAGAATGTTTATGAAGTTTGGTTAACTGTTAAAACCAGAGGAAAACATTCTAGTTACTGCTAATATTGCTACTAAAAATAAGTCTAACACTAATTTCTTTACAGGCTCCTGCACTGTATAAATTAGGCTTTCACGCAATGCTCAAGGCAGGATAGAGGATTATAGTGCACTCTTTATTATTTCTTTTATACTAGTATAACTACATATCCTGGGAAAACAGGCATCCTTGCACCATCAACATCTAGAACTCAGAAATAATGAAAAACCCCCACGAAGTCAGATAATGAATCTAAGGAACAGGTTATCTCCATTGTCTCATACATTAGTTTTAATTTTTCGCTGATATTGGACACTTATAAAATACAGCTGGACAGGGTGCTGGGCCACCATGCTTTGGCCAAGAAAGACTGGACTAGATGATCCTTGAGATCCCTTCCAACCTGGGTTTCTGATTCTGTGATAATGAGATTTCTGCTTAGATCATGTTACTGGATTAAGTCTTTCTACTTTGTCATATTGATGCAAATAGAAGGAAATACAGAGGGAAATATAAGGCAAGGTTTTAGTCTTTGGGTTTTTTTACAACCTTGGGGTGGATTAAGTGGGGTGTCCATTTTACCTTCTGTCCAAAACACTCCTCTTGGAGCTGTTGGCTGCCAGTGGGCACAGGTTGGGCCAGAGACACTTCAGTTCGGGCCTCTCATATCCTGCTCATCTGCCAAGAAAAAGCCATTAATGCCCAAAGAACATTAGTCCCCAAAGGCAGTTTATCCCCACTACAGGGTATAGGACAGAGAGGGGGTGTGTGCAGAGTTGTATGTTTGTACCTCATGCGCATACACAGACATCTAAACCTGTAAACTGGCACTCAGCTGAACTGATGTTAAACTCAACAAATGTGTTTAGAAGTCTGTAATGTGTCACTTGATAGTGATTTTTATACACGATGATGTGTGTATGCTAATTCTACTGATGTGGGATGGAGTTATTAAACTAAAATGGTTCCATGCACTAGGATTTTTTTTCAGTGTAATTATTTTGCTGGCTTTTCAAATGGAGGAAATTTTGTTTGAAATGAGAGTTCCTGCCTTTTAGTATTCCACACTTACACAAAAAAACTGAAGTCCATGATAGCATGTGCATTCAACAAACTCTCCTGGAAAAAATATGACTACATGATAGAAGTAAATCCCAAGCTCACAAATATTATGTTGTGTTTGGAAAAGTGTTTTGTGGAAGGGATACTGCTGATTTCCTGAAGAGATCAGCTGTGCTGAATGACTGCAGATCATCATTAAGTGAGGAGAAGGGCCTGAGCAAGGTCAGTTGACTTTACATTGATCTCTGTGCACTGTGGGAGAAGCAGCTCCGTGTTTTGCCTACCAGAACTACCTTGCTGGCTCCAGGAAGCAGCAGAAGGAGGAGAAGCTGGTCTAATTCCCTGTGAGTGAAAAAAATTTTAGCTTGACAAGCTTCACAAAGTTGTGATTTCTACATTTAGAAATATACTTTTAGTGTGTTATGCAAGTGGTTTTCTTTGCTAATAGCTGGACTTACACTTGAAACTAGGGAATTCTGAGTTATTCATTTTATACTTTAAGAACTGTAGTATGAAAGTTGGAGCAGGGTAGAGGTAGGAAAGGCAATAACGTCTTTAAGAGGTCAGTCTAAGGTGTGAGATTAGTTTTTATTGCATTCCTTAGCTGAATTTTAATGTCTCATAGGGAACCTAGAATTTCTGGGCTGTTGTTTTTCCTGTGTGAATATGGAAAACTGCCAAAATTAGGAAATGTGAAAATCGGGAGATGAGGGCAATGTCATGGATTTGAACTCAAGAACTGCATTTAATAATGAAATGCTATAGAAAAGGGTTTCCTTTGATTTTTTCCTTGTCAGGGTTCAGGAAAAAAAGAAGTGGAAAAAAAAGTGATTTTACACTGCCAAAAGGTGAGCTCCGTTGTAGAACATTAAATGTGAAAACTGTATGCAAATGAAGGAAAACTCTCTTCCTGATGGAACATATCACTGGCTTTTACTTCAGCCCTTTCTGCTTTTGTGATTACTGATGTCACTTGTTGAGACGTGTATTTGGAAAAGGAGTTGGAAGAGTTTTCTGTGTTTATGTAAGTTAAGGAGAGGCAGGAGATCCCACAGCCCCAGAGCATTGCTGGGCATGGCACGCGTGATTTCTGAGTGGTATTTTTTGATTAGACAATCTTAATTATTTTGTTCTAAAGTTTCCCTATAACATGAAACAATATAACAGGGTTTAGTAATGTGTACTCACATTTGAAGTAAAAGTGGAGAGAAAAAAATACTACTTGTTTTATGTTATTCCATTGCAGAAATAGCAAAGTTGAGTAAATGGTGTGATAGAGCAGTACACTTGTGTTCTTTTACAACCCTACCATTCTCAATTTTTTGTGCTATATCTTAGGCTAAATAGGGAATTCTGCAGAGGGAGTGGACCGTAATGAACTACAGTTTCACACAGTAGGGCCTGAAATGAGTTTGGGGACTTCCAATACTTTCTTACTATAAATGGCAAATAATTAAAAGTGCTGAGATTTTAAGATATGGGTGTAATATCTGATAGAGAGAGTAATTCTGTTTTATGATGTGGATTTACTTCTGAAGATTCCTTTTAAAAACATTATTTATTTAGTGGTGCTTAAAACAAATGTTTTACTTCATTGCTAAAATAGAGCTGGCTCTCAAAAGTGTGATTTTGTTTTAGAATTTCACCATTTTAAGGTCTTACAGCTGAGCTTGGCTTTTCAATAATTTTTTACCCTCAATTTTGTAATAAGTAAGTTGCTCATTTAATGAAGCGAATAAATTAAAGACTATTTTAACCTGTAGTTCTCCTTTCTCCTATGTATGTACCATGTTTTAAATAGCATCAATTTTCTGATGAAAGCTTCTCACTACTGTGTTCATGGTGTGGCTTGTGTTACTAATTAGTTTGAAAAATATCCAGTAATAAGGCAGAAAAAAAGCAGAATATTTAACTACCTTTGACTTGGTCTCTGACTTGATGAATTTTCTCTGAGTGAATGTAGCAGTAACAGAGACTTATTGCTTTGATTTTAGTTTTCTGAGAGTACTGCTTCAGGATATTGGAGCAAAAGTAGAGAAAACTAATGAAAATGGAAGGGGTGGGGAGAGACATTGATCCCAAATTCAGCTGTGAAGGCCATCTTTATCTTTACTTTCAAGGTAGATTTCAAACATCATGGTTTTAAAAGCAGACTCAATGATCCTCGTGGGTCACTGCCAGCTGAGGATATCCTGTGGTGGTGATGATATGTTCTGAAAAGAGAGAAATTTTGCTGAATGTTATAAAGTGTGTATTGCATAAGATTTGAAACAGAGGTGTAAGCTGATGCTTAGCATAACATTGATGTGATTATATCAGAGAGCACCTCGTATGAAGTTCAAAATCCAGAAGTACAAATCTTTATGAGCAGAACTTTATATTCAAACGTTAGGAGATTTTCAGTTGTAAATGGTACTGAATTGTTGAGGTTCTTCTGCAGTTGTGCAATACATGAAAAAAAAAAAAGTAAATACAGTCCATTAAGATCTTCTGAAGAAATAGTGAAGAATGAGAGTCACTGAATGCATTAATCTTATTTGGAGAGGTAGGGACAATCTGGTCATCCACGTTCAAAAAAAATGAATTTAAATGAGAACAGATGGAAAGAAGTGCAATTATGATGATTAAAGGAACGGTGAATCTATCACATGAGAGGAAATTAAAGTATGTTATATAATAGGGCCTACTTGTTTAGCCTGGTAAAATGAAGGCAAGCACATGATTTGCCTTTGTAAATAACACTGAGGGTTAAACACAAGAAAGGAGAGGAGGATTTTGCTAACACTTGGATAAGTGCTTAAAGTCTAGCATGAATGAATGTAAAATGGACGTGTCAGGCATTCTTCAGCAGTGTTTTGGATGCTGGAAGAGTGCTCTGCTAGACTGGGGAAAACCTGCTATTGCGGTGTTCCGTTCTTCCCCTTATTTCCAGGTCAGGGTGCATCCAATGCAGCCCATGCAAGGAATGTGTCACGTTCAAGAGACTGACACAAATTCTAATAATGATGGTTGTGTTAATAAATATTCTCTTTATCCTGTTCTCTTAGGTCATGGGCAAGTTGTTTGGTTTTGGGTTTTTTTTTCTTTTGTTTTTTTAATTTTTTTTTCAACATTGCTAACGTAGAAAAGTATTACATCAAATATTTGAAGAAGTGCTAGTAAGCAAATGTTAGGGCAAGAGAAAACTAGGTGAACTACAGAAACAGACTATGCATATGCTTCGTATGTGACAGTGAAAATAAACTGTTGATGCCGTTATTATTTTTTAATGCATATGTGATGCAAAGGTCACCAGGAGACTGAAAACTGTGAATTTAGTTACTGTTCTTTAAAATGACAGCGTACATGAAAGGTTGGAAATTCGTCATGTTAAGCAAAATATTTTCAATCTGTTAGCAGAGAATACTAATTCACTTAAAGGACATGAGTAAGTGAGGATTTCTGAAAGGTGAGTCATGTTAAGCAAATAACTTTACATTTTTACAAGTGAATGGGAGAAGAGAAAATGCAAGATTTAGTATTTCTCCATTTCAAGAAAGCTTTTTCTTTTTACTAAAATTTCATGCAACAGAATGTCTGAATATGGAGTAGACACTTAAAATTTTTGACAATGATAAGTAATCAGAACAGCAGGGCATGGGAAGTGCATTTTGATGGATTGTTGAAGAGTAGGATACTTTTGCTTCCTTTGTTGGGATCATTCTCTTTAATATTTTAATTATTGATTTAGTTAAAAACCATGGAAGGTAGTAAATATTTCAGGTGGTACTAAAGTAAAGAGATAGTTTAAATGGCAGATGATAAATGAAATGAAAAGAGCAGGGGTTGGAAAACTAAATGCAATAGATCTAAGTGTTAAGTGATGCTCCTGGGTCAGTGTATTATACAAGTTAAGTGTAGTTGAACTCGATATTGAATTAGGCAATAGTCAGGAAGGAATGTTCAATGCAGGCTTATTGACAGGATCAGTGTTAACTGCTCACTTCACTGTGTGGCAGCAATAAAGGCTAATGTGTCCAAATGGACTCCTAATACAAAACTGAACCTGGTTTATAAACCAGTTCCTAAAGTATAACCACTAGGCTCAATTTCCCTGTTTTGGTCGTTAACTTGTAAACATAGAAATATCAAGGAATAAAGTAGAACAAAGAAGCACGTTCAGTGAAGTTGACAAATCTAGGAATACATAGTCTAGAGAAGTGGGAATAAAGTCATATGCAGAGAGGTTGAGAGCCCCTGCTAATAGTGCAGAACTTGAAGGAAAACTGTAAATCCTGCTTTGAGGGTATATGATCCTCAACTGGAGGGTTTTTTTCCTAGTTAGTCTTCAGTCATATTTCAAAATTTGACACCAAGTCTTTGGCACCTTCTAGAAGTCATCAAAAGTGAATCTCAAGGGAAAGCTGTTGCTTCTATGTTTTCATCCCCATAATATAACGTGGTTAATTCAACACATGAGTTACCTCACTAAAATTGCTACAACACCTTGTATATCTTAAGTTAATAGCAAGTATACGTGTTTGCAGGATCAGGCTTCACTGATCAGCTTTATATTTAGATGTAGCTAATAAGCCCTTCTGAGAGTTGCGTGGAACTTTCCTGTGAAATTTGATGTGCGTTGGAAAGGCAGGAGTGACTGATCTGTGACCACTCTTTTTTGTGCTGATAAAAACATAAACTCTTTTTAAAATGGGCTTCTTTCCCATCAATCTACTCCATTTGCCAGCCTTCACACCCCATGAGATGGATGAATCTGACAGGTCCAGCCACTTAAGGAATGGGATGCTTTGTCTGAGGTGTTGTTTAGCCTCCCATGCAGCTGGGGAGGTGGCCGGTGGCCTTGAGGTGGGTGTGAGGTGTGGAAATCAAACCTGGCCAAAGCTCACCTGTGAGTTATTGCTGGGAGTGGCAAAGAAAGCTTAAGCTACCCTTTTGAACTCCAAAAGAGGTTGTTTTCTTTTTACATCTAAAAACCTAGGAGTGACACTTTGAGGAGGATTGTAAACCCAAGAGGCAAAGCATCATGATCCCAGTCAAACTGTGCTGACAAATACAAATATGAATACATTACAAAGATGAATAAGTCATTTGCTGCAGTTATGGGCACCATTATTTCAACTAGTGTATGTATATCCTTTCAAACCTTGTTTGGATACCTGTATCCCTTGTATGTTAGGTATTTTTTGGTTCTACTCAGAAAGAACATATGATGAGATAAGATCTTGAGGGTAGCATTGCCACAATAATGAGTGTTTGCATATGTAGCTGAAGATAAAAGAGGATGTTGCTGCACTTTATCTGAAAAGCCGATCCTTATTAATTTCTTTATCTGCATGAGATACAGAGGTGTTTTGAGCTGAGTTGTTGGAAGTATCAGTGGGAATTCTTTGTAGGTCTTTTCTGTCTTATTTAAGCTTTATTTAAGGCTGTCCATAATCAAGCAATACCCATGTCTTACTACTGTGTGTTGTCTCAGGGATTACTGATCATTGCAAAATAACAACAAAACAATTACATGAACAAAAGGTGATGCCATATATGAACTCACTGTTAATATTTAATTTTTTCAGTTGGTGCTCCATTCATTATTGAATGCATTTCTCCTATTAAGATTGTTATTTTTTATAACACTTAAGAGTATGAATTATTAGGATTTTTTTTTAAGATAGCTGTAATATTCAGTGGCTAGGGTAAATACAGTAAGCACGTAAACTTGCCATTCAGCCTTCATTTTTCAACCTTACTTTACTGTCCACTGGCAGAAAAACAAGCAAACCGCATCATGGCATGGCTTTATTGTACCCCTGCTCAGCAATTTTTATATACTGTTTCCTTTTATAATTTGAGACATGATAATGATTTTTGCAATAAATTTTTTCATAAGTATTCTTACTGATGGGTGATGCATTTATTTAAGCATCAGTGGACAAATAAAGTTATCCACGGATGATTAACACCCTTGAATAAATACCATTTCACTCAGCTGCTATCCATAGTACCTTAGCAATGCAATTACATGCCAGGACCTATTATCCCAATTAATGGACTGTTTTATATTCACTGTGCGTTACACTTGAAACTCTTCAGAGGCCTGGCCTTCACTTAGCCAGAGGCAAAAAAGAAATGTATAACAAATCACCAGGAAAAGGCTTTCATTTACTTTCCAAGATGTATAGCGTGTAATTACACTTTAAGCATAACAAGGATGGTCTCAGAAATGCCCTTTGATTTAAGTTACAGTAAGACTATAACAAGGATTATTAAATATAGCTATCTCATTTTCCAATATTATTGTTGGTAACTGCAAAAGGAGATATTTTGTTATCCTCTTCCCACATCATCTTTTTTTTTTATAATTATTTTGCCAAAGGCTAAGTTTGAGGGTTATTTATGAGATTCATATTACTACCCTCTTTCTAAACATATGAAATAAGAGCAACAATTCATGAGGATGCTGCATTTGCTGGATGGGTGAGCAAATAAAATAGTCTCCTAAGAAGTACACAGCGTTGTGTTGCTGCTTTGTAAAATGTCAGCCCTGGGCTGTTTCACAGGGCTGGAATCTGACCACTGGAGTTTCCCTCTACTCCCTCTGGTGGTTTGCAAAGCTGCATTGCTAAAGCTATAAAATACAACACAGTTGTATTTCTTCTCCTCATTGTAAGGAGCATTGATTGCTTCTCATTGTATATTATAGCAAAGGGGCAGTCTATTACATGAATTTATTGCATTTTCTTCATGATAATTACTGGAAGTTATTGAACAAGGCAGGGAGTTATCGCCAGTAAGTTCCTGCTATAGCTGAGGAAGCAAATCCACAAATATTTAGTGGATCTAAAGCTGTAAACAACGCATCCTGTTTACAGTGTGGTAGAAATTTACAACTTATAGTGCATCTGAGGATTTTTTTAGGAATCATGCTCCAACTGCTACAAATTCAGGCTTGAAATATGAACCGCAGTAAAAAGTTGTCTTACACTGTGTTGTGTAGCTACCTTTTGTTGAGCCATTAGACAGCAGTTAAAACGACCGCTAGATTCACCATTTCCCTTATTCAAGAATGACATTACTATTTCATGAGCAGCTGGTTAGGGAGTCTCATGAAATCTGCATTCATACATTAATGCCCAATTGCTCTCTTTACATTTGGAAGAGGAATCTATCAATGGAAAAAATCGATAATGTAAGTGTCCCAGTAGGTCTGCGGATTCCCGTAAAACACAATCACTGAGTCATCCTGCTGTAATTTCTTTTCATAAATCATTTGTTCATGTATTTGGTGTACGCTGGCAGCCGTGCCCCGCCAGCTGTGGGCACACAGATTTGCCATGCTGGGCTTGGCAAAGCCGGACCTCCTGCAGGAACATCTTGGCTGGCTGTGCACGTGGAGGGCAGCCCTGCCATGCCCCTGGCAAGGCTTATTCCTGCCTCCTGTGCTTTGCTATGCACGGGCACCCATCTCACCTCTACCCAGGTGCTATCCTCCCTCCGGCCCAGTTCACGCGGTAGCCAGAGGATCACTAGCAGAGAGGATAATTGCCACGGCTCTTCCCAAACTTCCTGGGTGGGCCTGATTGCCTCCATCCCTCGTCCCTGCGTAGAGCTGGCTGTGTCCGTGTCACAGGACATAATGTCAGCCACAGGCAATGCAGAAAGATGGCCCCGGGCTGCTACGGCTGCCCTTGGATGCCTGGCTCCCGAGAGCCTCCAAGAAAACAGGGTGAGCAGGTGTCTGCTGCCCACTGCATACGGCTGCAACCTACAGGGACAGCTCGGGATGGTGTTAAAAGATAATGCCAACAAATGCAAAGTGTGTGAATTCCTGTTTATTTCCCTGAAAGAGAAGGGGGGCCTGATCTGTGAGATGGTTTCAGATCCTGCTGTCTCCACTCTCTTCTTTCTGTCCAAAGTCCTGAAACATCAGTGAGTGCAATGCTTGGGATAGCCAAAACATTTAGATTTATTTCCAAATTCAAGCAACCCTCAGATTCATCTCTGGATAAAAGACCCCACAAATGGAATCACCTCTCAAGCTAATATGATTATCATATAATTATTTCATAAACATAAAGCAATGGTCTAAAAATGTATGTAGATAAAGTGTTTTTACTGACTCTGAGTTCCAGAATTCCTAGGTTTTTACTTGTAATACTCCTGAGAGAGAGAGGAGTTTTGATAACATGCAGGTCCACTGTGGGATGTACTAATGCATTTACAGAGCAGAGCAGCCCAGCTGTCCCACCAAAGGAATGCTACAGGTGTAATCAAAATACACATTTATTTAAAGATGGAAGATAAAAGCCAAAAAGAGTTAAAATAAAAACCAGTAATTCCAGCACTTTATCCTTAAATATATGAACAAACTAATAAAGTAGAAATAAAAAGCTAGCAAGTATATTAACTCCAATTAAATGTTGATGACTTTGATAAATGCTGCAGTCTCAATAAATACAAGTAATCTTCACATAACTCTTCATTTATTGACACCCTCGTTCTATTTTGAAGAAGATTCATCTTCCACCAAAGACTTTTATTGCTATAATATTTCACAACTGACTAGCCAATTTCTTCCATTATCTTAATACTCACAGTTAAAATAAAGAACTAACATTATCCCTGATGACTATCTCTGTCAAAGACAGTAAGGGACAAAAACATAACTTGAGAAAGAAAATTCCTGGCCATAATTCACTGTTTCTTACATCAGTTTTAAATATCACACTGAAATGGGCTCAGAAATATTTTTTTTTTCTTCTGACCTATTTTTCTGGTTTTCTTATCAGCCTTTTTCCTTTTTGAAGGGCAGAAACTGAAGATGGCCTTTGCTGAGTCTCTAAAGTAGCTTAAAAATTTTGATTCCCTAGGTAGAAGTGTAGACAGTATAATCAATTTAATTTCTAGCATTTAATTGGGAGAAAAAAATTTTACAAAACTACAAATTATTTTCTCCTACTTCATAGTGGAGCTGAAACACAGATTTAAGAAGTAGTCTATGGCAGCAGTGACAGAACTGTACTCTCCATTTTAGCCACGAGCTAGACTAAAAAGGAAAAGGAGAATAATCTGGTAGGTCTTTTGATTCTGCTTCTGCATTTAAATAGTCCACTTCTGCTGGGAGAAATGGGAGAAGGAGTCAATCCTTTAACTGCTGGCTCCGACATCGCTGTAAGGACAAGTGCCCTTGATATGTACTCTGGTGTGTGGCTGGAAATCTGCAGGATCATAAATGTCATCTCTTCTTCATGTCTTGCAGCGATTCATTGCTTTCTGAGTGTCTTAGTTATGATTGCCCAGACAGAAAATATATTTTGGTTGTCTGTAAGTATTAATTACAGAGCACTACACATGATAAGAATACTGAGTATCACTAATGTTGGTAATTGTCCAGTAGAAGAATTCAGTAATAACAGCAGAAATATATGATCGGGGGTGGGGGTGAAATGGACCTTTAAATAAATCAATACTGATTTCCTTTCTCCCTTCCACATAATAACAGTATTATTAATAGAGAAAGAATGGCAGTCTTCTGTCCAGAATCTTACTGGAGATTCACAGAGCAATGGTTCCTTCTAGGCCACTACAATGTTGTGATCAACATATAAATTAAGAAGCCATTTGGTAACTATCACATATTACTGTACTACAGAGTTAATATATTAAATAATTCTGTGGGTATTCCTCTGCTGTGCCTCAGAAAAACAGGGAGATTGGTTGGTTTTGCTTGAAACTGAATGTAAATACTCATAGTACGTAGACGAATACAACACTTCTATAACAAAATGAACTTTGGTGCCATTTCATTATCACAACAAGGCATTTCCAAGAGTGTGGTATTGTAAGATAGTCCTTTTATGGATCATTTTAAGGCCAGCGGGGCACGTGTTATCTCACTTTCACGCACACCTTGTAGGGTTTTTTTCATTTAAGTAAATGATGTTTTCCAGTCTAACAGCTTTTCTGTGTACAGAACAAACTAAAGAAGGTGAATAATGTGACCATGGGAATCTTTTAATTTAAAAAGAAATGTTTCTTAATTAGGGAAAATAGTAGAAGCTTGGCAGGAGTGATCACTGTATGAGCTAATCTCAGCAGCTGTACTGTGCTTATATAGGGAAAGTGTAACACACTGCTCCTACTTAGCTCATTGACTTTTCCTAGTGACTTCTTCTAACCACCTCTTCCAAACCATCTAATTTATTTTTTTAACATCTACGTTCACACAACTTCATTAATACTTGGCTTTGGTATATGGTGGTTCTTAAGTATGTTAAATTGAAGAAGCTGTCTTCTCAGGAGGGGGCTGCAGCTGTCCAAATACCTGTATATATTTATTTAAAGAAAAAGAAGGCAGCAAGTGCTACGCTGCTGGGAAGTTAGCATGGCCTCGGGGTCCCTGCGGAGACAGGCTGCAACGAGGAAGAGCTGGGTTTGCTCCTGGGTTGCTGTGAGAGCTGGGGTACGGCTTTGTCTTCGCTTGCTCTGGTGTAATTCTGCTCTAGAAATGCCCAGAGAACTGTTTGTTTCTCCATTCACCTTCTGCTTACCAGCCCTTTCTGTTGTAAATAACAAGTTCAGGAATGGCACCTTACTCTCCTCCTGCAGCAGCACCATCTTTCTGTCACCATGATGGAGTCAGGGCTTATGCTGCAGATTCTGCAGCAGAGCTCATTCATCATCCCAGTCCCAGGTTCTGGCTGCATTACTCCGCAACACACGTCCTTTTTTTTGGATCTTCCTCATAAAACATAAACGTTTGCCTTCATTTTGATCCCCTCTCTTCATTAGCTACAGTCTGCCTCAGATTGGTGAGGGCTGCTCAGCCCTGTGCTTGCTTTCGTCCTGCCCACTGAACCTGGGGACATTTGTCTGTAAACACCTGTCCAGCCACAGTGTTCTTCTGCCTCAGACCCACGCTGCGCTCTATTATTAAGAAACAAAACACTCACCAGTGCTTTGGCTCCTGGTATTCTAAACCCATCCCCTCCTTTTCTGGTCTCATTTTTCCCACGGCCATCTGCTGTATTTTGTCTCATATTCAGTAAGATGGTTCTTGGAGTCTTTGCCCAAGTGGAAATAAAAATCATAGTTATTTGTTTCCTGTTGGGAATTACTAACTTCTTGTCTGGTTTATGAAGTGTAATCACTGTCAGTGGAACTTGTAAATCATGTAAAAAACCAGGTATGTACAATAGGATATAGCAGATACTTGTGATTACCATTATAAATTACACTTTTTTCTGTGCAACACTTGGAATATCACTTCTTCACTTTATTTTAGTATTCTTTATTATATTCTGTCAGAAGTTTGAACCAGAAAAATGTGAGCTATTGTAAAAGGAAATTCAGGCTGTGAGTGGAGTCCTCCCTTGCTAGTACTTCTTTTAACTACTCTGATTTGTGCTAAGTATAATTAACTTTGAAAATATTCCTTCCACTTGGCCATTCTATAGCAGTGATTTGCATGGCAGCCTTCAAATTCTGTGGAAAATAATGAAAAGATACAATGATCACAGAAGTACCAAAAGCTCCCAATGCTTTATTCATATATTTTTTTAGACACAGCTACAGTACTAGTCAAAACCTCTTACTATCAGAGACAAACATCTCACTTCAGATAAAAAATAACAAAAATAGAAGTGACTATACATGAAATAATGTATTGCATAAGATATATTCATCAATTGATAAAGCAGCTGAGCCCACTATTATTAAAGATTGCTATTCATTTTTTGAATTTGTATGATTGACCACTTAAAGAAATTACTGGTGCTATAGAAAGTCTTGTGACTAAATGGGAAAAGTCATTTAGTTCAGGGAGGTCTTGTAGGCCTCATAAAATAACAGTTGATTATAATTATACAGTAATCTCTGAAATATTCTCTTGGGAAGTAGAGACAAAATGAACAGGGGAAAAAAATTACCTCAAACTGATACACATTACTGATATCAAGAATACACTTTTTCAGCCTATTGCACGCTGTGAGAAGCTTTGCAAAGCTTGTTTCTTTTGCTAACCTCTAATTTCATCTATCTAGTCACTTATGCTATGTAATGCAGAAAATGCGTACTTTCAAAGTCTCTTATATAAACTAGCCAAACTATTTTTGTTTCCTCAACTGTCATGCTCTTAAAGAAAAATCCAGATTTATCTGAGTGTTTAGCCCTAACATAAAGAACATAAGAATAGAGCTGAACTTCTCCAGCATCAGGCAGTAATTGTTTCTGTGACTTGGTGTCAATTTTCCACTCTCAGCGTTGCCATCCTCTGTTACGAGGGAAATGTTACTGCTATAACAATTGCTCTTGATTTTTAGTATGTTACAAATTTGGTGCTTTTCCCTGCTGCTTACACAGAACAAGAACCAGAAGGGCAAACTTGTTTTTGTTCTGGTTGAACAGTGAAGCAGCATTTTAGTTTTGACGTGGAAAATTGGCAGTTGTGTTGAAAGATCCCACTAGGAAACGGTAACCTCGGAATTGATCTCAGTTCCTCCTGGTCTCAGCGTTAGCTGTATTGGCACACGGAAGGCGTGTGTGTAGTTTCTCACTAAGAATTCCTAGGTAAAAGAGCTTTTCTATAATGTTCGGAGAGCTGTCCTATCGCCCCTTGGTGGACAAGAAAAGGGGGTATCGTCTCCAGGGCTGTTTCAGTGACACCTTTGGCAAGGCAGCAGGTTTGCTGCTCTGAGTTTATTGCACTGCAGTTTAAAGTTCCCAGCCCCCCAGTGCTGCTGCAGGGCACCCACAGAGCTGCTCTGTAAGGAGAGGCTGCACATATCATTCGCTATCTCGGCTTCCACACGAATATTTAATATAGTTTTTTCTGGGAGAATGTCCAGATACGTGTTGATTTATACCCTTTTTTTGCCTACAGTCCAGTTTATTTTCCCTGAATCTTGAATTAGGAATTTTTTTTTTTATCAGTGCCAAGTGAAATACATAAATGTATTTTTTGTTATGAAGTTTTAATGAGCAGTTTTCTACAGAAAATAAGAATATAAGTTGTTTATGATCATCTGTTACTTCTGGACTCAGCTTGGTAAAGGACATTTTGTGTTTAGTAATCCAGCAATTCCCGTAGTTAAACTTTCAGAAAAACATAGTTATTTTTTCAATGCAAATAAAACAGTGAAGTTTTTTTTGTCAAAACATAGTTGTTTGTTATTCCTTGTATAAGATATATAGCCTTGTTTTGGTCATGATTGCTCATGCTACCATATGGGAGTTTGTTCATACTCTAGTTGAGCTAAAATCTGTTGCCATGTGTTTGACTACTCATAGTAATTTTTTTTTAAGGCTTATCTGTTTTTCAGAGCTAAATTTAAGCTAAATTTATTGCTTTTCTTTTTATAAAATTTAAATTATGAAGTCAGAGGTAATGATACGACAGTAAACAACAGAGAAGTTAGGTACTTTGTAATGAAGTTCTTAAATAACAACTTCCTAAAAGTATTTTGGAAGCAGGACTGATTATTATCACTGAAAGCCACTGTTAATGTAGGAAGCTAATTATGAACCTGACGCGGTCAGAGGTGGCCAGGCTTGTATATCCCAGGGTCATTGAATTTCATGATCTTGAAATAAACAGCTGATTTCTCACACACCCTTCGGCCCGGCTGAGCTTTATGGAGAGACATGCAGGGATCCCTGGGGAAATGTGGAAGTCTTTAAGGTACAGGGTATTTCAGCAATGCAACCCTGAGACCTGCTGATGGTCCCACGTTGTGGGAGAGGGGGTATACACTAGGATCATGATGGCACTCGTGTCTTTATTTCTTTTTTATTTTCCTCTGTTATGTGTGTGTGTGGATGTCCTTTTATTATTGCTGTATTGGATAAATCAGTCAATTCAGCAGGGGGTAAAAATTGCTCAATTCTTGGTTTATTTTGTTTGCTGCCTAGCAGCTACACTAACACGCTGTAGCAGACACACCAATTTTAGACGCACGTTTACCAAGCACTCTGTAAGAATAATTCTCAACTTGTAACATTTAGTTTTGTTTACTTTTATTCTTACCTATATATATACAAAAGAAGAGCTTTTTTAAGCGATTTATTGTTCTGATACATCACTGTTGCTCAACATAGCTGGTGTTCTTGCATGAGGGCTTTGTGTGGCGGTGTAGGCACCAGTTGGAAGAGCTGTCTGTGTGGGGGTGTTGTAGTGCTCATACTCATTAGTTTCCTTTGCAATTCAATGAGCTCCGTTAGACTGAAAATAAGTCTGTCAAACAAAACATGAAACCGGTGACTGACTGAGAAACATTGCGGAGGAAGGCAGGCAGAATAAATGATATAAATTCCCAATAACATACCAAGCTGTCTACATTACCCCTGGCCTGCCACATAACAACGGAGCACCACAGTTCTCTGTTCTTTCATAGGCCTAGGACGAGACAAAGGTATTGCAACCAAACCAGAATTATTGGTAGTGAACACAACTTTGAAAATTATATGAATGAAGTAGAAGGATAAAAATAAACCTTAAACCAAACAAAGACTAAGGACCAGATCTTTTGCTGTCAGAATAGGAGTCTTGGGATCTGGTGAGTGCTGTTTTTGAGAACAGAGGGTGCTTTGAAGTTTAAATTTATTCAGGTCTTTTAGATATGTGTGTCAAAAGATTGAACATATTCCTGTATTAAGCATCACTGCTGTAGATGTTGGTTCTTCCACATCCTGATGGACCCCAAATCAGTTCAAGAGCAACACTTTACTGTCAGTGCCATACTTTATGAATAACAAAATCCACTTGTTCCAGCCTATCCTGCTTGGGATTTTTTGAGGAGTGATTTTTTTTTTTCAATTAGGAGAAAATAATTTTGAAGAGAGAGGATTTGCTTCTAAGGTTGTTTCAATTTAACTATTGGAGCAATTTAGCCCAAAATTAGGTATGAGGACGTCAGGTCTGTACATACAATTTATTACTTTATTTCTTGGAAAAGATGTTATTGCAATGTTTTCTGTTGAATTTTCTGTCCTATTTTATTTCAGTTAATCTTTCTGTTCTCAACACCTTTGGAAGCCCAGGGGAGTGCAAGCAGTGGTAAAAAAAAAAAAGGAACTTCACAAATTAATGACTAAACTATCCCTGCTAGTTCTTGCAGCTCCACTACACAATTCCCTGACTTTTATGCTGCAGACTTGTCATGAAAAGCACTGGAGGGCAATTGACCATTGGGATTTTTTATAGCATGTCACAATTGCAGAAACATCTGTGCACATAAAGCATATTAAAAATTCGCTGACAAGACCATAAATCATTGAAATGCTAAACCCCGAAATATCAGTTTTGCAGTCAGTCATTAAACAAAACTCATAATCTATGAAATTATACATTCCAGTCAAAAGTGCAATATTTCACCTCACATATATAAAGCTAGGTACTCCCCGTTCCTTCCCTTTTGCAAAACACAAGGCTCATCAACAAAGATATTTCTGTCAGGGTAAATAAAGTGACTCTATCCATCATTCTCTTGTCAGAAACAGATACATTCTTACTTAAACCTTATTTTTTTTATACAGATTGTCAAATCTCAGGGACACAGTCTTTGTTCTGCTTATGAGTCTCAAGCACATCAGTAGTAAGTCTGTACATGGATGGCGTGCAAAATATTTTCACAGGAATGTGTTCACAAGCTACGTTTTTTGGGGTGATAGAGGACCTGGTTTGAGCCTGGGCTCAAGGCCACGTTCATCCTGCTGTTCACCTCCTTTACCTGTCACTGACGTCCCCTAGGCTACAGAACAACTCTGCTAGTACACTCATGGAGAAAACTTGGGTGCAACCTCTGTTTCAGAAAATGTTAACGTCCGTATTTCCAGGCTGATAGTCTTGCACCCGGCTTTCCTGTCCTCTGGTGTCTCTTCTGCCTTTGAGTCAATGTCATATGAGTGCTCAAAACGAAAGGTCTGAAGGAAATATTTTCAAGAAAAGTATTTGGATGTTCCCTGCCTCAGCAACAGGTCACATCAGCATCTCAGATTAAGCTGGGTCATCTCACACCTCACGGCTGAGGCCATTTTTAACAGAAATTACCTGTTTGCATATTTTTAACTGGAACTTCACTCTCTGTAAAGCAGGTTTCAGTTTTGGATTGGGCGTCAGGAGGTCTCTTCCTGAAACTAGAAATGTAGAGAGCATATCTGAATAAGACTGTAGAGTTGCCATCCTGACCTGAAAGTCTCCTGTGATTTCACAGTCTAACGGAGTCAGTTTGGTATTTGATTGAAGAGAAACTCATTTGGAGCTGTGTACAGGGTTTGGGGCTATAACATCAGGAGATGAACTTAACAAGGGAGTTGGCTTAGCCTCCACCTATGTCTCTCAAGTATTGCTGTGAGGCCAGGGATAAACTGTTACTTGGAGGATTTCCTGAATTTCATAAAACTCAGCAATTATTTCTGTTACTGCAAGGATCTTGGGAGAAAATAATTGGTTTATGTGTAGGCAATCTTTTCCTTTTCTTCCCTCTATTACAGTTCTCCTTCTCCCACTTCGGATAGACAGGTTTCAAAATGTAATTTTACATGACCAGACTAAAGAGAAAAGCAAGTTTCTGTAAAACCTGTGTCTTGCCTGCAGGGCAGAGGGTTTGGGCAGTGTAAGGGCTGAGATTCTCAACTGAGATGCAGTCAGCAAGTTTCAGATCCCCTGTTAAGCTAGATATGTTCATCAAATTCTAACATGCACAGCTTAGTTTTCCTTGCTGTTTCTATCAAATGTAGTATTGTGCTGTTATGGACCCCATACTGTTGGATGCCTTTCATCTGGTATATAGTAGTACTGAAAGAAGTGGAGGGAAAATTAATTCACTGCCTTTACAAATTTAGCCTTTTTGATGCGATATCCAAATTAGGCACGGTTTGTCAATGGGAAAGAGGCATGTTTTCAGAAGGGAAATTTTGCACTCTTTAGGCAGCAATCTCACTGTTGCATTCATTGTGTAATGCCTCAAATTGTTCCCTGATTATTAGAACAACTGATGCTGATAAATCTAATATACTAATAATTCGAAAAAGACTGGTAGGGAAGAAAATGCATATTCTCAGATGTTTTCTTCGTAAACTAAAAGGAAAATGATAGCATAAACTTAAAATAAATGAGATCGCATTATTACTTACGTAAGATTCATTGGAGGAAATTCTATAGTCTTATATATTTTAAAAATATCCTTATAATCTCTGGTCATAATCCTAGTTGCAAACCTGATTACTCCTGCATACTAGTTCTGTATCAGGATGTCTTTTTGTCCTGTTTCAGTTTAACCTAAAATCATAGATTTACACATAAACTAAGTAGTGGAGTACTTCTGAATCCCTTGCATGCTGGCACAGATTTTAATGTCCTGAATTAATAGGAGAGAGGTGTCTGACATGATAAAACAAGAAAATACATCACCATGGTGCATTGAGATTAGCTGCATGTTTCCACGAGGCAGAACAAAATTAACAGGTAATTGTCATGGAAGTAAACTGTGTCTTTGTTGATCTCCCAAGTAGGTTAAAAATCCAGGAAAAATGAATATACATGCCGTTCCTGGAGTGCTTTGCATCTTGACGGACTTTATAAGCATAAAGTGAAGAGACTCCTAGAGAAAGGAGGATGATCAAAGCTCTTCAAGAGGGTATTCAGGCAACATCTATTAAACCTCGACAACAGAGTCTACTTATCACTCATCTTAATTATTCCTTGTTGTATGGGTAGTTCTTGTTTTCAAACCAGTTCGAACATGGAGACAAAAAGTGAAGGCATCATAGGAAGGATCAGGCTCAAAGATTGCTCAGGAACTCACATCCTGTCTGGCTCTTGGCTGAAGCAAGGTCAGTTGGAAGGTCCAGCCAGGCAGCTCAGGGCTTTTTTGTGTGGGGTCTTGTAAACCTTCAAGGACAGAAACTGCACAAGCTCTTTGGGCCCCTGTTCCCTTCCTTGGCTGTCAATCTCATGCCCTGAATCTGTCAACTGATGTTACCTTTCCTGCTTCCCAGTGATGGAAATATCAGACTGAGAGCGATGTGATGAACCCTGTTCTGCTTTGTTTTGTGAGAAGGTTTATATACTGTGCAGAATAAATGCATGAGCTTTCATTAATTAGAGTACTCCACAGAGAACTGGGGAGTTGTTTGTTTCCAAAAAGATAGATAAAAGCTGAAAATCTGTAGCTAGAGCCTTTGACAGCTGGTTAGAGCCTAGAGACAGCTGGGTCTGACGAGGGGGGTTTGGATGCTGGGAAAGGTGTCCCTTCCTTCAAGTTCTGTAAGGCTTTTTTTCAGGCTTTAGTGATTGAGTTGTCTGAATTATAAATCTATATTCTACGCAGCCTGTGTTGTCCCAGAAGTTTTGTTTAGATGGCACATTTTTTGCTCTTCCTCGCTCTAGAAGTTGTCACTCTTTCAGAGTGCAGACAACCTTAGTAGTCAGAGGTCTCTGTGAAAATGCTCTGAAGTACAATTATTGACAATATTGATGTTTTAATTGTTCTCATTAAGTTCCAAAGTCTTTGCTGCATTAAGACAGTGTGGAAAGCTCCAAGGCATTTTTTTTTCAGACTTAACAAAAACCAGTCTATTAACACTGAGTTCCAAACTGAATGTTTCCTTCTTAATAAGAAAAGTCATTTAAATATATAGGTAGTTTTATATACATATACACACATAATATTTAATACTAAATAGATAAAAAATATTTAGGGTTTCCTGAGTCCTTTTTGGAAGCCTGTGGTATCTGCTAAGAGTTGTTTGGAAGCAGTTTTAATTTTTTGCAAGTCATTTGTTCTGGATCACTTCAGTCTAAGTAGCAGCTCTCAGCATATTTTTAAGGCTGTTGTCTTCCTCACCTGGATCACAAATGTTGTCTCTGTGGTTCAGTAGCAGATTTGGGGATTCCTGGTTTTTAAAAACCATGAATGGCATACTTGAGTGGTGCTTGAGTTCACTGATAGCTCAATGACAGTAGCTATGGCCATTTTGCAATGGACAAAACCAAATCCATAAATTTAGCGTGTATTGCAGTGTTGCTTTTCCTTGGCTTGTGATTATCATCTGCAAATAACATTTCTGCTAAACACCCAGTTTATTATCCCTACATGACTTACAGATTATCAAGGTTTAAAGAGAAAATGGACAATACAGTGATGAAAATAATGGTGTGCTAGCAAAGACAGACTAGGTGACCTAAATAGACCTTTTACATTTCTGACTACACTGATCCTGTGAATTATATATTAAATCTAAGCAAGCATATGAAAGCAGTAACTGAAGAAGTTAATGTAACATTCTTGTTCAGTTAACAACTATTTTATTTTGTCAATCTTTTCACTGGAGCTTTACAGAAAAGTGTATTTATGCCATTTTCAAGTCTAAACTTCTAAAGTGTTTTCAGCGGAGAACTGTAGCTAGACTGGTGCCCTTGGCAGGAGATACCAGGGCCCTTTCGGAGAAGCCAGGGTGTTTGTATGTCCTAGCGTGATTCCGCATTAATGCTAAAGCCTTGGTGGCCATGAAGACAGGCAGACCTCCTGGGACGCTAACGCTGTAGATGTAACTACGTGGCAATCCACGCAGAATGCTGGTGCTCCTGTCTCCCCTCTCGCGTGGCAATGCAGGCTGCCCAGCTGCAATGGTGTGTCTGAGCACCCTGTCTCCCTGGCTTTGCCCTGGCTCAGCCTGAGCCCAGTGAGCCAACCCGCTTCCTCCCTGACTGTGAGCCCACCAGTTCTGGCTCTGACAGTGAAGCCTAAAAGCTTCTGCTCCTCAGCATGGATTCCCTGAGCTCTCCAGTTTGGATTTGCCCTTCATATTTTACTAGGGACTCAGTGATCTTAGGGGTCTTTTCCAACCTAAATGATTCCATGATTCTGTGTCTCAAGTGGTGGGGAGAAAAAATGATTAATTCCTCACCAGTCTGAAACCACATTAGATTTTACTTTCTGTCATGCTGGAATTAATGACTCTCTTTGAATGGCTTTACAGGCACAGGGGTATTCCCTGCCCAAGTCCTCTTTCTGAGAGCTGAGCAATTAACTCCTGTCTACAGTTTACCTATTAGATGAGGGGGTGATTGCTCATATATAGCCTAAAATATTCCTCGTGCATTTATGTTTTTAAGAGGGGACTTTTTTCACTGACTTGCCATTTTGCAAGCTTAAAATTAAAAACAAATTTCTTGGGTTGGAACAACAGTCCTGGAATAACCTCTTGGGGTGACTTTGCCCCAGAGGATCAATGTTCAAAGGAAAATGTTGACAGCAAGTTTAGGCAGCTGAATAATCCTATCAGCAGAACATTCAAATTATTTTATAATGAAATATAATTTGCAACTTATATAGAAGCAGCAGATGCTGTAAGACCTCCAAATGCACTGCCCCTGAATATATGCAGAATTACAATGACAAAAGGTGGCAAATGTTAAAATTTTGATGGCACCCACTGCACTTGTTATCATGTAAATTCTATTACTACCGAAGAAAAGTTCACACAACTCTGTTCTAAGCAGTAATGATTTGTAATGTCACATTTCTATGCTATTTTTCTATTTTTTTTCTATTCTATTTCACTTATTTTTTTAATTATTTGTTGGTGTTATTAACGGGCATTCTAGTAAAATAGAATACTGATAAAATGGTATTAATTTATTCTCACAATATTTCAGCTGATGCATGTGGAGGAGCATACAGACTATTTTAGTTTGGATTTTGCCTTGTTAATAAATACATGTTAGAGCATTTTTATTGATTGGCCAAACTATAGGACTTTGTAACCTATTAAGCTTTACATTTAAGAGCATATTAAAAAGACCAGGAAGGTTTCATGTAGTTTTGTCAATACTCACTTGACGTCAGCACTGTCTCTTAGGGTAAATGTAAAGAATAGGTTTTCACCTTGTTTCAGCAAATTTCTGTTCATATGGAAATAAGAATTAAAATGTACATTAAAGAATAAGAGCCTTTTGTAAGGTGTATCTGAAGACTAAGAACTGTTAAAGAAGCCCAGAGTAATGACCTTACATTTTGTAAAGGGACAGAGGTTCTCTCATCAGAAACGTGAGAGATCTATCCCTTATTGTTTACAGCTTGTATATTTAATTAAAAAGAACGTTAACATAGAATTGTTCCCTCAGTCAGTTGTTCTGCTGTGTGCATGTGTGTTGCAAGAAATGTGGTGTTTCTAGGCTTGCTAAGCAAGCACAGGCTTAATTTTGTACTGCTGCAATTAGGGCTGAGCACAGGAGTCCAAAATTGGGAGGTGACCCTCTGTTATTTTCTGTCTATTAATTAGCCACAATCTAAATGTGCTATTTTTAAGCTTACTTACCAAAAGAACAATGAAAGCATACTAGTTACGTTAAATGTGTAGATTTAAAAGCAACGTACTTTTGGCTATAAAACTCCTACTTTTATTAATTTTAAAGTATGTTTGCAATACTATATTTTTTATTTTTAATATTACTTTGAACATTGGGAATACCACATTGAATGCCACAGGCAATGAAAAGGATTTTAGTAAAGAAGCGCTAATAAATCCATTTCTACCTTAATTATGTTTCCCCTTTGGAAAAAAGCCCAAACAACCAAAACCCAAAAAAACCCAGAAAAAAACCCCAACCATCCCTTATCATCCTTGCGTGCCCTTTAAATCAGGACACCGTTGACACTTTGTTTCCAATTAACAGTAAAAACCTTCTTTGATCCTTTGACTCCTTTATGAGATGAATTTATATTTTGCAGACTAACATGCATGACAACATAATTCTCCACACTCATTAATATTCAACTTCTTTGCTTTAATGAGGGAGACGAAGAGGAATGGAATGTCATCTGCTTATCTAAAGCAGCAAGGGCTTTGCTAACAAAACCCCCTACATTTAAATAACATTAAAGTTGTGACAGATTTGGCCAAAATCAGGTCATTCGAAGTCAAGCCTCACACTCGGAGCTGAATTAGATCTGTGTGGTTTTCTAACATAAAAAGTTTGGAAGTCTGGGTTTCCACTCATTGATGGCCTTTGTATTCTTTTTGAAGTACAATTCGTGGAAAGGGCAGGTTTGCCACCTGCTGATCCTGTGCCGTTCGCCGTTGTGTTTCCCAGACAGTGGCCAAAGCCCAGTGGGGTCCCCAGAGGATAAGAACAGGCACAACACCTTATTCCAACAGCTGGTTTTGACCCTATATATCTCTATGGCGCAACTCTGAGGAGAATATACATTTTGGGTTTGTCCCCATTAAAAGTTCATTGATATTCATGTAATCCAAATTTTAATAAGTTTTCCTGCTACAGCTGGGTTCAAACAAAGCATATATACATCTTGTGTTTCTTCTCCAATGGCATAAAAGTTTGCATTGGTAATTGTTTTATCTAGTCTGAATGCCAGAAATCTTCTGAAATTTTAATGTAAAATTCCCTTTTGGAATACTGGGACTAACTGGAAAAAGTGTGCACACCTTCCCTATTTCATGTTTTTCATTATTATTAAGAATTTAACAGGACAAGAATATTAACTTTATGTGATATGAGTTCTTAAAACTCCAGCTTGGAAGGCTGGGTATCTAAAAATATCCCTTAGTTATTTCTTAAAATAGCTACTCACAGTCTATTTAAACCCTTGTACTGATACTTCAGTAATATTTTAATAAGATTTCTTGTAATTTGTGTTACTTAAGCACTTCTAGAATGACTTTCTCTTTTGGTATAGGAATATGGTCACGTAATTTTTCTGTGACTGTGAGAATTTTTTGGCACAGGGTATTACAGATCTTTTTAAAGAAGCAGAGATCTATACCAGTAATACTTTTTAGTGCATGATGGAAACTCTTAGCTCAATAGCATTACCACTAAAATGGAAAATACTGTACCGAATGGCCAGAAAAATCCTCCATTAACAGCAAGCTGGACAACCTGAAAACAAATGTGACACTATTAGTAGACAGATGCAGTTAAAAGGAATATGCAAAACTTGCAGTCAGCTAAAGATAAAATAATGTTGGGGTGTAGTTGAATAAAATAAATAAAGCTAAGTCTTGATAGCCTATCTAAGCTATTTTAAGTTGAACTCAAAATAAGTGTCTAAAAAATATTCAAACAATGTATAAGAAAGGAAAGCGATTTTTCCTTCATGAAATACCCTTTAGATCAGTCTGTTTTGCAGAAATTTGCCTGATATTGGATGTTATCCTCCTGTTAACAGCAAAATCAAAAGAAAAAAAATGATATGCAGATTAAGCAGTGTGAGGGCAATCATAATTTCTCAAATACTTTGAAAACTAGTCAAGTCATTCACTGTTTCTCCATAACATTTTCTGTACAGCTGATGTTTTCAAGCTTGTAATGTTGGAACCTTATGAACAATTGTGACCAAATCCTACACCTTCTAAAATCATTGAATTGAATTAAAGCATATTAAGCCATTGAATTATGCACTGAAGTACAGTCTCTGAAATATCTAGGGATGGCTAAACAAGTACTGCAGATGGGGTTCCTTTGTATGTGAGGACATCTTCATCTTGCTCCCGTATTAGTGATTTGGGAAGTGCTTTGTGGTACGTGTGGGATGCTGGGATGGGCGAGAGGTGAGAAAACACGTGAGAGAGCCTGGAGGTGTAGGTGGAGTGATAGGGAGGGGAGGAGCGGGAGGAGATTCCACTGTACAGGTCTTGTGCTGAATGTTGTCAGTCATGTGACTTTCATGTCTCTCCATAGAGATCCACTTCTCTAAACAGTAAATATAAAACAAGACATCAACCGGTGTGTTAGTTGTACATCGTATACCTCTATGTGGGGTTTACTTGAGATTGTTTTAAGTCCCAAGATACTCTTCTGCTGTGCTCAGTGCAACGCAAAAGGGGGTCTTAATTTGGGTGATTCATAGGCCAACCAGAGATAATGCTGTGAAAATATATTGCTGCAAAACAACTATTCAATATGTTCGTCTTTTAGCTCAGGGTTGCAGTGTTATATTTTCCATGTGGATGACAAATTTAGGTGGGGGGAGAAATAGGTGTAACAAATAGATTTTAAAATAAGAGTTATCAAAATGCTGTGAATACTGGAACATCATTCAGTAAGGGCAAAGGAATACAGATCAGAATTCTCAGATAAAAAAAAGGAATAAACTGAGTATAGTAATGGAAACGTATTCACTTCTCAATATTCATTGGTGCTATATCAAGCTAAAGGACTTATTTATATTTATAGATTGAAGCATATCTCAGATGATACAGTAATCTAAAATTTTAGTACTGTGGGAAGTCTTTATGCACAACACCACAAGGTGTGCTTGCTTGGGGAGCAGACATGGCATTGAAGTTTTCTCAGTGCTGCCATGGCAGGATAAAGTTGGTCGCTGTCTCCTTTTTATATCCTGGCCGCCTTCTCGAAGCTGCTAAGGAAGCCTTCACTTAGTAGTTCCTACGCTGTTAATGATGTGGGTAATCCACATCACCAACCATTGCTGTGGTGCACACGGCAGTGGTCAGCTGGGGTACCTGCAGTGAGAATTACGTGTCTTTTGACTATTGCTGAGGACCGCTGACTAGAATGACTAATTTTCTTTGCACGGTACAATCTAAACTATTTTATTTATAAGTCAGTTATTCTTCTACCACACAGTACAAAAAGAATATAAATAGAGTTCATTTCAACCCTGAGAAGCAGCTTTGTCTGTTGTTATCAGAGCTGGTGCCTTGCCATGGCTAGAGGTGCGGGAAGGCACATTGTTTACGCCAGCTGCACGGCTTCAGTCGCACTTATGTCTGATGTCAGCATGGTGCTGCTCCTCTGTATTTGAAATGTCCTCTGGATAAAAATTTCCATCACAGCTGCCTTAACCAATTGACAGAGCATTCTGTCTGAAGGTGCAGATGTGTGGCTCCCAGAGTAGAGATGGATAGCTTCTATCAGTACCAGAGGAAAATGAGCCTGTCTCCCAACCAGAAACTGAAACATGTTCTCACCATCAAAGATGGGAATCAATGTTCACCCTTAGGAAGAAGAGGAGCCCTTTTTTTTTTTTTTGTACTGATTTCCAATTCTGATGTAGTCTAAGTACCTAAAGATGGACTATTGAGAGTCTCATTCTACACAGAAATGGATTTTAATAGCTTGTGGGTATCTTCCTTAGACAGCTCTCAGAAGAATAGTAGGAAATCTTGTAATAAGCAGATCGACATCTGTAGAAAGCTAAAGAATAAAACATCAGATATTTTCCAATGGATAGCTGCCAGTATAAACCTTTCCTTGCTTGCTATGCCTTCTTTTGGTATAACATATCAGATAGAGAAACCCTTTGAAAGTATGGAGTAAATATTACTCAGACCAGCAGAGAACTTGACAGAACCCTTGCAGGGCCTCGGTAGCAGTAGAATTGCTAGCAGCAGGAGCAGCACATAGAGTAAATGTATCTGTTCTGAGGACACTGCAGATCAGCATTAATTTTCAAGAGGAGTGCAAACTGCAAGACAAACTTTTGCTCAAAAGCTGAAAGTAAACTGTGACACATGCAAGGATGTCACTTAAAAAGTCACCATTGTTTTGGTGAGCTGTACAGTTTATTATGCACCGTTTATCAATCTAGGAGCGTATCCAGGTCATTACAAATCTGACGTTTGCTTGCTCAGCAGTACTGCTCCTGTGCATATTTCAGTGACAAAAATCATTTTCTTGCTGTGTTCTTCCCATTTAGGCCAACAAAAGCTGAAGAGACTGAACTGAATTTTATTCTGGACATAGGATCAGAAATTCAGCTGCCAATTCTTGAGGATTTCTTTCCAATTGTAGTTAATTCATAACTGGATAGTTATAGCAAGGCCATAATTCTAGGAAAAATACAGAAACTCAGAGGTTGAAAATCCAAGATAAAAAGATAACTTCTTCTTAAAACTTAGGCCTTCAGGTGCTGTTCTGCAGTGTCCTGATGCAGTAAATCCATCAGGTACTTCTCACCTTAATAACACAGATATCCAGAGCCTATCTTAACCTTTTTAATTATAAAATATTGCCTTTTCTTTAGTGTTCCTTAAGGAAAGATAAAATTGCTGACAGAATTTTAAAACAGTGGGATTATAAAAAAGAAAAACCCACAGAGTAAGTTTCTCACTTGAATTGTCAAGATTATGATGTTTTGAGAGCTTGATCTTTGGACTTCAAGATTAATTTTGACCCTGACAAAGAGGCACCATTTGTTTTTCAATTTTTACAGTAAAGCAGGGTAATCTGGAATCACTGTGGCAAGATATAAAATGCCACGGTGTTATTTAAGAAACCATTTTTCAGTGTCTCACTTTCTCAGATACACAAATTGAAGCAATTCCAAATAAAGCATAATCCAGCCCAGGCAAGCCATTTAAGATGAGGTTTTCGGAGACTTACCTGCTTTCTCTTGGCCCTTAAGTACCTACCTGCCAACAAGGCTCATCAGTGGCTACGGATAGGTTGCTATCTAATTTGTAGGCTCTAGATTAGTGAAATGAGAGGATATTGTTTTCTGTCATTCACTCAGGTTATTCCATTGACTTTGCAGAATTTGTATCATTACAATTCCTCTAGTGTTTCATGGAAGCGGAATAATTTGCACTGTAGTGATATATTCAGTGGTGGTTTACAACAGCACCAAATAAAACGTTGCTTCCTTTAAATGAGTTATCAAAAAGAACTAGAAAGAAAGGGCAAAAGAAAAGCAAAAAGTAAATAAAATTATACCTCATGGAAAGAGAAAGCTCTTGATGAAAAGAAAAAAAAATTCAATTCATGACAACTGTCTGAGAAGGAAAACACACTTGAATAAGATGAACCAGAATACCCTAGTCAAATCGTCCATCTGAAAGCATGTACTTCTTGAAGAAGAAAACTTTACTGAAATGAAGAAGTAGATAAAGAGCTGCAAGAATCAAAGCACATATTAAGTATGTTAAAATCAACTTGCAGAACAGAAACTCCAATTCACAGACACGTGCATTTGTCATTTATCAAAGTGCTCAACAAATATGGCTTATTTTTTAGTTAAAATGTTAATGCACCAAGATGATGCATATACAGCAGAAAGATAAATATGTGCCCGTTCCCCATCAGAATTTCCTTTGACTTTTAAAGAAAAACCTTGAGTGGAAAACTGACTGGATACAGAACTAAACTCTTTTTTTTTTTTTCTTTAGAATGTAGCACACAATAAAATACAGACAAACTGCAGAGGCAACTGGGGCTGTAATCATGGATCTAATTTCCATTGTCTTCCACTTCCAGAGCAGTCACATAAAAATATGAAGGTAACATATAAGCTCTTCAGGACCTTAAAATATACACAATGATTTATTAAGAGAGAACAAAAAAATCTGGTTTTCCCTGCCATGCCATTTGAAGTATAATTGCTTCCTGGCTCAGCCTCTGTTGCTAATTCTAAGTGAATGTTGTCAAACTGCAAAGTGCATATTGTTGTCAGTCTAACCTGTTATTACACACTAATACTGTGTGTTAATGAAGTGTTAAATATCCAGAGCTGCCAACTCCTTGATCCAAGGGAATATGAACACTATGAAATAGATAAGATACATGACTAAACTGATAAAAATTATTGATCTATGTTTGAATGCACTTTGAATATAAATTAAATACATCTTTCTAAATTAAGATATCTAAATAATCTAAAAGGCCAGATATTGGGCTTATGTAGTATCTTGGCTTCTGTTTCTCTACATTAATTCCTGTAAAGTGTTAATCCTCTTTCCTTAGGGTTCAATCCTCCAAAGTGCTGCATGCTTCACGGAAAGGGCTGCACACTCTTGGGTTGTACCTTGACAATAATAGTCTTCAACACTTTGTGAGCTTATGTCTTGAATAATCAAACTTATTGATATCAGTAGCCTTATTCAATATTTAAAATTGCAGTTTAGAAATCTACTCATTTTTCATGTGAAGAAAGGAATATGATGAAAGTCTGCAGGGCAGTGATGTGCCTCAGAAATCATTCTACTGAAATGAATTACTTTTTTGACTGAGTAACTTCAGAAGGCATTCACATCAATATGGTTTATAACACATGGAAAGGAAAATTGACAAGAATTCTTTGGAAAATAGAAGCAGTACTTTCTCACCACTTCATAAACACTGAAATACACATTCTTTTATGTAAAGATGAGTGAAGGGGTTGAGACGTTCCTTGCCATCCAGCCTTTTTAAAGGAATCAATCTTACTGAAAACTACAGAGATGCAAAGATATTAAACGTAAAAGGAAATGACATTGTTGAGTTTGGACTGTACTGTCACAGAAATGGAGGAGCACGGTGGGACAGGCTCTTCTGCAATACTACTTTTGTTAGCAGGTGTCCTTTCTAGGAGATTGCTTAACTCAGCCCATTTAACAACCTGTTCCTTGCCTCTACTTTTGAAAATGCATTGACATTTGCCCTTCTTATTTCTGGAAGCAGCCACACAAATCCAATAGACTGGGTCCAACTATGGAAAACAGCAGTGTCATAAAGCTTAATTTCAATAACAAGCTTCAGCAGCTCAGAAAATGCGTACTCTTCATTCCTCTTACAATGGAAAGAAGTATCATTTAGCTTCTAACAAGGAAAGAGGTAATGAGAGAAAGATTTAGTGCTTGTGTTTATAGGAGGCATCTGTGAGATTATCAACTGGACCAAAGTTTGGTTTTTGAAAGTAGAAATTTTAATTTCTTGAAAATAGATTGCTGTCAATTGCTTTTAAAAAGACTAGTATATTGGTTTAAAAGAATCTGTACACTAAACATTATTTACATATCTTCATGCAGTTAAAGATCGAAAGTTATTTTCTACATTTGTGACGTTATTAGTTGTTCCATTTTTCTCTGCTGTTCTTCCACACAATAACAATAGAGACTTTTCTCACTCTTGTTACATACTGTTCATTAACAGAGACTAATGTTCTTTGTAAAGGTCAGTGTTGTTGTAATAAATGAAAAAATGAGGTCTGGAATATGGTGTAGTTGCCAAATAGTAGAACTTAATTTGCAGAGAAATAACTTGGTGCTTGATTCCTGAGTTAGTGGTTCCCAAACAGAGACATACACGTCTTAACTTACTTTTTGCATTAAGCCCACACCATCGGTCGGTAATGAAGCAGTAGCTGCGAGGTAGGTCAGACTTTCTTCTCTTTCCCTTTTGCCAAAATTGATTCTAGCAGAACTCGCTGCAGTAACTCCTTTGACCCTTGCAGTTTGCATTCCATCAGTTCCGGTCCTCCTGCTTTTATCTCCAGCAAGGACTGAGGGAATAGGACTCAGAATGTCAGCAGCGAATCCAAAAGGTTGAAAGCCATTGCATTTGTTTGCGGTTACTGAGAGGTTTGGCTAGTTGGCACTTTTACTAGTTTTGAGAATAAATAAATGCCTGTAATACTTTGTTCTCCATTACCACTGAGAGTTTTGTGGAACAGAAACTCTTTCTGCCTTAGATAGGTTTTCTAGCAAAAGGATCTTTATCTCTGAGGTCTTTGGAAAAAAAACTTTTTTCTGTGACAACTCATGTAAAATTAGCAAATAATTGAGAATTGTGGCAGTTTTACTAATGCAAGATCTTTGAAAGCCGGCAAAAAATAATGCATTTAAATCTGAAAACATGATCTTCAGTTATAAAAATTTGGTTAGATGCATACTGTTCAGCTATGGTGTACAGCAAAGCACAGTTCCAAGGAGTATTATGCACTTCTCCATTTAGCTTTCGACTCTGCCTATATTTCATTATTATTTCTACTCATGACTTTTAGTATTTCTGTATTTTTCTACTTAGATTGACTTATCTGCTTTATTCTCACACCAGAAACCTTTCCTATGCATTTCCACAGCCAGATATTAGTTTCTTCTAAATAGTATATGAGCTTAAAGTCCCATCTTCCCAAATTCTGCAGTTCAAGGCCATGGGAGTTGCTGTACTATCTGTACATTCCATTAGTAGACCACAAGATGTAGTAATAGTGCTACACTTTGTTACTGCTTCCTATTATATTTGTATATATATGTATATACATATGTGGGCTTATCAGTTTGCAAACATATTTGCACATAATTCACTCATTTATAAACAGACCATTCAGTCATTAGTTTTTATACCAAATATTATGTTAGATTTGTTTTACACTGATTCTCCTCTTGCCATCCAATATAGAAACAACATAAAGAAGCCTTGGCTGAAAGAACCCTGAGGAAACTTTGGCACTTTTGTTCTCATTCACATTAGAGTGGTTGTGCTCCTTATCCATTGCTGTATAGCGAAAATTAAAGACTTTGCAGTTAGGATGAATAACAGAAACATTAAAGTTTACCTCAAGTGTAGGAAAACTCTAAACTTAACATACTGTCCCATATCTTCACACGTTATTTAGTCAGGTTTACATACTTAATACATTTCCCCAAAGGCTGTTGCAGATTTACATTGTATTCTGCTTCCTTGAAGTTCTTGCTTGTCTACAAAGTACTACTGATAAAAATTATATATCCAACAAATGAGATGCATGTCAGAAACCTAAAAATAATGAATTAAATGCTAGTATACTAATAAATATCACAGAAAAGACCAATAGGTTCCGAAACAGTGTTCCCCTCGTAACTTCTTACTTAAAGCACAGAACACGATGCTGTTTAGGAGGCTAAATTATATATATCTGGATTTGTAATTAGTCCAGCTATTAACCTTTTCTCCAGTTTCTCTCTTCGGTGATATACTGTACTATAAATTCTATAAGAGATTACCTTGCAGAAAATATGGTTTTACATAAATGCCCCATGCATATTTCATAATCACTTTTAATTAATTTATTCTCCATCTGATTCTCTACTGTCGTGTACTCATGCAATTTTACCTGTGCAAGATAGATAAGAATAGAATTTTCTGATCAGTTAAAGCAAACATGCTTTATTTATTTTTTAATATGTGTTTTAATATGCATTACAGAGCTTCCATAGCGTTGAGGCAGGTCAGAACTTCAGGTGTGGAGTAACGTGCCTGGCAGAAATTACAGGCAGACCTAAGGCACTAAATCACTGTGTAACAAAACTAACAAGTCTTACCCATCCTGAGCCCACCACTGCCCAATCTCATGTGTATATATGTACATATATACACACACACACAAACAGATACACCTATGCAGGGATTTCTGCAGGTGACCAAGATTTCTGTGTCCAGACCCCTTAATGAGTTATTTTTAAAGAACTGCATCAGAACCTCCTGCTCGGAGCTGAGGACAGCCAGTAAATGGGTGCACATTAATGCTGCATTAGCATTGGAGAACTGCAGCCCTTCACAAAAGCCTGCCAGAACACGACCCAGTCTGGACTGTTAAAATGGCTGCACGTGTATTTGTAATTTGCAATCCATTCAAAAGCTGAAAAAAGGAGACATCAGATTATCTAACTCTTCACAGAAACTTCTCCTGAAAAAGCCAAACACGATGTTGTGCTGTAACAGTTTCAAACACATCTGCAAAAAAGAGTGTAAACTCAGAATGCTTGTTTAACAGATATTCTAAGTCATTACTCTGTTGCTTCATATTTTTAAGAACAGTAGGTTTTTGTCTATAGGGGTTTCAAAAGTCAAAACTGACAGTACATATTTAACTATCATAACCACCCAGCAATTATGTTTAGCTTCTGCATTCTCATCTAACCAGCCTTGCAATCTAGGAACTTCTGTGCATATTGGGATTTCTGTAGAAGTTAGCATTAATGCAATAGAGTTTTAAATTTCCCTAGGCTCGATCTAGACATTAAGAATATAAATGTAAATTAGCAAAGAGCTAGCAGCCTTGAATACTAACATTTTCATCACATAATTTTAGTTAGAAGTATACTATGGAATGGGGGATGCAGCCTTCTGTAACTGGTACCCTCAAACTGCATTAATAATTATCAGGATATTCTTGTAATTGTCTATGTGCTATAACACTGTAAGACTTGGATGACTTCCAATTACAGATTATTACTCTGTCTGATAAATAATAGCTGTCTAATTCCATTCTGCCTTAAAGACTTCCACTAAAAAGATTCTTTTCTGCTTAAAAAAAAGCAGTTACAGAACATATGTGATCACAATATTCTATTTATTTCACCTTTTACTGGCAAGACAAATCTTGTAAATTCATTGCCTTGTCCTGACATATTTATAGCCACCTGCAGTATTTACTGTCATTGCAGTGTGTTTTCTATGATCTTGGGTGTCCTCACTCTTTGCTTTAGTTGACTCTCTATCCCCATCATTGCTGACAGTGTGTTCTGATGGTAAACAAGTGAAAATAAGAGAAATAGTGAGAATATTAGCCTTGTACATATGCTATTATTGGCTTCAAACTATTGGCATGCTTAGTGGGGAAGCACCAAATCTAATTATGAAACTTGGGATTTGTATACTTAAGGAACCTTTCCTCTTAAAACTTTGCACAGTGATTAAACTTCCACTATTGTCATGACCAGTTACATATTCTAGCTCCTTCCCTACTCAGAGTTGCTGATCTCTGTCAATAGATGCTGATAGCACTGACCTAATGGGCTGGAAGGACAATGATGATGTAGACTCTGCTTTTCAAAGTTCAAGGGAAGTGCTGAAAAATGTTTGTATTTTCTGTGGCTATTCAGGACTATTATCTCATTGGAAGAATGGGCTGAATCAATTAAAAGGAATAGTTTGTTATAAATAGAGTGATTGTGAGGGTTTTATTTGAAAGTATTTTTATCCTGTTTTCTTTGGGTATAATGAAAAAAGTGATCGATCACAGAATTATAAAATAAGCTGGAAGGGATCTTAAGAAATGTTTTGGTCTAACTCTCACTTGGAGCCTGGACTTTTCAAGTTTGAATATTTGCAACTCCTAAACTTTGTAGGTAACCTTGAATAAATAAGTATATACAGATTTTCCTGAACAGCTGCATGGTAACTATGTAAACCTCAAAAACATCTGTGCAAATTATGGTGTCTTAAGTTACTATCTCAAAAAACCCCACATTAATAAGTTTCACAGCATAGTTTTAAAAACTGAAGTTTTTATGGGAGACATTTGCTAGATGTTGGTAACAAATATAGAGCTAGAAGAAAAACAGAGTTCCATGGTAAAGATTTGAAATTCTCTCTTTGCTCCCATGGAAGTGATACTGAGGGATCGAGATACCTGACAATCTTCTACACTGAACTTCATAATTTTCAATAAATATTCCAGAAATTTGCTAATAGATCGTGTCCTAAGTTGTAGGTTCTTAGGCGTTTTTGGTTTGTGTTGGGTTTCTGGTTTGATTTTGTTTGCCTTGTTTTTATCTCGTGGATAGCATATTTTTTGGCAAAACATCCTTTTTTATGTCCCTATCCATTTTCTGGCAGTTTTCATCTCAGTTCTGAAGACAATTCAGTCTCTTCCCATCAAATGAATTTTGGGTACAGGCTTTGAAGTTGCTAGAGAATGGGAGCAAATTAGTCCTGCATGACTCTTGATTACCTTTGTTAGAGAGCAGTTAGAATGCTAACTTTGGCCATAAATTTTATTGCAGTTTCTTCCTAAACTGAAGGTGAACAAGAAAATTCAAGGCATCACAATTTTAAGTGAGATGCCTCTTAAAAACCATTTGGTTTAAAAGCATTTGACATAATTTAAAAGGCATTTTTTGCAACCTTGCCTCCTAGGAAGCACTTGGGAGCCTAAGTAAAATTTGAATGTTTATGTTTTAAAGCATTTTTAATGCAAGAAATCTGTGTATAATTATCTCTAATTAGTCATTTCTTCCACTGAGATTTATACTAAGCATTTAGGTTTTCTCTGCAGTAGCTATTTCCCAGGCTTCCTTAATAACTAGGACTGTCTGAGAAGCTGATCTCAGGATCAGATTTCAAACTCCTCTTATTCCATTCTACCTGTTGCTTTAGGACATTTCTTAATGAGGCCAGAGTTACTTTCATGTCTAATTAAGCTGAAGAGATTAAGATATTTAGGTCTTGGGTTTGTATACTTTCCTAAGGGAAAAGTAAATACATAAGCAACAGAGATCAGCAAAAAATACAAGAAAGAAGAAAAGCAGCAAGAACACAGGGGAGTATTATGTAATATAAGGGAACAGGAAAAGGGAAAAGCAGGCTGGGTAGATTATCCTTCATAAAGTATGTTAATTTGAAAATGCCTCAACAAATACTGCACTGTGAGTCAAAATTTCAAACTAAAACAATAATTATGTGTTTATCAGATGAACCTGAAGGAGAAATATGGAAGAAGGGACTTTGTCTTTATACAATATATTTGAAAAAAAAGGTCCTTATGATTTCCTTCTTATGCAGTAAATTAAACTGTAGACTAACCATGAGGCTGATGAAACAATGGATCCAAAATACTCTGTCAAACATGCCTTTGTTTTTTATGTTCCTTATCTTCCTCAGTGTCAGCTCTCAGTGCAATGAGAAGTTTATTATTTCATTTAGGAAAGAAACGATCCCTGCTATTTGGAAGTTTAATCTCTCTTCAAAAGTGCTTTGCCTTAGTTCCACTCTAATGGGCAAACTGATAGACTCAAACCTCTTTTAGCATACAGTCATATTCTGGAATAAACATTTCCATTGAATATTTGTCAACAATGTTTTTTAATAGTCATCTTCCTTAGTAAAAGGTTTCTTAAATCTTCTAGCTTAAGTACACCATTCTGAAGTACCAAGGAACATCCCCCTCTAAGAGCAGGAAAGCATTTAAAGTAATCTTTTCAACCTCCAGCTCTTTTCAATTACCTGGGAGAATACTTATTTATACACTTTGCATGTTTCTTCCACGGGAGTTTGGGTGAGTTTCTTCATTTTTTTTTCTTAAGAATTGAAAATATATGGATGCTCTTAAGGCTTTTTTCTTTTCATGGGTGACCTAGAATTAATTTTTATTTGGGGCTCAAGTGAAAATAACGAAGAAAATATTTCTCTATGTCAATAGGAAATTTTTTTCAGTTTATCAAAACAGTTTAATTTTTAAGAGCCTAATTTTAAATTAAATGCTTTATCTTAATAGATATATTTCTTATAATTAATTTAAAGCAAATTAAATACCTGGTACACCAGCTACACATCAGCTACCACCAGCCAAGTGAGGCTTCCCGGGGAAGGGGTGAATCCGCACTGGTGCCAGGAGCATCAGCACCACCTTGTGTTCATGGCATGGGAAAATCAGTCAGGAGCAGCCCTCTCCAGCCACTGCAGCTGCCGTGCTTCCCTGTCCTGCTTACGGCACGTGAACCAAGGAGCCATGTTTGTGGAGTGTTATTTGGTGCTGTAACTTTAGAATAATCGATATATCCGGATAGAGGAGAAGTTACCAGGCAACTTGCTGGCGGTCTTGGCCAATGTGTTAGGCAGCAGCCGCAGCACGTGAACAGCCCAACTACCGCCAGGTTTTTGGGTAGGCATCTCGCAACAACGCAGCGTACAGGTGAATTTTGAAAGAAGATTCGCGGTTATTTACAGGAGTTCTTTTTTGGGTGTGAGACGCGGTAGTGTAAAAACCACTCTTTTCTTTGAGAAGGTAGAAAGGGAGCAAAGGAGACCGGTGCCATGCAGTGATGGGGAGCCTTGAGAGGAGGTCAGTTCGTGTTTGGATTACTTTGTCCTAGCCTGTAAACATGCTACAAGGCAGCGCTGCCTCCCTCTTGCCTGCTAGAAGCTGTTCCGGAAACAAATCTATTGCTGGTACATTTTTCACCAAGTTGACTGAAAATGCGTCAGTTTTCATTTCTTTTTCAAAATATTGACTTCTTTTTTGTTTGGTTGTGGAACTTAGCTGTTTGGTTCCGGGAGTACAATTTATGGAAAGAGAGATCAGAAATTACAATTACTGACTTCTCTTTTAGCTCCACTACACAATGTGCAGCTTCTGGTAGAAAGTCTGGGGCAAAACCTGTTCTTGCCAGGCACTGGTAATAATATCAGTGAGAAATTTCATATGCAGTTTTCTATATCTACATGTATTTAGCCTAGCTTCATGAAATGCAGCTTCTTTCTTTGAGAGGGAAATAGGACAGCAAATTTCCCTATTTTTTGGTCTAGAAAGTAAGAACTTCTGAGGAAGTTTCATAGCTCCCTTTCACCTTTCTAATATTTTACAAATTTGAATATTCCCATAGTAAGGGCGAGACTGTGCCTTTGCATCACTTTAGTGGAATGTATCAATTTCCTTTTCATTAGGAACAAAACTTCAGAAGTATATAATGACATGTATACTCATAAGTATTAAAAAAAAAATATCCTGATACTCCTTTAGATTTCAGTTTGTGTAATGATTTGTGCATCATAACAGAGAATTCGCATCAGGTACAATTAGACTTCTGTTTTGATCATGTTTTACATCTGCACCTCCATCAGACTGATGTAAGGTATCATTTTAAAAAATGGCAACATTCCAAAACCACTGTGCAAACTCTGAATGATGGATCAGTCTCATTAGTCTTATCAAGTATAAATCTGGATTTTTAAAAAAAAAAATTCAAACTTTTGGGGTACTGTTGGGACCCCGTGTTGATGTACGCAATAGGTCTTGCTCAACAGTGTCCTTTTGGAGTCTGACAATGTCTCAAATGTCCTTATAATTCATCTACCTGTTCCATAAGAGGCAAGGCAATGTTATTAGTGCTACTCAGTCCCTTCTGTCGGACAGCTTGCATCTCAATGCCCTTCATATTTGGGTAGTTTCCCACCAGTACCAAGGGACTTACTGTAAATATTTCATCACCTGTTTGAAATAGTTTTCTCTTAGTCTCTTGAAAAGAAGCTGCAAGTCCTTCCAGTACCTAAAAGGGCTACAAGAGAGCTGGAGAGGGACTTTTGCAAAGGCACGGAGTGAGAGGACAAGGGGGAATGGCTTCAAACTGACAGAGGGCAGGTTTAGATGAGCTGTTAGAAACAACTTCTTCCCTGTGAGGGTGGTGAGGTCCTGGCATAGGTTCCCTGGAGAAGCTGTGCATGCCCCATCCTTGGAAGTGTTCAGGGTCAGACTGGATGGGGCTCTGACCAACCTGATCTAGTGAAAGGTGTCCCTGCCCATGGCATTTGTAACAAAATAATCTTTAAAGGTCCCTTCCAACACAAACCATTCTATGAAGTCAAACCTTGTATTTCAAGAAAACTATGTTAAAAATCATAGTCAGCATTGGGAACTGGCTGATTTCTTGCCTCTGTGGTAATTTTCATAAATGGCAAACCAAACAACGGCTTCAGTTATTTAGGGAAGTGTCTTATGTCCTACAGTTGTCCAGAAAGTAGTCTAGTAGACTAGGAAAATTCCCCAAAATTTCAGAAAAGTTTTAGAGGACTTCATCTGATTCAATGAATAAGAGGAAAAAAGAGAAATTTTCAGCATCATTCTTGGAAGCGTAGGCTGACAGAACTCTGGTGAGTGTGGTGATATCCTACCCCAGGTGGGTTGAAAAGATCCTATTCAGCAGTGAGACCAGCAGCTGCGTCTCAGGTCTCAACGGAGATTGTTGCAATGCAGGCAGTGATCTCTATTCCCACAGGAGGCATGAGAATAATGCTTCAGCATAACTCAGTTACCCGTTAAAGACAATGACTCACTCAGGAGGCTCTTCTGAACTTGAGCAAGCCAAAAGGTGTCAAGCAAGTCCTTAGCATCAGTGTTGCAATGACAGGTATTGCAACTGTGTACTCGAGATACCATCCTTTGCCACTTACAGAGAAAATCCTAAGTGCAGGGAGCTGCAATGCTATATAAACCTACACGAGTAAGAAAATTCCACTTGGCACCAGCGTATCTAGCGATATTTTACCTGTCGCTTTCTTCTAAGCTAGTTTAGCAGGCTTGGCTGAGAAATCTGAGGGTCAGAACGCTTTTTGCTAAATGCGCTTGTGATATTTGGTACATTTAGATTTGATGTGCTCAAGGGCTCATTTCCAGTTATAAAAATATGAGTTCTGATTCTTGGAAAATTCTGTATCTATTCCTTCTACTGGAGTGGTTCCTTGTAAAGAGGCACTCTCATTATCCAGTGGTCTCAGATTGTGATTCCTAAGGTTCCACACCTTCTTACGTACCTTTCTCAGTGAGTAATATGTAGCATCTGCATTGTGCTCCAAGCAGACCTTTTGAGTTTCCCTAACCCCAACCCACTAGGGAGCATCCCTGGATATCTGAAATTACCATATATACCAGACACTCCACCTGATGTCTGCTAGCAATTTTGCACTGCTCAGTTTATCCACTTGGTTCATTTATCTCAGCAGTGGCTGAAGAGACACAGGTAGGATTGAATGTCCACCTCCAATGCTTAATTTTTTATACCTTCCCTTGACGAGGTTACCATCCTTTTATGAGTGCTCTGTGGTAATGAGTACAACAGGCAATTCCATAGCATTCCAAGCAGAAGAATTAATAATAATGTGTGATCTTTGCCTGCTAACAGCAAGGCAATATTTACTTGACTTTGGTACTATCTTAAAACCTGGAATCTAGGCAGCTTGGCTAGCTCTGTTTATGTTTCCATGACTAATGTATGGACTTCATTCCTATACCCTTTTTTTTCTTTGGTTTGGAGTTATTTCCATGTTCAATCTGTGGTATCTAATTTTTGTGCCAATGAAAAGCAAATGTTAAAGTCTTTCTAGAGAGAGAAGAAACCAAAACGACCATGTCTCCTGGGAAGGAAAATTTATTTTTTACTTTAGGCTCAGAATAGTTCATGACTGATCTATACTGCTGAAGAATGATTCCACCTACCAGGACAAAGTCACAGAAATTTGAGATAAACTTTTGAGAGAGGACTGTTTTGGCCTAAAATGATTAACTTTTAGAAACAGTTAATGGTGAAGTTTGTTGAATGGCTTCAAGACTCATGAGAAATAGGTTTGGTTACTTCTGGCCTTTCTGGGCTTCCTATGAAAGTAACGTTTAACCAATAGCTCAAGACTTTTTGCTGCATAGTGTGCAGTTATTCCAGGGAAAGTAGAATGGAGTTCCTAAAGGGCCCTATATTTACCTCAGTATCTTTACAGCTGTGCGTTGAGTAGGGAATTCTTTTTTCCTTTGCTTGCTACAAACTGATACTATTGGTGGGAAGTAATTTTGAATATCAAAGTCTTATCTGTTTCTAGCTGAAGAACCAAAAAAACCGACTTAATAAGATTTTTTGGGGGCATCAGGATTTTATTTCTGTTAGAACTCAGGGCAGGGATGTCTCAAAGAACAAATGTTGAAAATGACAGAAAAGTTACGTATGGCAGCTGTATATTAGAATAACAGATGGCATTACCTAATTTATTATTTTTTATTTATGCACTGCCAGATATTATATAGGCATCAGCAAGATGTCATTTTTCTCAAATACTTATGTAAACAGCATAAACTAACTGTCTAAATGAACTATGTCCTGGGGCATGGCACGGAGTAAAAGAAAAGACTCCACTTTCGGTGGTCTGTGCAGAAACTTACAAGGAGTAACAGCAGCAGCGAATTGCACTGTTTTTTCCCCAGTGTTTTCCTGTGGCTGAATGCACAAGCTAAATAATGTAAATAACCGCAGTGATTTTAAGGAACTGATAGATATGTGTATGCAGTATGCATGTGAACAGGAACCAGGATGGAGATAGCCCGATGAGCCGAGGCCAGCCTGAGGGGCACACCTTTGCCAGCTCTTTGGACTCTTCAGCCCCCCAAAAATCTTTACAAATAACTGCAGATGCAGAATTAGCTGTTATGAAAAGAGCAGGTGGTAATCACCTTTACATCTTTGTATGTCCTCTTGAGGATACACAGTGTATAAATGATGGAATTACAGAGATCATCACCAGCAGATGAAGCTCCCTTCCACCAAGATCCGGCACTGTTAATGGTGGCCACGGGAGATCCTCACCTAAGCCCAGATCGTGAAAGGAAAGCTGTTGAAGCACCGTTCCGTAAATCAGCATCCCTCTCCCAAGCCTTGATTGTACTATCAGCCTTACTTCCTCAGCAAGGTAAATTATTTAGAAGGACGTGTTCTGCGCTACTTCCCAAACCAGAGGGACGCCGGTGGGGCTTGCTTTCCGTCCCTCTGCCCCCGGGGAACGCTCCGCTCCGTCGGGCGGGCGCAGCCGCCTCACCTTCCCGCGGACTTGCCCAACTCTGCCCCCAGCTATCCCCGCGGGCGGCTCAGCCTCTGCCGCGGGTCCCTCCCGCCCCGGCGCCGCCGCCGCGCTCGGGGCAGCCCCGGCCGTGGCATCCCCCGCATCCCGGGTATCCCCCGTATCCTCCGCATCCCTCGCATCCCTCTCCGCTCCGCTCGGTGCGAGGCGACTCGAGGCGCGGCGGCGGGAAAGGCGCCTGCGCGGCTCTCCCGGGCATGCTCGTTAACAGCGGCGGAGCCGAAAAGGGGAAAAAAA